>JAOYRS010000067.1:1200000-2400000 GCA_032432895.1 Dryadula phaetusa | reverse complement strand
TAAGATATAATAGAAATTAACATATTAGTATATATCATTTACTTTAAAAATGAACACCCCTCCACTGTGCTCACAACATACAAGTTAGCGTTTAGATGGTACAGTTTGTCACTCTTTCTTATCACAGCAAAATATAAAATCAACAAAAAAAACTTATAATAAAAAATAATAATAATATGGGAAATATAATTTATTATTTAAAACCGGTTTAATTGTAGCTCATTCTGTGGCTTTACAACTGGAGCCTTACGAAAAGACTTGATCTCAGTACTGATTCCCACAAATCCCCATTCCATAGTTTAGTGCCACTATGGGCTCAAATTCATATACAAAATATAATAATAAATATGTATATGTACGTGTTTTCTTTGATATTTACTTGTACATGTCGGATTTATCGACCAATAAGCGCATAAATGCCACAACGTGGAAGTGCCGTCTCATACTTAGCGTTACCATATAAAATGAATTGATATATTGATTGCTCGATCGGTCGACTTCTTATTGTGCGACCGAGTCTAAAGTTTGTAGTCAAATCGCACACAAGTAACGTTTTACTATATTTACATGCACCTACACATTAAAACTAAAGAATTTTGTGGAGGGGCGTACATTTTTAAGTTAGACGATCTATACGCTGTATTGTATTACAGGTCTTACCTCGCGTTTGTGTTTTAAGTAACAACTGTTTAATTCTACCGTCATTCAGCTTATTTATATCATCGATATCTTGGGGTTCTAATTCAAATATTTTATTCGACGTTAGTTTATCATATAAAAATTGACTTATTTTATTATCATCGAGCAGCCTTTTCAAGTCTTCTTTCAAGTTAAGTTCCTGTGTGTACGACACAGTCACATTACTAGGCACCTTAGCTTTTATTTCTATATTACTATTATTGTTACCATCTACTTGAGCGCTACTTTTGGCACTGCTAGTTTCTTTATATGTAATGTCTAAATTTTTAAACGAGTTGAAATTTAAAGAGTCTATTACACAATCTTTTTTTATGTTGTCGTGTATATTAGGTGTGTGTTCAATATTCTGGGAGTAAGTGCGAGCAAATTTTTTTCCGGCAAGAAAAGCTTCGTCGACTATTGTCACCATTTTAGACAGTTTCTCTCTATACACACCGTCTGATAGATATTGATCTTCTAAAAGATCCCAGTTTATTGAATGCGACATGACACCCTAAAATATAATGTTAAAAATCATTAAAATATAAGCGTGGAGTATATGTTTAAACATATACAGGCCGATAATTTGAGTCATGGTTAAGGAATGAATTTTTTTTGATATTATTACTGTATAATGTAATATAAGCCAGAAAACACACAAGAAAAAGTATAAAATGAAAAGGGAAACTAGAAAATAATTTTCTATCGTTAATAATTCAACATCAGTATTACTAATTTCAATTTTAACTTTATGTTAAGTACCTGCAAGAAAACTGCCGATGCTGTAGACCATGATAGGCAAGGCACTAATACGAGAGGTTTCGGCCAGTTTGTGGCTGCTAAAGACGCCATCTGCGGGATAGAGAGATTTATTTAATATCTTTTATTATTATTTAACGCGACTTTACTTTTAATATATAAGCGTTAAACTCACGTGCCCACCCATGGAAAGTCCCGTCACTCCCAATGGTCCTAGGCCGTTTCTTTCACACCAGTGAAATAACACTAGAGACTCTAGGATCAAGCAACCACCCATCACAAATATGTCCGAAACATTATGTAGAGATGATCGACTGTAAATAACGTATTTAGAGTTTTCTTTTTGTTAATTTTAGTACAAGTTAAATTATATTATCAACTCTATATAATATGTTTAGTATAACATGTCAATATGAGAAAAAAAATGTTAATTAGGTAATGTTGGTTTCACATCTTCACATTTTGTTACATTGTGTTGTTACCATTTGCCAATAACAATTGAAAAACATACTTTATATATATTTATGTAGCACAGGATGTAGCTGAATTTTATATGCTTAAACAATCTATATGATAGTTCACATTTCAAGCAGTCAAACTTGTATATACATATATAGCACTCATGTTCCTGTAGTCTGGGTAGGTGACACTCTCTATACACTACAAATATTTATATATGATGCACAATACAAAAACAAAAGATCTGCAGAGTAGACAATGTAAATAGTAAAAAAGAGCAATATTAATTTATAATATGTAACTTAAATGTGTATAGCTTGAGACTTACATTTGATCTGTAGGCTTCCGAAGTCCATAGAAAGGATTTTCTAGAATGATACCTCCAATACCTGCTTCTTTTAGTAAAGGTTTTACCATTAGATTACGCCTTCGCCAGAAAAACTAAAAATATAAAGAAATAAATTTTATTATTAAATCATAATATGATGTTTGGGCATATTTAATGTATATGATATTGTATAATTACATAAATAAAAAAAATAGTTTGATATAGGTTATACAAAGATATTAATAAACTAAATAGAAAGCTTTGTAGCATCATTTTTTCATATTTATGTATAGAGATGGCATGCTTGTTGCACTATAATTAATTTGTTGTTTGTAATATGATGCTTGAATGCAGCCAAAATATTCCTAGAACACATAAACAAGTTAAAAATATCAGAATAGAATCATAATTATAATATTATTTTGAGAATTGCATTAAAGATAAACAAAATGGATCTTTAATTTATTTAAGTATTTTTTAATGTATATTAATAACATGTATAAAAAAGTCATTATGTCTTTTAACATTAAAGTTTTAAAAGTGACTTTCAAGATATCAAATTTATATATTCTGTTTTCACTAATATAAACAAGCAGTGGAAGTTAGTAAAAATTATGTAACACATCTAGTGTATTCAACCACATCTTTACAGCTAATACTTAAGTCATAAAAAAGAAAACTTAATATGCTACTAAGTTAATATCTTACAATTAGTAATTACTTTTAATTAACTATGAAGTTAATGTAAATGTAATATTAGAGTATTCTTACATGATCTCCAGTTCCAGCAAGATGTAAACACACAGGTTTGCACAGAGTATCAGGCCAGTGCACTGGTAATAGTATTTGAAAATGGGCTTTTTGAGCTACTTCAGGTACAATTCCTGGCAAATATTTCTCCAGAGGTGTTAAGAAATATCCTTCCAGTATATGACAGTCTGTGAGTTTTTGTTCCTGTTTTTTAAATAATCAACTATAAAGAACTCAATCTCAATTTATAAATACTTAAAATAAAAAGCTTACCTTTGTTATAGTTACTGGATAATCTCTTTCAACTAATTTAAAACATTCATCGCGATTTGACACTACTTTTCTAAACTCAAATAACCTAAAAATATGAAGTTTTAAATCGTATAAATTGGTCGTATAAGTGTGTTATTTTCAATATACTTATTATTACAATGAAGAAATCAATATTCCAGTGTACAGGACTATTATTATTTTCTCATACCTTTTTAAATTTTCTGGTTTTCCCCAACCTTTCGTGAAAAATTTCGTTAAGAGTATACTTCGATAAACGGCATCTAATTTACTTGCCGACATTTTTAAATAATAGGGTGGTTATAAAATTTTCTGTTTTAATTTATAATAGTATTTACGCCGTTCATTGTCCGTCAATACATTGTGAAGAAGAAAATCGCAAGGTTGTCATTCATGTCAATATTGTGAACTGGAAAATTGTCAAAGTCAAAAGTATTATCTAAGGTCAGCTGTTTATGTAAAAAAACTTTAGGTCGAGAAGCAGCCTAATATTAAAAAACTTAAAGCCTAATATTAAATATAATATCTTTGTGTTATTTCTAACAATTAAATCATATTATTAAAATTAAATTTTACTTTGTTTTATTTAACATTTTTAAATTTATTTTTAATGAACAAAATTTAAATTGTAATTTAAACAAATTAATTTTTTATAAAAATTAGAAATGTCAGCAGTGTTGGAACATACAATTTTTTATTAGTTGGTAAGTATACAATGAATTAGTACACGACATTATTAAGGTTTGCTTAACACTTTTTTTTGGAGAGGAAATCGTTTTATACGAACTCGTCCCATCGGGGATTTAGATGAGTTATATGTGACTCAAATGCTGTCGAATGTCTTGCAGATTATCCAATAAATCGGCATAGTGCTCTTACTTAACCTTCTCCAACCGACGCAGACGTGATCAAAACCATCCTCAAAGACCTCAATCCGCAAAAGGCCCCGGGGCCCGAAAATATTCAACAAAGCATTGAAAACCCTCCCCGACCATCTCATCTCCCTTCTAGTACGACTAGAAGGGAATTTTAACAAGCAAGCAAGAATTTTATAGTAGGTTGCTCCTTCCCTACCGAGTGGAAGGATGCCATAGTCATAGGTATCCGAAATCCTAACAAACCCGCCAACCTTCCCTCTAGCTACCGACCCATCAGCCTCATCAGCTGCCTAGGAAAAGTCTACGACAGACTCATTTTAGCCAGACTCAAAGAAATTGTCGAAGCAAAACAGCTGCTCAATAACGAGCAGTTCGGTTTTAGCTTTCACCACTCGTCGATTCACCAAGTCCATCGGGTAACGGAACACATTGCGAACATAACGTCGCTAGGTTGATCCACAGCGACACGGCTACCATCTTTTCAAATATCGCGAAAGCCTTCGAGAAGGTCTGGCATAACGACCTGCTCTTCAAGCTCCGCCTCCTGGCCCTCCCAGACACCCTCGTACACGTTACCCATGAGTATTTAACTAACCGTACGTTTAGATACAGACTAGAAGGACTAGAAGGAAAGACAGAAGAGGAAGGAAGAAGGAACCGATTCCCATTCTAATCCCCTGATCGTCTAAGCGTGTAACTACACTCCACACGCTCAACCTCTTCTTCGGCGCCCCCACAGCATTCTCTTAGATCCCGACTCCGGCTACCGTAATGGGGTCACCCATTACGATAGCCAACGCCCCACACAATGGTGGGATCCACTCCTCAGTTGCGCGTAACACATTCTCAACGACCCCAGTCTTTTAAAACGGCACGTCCGCGCCTCGGCCAGTTCCAGTTCTAATTAAACTCACTCCCCAAGGTCCATCCTTGCCACCACTACCCCTCTTCCTTCGAGCTGCCATCTAGCTCAAATATTTTCAGGGGTGGGTCACCCTCGCCCCTCCCAGCCCGGTGACGCTGAAGAGACCATTCAGGTCGACAGCAAGCAGTCCATTAAAAAAAAATTACTCAACCTCCACTACCTAAGCCCACGGAGACATATCATTCTTCCAGGAGCTGCGTAGGCAGAAACATATAACACATGTCACAGAGTCAAGGATGGGGGCATAACCACGGCAATGACATGTGCCGGCAGGGAAAGATTGTCCCAATGACGCGACACATGATTTCTAGACGCCCAGGCTAAAAGTAAAGACTTAGGCAAGAGTTGCACGATCACTTAATAACAATTTTAAAGCAAATATATAATTGAAAGAGACTTATTATATTTTTACAACATTATAATACTTTAGTTTATTTATTGCTATTTTTTTTTTAATTTTTATAACATGTTCCGCATAAACATACATATCATTCATAAAGGTGTAGATTGTGAACTATTGTTATTGTTATCTTTATAATAACTATACAAAAGTGACGTAATCGATGTGGGTCGCTCGTTACTATGTCAGAAAAATAAACTGGTCAATGTCCAGTGCCATAATTTTATGCTAATATTGATATTAAGGATGGATAATAGGTGTATTTTTGAACTGAATCTTCTTTGATACCAATCTATCTCGCTAACGATCGATATATACCTTTCTTGGAAAGACAATATATTTTATTACCAATGAATATTAAATAAACTGTTTTAAATTGTATTATATAGATCTTTCATAAACAACTTCTAATAAGGGCATAAACAAACGTTTCAAGGACGATCAAAAGTTAAATTATTATTTATATCCATTAAAACTATGACATTATTTTTATTATTACTACAATATTAGTTATATCGTGTTATCTATAGAGTTTTTAACCTCATTTCAACATAGAGCAGAATATGTAGATCCTCGATCCTCGAATCCGCTCACGTTATTCACTTTCTTTCCGACATCAAAACGTAGCGTAATAGCGTAGTTATATCTTACTAGTGAATTTAAAAAAAAATAATTCTTATTATCCTTCACTCAAGTACCAATCAAATATATAACCATTGCGTATATATATATATATATATATATATATATATATATATATATATATATATATATATATATATATATACGCAATGGTTATATATTTGATTGGTACTTGAGTGAATATATTTGATTATGGGCTGCTGTACGATATTGTGATGTGTACCTAAGTTAACATCCGCATGCGTGAAATTACGACTACAGAGGTATCGTTTTTCACCCGACCACATTCTCGCACAAATCAAAAGCTCTGCTAAAATTTTATTTATTTTATCGAATTATAAAAATAATATAGTCTGTTAATCATTTTGCTTTTAATTTCCGAATTCTACTACAGAATAGTAAAGTCTAAATTGATAAAGTTCTAGACTTCGATATCCCAGCTAGTGTATCTGTCATTGTCAGGAAACGAACTGGCCTGGCTGCTAATATTTATTAGTAAGGTATCATTTTTTAAAACCAACTTTAAAAAAAGACGAGGCTATATTCGACTGAATTTTTGTATATGTTACTGCATAAGTTTTTACTGGGTGAACCAATTTCGATCTCTTTAAGAAAACAGAAGCACTAGGTTTTCTATGAGTCTAAGTACTTTAAATTGTATAAGAAACTTAATAATAAAAAATAATCATTGTAACAAAAGATATGGACCTGTGTTCGTAGAGTGTTAGAGTAATAAAAAAAAAAACAATTTTTATGATATCAGCCAAGAGAAGTTTGTCGTTTTTTTAAATAATGTAATTAAGTTTACTAATAAATTAAATTGTAAATAAAATCAAAAGCGCTAAGGGGCTATATTACCCCTATAATAAATTTATACCCCTTTTTAAATTTGATTACGTGATGAGTTGCATAATCATGCAACTCATCGTAATGCAATCTTTTAAAGAATTTTTATACATAATTAGAACCAAGGAATAACGTTGTCCCTACAAATCTTGTTAGAATTTCAGTAATTTTATTTTACTAGACTACGTTATCAAAGATTTCTTTAGTTCTTAATTATAAATTTCAGTTCTCAAAGATTAGATTAAAATTATTATTGTTATTATTATTCTCAAATATTCGTATTGGCAGTGCATTAAACCCATTTTAAAAATAAATATAAATTCAAAGATAAAAGCGATATTAAAATTGCAATTAATGTAATTTAATAATATTTTGGAAACTGATAATTTATGTGTAATTAATTGGCTACCATAAAATCTTTGCAGTTACAACTTTCGTGGCACAGTATGACTATCAGGTATTTCCAGTGACGGAAATAGAGCGGCGATAGTCACTCAAAAAGAAATGACATCATTATAGGCTTAAACATGTATTCTCTTCACCGTATATGGAGGAAAAGGAGCTTTGTCGAGAAGGTCCTTACAAAGAATATTGTAATACTCATAATGTATTTTTATACTTGTGTCATTTAATATTTTCGATTGATTTGGTTGTTTAAAATTAGATCATCAACTCATTTAATTCAGTTTTTTAGGGAATGTGAATAATTAATTATTGACGTATTTGAATTAATATTTAAAGTGCAAATTTTGGTGGTGTTTAGTCAGGCGAATTCGCTATGCGTAGGCGATGCCAGGTGTTATAAGGACACTGTGTACCTGTAGAAGGCACGTTTTCCTCTTCGCCACACACACGAACGGACAGTCGTAAGTGTCTCCAACGTTTATTTATGTAATAAGCAAATTTTTCTAATTAATTATTCCTTACGAGTGAAAGTGCAAGGATTTTAGATTTATAACTCGTAGAATACAAGTGAAGTGACTCTACATATAATCAAAAGTAACTTATAAATTTTGCTGTAACATTTAATTATATGATAATTGTTTTGAAATATAAAAATAATAACTACAACAAATACTCACACGGCATTCCCTGCACTAAGTATTGTGATATATATTTTCAATAACAATTATATAATACTTATAAAATTTAATATATTATACCATGACTATTAAAAATAGGTCAGTGTCTTTTTCAACATATTTTTGTCATCAATTTTATATTAATAGAAATAAAAATGGATATTCGAAACTTATTTAAAATGGTTTATTTTTTAAGTCAAATTAAAAAGAAATTATTTGGTTATTATTATTTTTATAAATTAAACAAAACGTGTTTGTTGTCTTGGAATATACATCATTGAAAACCCTTAAAAGATATCTGATATTTTATATTAACAACCAAGCGCATTATTCATTTTTTGCTATTTACAGATGGAGGGGAAAATATTTTTGATAGCGTCTTTGGCGCTTGTAGTCTTTGGTTTTAGCGTTGAGGGTGAGTACAATTTATATAGTAAATAAAAGTTATGATAATACAGTGGAATCTCTATAACTAATACTTAGTTAAGCCACAATCCTCGGCAAATCGAAAGAAGAATCACTTTTCCCTTCCGTTGTACCCCTATACTTATGCATATGTTATTGATTTTGAAACTCACATAAAATGTTATTTCCCTTATTCTATTATTTAGTAAAAAGAAACGATAAGTCGTAGTCTTATTAGAAATTCACAGCATAATTTTCTGTAGTCGTTTGTAAAGATTATTTTAATTAAGTATCGAAATTTTATCATTTAAGAAAATCTTTATTTCGAAATTTATAAGTTGAATTAATTATTTTTTTTCTTTTTAATTGACGCTTGAGTTATAGATTCGATATATAGTTAGCAGCTATAATGCATTCATTGAAAAACATTTTTTTTACGTATTTATTAAACGTAACTATGACAATTCTCCCTAAATTGCGTTACAAATGATATTCACGGATAGGCTTTATTAGTTATTTGTTTATTGCAAAGTTCTTAATTATAAACACGTGAAGTATACATCACATTTAATCGTATCAATTGCAAAAAACATCTTAATATTTGTACATAATAAGTATGAGTTAATATATCTTAATAAATAATTAATCTCTACGTATTTCCTTATTAGAACCTTCGCTACTGATTGCAATTTTTTTGCAATAAACAAAGCGCGAGTTGTCACCTAACCACGCGGAATCAGCCCACAATAATAAATGAATAACAATGTAATCTAACGTGTCCTACTGACGTTACGCGTGCAGCTTTTTTACAATCATTGTAAAAGCATGTAGGTGCCATATTGTTTTTGTTGTAATTGTTCTTTTTGCAAATATTTGACTTCAATTTTTAATTTAAATAGATTCGAATAAATTTGTATTATAACAAAAAAAAATGTCTTCATGTAAAAAAAAATGTTATAGTATAAAATTTATGATTATGTTAACAATATCACAGAAAGATATTTCCATATTAGTACATATGTACGTATTTGTTAACGATGAATGCTGCATGTTTAGTCCAGTGGGTAGTTATTTGACGTGTCGACATTTAGTATTATAATTTATATTGTTAATATACCGTGCAACTGCCGTGTATACAACAAGTATGATAAGTCAATATATGACTATATTCAGTATTTTCAAATATTTAACTCGTTCGTATAATTTTCGAGATAGTTTCATTTGGACCAAAATCACATTAAGCTAAGTAGGTATGACGTCATATATATTTAATAATACGTTGATAACATTTGACAAACTATTCATTTTGTAGGATAAAATTATTTTCGAATAGTTAAAATAATATTTGGACTTTTAGAAAAACATATTTTAGAATATGTTATTTCAGTTTCATTATGATGAGATGCCCAACTCATCAAAATGAAACTGAAAGAACTAGTTTCTCTTAAACTATTATGCAAATGAAATTGCATAAACTTAATTGCTAACATTAAAAAAGCTTCAATTAAATATTCATTAATCATGTTAGACATCCTAATTTGGTTGAATCTTATGTTCACAATAAATAATAATATTTACATATTCGCAACTTTGTTAATGAATTGACTGCGTATTGTTACGTTCATTAGGCTTCCGAGATCCGTCGAGTGGACAAGGTCAAAAGGTCCAGTGTGGGTTGATAACTCGTTTACACCCTTATATGGTGGCCTAAGGTTATTGTCGACGCCTCACGGTCTCATATGTATTGAGATTATGCAAGAAAAATTTATATACTCATTTTTGGCGAGTATCGTGTCATCATCGTTATAATGTATACTTTAAAATTGACTAACGAGGACGTTATGTGATTTAAGATGCTCTTAACAAGACGCGAATCATTATTAAAGTATGAATACTAGGCAAGTAGATTGTTAATAGTTAGATTCTAGTAAATGAATTCTCTGTTTCATTAAGTAGGTACCTTAGGGCGGTACATGCACTACTAGTACCTATGAAAAAAAAATGTAAGTTCTTATGGAAATAAAATCAGCTTTTAATAAAATTCGAGAAAAAAAATATTTTCTTCAAGCAACAAAGCATCTAAAATCTCCATTTAGATGTACATATATTATAAATTATCATAAATTACCAGAATTATCTATATCTATCATTATCATTATCATTATCTATATCTATCATTATCATTATCATTATAATTATCAGGTCAACGGTACATCAGACCGCGGGGTTACTATGGTCAAAACCTGTATGAGCACGGACGGTCTATATCCGATGAGCAGGTGAGATGTGGACCAAGCACCTGCGGTGTGGGTGCACACTGTACTCATGGCAGCGTCAGACCAGTTTGTGCGTGTCTCCCTGGATACTCGGGAGATCCATTGTCGCAGTGTGTAAAAATTGAATGTGTCGGTAAGATTCGTATTTGTTTTTAATTTTTAATTTTCATTATTCATTCAGCTTCAGTTAAAGCCAGTATTTGGATAGAACGCATTTACCCTAATTAAAACTAGTTTTTACTAAAGGCCTATGTTAAAATCACAACAACTTAGCCAAAGTTACCACTTTATTTTAAATTGATATATTTGATTATCAAATATGTAACCTAGCCTTTTCGTTTGTTTTCTTTTCAATTTAACCTTAATCAGATTAGAGGATGACGAATTTGAACTTACTGACTAACTGACAAATGGTTATATCTTAGAAATAATCTTTAGCAAGCAGAAATTTGTATAAATCTCTCTGTAGAAGTAGTGATACCAAAAATAAATGTAACAACCACAAAAGAATTTCGACGCAGCCGGAAGTAGAACGCAATTAGCGGTAGGAGTACTTCGACAGTTTGCAAGAAGCGTGGGTTTGAGTCGCGCTGCGTTCAAATTTCTATATGTTATTCTTAAAATGTTTTAAAAAATGGTAAAATGTTTAGATGACAGCGAATGCCGTGCTCACCAGTCGTGCGTCAATCAACACTGTATTAATCCTTGTGAAGGGGCTTGCGGAGTCAACGCCAATTGCGATGTGAGTTTTCTTGTGCATGCTATCTTAGTTAAATTAAGATAATATATGCAGGAATAATTATTCCTGCATATATAATTTAGAATTGAATTTAAATTATAATAATGATTTTTTGTAAGTGTGCAGCGAAACTATATCTTTACAGGTCCGACACCATGTCCCTGTATGCACATGTCCTGCTGGATATACTGGAAATCCTTTCTCTTCCTGCAGAGTCGCTGATCCGGGTATGAAAATAAATCATATGTTTATTTTCTTTTAATATTAACAATATCTAAATGATATATTGTTGATTTGTTTAATTTGTAACATTTTAGAGGAAGCTTGCCACCCATCTCCCTGTGGCCAAAATACTAAGTGTCACGTCGCTAACAATCAGGCCATTTGTACCTGCTTACCTGGATACAGAGTAATTATATTTTCTTTAAATTTATAGATTATACATTGATTAAGAATGACATGAAATAAAATGTTTTTACCTAAGCCAAATATTAAAATAACATCTTTTTCTAATTTATCGTTAAACGTTGTAGGGCAGTCCACTGTCAGGCTGCAGACATGAATGTGATTCTGACAATGACTGCGGATCACAACAATCCTGCCGGGACTTCAAGTGCGTGAATCCGTGCAGCGACTGCGGTGTCAACGCGGACTGCGAGACTGTCGCTCAACACCGTGCTATATGCAAGTGCCCCAGAGTATGTGATGCTTAATTTCTAGTTTAGAACTCAAGTGATTATAACGGAAATTAGCGAATAGAGCATCTGTTTCACACTTAGCAAGGGATTTAGCTTGGAGTATTTTTTACGTATTTCGTAATATTTATATATAGAAAAAAAGTTTAGTTTATTCAAAATATATTGATTTTTACAACTTGTAACAATTATTTTGAGAAAAACAAAAACAAAGTGCAGTGTTAAGTTCTTACATTGTCTCAAATTCGGATAAAAACTGGTAAACGGAGTATCTTGATTCTAGGTTCTCTCTGAATACTTTGCTTTGGACAAAATATGAAATTATTTTGAATACCTTGCTTTGATGGACAAAATACGAAATTATTTTTAGTGGGTGGAAGTGAGTTTTTGTTTTAAGAATAGTGAAATATTTTTTTAATTTTATGGTTAACATTTTGTTACATATTTATTATTAAGGGATATCATGGTGATCCATACAAAATCTGCTCTGCTGAGTGTACATCAGACAGTGAATGCCCAAGTTACAAACCAGCATGCGTGTACAACGCGTGCATCAATCCTTGCACTAACGCGTGCGGAGTGAATGCGGACTGTAACCTTCGTGGATTGACGCCAGTGTGCTCTTGTCCTAAGACTATGACTGGCGATCCCTTCACATTCTGCAGACCTTTTGAAGCGCGTAAGTCTTATATTTATGTATATATATCTATTGTCTATATACCTGCATTTTATATTTTCAACGAAATGAAAGATATATAGTACGTAGTTGAATATTAAGTTGATGTTTCTTTTATTCATAAAATTAGTTACACCTTAGGTTAAATAAGGTCATCTAACATATACATCATTCATAAAAATAATCAAAATGCGCTTCTTTGAATTTCTTAAGCTAGTTATAATGATGTTGTAAATTTTGTAAAATGTCTTATGGTTATGAAAACAATCATTGTGAATAACAGTCAAATTTAACCTTCAGTTACAGTTACATTTTAATTGTTTTTATTAAGGTGACCTTTGTGAGCCTAACCCATGCGGTGCGAACGCTAAATGTACCCCGGGACACGACCGCACCGGCGCCGAGCGTCCCGTCTGCACTTGCCCTACTGGCTACCTTGGTAATGCGCTCGTCTCTTGTGAAAAGGTAATTTATAATTCCTATATATGTATTTAAAACATATAATGTTATAAGTTTTTTTTAATGTGTTGGATTGACTGAACTTTATTGAATTCTTACTCGGCGGAATTATTATATTTAAAGTATTTTTATTGATTGCTCTGGTGAGACAAAGCGATGCGTTGAATTACGTCACTCAACACGCAAAACCTTGAATTTGGCAGAACATTAAAAACTTTTGTTTAAATATTAAATACTGAGTAAAGTTATACATTTAAGTATTATGTCCTTATGATTTTCAAGCTTAAATTATTAGATATTAATGAAATGATTTTTTAGGGTGAATGTGAATTAGACGCTCAATGCCCAGATCACTTAGCCTGTGTTGGCTACCAATGCCTGGACCCATGTCTCGGCAACACACAATGTGGCTCTGGAGCCGTTTGTATGGCGCGTCGTCATATAGCCGTGTGCACTTGCCCTGGCGGTACGTATGCAAAATCTATAGTAATAATTAAAGTCTATGAATAATTTAGATAAGTTTTGTTAAATTTATTCTAAATCAATATTTAATGAGTTAATGAACGCCATTTACAATCTATGCTAACCTTTATTTATATTTTTATTTCAAATAAATTAATTTGTAAAATTAAAACAGACACTTTGATTAATCATTTCATTTGAAATACAATCAATTTTTTCTCTTAACGCAGATCATCACGGAGACGCACTAGTAAGCTGTTACCAGTCTCATTCTGAAGCGGTTTCCACGCGCTATTATAGATACAAGCGCAATGGTAACTTCACCGAGAGTGTAGAACCACCACAACTCACGGCCAACACCAATAACACTGCCGAAAACGTTGCGAACGAAGAAAAAAAAGAATAAACTTGCCATAATTTAACACAAATAAATGAAAAACATAAACAAAACAACATTGATCCTATGTTTTAGAACATATGGAATCCCTAACACAGGATCGATAAATAATGATCATTAAAATAAATATTTTTCCAATATAAAACATGTTTTGCTGCCTAAGACTTATTAATATCAAAAATTAATTTATTGTTTTTTCCTTATTAACTTCACGCTTTTTATCCCGTATAGCAGGGTAGACAGAAAGTTAAGTTAGTTAGTTAGTTAAGCTGTTAAAGTAATATATGCATAATATTTACGTTTAATATTTTGAATTTCACATTATTCATTCCTTTAATTTAATATAACTCAATCTCATTATCCTAATGTAATATAACTACGTAGGTATATTGCATAAGAAAGGCTTGAACGTAAAATGACACTTTTACGACTTATATACTTATTTATACTAAATGGGTAGTATAAGTGTTTATAATATATTATATGATTTTAATTCTTCTCATATATCTTGTCAATATTTTCTACCTTCAAATAATGTTTTGTAATAAATCAGATTTTAACGAAACAAAGCTGATAATAAGAAAATAAATTAAAATTAGGTACGATCGAGTTTAAAAAGAAGAAAAGCACACATTTCTCCAAACCCTATTAAATTAATTAAGTAAAAGCATAAAAAACATTTCATTTCTTGTCACTAACGTGTTGATAACACAAAGTTAGCAACTTTTTTTTACCCATTAAAATTTGAACTTACAATCGTCATGAAATTCTTGTGAAAAGTGCTCATGACGGCATAAAAAATATTAGTACACGCAAAATGTAAAAAATCTTTATAGCTTTAGGTTTAATCGCAAGAGGGGTAGACAGAGACAATTAAGTACGAAACGCTACATAAAAAGAGAATAACTTTTTACTAAACTTAAAACCTAATAGTGATACATATATTTAATGAGTTGATTTATATCTATACTTATAATAAAAATATAACTGATTACTATCTGAATATAAAATATATATAATTGAGATACCATCATTAGAGGCATTTATCAATGTATAATTTTTGATTTAAAATCAATTTTTTTTTATCTGTTTGTGCGTCATTGAACGTTAAAATTAAAAATAGCTAACTTATTAAAACTGTTAATATACACAGTTCAATTTTAATTGAATTATTAAACAAAATTACTACAAATACTTGTTTTCTTGAATTTGTTAAAGGTTTGGTATAAATCATAAATCACAATTTTATTAATTTATTCGAGCAACTTTCAACACGCTGGTAAAGTCATAGGTACGACAATTATATGATATATTTATAAATGCACACACATAAATTTTTAGACATTTAATATAATGTACATAAATGGTCAACATAGTTACCCAGAAATTTAAGATTATATGAGGTATGCATAAATTATTGATTAAATTTTTAATGTATTGCCTAATATTTGCGTATAATGGAAAGTAAAATGTTATTTTGTTTTTTGACGAAGGATTTGACAACTATAAAACGCCAGTTAAAGTTGACATTGACGGGTTGTTTGATACGTCCTGTCGTTCGATTATCGAATGATGTGAGAAACAGTATTTTTATTGTTAATTATTTAACGTTATTGTAAATATTTATTTAAAACCATGTCTGATATAAATATGGAAAAGTTTGCGGTGCCTGATTTTGTTCCAGAACGATATGTAAAAGAGTTGGCAAAGTCATGTGTCGGAGGGGAGGAGCTAGCCCAGCAAAAGGAGAAAATCAAAAGTTTAGCTGATGAAACAGCAAGTGCACTAAAGAAAAATGTATACGAAAATTATATGCAGTTTATTGAAACGGCTACCGAGATATCTCACTTAGAAACTGAAATGTACAAATTGTCGCATTTGTTAAGCGATCAAAGAATGGTTCTTACAACATTATCACAAGCTTCTATTTTAGGTAATGAAAATACATTATCGCGAGAGTCGCTAGACAATTATAACTTAGAAGCAGAGAGGACCGAAGAAGAACGAAAGAATAAACTCAACTCTATATCAGAAAAAGTTGAAGGTTGTATGAATTTATTAGACGCCCCACAACGAAACTTGCTACATGAAGGTGATCTTCTGGAGATAGACGCCGAAGAGAACACTGCTCTTCAACGAATGCATGTTTATTTATTTAATGATTGCTTAATGTTAACCTCTTGGATTTCAAACCGGCGGGGGCCAATGCGGTACAAATTTCAAACTAGTTACCCTATTAGTACTTTAGCTGTAGTTAATGTACGGGACTTAGGAACTGTAAAACAGGCATTTAAGGTACTAGCTTTTCCAGACACGAGAGTATTTCAGTGCAACAGTTTAGCAATAAAAAAAGACTGGCTTGACAAATTTGATATAGCTAAGAAAATACATATTGAAAAAGAAAATTCTAAACAAAAGAAAAAAGATTCTCAAGATAAGCTTAAACATGAATCATTGGAGTCTCCAAGTCTTTCAGTTGAAGAGATACCTTCACCTCAGGTAACCCCTTTACCTGACTGGCTTGCTGATGTTACAGAAGAATTAGATGTGCTGATAGTTGAAAGACACTTTCAAAAAACCTATGAACTAATGATATCTGCTCAAAATACCTTGAATTCAGGAGATTTTACAAACCATCCACAGAGAAATGAAATACTGAAAAAAATAGAGCAAAAGCAGAAATCATTGACTGAAATATTACTAAAAGAGCTTGATGTCACTCACAATTGGAGTCCAAGGGGTGGTTTAAGGTCATCTCGCCATCCTGTTCTAATACTCAATAAATTTAATATGACTAGTCAGGCTTGTGAACTTTTTTTAGATATATGTAGCCACACAGTCAGAGCGCATGTAAAAGGTGTTCAACTTGAAGGTTCTATATACAGTTATGTTAAACAAGTGGGTGAAGTGTTTTTCTGCTCACTGAGTGATGCCTTAACTGAATTTATTTCATTATTCCCTAAGAATAAATTAAGTGCTTTTATAGTGTGGGCTAGTATGCAACTTAGATTATTGATGAGTCAGATTATTAAGCAAGTATTTACTCCACAGTGTGCTTTAGACTCTGTTTTAGAATGTGTTCAGAGTTTACGTGACCAATGTACTCTATTTTGTGAATTTGGTTTAGATTTAAGATTTCAAATGAACAGCTGTTTAAGAACACCTATAATGAAAGCATTGAAAGAGTATAAAGAAAAAATTGTTGACTCAATGAAAAACAAGGTATCAGAAGACAAGTGGACCCCTGTAAATATGCATACAAAAGCTGGAGTTAATAAATTTTTAATACAAATGGAAAATTTAGGCCTTATCTTAACTAAATATGTGATAAATGAGACGTGGGTGGATTTATCAAGTAGCACCATATGGTTTGCACAGTCTATACTTACTATACAAAATGTTGGCCTACAAATTATTACAAAGGATATGATGGATGTTGTTGATGAGTGTATATATGCAATATTTAATTCACGCCTTTCAATAACTTCTAATAGTGATTCAGGATATATTCAGAAAAATCTAAAATTTATATTAGAAACACTAATGCCGCTTATGATTAAAAGCTATAAAGAAAAAAATGGATATGACAATGAAAAATTATTAGATTTGGCAAAGAAATTTGGTGTCAACATTTCAAAGAAATCTAACATCACAAAATATACCAGTAATGAATATTTATGAGAATAGTCAAGCCCAAAGTTCTGTTAATGTTGGTGTAAAAATTATTTTTATTATGCTGAAGCTTTAATAATGTAATATATAGACAGTAAGCATGCAAGATTTTTGTAAGTTTATTTAAACTGATCAAATTAAAATTTATATTATATGCAAAGTTAAATAATATGAAATTTTAATAAACCAAAACACATGGTTCATATGGTTTTATTTATATATATACATTGTACATAAACATTACAAGGTACGGAAAATGAAACAAAATGTACTTTCGGATAATATATTCAAATATGAAATGAGAGTATTGTAATAGTTGAATATAATGTAAAATATATTGCAACTTCTGTTCTATATTTTCAAATATTTCTAATCAGATTCCATTAATGCCTCGATAAATGTGTTGCCATTAATTAATTTTGTGGTTAACACTACAAATTCAACATTAGAGTCTTCTTGTTGGCTGATATTTCTTAAAGCTGAAATTTCGTGATAAGTGCAACCTCCAATAAAGAAAACAAGGATGACTTTCGGGTTTTCAATGGAGGAGGAATTTTCACTAGAAATAGAATTGCGTCGAGTCATACGAGGCTGTAGGCTTTGTAGTTCATCAATTGTTGATCCTGGTAAAGAGCCTAGTACGTCGGCAATTCCTATAAACAATTTTAAAATATCAAACAATATGATATAAAACAACAGGAAGATATTTTTCAATTTTACATTTATATTACTTTATAGAATTATATATATATATATATATATATATATATATATATATATATATATATATATATATATACACATATATATATATATATATATATATATATAGTGCCATAGCAGTTCATTGACTACTTTCCGATCTAAGAAAACATTTCATGGCAAGCGGAGAACTCAATGCCGCGCTTTATCTATAGTTTATATTTAGTAGAGCAGAGAAAATAAAAATAAATTTTGAAATATAATCAGTGTCCCGAGTGGGAATCGAACCCACAACCAATCGCCTTTACGGTCAGACGCTGTCTCACTGCGCCACAATGGTAATATAGTAAACGTTTTTAATTATCATCTCTAAAATTGTACAAACAGTTCATTACAAAAATAACATTAATTTAAGTACTTTGTTGTTTATATGGGTACGTCATTAATCGTTCGCAGCCAGAGTCAGAGTAGTCAAAGATAACTATTGCATTACATTATATTATATCATTATCAAATAATATTGTAACAAATAACTTTCCTTTTTAAAAAGTGGAAATATATGCTCTCTAACTACCTCGCTATGCAGAAAAAAGCATTAATAGAATTTAATAAATAACCTGAGCCATTGTGTGCTGTGGTATAGTTCTTTCTGTATACGCGATGTTTGTAGGTTTGTTTTCACTGTAGAAATAATTATAAATGAATTATATTGATTTCCCTTATGGTAAGATAAAGCGAGGTTTTATCTTACCATGAAGGCAAAATAATTCATTTACAATTATTTTGCAATCAAAATAACTCATTTATAATTATTTTGATTTTGTTGGTTCCATAATCCAACACGCAATATTTCGAAATAAGTTGAAAAACGGATAATGACCTGTCTTAGCACTAGGTAAGGTAACTAGAAGTAACTCCTTATCCCACATAGTAGTTTAGTATAGTTGAGAACCCCTCGAGTTAAGACACTCGCATACATTACAGTGCGTGTTGAGTGGCGAAACTTAATGCCGTGTTTTGTGTTACCCGAGCGACAATAGTTTAACAGAGAGAAAATAATTTATAAAAACTAACAAAATGTACCGACAACGCGCCCATAATTAATCAGATAAATATTTAAAAAAGACACCACATTTATTCCGCTTATTGCTAAATAGTGGAGAAGAGTGAATCTAATAAAAATATCATACCAGTCCATCCTTTATTTTTGGCAATATGCTCACTGAGGCGTACACTTAACGGCACGTATTTGCATGACAGGAAACTCTTTTCCTTTACATCTAATTCCGATTCATCCATTGTTAGGTGCAAAGCCTTAAAAAGACAAAACAAAAGGAATTAATGATACAAAGCTAAAGTGTTATTGCCATTAGATTTTGTTTCAAATCATTATATCTGTACTTAAATGATGACTGAGGGTAAAATCAAATTACTAAGTAACAACATTAAAATTCATTTATAGATATCAAACACTTATTTAATAAATAACCAAAAAGATCTACATTAGTTAAAATAAACCAAATTAATTGTATTGTGTCATTACTAGAAACGTTACAATATTAATTACCAAATCGCTTATATTAATATAATTGTATAGCAACCTTTCTCAACACAGCATATTGCCGTGTTCCCGTTTGCGGTTTGAGGAGTCCACATTTCTCTAGATTACAAAGAGTTAGCCACGTCCTAAGTCCATAAACTTGGACTAGCTCGCGTTTGTAGTATTCTAAAACTTTTGGCTTTAAGCCCGATCCGGTTACGCATTGTAAGCAAATGAGCCGTAGTACCTGAAAGTATATAAATGTTTATTTATAGTATAAATTTTAATTTAATGTTAGTTAAATATATTATTATGCTTAAAATACATTAATGTAAAATTATAATAATTATTAATAACTTATTAGATAAATAAGAAGGCCATCGTGGCGCAGTGAAACAGTGCCTGATTGTAAATGCGATTACCGAATGTCTTGGGATTAGGTAAAGCGTGATGGTATTATTAGATATATTATTTTATTATTTTATTTATTATCAAGGCATACCTGTATTAATAGTGCATGTTAATGATATACCTTATTTATTGGAGCTTTTTGAGCAATCAGGTCTTCTATGTAGGAGCAGACCTTTTCGTTATCTATGCAGTTTAGGAAATCCTCCTCGCATTGTATTGTATCGTGGAATTCAAATGAGTCTGTTGTCTGAGATGAAAGAATGGATTAAAAATCTTACTTTTGCTATAAATATATAATTATTCAAATTGTAATTGTTTTGACATGTATACCACTATAAGTTTAAAAATGTATACATACTATATAGTATTAAAATAGTTAAATAAAAGGAATGCAAGGCATTTTTGTTCTCAGAGTAAAAACCTAAATTTTATAAAAACCTTTTAATTGCGTCCGTCTTTTGATCCGTTAGACTGAAACTTTTATAATAAAAAAAATCCCACTAACGTAAAAATAGCCGTTAATGACTGAAAATTAATATGCTGAGGTTTATTCTATTATAGTGTGGGAGATGCATGAAGCCAGAAAATTTTTCCTGTCGCTAGCAAAAACTTTTGTATACCTAAATATTTGTATATAAAGTTACCATATACAAATGTAATTTTATCTCTCTCACCTCTTTAATATATTCCGCGATGGCGGTGTGTGTGGCGAGAGACTGTTTGTTGGCCAACATTTGCGGTAAACGAGATACAAACTGTTTGATTTCTTGCACAGATTTATCATTGTGTCTTTCGTCCAACTGGGTTTTAATGACACGGGCTTTCTTGGATAATGCAGCACCTACCTGAAAAATGCAAAATGCAAATGTAGGAGATATAAAATAAATGATTAGATTAACATTAATCAGTAAAAACCTAGTATAAATAATTGTATTTATTTATTATATATTTATGTCATATGATTGTATATTGAGTAACAAGGCTCAATATTCAATTTTATTTATTAATTTAATTTAAACTACTAAAATTGAAAAACTTGGAAGCATGAAATTTAGCCAGTTGTACTTAATATACTTTAAATACATTGAATGTTTCAAAACGTTTGTAAATGTAGAATGTTAATATATTTATTTTTAATTGCGTATAAAGGATATAAAATCAATAAAATAGTTGTAACACAGACAATACTATATATTTAGAATGCACGTTGCTAACGCAAAGTGCCAACGGGACATCAAGTAAACAAGTATAAAGGCGTTATTTTAGCTTATGCATAAATTTAACTAAACTTATGCGTTTCTTGGTTGCTTCCGACTGTCACTATCTATTTAATTGGCACTGAGTGACAGGACAAGAAAGCGTACCTACCGTATATGCTCCAGTGGTGATTTTTTTAATTATATACATATATTTATAACATTATTTTTGAAAGTCGGCAAGAAGTCTAAAACGCTATTAGTTGTTCAAATCTAACCTAATTAAAATACATCTAATCAATTTTAATGACCATAGATTACAAAATTAACACATTTGACTAAACTACTAATTACTTTAAAGTGTATTATTTAACATAATACATAATATATTCGAGCCATATTGGCGCTGTGGAAGTTTTTACCTCCAGAGTTGTGTGTTCGATTGTCACAAATCTACGTTAAGGGGCGAATATACAAACACGGAGTATCTTAGCAATAACTTGATTTGTTTAAAAAATACTTTAAAAAACTGTTTATTGCTTTAACAAGCAGAGCATGACAGTCAGAGACAACTTAGTGTCAAGAGAGTCCGTTGAATGCTTTCCGTCAGAAATCTTGAAATTGCGCGTTGAGTTGCGATTTCAGCGCCTTTTTTGTCTTTCCAAAGCGGAGAAATGATAATATGTTTTATGTATAATCTTTCCCCCGGGTGGGACTCGAAACCACGAGCAATCGTGTTCAGAGGGAGATCCCACTGTGCCACGATGGTCAAAAACATAAATTAACAACATTTTAATTTTTTTTTAATTTTTTCAAAGATCGTATTATAAATTAACAACAATATACCGTTGCAAAATTAGCATCTCGTAGTTCTGCAAATAATTCTTCACTGGAGTTTAGTATGATACGTTTTCTTTCACGAGCAGTCACTTCGGGGCTTGCGTCGTCCGGACTCACGAACTTGTGGCCGGGGAATGTAGCCGTCGAGTTTTTAATTCCATATAACTCATCTAAATATAGTTCATTGAATAATAAAAAAACGTCTTAAATCAGAATTTTTTTACTATTAGTATAGTATTTGAATATAATAAGTACTTTTTAGGATCGTTTAATTGAAGATCAGCGACATTAGCTTTTAACTCTTACTCTAAAATTTGATGAGTGTAAGCACTTGATTACTAAAGCAAGAACAATTAAAAGACGTTCTGCCAATAATTTTTGTCATATTTAGTTACTTGAATTGTTAAAAGTGTAATATGCCATAACATTATATACTATTTTTCATGGGCCAGTTTAAGTTTTATAACATATGTATATTATACATACAAACATATGCTACAAAACTTAAATGAAATTACACATTAATTTGTTAAATTTCACGGAATCTTATATATACAGAATATAAAAAAAAACAAGGAACACAAATGTATATAAAGCTAACTTACCTATAAGGCCTTCGTAAGTGAGCTGGGTGCACACAATGCTAGTAAAGTCAATAGCTCGATCAAGTAATAATAATTGGTCAATACATGAAGTAGACGCTCCTCTTGGAACCAAGCCCTGTTCTTCTTTGTTCAATCGGCAGAAAAGATCCCATATCTACATTTTCGCATATAAATAAATATCAAAATCTTTTGTTGCTTTTTGTGTTCTTTAAAATGATGACATAATTAAATTGTTATCTGTTAAAGAATTTCTAATAAAAATTCAATCATAAGAGTCAATTTATGTAATAATTATAATAAAAAATCATTGTCAATGCATATAAAAATATTGTTACAATGTACTTAGATGCAACCATAAAATACTCTTGTATGATGCATAAGATGTACTAGTCATAATGATTGGGAGGGTGAGGAAATATCATTTTAGTGTATTTCTTATCACCTTAACTACATTAAAATTTAAGATGGTAAGATTTTACTCACCTATTTAAGAGCATAGCATGTGAAAAAATGAAATATTTAATAGTGTAGTAAAGTAAAAGTAAAAGATCGATAGAAGAATTATAAATTTGCTTAGTACAGTTTTACCTGCTTAGCTGCTTGACCCTTTCCATATACTCTAGGTATTATTCCATAGAGTTGTTGTATAGTGCGTAAAGCCTGTGCTGAATTATATAGGCAAGTTGGATCCCCTTCCAAATAATTTTCTCTGTCAATGTTTGTTTATTAATATAAAAAATATTTTATTTTTACTAATTATATAAATAAAATTTAAAAAATACGATAATCCGCATTTTTAGAAATATATTTTATATACAAGATCATTGCTTACCGAAAATCATTTTGTAGCTCTAATGACATAACATCACTGTCAAATGGAAATATATCACATTTAAATTCTTGTAGAGTGAGATTTGCAAGAACACCTCTGTTCTTTAAATGTTTCTCACACAGTTCACTTTTTCTAGGCACAAAAAACAAGTGAAACTCCACAGGAGAACTTTGTTTAGATCTGTAATAATATTTCCTTCACATATAGTTTGGATATATACAAAATTGAAAAAAAATGTATGTATACATTCTAAATAGGTTTTATGCTTGTACCTCAATGAAAGGATATAATCTGCAACAAGATCCATCAAGACTAGTTTTGGTCTAGCAATGAATATTATATGTTTAACAGATATTGTAGGTAAACTTCCAGGTCTGAGGGGAAACATATCAGCCACCTCATGTTCCATAAGTAATGAGTACTGAGCCACTAGCCCAACTGGTCCTGCTAGCCATTCATCCCAAATTGTGACCTAAATTTTTATTATCATAACATTTTTCAAGGAATGATATAATATAGAATTGGAAATGAGTGTTTTTCAAATAAACATATTAATTTATTTAAGCCATCAGTATTATAATAAACTTGTTTTAACAGAGCTAGTGGGTTTAGCGTATACATTATGACGCAAATGTTAAAATATTTGAAGTTTTATCTATAAAATAGAAAATTAATGAATTTACCTTAGGTCCTTCGCATTGCTGAAGTAAATTTAATAACTCCTTTCTCATCGTTTCCTGTAAAATAGCCACATTCAACCTACCACCTGAGAGATGTGTGCTCATTTTTGTGTCTTTCATTTTTATAATCAGTTTTTTTCAGTTTATTTTTAATTAATGACTGTTGCGATTAGTTCTTTCTGTTTGTGTACAGCTTATGACATCTGGTTGACATCTGGTTGCTAGTTGACAACCATAAATAAATTTTGTCTATCAGTATCCTTACATCAATAAAATCATAAAATTATTGACAAACTTAATTATATATTTTTTAACAATTGATGACTTTTAATAAAGCTGCTAATTCAATTCGCTACACAATATTTTTTATTTTTATTGTTATATAAAGAGCATTTTTATAGGTATACGGCAACACTTTCAGTAAATATCAACTTCCTTTTCCGGTGCATGTTTTACAATAAAGATTTCAAAAAGATTTTGGCGGGAAATATTTTATACAGTTTATATTAAGAAGTCAAAGATTCAAATTAAAGAGCATAATTATTTATTAAGACAAATAAAATGGATATCTATTAATAGAGCATGTGTTTTAATTTTTTTTATGTACGGAGTGGTAGTAATGGAAGTGGAAGTAGATAATTTGTTAAATAGGTGTATAATTATTTTAATTTTTCTGTAAGTAAAATAATTTAAATATTAAGTGATATTTTTAGGCATATTTTCTTAATAGGTAATTAATTTGTAATATGTTTTGCAAGTATTTCTGTTGAGGTTACTTTTAAAATATTTTTGTAGTAATTTAAGTTTATATATCATTAAAATTTACATAGAATTGTTACATTTAGCTGACCGTAAACATATAAAGTATGTATAATATTAATGTAGAAGTACGTACTTCATCAGCAATTCTACTACTAATTATAAAAAAAATGAATTATAGTACTACAATAATAAATCATAAAAAGGTATTCGAAAGATTAATAGGTGTATAACACTAAATTATATTTGAGGAAGAGGAAATTTTATTATCCCTTTCGCTCGAACGAAGCTTTGTATTCGAAATAACATCCATACAATCTAGCCAATCAGCCATTTTCGAGGCGGTACGTGCCCAAATTTCAGAATAGGTAGTATATACCAACTCATAGATTGATATATTCGTACTTCAGGACCTTATCACTTGCGTACAGCTAGCAGCCGACTGCGCGCGGCGCGACATCGATTTTTCCGCTAAACAAGCCATTTTCAACCATCAGTGAGATTGTAAACACGTTCTGTACCCGTAACATCTCCGAATAATTACACTGAAAAAGTGAGACATGTGAACACGCACAAATAATGCTCTACGTTGTATCGGCTATAAATCGTCATGGCCGCGCAAAATAAAGGTGTGTATGTGACGAATATTTATTAATTTAAGCAAAGAATTATATTAAAATAAAATTTGGCACACTTTTATTATTTTTTGCAATGTAAATATTATGATAATACAATACGGAGGCGCTTTGTAGGCCAGTCTAATTGCTCGAGTGTAACATCGTTTTGACATAAAGATAACAGTAAGTGTGGGCGAAAGAACGGCCATGTGATGTTTGAAAATGTTTTTATGCTATTAGTAGCGATAAAGTTTAACTTTAGGTAAACTTATTGATTTTTTTTGTTTTAAATAGTTATAAGGTAAACCATGAGTAACTGATTAAAATTTCAATTAAATTTAATAAAATTTTGAGTTGTTAATTTATGAATTTTTGATATTTATAATTTCAGTCAAAAATGCCTACGTGCTATATAAATGATAAATGCCTAGGCTAAGTAGCGTAAGTTTACATAATTATATTAACTTAAAATAGTAAGCGAATAAGGGAAGATGACGTAGCCGATTTCATTAATGGTTACAAGATATTGCATAGATACAAAGGTCGTATGATACGCTGGACTCATATTTTCATATTGATGGCTAAGTTAAGGAGTAAGATTAATCTCCTAAACTATATTTGAGGTTTTAGCAGACGCGTACCTAACCGATTAATCTTGGTCCAACTTCGGGTACAGCCTTGGAAAATAAATTGACGGCCCAAAGTAATGATTTTTTTGGTCGTACTTTTCCGTTCTGTTATTTTATATTTTTATATATAGTAAATATTGAAGCTTATACTGTAAATGTTACTTATATGCTTGTAATACAAGAAATGTATTAGAATAAAAATAAGTTCAAAGTTTTACCTTGAACTTCGTTAAGAGTAAAAGTTAAGTACACATCTAAAGATTGAAAACACTTCTAATATAAATATTTACTTGAGAATGATAAAAGTTCCATTTATATTTCTTTAAAATGCTAAATCCACACTTTGAATTCTTCTAGCGGTGATCGAGATGAATTTCTTTAGCATCATAATGGAAAGTTTTAACGAAATTTTATTGAATTTTTATCATTTTTTTCATCAATCGGAGCAGATTATAACAGATAAGGAGTATTGTTGCTTTAAAATTAATATTTTGTATTGTAGATACTGAAATAATTTATTCACGTTATTTATTGTCATTGCAATTTCCGGTAAGAAGATAATGATAATTCTGATAGTCATGTCATTTTAACATTTAACTGTAAAATGTTGGTAATTATCATGAGGTTAATTTTATATGACAGTCAAAAATTACGATAAAAATTAAAATTATTTATTAGTAAATACGTATAAGCTTTGGAAACTTCTTATATATCATCACAATGACGCAGACTTGCCAATATGTATAATATTTAATTTATGTGAGCACATATTTCATGTGGTGGTTTGATATATAAAATCTTAGGTTTTCATAATAATCACATATAGGTACAACAATTAAGTACGAATGCTTAAATTTTGTAACGCTTAGTAAGCAACGCATGTTAGCAGCACTATTCAACAAGTGAATTTATGGGTTTTCTTTACAGGCTCTCAGTTATTTTTTTACATTATACATATATTATATATATATATATATATATATATATATATATATATATATATATATATATATATATATATATAGGTTTTAAAATACTCTAAGTTTTTAATTACAATACATTATTAATAGATAGAACGTAAATAATACACAAATAATACACAAGTAAGTGGTTTATGACTAAAATTTGGCACATTGATTACATTTCTGTTTTTTGTCACATCTTAATAATTATCTATTGTAGGTTTCTTTTTTGTCACCTATATTAGGTAAGTCTAAAAATTAGCCGCAAAATATCGATATAATTTTATTTTCGTTATCATATTTTTTTTGAATATTGTAAAAATTTTTTATAATAGAAGCTATATTACAACTAAATATTAATATTAGGTTAATATTGTATATATTAATAAGCGATTTTTAAATAATAAATAACATCATTGAGCAATGTCCACTTATATCGATTTTTTAATAAAATAACGCTAAGTACGCATAGTATTGCAATAAGGAAATTCCTCTTCAGAGAAGCCTTTCAATTGCTGTCAATTTGTAAAGTGACATATTGTTTCAGTTTTATTGTACTTTCTCCCCTAGTATTCCAATAAATAAAGAAGGTCTTCAATAAATGCTTTGTTCCATAAAATAATTGAACATTTAATATAATATTGCACAGTTGAAAGTGGGTCGGAAGAAATGCCGGCGGCTACTGATCCCAATGCCGAGCAAAAGGAACGTCTGATAGCTGCCGTAAAGAAAGAAGTTAAACAGTTAATGGAAGAGGTAATTACATTTAAAGAGATTTTTTGAATAAATTAGCTCTTTTTACTTTATTTCGGATAGTCATAAATGATATTGTTTATTGTATATCATACAAAACATACAAAATTATATTATACATACTTCAAAGATATTATTTGATGATGTTGTGATCTGTAAGTTTTTTACTAGAAAAAATCGAGGCCAGTCGTGGTCTATCCCGTGATGCAGGATAAGAAAAATGATACTGGTCTGACCTTGTTTTAATAGCCTTAAAAACACTTGTTTAATATTTATGAAATATACAACACATTTCTTTAATAATGAAATTATAAAGTTTTGTTTAATAAACTTTATTCTCCACATCAAAGAAACTTAGATTTCTTTCAAGTTGCAAACTTTGTCTTTGGTTGAACGCCATTAGTGTTTTGCCGCATTTAACAAGATATGACTTCTCTCTCGAGGAAAAACTTTACGGAACTCATTAAAATCTCGTATATGTGTATAACATAATAATATTGTACTTACTAATTAAATAAATATGAAATTAAATCATAAACACTAACACACTTACATATGAAGCATTTGTATGTATAAAGGTACAGCTTTAATTGCATATATCATTTTGTGATTGTTTCGTTGAAAGATATTTACTTACGATGTTGTATTATGTAAAATAAATTAAATAAACAATGCTCTTATATTTATAAGAATGTAACAGGTCGATTGGTTATTTATGCAAAGGACGAAAGGAGAAAAGAAGATTTTTTGAGTTGTATTTAACCAAAAGGGACGAGATTTCGTTTTTAAGGTTTAGCTTTACGCTCAGTTAATCAATTTCATTTATGTACTTTTTATATATAAAAATAAACCTTAACAGGCTGTAACACGAAAATTCGTTCATGAAGAAAGCGGTGGAGTGACTGCTCTATGCGGTGCAGTAGAAGCATGTCTTGGTCAAGGGTTGAGAAGACGTGCTCTCGGCCTTTTTAAGACAAGCTCTACTACCGCTCTTTTACATAAAATTGCTAAGGTAAGTGAGATACTTTATATTTTTTTACTGTCTACACAATTTATGAAGTTGTTCTTTTTTGATATTAGAATAATATATAATTATTATTCTATAGTAATATGATGAAGAGAAAATTTTTATATATTTGTCGCGTTTTTACGCAGAAAATACTCGACCGATTTCAAAAATTCTATTCTATTTTCACCTTTAGATAGCTGCATTTTTACTGAGTAACATAGGCTATATTATATTTTCAAAAAAATATGTAATCTTAACAAAAATGTAATAATGTAAATCAAGGTGTGAAAAAAGTAGCTATAAGAATCTATTATAGCGTGCGCTGCAAAAACTATGGCTGATAGAGCAAAAAATGCTCTACAGTATTATAGATCGTATCAATATCTACAAAAAAGTCCGCGATACCATATGTCCAACTACTGTAGTTATGCCACTATAACTACTTTTGTACATTTTAAATGTAAAAAAAAGGCTACAAGAATCAAATCACATTATTCACATCTCTGTATTAATCCTTACCTCAATTAAACTAAACAATATTTAAATAAGGGTAATTTCAATACCTGTAAAATACTTTTTAAATTATTAAAATCGGACATTCCATTTAAAAGATATAACGAATTTAAAAACGTCTATCTAAAGAAAATAATTAATGTAATAGTAAAATAATGCGGCGTATGTAATTCTGCGCAGCGTAGTGGGTGATACTGCAAGGGTAAGAGGAAAGGGGCTCCTTACGTAGTGGACGTGACCGCGATTGAATGTTTTGAGTTTCGAATTTTCAAAACGCATTTTTCATTTCAGTTAAAAAACTATCTTCTAAATTCTATTTATATTTTATTATTCTATTTATATTTATATAGTTATTTTCTAAAAATTACATTACCCACTACTCTTCCTAACCTATGCCGTTATTTATTATTTTCTGTGACTTAATTAAAAGTTCCATTCACACTTAGACCTCAAACGATACCATTCATACCTCTGTATTAATCCGTATCCTATTAAATATTAAATTATTGTTTACTTATTACTATTTCAATTATAAAAATTGGACACTCCATTTAAAAGATATGACGATTTTAAAAATGTCAATCTAAATAAAATAATGAGGTGTTGGGAGAAATAAGCATCGATATCTGTAAATCAGATCCCTACGTAGTTGATGCAACTTAAATTAAATGTTTAGAGTGTTGAGGTTTCACAGCACATTATCTGTTCCATTTAAAAAATACCAATCTCGGCTACCTATATATTAATGCATTGATATATTCGCTCACTTCATAGCGGCGTAGTCGTCGAATGTATGTAGGTTATATATTAACAGGCAACAGCATTGGAAAGTTTCTAATGTTACAACCTATAGTATATTTAGGCTTGGCATTATAATTCCGTTTTGACCCAAGTAAAGAACACTTCCAAATAGTTTTATATTATACGTTTATAAATAATACTGCTGCCATGTCATCTTGGTATAATATCTAAAATGAATAGAGCTGACATATAAACAAATTAATTTCGTAATTTAAGTTAAGTTTTAATAACTGGATATTTCGATTGCGTTTGTATTTTGGTTAGGGACCTATTATTCGTTTTTTTAAACGTACATATAACGTACTTTAAGACTTTACTCTTTAAAGAATTATCTTAATAATCTATTTACTCTATGTAAATTGGTGTGCTAATGGAAAATTTCTAATTTGAAGAAGATCACCTGTATGCATATGTTTATTATATATATCAAGCATTTATTACTTATAACTTACATATGTATATATTATATGTATCGTACTTCCTTGCTCTGGTAAAGACAAATAGCGGCGTTGAGTTCCACCACCCCACACGCAATGTCTCGAATTCTGTGGAAAGCGAAGTACGGAGTGTCTTGACACTAGGTACTTTCTGCCTATCCTGCTACGCGGGATAAAAGCGTGAAGCTAAAAAAAAAATAAAAAAAATATATTAAAAAATATTTACATCAGTACATATTGGCGTAAAGATTTTTTAATATAAAATGTGTAATACACCGTAGGAACAAATAGATAAAAAATACGAAGTATTGTTTTTTTATTTATTTTCATGCAGTGAAAATAAAATTCTAATTAGAGTATTTAATTTAAATTCACTTCATTCTTTAATACCCTTAACTTTCTAAAATATACCAACTTGCAGCAATAGAATTTATAATTATTTTAAATTGAATAAAAAAATTCTTTTATTTTCAACATTAAGTACATTCACATAATTTTCAACTTTGTGTTATGTATATGCATTACGTGATCCATTAAGTAAGCAATGTTCAAAGTAAAATTTACTTGTCTACATAGAGGTACGTTTACGTGATATTAATGAAGATGGTATACAGGGATGAACTCAAGCAGTAGGCAAATATGTACAGACGCTAATATAAACAATATAAATAAAACATAGATATGTAAATATTAAAAAAGTTGAATTCGCTTTGACTATTAACATAAAATTATGGTAGGAAATACCCCCCCTCTAAATCATCCAACCTAATTAGCCTAAGTTATACCTACCTAAATAGTCGTTTTATGTGTAATACGTTTTATATGTATGCAATAATTAAATTAATTTTAAATACAGAAATGATATATCTGTCGATGTAAGCCCTGCGCTATTTTGATAGCAAGAATATAACCTTCAATTTTATTGGAATTATCTCACACATTGTTTTTTCGATAAATTTAATGTAATTTAAATAATGAATACGTAAATTAAAGTGACTGCTATAGAGAATCGGGTCGTTATTGATCTGGCGTAGCGAAAAATCTGATTGAACGTGAATATTGAGGGTTCAAATCCTGCTAGTAAGAATTTTTATATTTATAAATACGAAAGGAACGGAAAATAAAGAATTAATTAATCAGTTTGCCCTACGAAAATATAGAAATGCGTGTAGATGGACACAATATATATTTTTTAATAAAGACGAATTTAATCATTGGAAGCAAAAATATCAAGATTTCGATTAATCATTCCTATCAAAAAAATACATAGTAAATGTTGTAAACAATATATAACGTAAAGGGTTTACGTCCAGGATAAACTAAGCTTACGCGGAATTTACGTCCGAAGGTTTTTGGGTCTGGGATTAGTGAAGCGAACGATAATATATTAAGTGGAATGCTAGGTACGTTTCAAATGGGCATATAGATTTAGTATAACTACAGAAATACTTTTTATATACAAAGTTTTTAAAATTTATTTTATGCATTATTTTTGTTTTATTAAATTATTTATAATTTAGACATGTAATAATAATGTATAACCATTATGTTCTACGACTAATTTTTAGTAAGTAATTTCAATCTTGTTTCCGCGTATAGACAGATAATACCTATTGGACACTGCTACTCACTTTCACACCGAAACTGCGATAATAAGTGGCGATACCAAACTAAGAGCAAAAATAGTATGTTTTTTAGTAGAAATTATTTTCTAATAATTTTAAATGTGAAAGTTTGGGAAGATTATTATATTGGGAAGATTATATTTTAGTAAATTTGTTACTTTTTTATGCAAAATTGAACGAAGTTAGACAATAAAAGTTAGTTAGTTTAAAGATGTAATAGAGAGAGTAGGTGGCGTAAGAATTTTTGTATTTTTTCTTAATATAACCAAAAATATTAAGTACTAAGCTACTTTATATCAGTACCTCATGTAGACGACTATGTAAGGGGAGCATAGTTTAATATATGAAGGATATTAACTTGATTTCGTCTACAATATTTTTTAACATCGCTTTACGAGTATATGGCACACTAATATGCTATTAAGGTTCATTTGACTATTTTTATCTTCGTTTTCTTTTATTAATGCGGTGTAGGCAGAAAAAGTCTAATAAGAAAAGCTTCGTAATTTACTTTCACCATATTTATAGATATTTCATATTAGCTTACGAAGAAATTTAAATAAAAAATATTTGTAGTGTTCATGACTTCATATGTGTGAAAATATCAAAATATAACGTCTATGGATTTTTATTTTATAATTCTTATATTAAAGTACCCTAAGTTACTCCTTATTCCAACTATCAAACAGTGGAAATTCCGTCAAAATCGGCTCTGCTGTTCTACATATTATTCGGAGGTCGGAACAATGGAAAAAATTGTAAAAATGATTTGTAAATTTATTATAGGTATACGTATGTACATTATATTTAGTAAAAAGCGATTATGTTAATATTACAAAATGTGCTTAGAACTTGATCCTATTAGTAACTCGTAGATAGAACTTGTAGCTCTGGCTACGTTCGTAGCTCGCATAATTTGTGAAAAACTAGTACATACATATAACATTGTCAATTTCGTTTATTCATAGTTTAATTTATATTAAATTTGTTTAGGCAAAGGTTCAAATTTGTGAGGTTCATTGAATCAAAGAGAAAAATATGGGTGCTTTGCGTAAGGTTGACTACCAAAAACTTATGTCACTACTGTCAGTATATTCGTTGTGACTGACGTATACTTCTTTCATAGAACGCTCTTAAGAATTCCATTCCAGAATCCGATTTTCTTATTTCTCTCAGCTTAGCCAGGGTTTGCCTTTCCACTTAACCTATTCCACTTTTCACGGTCTTTGGCATCCTCGGTGGTAAGTCCATTGGCTCTCATATTCTGTTTCACGACATCCAGCCATCGTTTCCTTGGGCATGCGGGGGGGCCTAACTCCAGGAACAGACATATCAAGGCATATTCGTCCGACATAGTTTTCAGGCCGGCGTGCAACGTGTCCATAAAATTTTAGGCGACGCTCTTGAACCTTATCCGCTACGTCACGGACTCCAAGGCTACCTCGGATGAATGTGTTACGTATGCGGTCAGCCCACGTTACGCCACACATCCACCTTAGCATCTTCATTTCCGTGACGTGAAGCTCCTCAGTTTGCCGAGATAGTGCAGGCCCACATTCACTGCCATATAAGAGAACCGGTCGGATTTTGTTCTTGTGTATTTGCCACTTAAGCCTGGGCGGTATTCTGCAGTCAGTGAGCACGAGCAAACCAAGAGAGCCCAATGAGAGTCATGCCTACACAGCAGTGGAGCCTGGGAGTTTTTGGCAAAGACATGAGCTTCTGCCCCTCCGCAGTTTTAAGTTTATCATATAGTGGTGACAACTTTTTACTACGGACTTTGGCTGCAGCTCTTTTACTGGTACGTTTGGCTGCTATATAACCTACTCTGTCTTCAGGAGTGCCAGTGATTTGCCACTCCTTAAGGGCAGCCTTCTTTCCACGAATCACCTCCTGCACTATGTCATTCTACCACTCCTAGAAAGACTAAAAACTCGTTTATCTGCCGCTATAAGTACTGACTGTACTCGATCCCAAGCTTTCTGGGCAGTTTCGGTTTTGGTCGATAAATTTTGACTCTCAACTTCAGCCAGGATCTGCATCGGTCGATTCAGCAACTACTACTTGGTTCTAGGTTGACGTTTCTCAGCTACTTTCTTTTTCGGGGTAAAGACAGAGTCCATGACAAGGAGACTTGTGGGGCCGTCAGGCTTTCACCCGGAATGACTTTACAGTTATTACACCCTGCTTATATGACACCACCTGGTCAGCAGATAATCAATTTGAGTTGAGTGGGACCTGCTCTTATACGTGATAAGGTGCTGAGGTTTCTTTTGGAAGAACGTGTTCACGACAGCCAAGTCAGACACAATACAGGTTCTTAGAGTATTTTCTCTCTGTATTGCGACGACCATAACCATAACGGCCTTGAACACGTTCATACGTTTCCGCAGCCCTACCTACGTGACCGGTCAAATCCCCCCCAACTATGATTACTTCGGCAGCAGTATAGCACGTAGAACCTCTTCAAACTGCTCCGAGAATGATTCCTTGTCGGCCACGCTATAGCCCACCTGGGGGGCATAGGTACTACTGATTAAGTTAGTAATTACACCCTCAATCAGTACCCTCACCCGGATTAGGTCGCAGCGACGTTTAACTTGAAGTAGACCATTCCTAAACTCTTCAGATAGCCCTACCGCTACACCAGCCTTGTCTGAAGGCGACCCAGTGTGTATAAGCTGGTCCAATGTTACGGGGCTTGTTGCCTCTCCAGCGCGTTTCCTGTAGGAAAGCACACTGGACCCGACGTCTTATGAGTATATCTGCGATTTCTCTGCATCGCCCGGTTAAAGAGCCAATATTCCACGTTGCAAAGCGGAGTTTTCGTTTGTTTACTTGCGTCTTTAACAGTGCCCGTACTTGACACGGTAGCTCTTGCCCACTTGCCACAGGTGTAGGGCGATGTGTCTGTGCGTCGTTAAATGGTGACGCTCTAGCCATACCCAGCTTTACTTTTTATGGTGCATTTGAGTGGCGTAGAGTGGTTTTAATGGTACGATTGCCATCTGAACTCAAAACCCCACATAGTGGGTAAAACCAGGGGAGGAAAAGGGAAACAAAGGGGTAGAGTGATTTGGAAATAGGGGGAGGGGGTGGTGACAGGACACCACTTTCATGGATTGGATAGAAATATGATAGTGGTGGCTCGAGAATCCGAGGTCTCATACTCGTATGCCCAAGACCAATTATCGGACAGATATTTGGTATCGGTTATTGTAATAGATTTTTTCGTGGATCTCGACGATACCGCGATATCAATTTGATTTTAGTAATAAATCGATTAGCTGCCGTATAGGAATATTCTATCAATACAGGAAAATATATTGAAATGAAAGACTACAGTAAATCGTTGCATTGTTATTAAGCTAAAATAATAAACAGATTAGTCATTATACCCTACCCCAATGAGTTGCTAAAGCTACATACGAGTAACAGTGTAATAATAAATATTGAATTAGCTTCACATTTTTTATCCCGCATCTGCTATGAGGTAGGCAGAAAGTACCTAATATCAAGACACTCTGTACTTATCGTTCCACCAAATTCGAGACATTGCGTGTTGAGTGGTGGAACTTAAATCCGCACTTTGGTAAAAACCAGAACGAGGGAGTGAAAATAATTTAAACACTCCGTGTGGGGATCGAACTCATAACCAATAGCGTTCACAGTTTGACGCTGTCACACAGCGCCACGACCGGCCTCAAATAAGTAAGTAGTAACAATGAGTTTACAAAATCGCTTATACGTTTATATATCGTTTTTATGTATCGTTATAGTCATACGTACGCACGAACTGGTAAAATCGATGCGACAGATGGATACAAGTACAACATACTTGTTGACTTGTACAAGTGTTTTGTTATACTTTTGTTGTACTTTAACATTGTTACAAATTACAGGCTTATAATTTTCTTAACAATTTTCGACACAATTCTTAACAATTGTTTGCAATGATCGTAGCGCATTACGAATCTATTTGCGTATTGGATGGGTGAGTGGGTGTGTGGGTTTCGGTTCGGTTCAGTTTCAGGTAAATCATTTTACAATTTGTCTGTCTGGTTAGCTAAAGAGTGGCGTTATATTTCGCAATACGAAAATAGAGTAAACTTTGCCTCGGTTCTTTTCTTCTGACCTAAAATTAGACATAACTAATGTCTAATTTTATCAGATATTTTTTTACGTATATGTATATTTATATACATATACGTAAAAAAAAGGAAGGGGAGAAGTATAACAATGTACCTACATGCGAATAAAAATAATTCATATGTAATATATATTATACTAAAGATATTACACTATATACTGCTATAAAATTAATATTGACTTCGACAATTTCTATCTAAAACATAGTCGGTTGTGGATAAATACATAAATGTATGATCACGATACAAACCACATTATACGTGTTGACTTTGTAAAGTGTGTCGGGGTTGATAGGTTTGTTGACTTTTGCCAACATGAAAGCGGAATGAGAATAAAAAAGGAAGTAATCTATAGCTCGTTTCTTTTGTGTGACAATTTTCTTCCAACTAAAATTTTATCCTTAAATCCAAAACGTACTCGTAACGTAAAATCTGACCTAATTTTGTCTTCCATTTCTTCATGTGTAGCATATTTACTTATACGCTGTGGTATATAGTATGAAAGTAATGTGTAACACACGGAAGTAACACACGTAAGTAAAGCTCATATTATGTTATATGAAAGTATTATTTTAAAAAACATACTACAAATATGCGTAACGCTTTATTTTTCTTTTTTTATAAATGTCAAAAAATTTCCAATAAAACGTTCGCTTTGGTTTAAATACTTTTTTAACATATTAAGCAGCTAAGATATTTTTACAAAATTTGCTAAGAGATTTATACAGTGTTTCTAAATAGGGATGATAAGATTTTGATACCTCACAGCCGCCATTTTAGTTGTTTAATATTTGACATTTGTGTTGTTTTGTGTTCAATAATGTTTGTCATTTAATCATGAACAAGTTCACGTTACCTTAACGTTTGAAAATTGTCCAAATTTTCTATCAAAATTCGAGAAGTATTGTCTCTACTCAAAGAGCATTTCGTGCTAAATATGGTCGTCATGGTGCACCGTCTGAGCTCGCCATACGTCGCATAATCCAAAAACTGGAAAGTGAATATTCTTCGCACGATAGTAGACCACCAACATGACAACGCACAGGCCGTAGTGAAGAAAATATTGTCGCCGTATCAGCCCGTGTCGAAGAAAATCAAAATGTTTCCGTTCCACAACGTGCACAAGAATTGGGCTTATCCAGAACGACAACCTGGCGAATTTTACGTATAGATCTTGGCCTACATCCATACAAGATTGTGTTGGCACAAGAACTCAAGACAGCAGACCATCGATTACGTCGTGAATTTGCTGATTGGGCGCTTGAAATGATGGAAACGGACACCGAATTTCATAGGAAAATCATCTTTTCAGATGAGGCTCACTTTTGGTTATGTGAACAAACAGAATTTTCGTTACTGGAGTGAGTCAAATCCAAGAGTGATTCATGAAACACCATTACATCCTGAAAAATTGACTGTTTGGTGCGGATTGTGGTACGATGGAATCATTGGCCCGTACTTTTTCAAAAACGACGAAGGCCGTACTGTTACTGTCAATGGTGACCGTTATCGTGACATGTTGAACGATTTTTTTTCCTAAAGTGTATGAAATCGATGCGGACGACATTTATTCTTAACAATATGGTGCAACATGCCACACTGCGACCGTCACAATGGATTTATTGTGTGATAAATTTGGTGAGTCGGTTATTTCTCGTTATGATAAATCAATAAACCAACTACGATTCAAGACCTTGAACGCAACATTCGAACGACTATAGCGGCCATACCAGCCGAAATGCTGCACCAAGTCATCGAAAATTGGACCGATCGTATTCACCAGTATAAAAAAAGTCGTGGCAGTTATTTGAACGATATTTTATTTAATTCATAAATTGCATAAAATTTCCTAACAAATAAATTTGCATTGAACACGAAATTCGAACATATATAACGTTTCATTTCAATTTCAAAACATATTGTTCTTATTGGGAAACCCTATACAAATCTATCTGAATTTGTATAGAAAAGCTTCTGAGAAAGATTTCGTACAGTTTTCGTACAGTTTCGTACATTCTTTTTCATCTAAACTATCATTTAAACTGGAGCTGATTCAGTGCTAGTATATTTATCATAGATTAATTAGAAAAAAACATTATATTACAAATATTTGATCCAAAATGATGACGTAAACTTAATCTGGAATGTATGAATTTACAGCAAATGTGTTAAAAATATATTTAATTTTATGAATATTTTATTTTTATTTTACAAAGAATATATATATATATATATATATATATATATATATATATATATATATATATATAAATCACTTTTTTTTCAAAAGTTTTTAATGCATCTCTTTTTGCTGATACAATTTGTCCGACTTGATTTGCTCCGCGTACAAATGGCCACTTTTTCCTATTGTTTATATTGAAGTAACGTGAAAACGTACGATCTATAATGAAGCATATATATATTTTTTTTCTCATGGCCTCAATTTTCTGAGATCTAGAGGTAGAGATTTCTATAGTACGAATATATACAATATGAAAATCTTTGCGTTCATATGTCTGCAGGGAATATGTGAACTAATAAGTTGAAGGCAAGTATTTCAATAGACGAATCCCAATTCCCAAATCATTGTAAGAAATAAGGAAACAGCTTACCTATTTCTGAAGCTTAATGAAATGCCTAAATTAGAGATAAAACCTTTACAAAATATCTTTGAAATTTTTGAATTCGGCCCATAAAATGTATATTATTAATCGAAAAAGCTACATAATGGCACATTTTATATGGAGATGATAGGTAAAAAGTTGAGGTCTTCGATTTTAGTAATACTTTAATATATTAGACTTTTATAAGTTCTAAATTAATCACTAAATATTTATAGAGGCATAGAGTTGGCAAGTTACGAGTGGCGGTGGATATGTGCAATTTATTCGGTTTTAGAAAATGACAACTTCACAAATAAGTTCAAAAAAGCGACTTTTCTTGAAATAAGCTTTTTAGGATTATATATTTTTGAAGTATAATTTTATCATTTAATAGAGATAGATATATAATTTAAACAGAAATTTAAAAGACTATCAATATAAAACGCATATTAATATCGAAGGTAAGAGAATTTAATATTTGTGCCAGAAATATAAGTATAATCTTTGGTTCCCAATTCTTGGCTTTTCTTTAAGTGGAATCTGAAAAGTTTGAAGAAGAGAGGGAGGTACGCTTAATGCTTTTAGTGAATTTAGTTTCCCAGTACGATTAACCTTGAACAGTTATCTATGCGATGGATCAGACGGGCCTTTGATAACTTTTAAATTATTTGCTAACTTCGTCCAAATAACCTTCGAACATCTGATCTGATAGGCGAAAAATCTCTTAAAACATTTTAATGTACGTGACACTGATTTTGTAGAAAACAGTTGTACTTTTTAATTATTTTAAAATTTACATATAGCCGGAAAAAAAACCAAGTCAAAGAAGTCTATGACGATCCGTTCTCTTCTATTCGCACAAAATAATAATCTAAAAGAATGATTGATCTTAACACCGCATTTTGCCTTAGCAGAGAGTGAAATGAAAATAATCATCATAATTCTTTTACATTTTGTAGAAAAAGAAGTATATATATGTATATATATGGGTCTTTTACACTATCTAATATTTTGCAGGCAGTTACATATAATTTAAATCTACCGCCGCCCATTTCCCTTGATTGCATGGAGATGAAATGCAATTTTGCGGGAAATAGCATCGCAGTGAAATTGATTCCAAACATAAACCAAAATTATTTTCTCTTAAGTTCGTTTTATTTTGACGTCCTGACGTGTATTTTTGTTTAGACAGATGGACCGTGTACGAAAATAAAAGGAATATTTGTTTCTGTACAAAATGGTGTTTTTAAAAATAAATAGTACATTTTAAACTGGATACAATTTTCTTTTAGTATTATTATTAAAATCAACCCTGTTGAATTATCTTGCAAATAAGATTTTATCTCATGTATTTCTATACAGGTTGTCCAATTGTAAGTTATTTTGTTTTAATTGTAAATTTTAAATTAAGAGTAAAATAACATTGTTGTAAAATTTTATGCTGAAAAGTCTTAAATTCGGGCGAAAAGTGACAATGCGAGTGTTTTAATACTGGGTTCACTTTGACTAAAAAAATCTTCATTCGTTATTATACATTTTACACAGGGTTTAATAATTACGTACGCTTGTTAACGTCCTGTAATAAATTAAATTTTCCTAACAGCACTGTCCAGAAGCAGCTTTAGTCTCAGCTCGTGTGCTAGCAGCTGAGGGGACGCCAGCTACTCGCTCTGCGTCTGGTGTTGAAAGAAGGCCATCAGCACCACGCCCTCCTCTGAACAAAAGAGGATCAGGCTCTTTACTGTCACAGTCACCGCCGCAATCCAAGTGAGCAATATAAAAAGATACTTTTGCTTGAACTAGATCCTTACTACAGGTACTACTACAGGTTACATCAGTTCCGCCATATACTATAAATATAAAAACATAATATATTATTGATCTAACTGTGTTGTGTGACTTCGTCGGCGTGAGATAGTTTATTTAAAAATCAGGTAAATTTACAACTTGTGAGCACTGATAACTAAAATTTTAGCAAATTTGGGAATTATTTATATTTCAATTTTGTTGAATGAAATACTTTTAACAGATATAACTTTCTTATTTATGATCTGATTGAAATTAAATAAGTACTGTATGTTAAGAGAAAGCCATCAAAATACAGTAGTGAATACTGCTTTTGCTTTTTGCCCTCAATAATAATCTCATAAATATTTCAAGTACAGACGGCGATTAGTTACATTTTCATTTTAGTATAAATTATAAATGTAAATACTGTGAAAAATATGACAAGGTTCAAATTAGGCGAAAAATAAGTCGTTTCAAAAGAAAACAAAGTAAAGTTTGAAGAAGAGTCACTTTATTATTACACAAGTATTACATTAAAGCTTCGGGCGCATTTCTTGCTCTTACGTGTTACTTTAGTAAAGAAATTAATTATGCTTGAGTTTTGTTTATATAAGTTTAAAATTATTTAAGAATAAGCACTTGTATATTTTTTATACCAAACTTGATTCGAAAGCGTGTTCGAGACAGCTAACTAGATTGTACTTGTTTATTTGTCCAGTTTTTAGAAAGTGTAAAGCTAAGTTTTATTCAGAATGAAATGTAATATAAAATGAATATAAACCTTACGAGATTAAATATTCATCCATTAGCAAAATGAATGAATAGAGTCAATTTTGTGACAGAAAAATTATTAAGGAAATGAAATTGTCGTTGAACTGAGATATTGAAGACATAAATGTGATAAATCACAGAATACAGTCACATTTTACGCGTGAATCTTGAATGTAATGGTGAATAACAAGGAATTATATGATATATCGATACATTCATAGTAGATTCTATGTGCGGCGAAAAGCCCTTGGATTTATATTTTAACTGAATAGCTGAAAAGTATTTAGTGTTTTTTGCTTAACTGTCAGTTTTAATTGAAATATTTTATATTAACAACTAACTAAATGATTAAGAGTAATTCCACTTCGTTATATTTTTACTTCTGTTAATAATTAATATTGTTTTATAGATGTTATACATTAAATTTTCCAATTTATGTTTCTTATGTTGATATTATTTATCTATATTCGTTTCCGTAACATAAGTTCTACGGTTACTGTAGAATAGGTGTTACCAAAATCAGAATTATTTACGTCATGACATTATTAGAAATTGAAACCACTAACCTATGTAAAGACTATTGTTCGAAATCTCACTTAGATGTTTTTTATTTAAATTACTTTCCTTCTAGCTCAACAGAGTTTTAAGTTAGGTTTTACTCAGCAGGCACTTACACGCTTGGGATATAAATAAATATTGTAACTATTCATAACCTAATCTTGGGTTACTGCCAACTGATCATTAAGATAAAATACGTGCTTGCTAACTAAACTGATGTAAAATAGAGCAATATAAAAAAATCACTACGATGCTATTTAAGAAAACATTTGAAATTAGCTCAAAAAAGGCATCTTTTATTTAAAATTATTTTAATAGGACCATTTTATCAAATAATTATGAAACTTTAGTTTGAAATTTTGACATTCTGTGAAACCGCACAGGCGCCATTCCAATTAATTCTGTTAATGTTACTTCAACAATGGCAATAATCTTATTAACTCAATTTACTTATTACTCAATAGATATCATAATGTAATATAGTATTATTGAGAAGTAATTGATTTTGATTTTGAATAAATATTTATGTTAATATTAAATTCTATTAAATGCTAAGTAAATAAATTTCTAGATAAAGTTCCTTAATCGTTTATTTTACGTTGAATCTATTAATATTTTTTGATGAAACATATTTAATTTCGTCGTTTAATACGCTCGATGCTGGGCATAGCTCATTACCATAGTAATAATATCAATATGACTAGTCTCCTTTTTATTAAAAACCTTTGATTTTCGCTGTTTTCTTATTTTGAATGAAGCAAGTTATTTAATCACTGCTATTTTTTGAAAAGATTTTTTTGTACATATAAATTGATAGACAATAGAGTTGAGGCTATTAGAAACGTGTGAAAACTATATGTTTTTTATTCTAACTATAAAAAAGAAGAAATTCCTATTTCTTCTTTTTATTTCGTAACAAATAATAAATGGTCCACTCTACATATTGCAGCAAGTCAATTAAAATTGTAACCGCATTATATACCCACACGATGCATTGAGTTGATTGAGTTTCAGATATAAACTAGTTAACAACGATTTTATATGTATCTGCGCTATAATGCATGGATCTGAAGCACTGGTTGCTAAACTTGTTAACGGTAATGTGCTAGAGTAAATTGAATGAATGTGAATAACTTTTAAGAGAATAATTTATTGAGTGTATTTGCTCCTTTCTTTAATTTTAGAATAAATTAAAGAAAGGAGCGTTTACGTAAATACATAATGTTATATTCATAAAAGTAATTTAGTTTGAGTTGTTGATACTTCCCTAATTTAATGGCTATATACAAATAATATATGTCGAGTTATGTAATTAAATATTGAATAACTAAAAGTTACGCAAGCAAAAATATGAATATTATGTCAAATATATATAATATAACAAATAAAATTTATCTATTTCACTTTTATAAGACATTTTTTTTCTCAGGAATGTTTTCTGGTTAATCGTGGTATTCCACGGTTAGCCAGAAAGAACTACGAAAGCTCGAGTCATAATGAAGGACAACCGCTTATTGATAACTTTTACATTTTTACCTAGCACAAAAATTGTGAGAAAGGTGTATGAAGTAATGAAACTCTTGTTGAGAATGAAAAACAATTATTATTGTCTTTAAAATGCAATTTTTATTTACAAACTATTATTACTTATTAATTAAATTCAGAAAACACATATATTTAATTTCTATCTACCTTTTGTTATAAAAATTAATTAACAATGTTTGTTCCGCATACAATTTTCAAGTTGTAGCTGTGTTTGTATTTTGTAACGAGTAACATTTTCACGACTAACAGAAAGCCAACTTTACCCAATTACGCGCCGCTACCAGTTTGGCAGCTGCGACATTTTAATTACAAAAGACCACATCACATACCTCTCGCTACGTAAATTCCACGTTAATTGAATTTCGTTAAAGTTTAAACTTTAACTGACGTAGTAATTATTTAAAACATAGCCCAGTCCTTGTATATTGTCAGTAGTTGAAAATTGCAATATACTATACTACAAAACTTATCTAGATACTTGTTCTCGTATATAATAGATGAATGTCTCTTCTGTCGTTTGAGCAGACACGTGCATATCTAGTCCGAGACCTTTTATAAGATGTAGGACATCTATTATATCAAACATTGTATAGAAACATTTTCATTATTTCTCAATCTTATGTTTGTATATACATACACATGTTTATAGTAGTGTTCATATCGGTGTTCAATTTCATATATACATGTAAGAAATAACTAAATAAGCCTTTTTTAATACTTTTGTTTTCTAATATGCTATATAAATATGAAAATATTTAAAACATAATTTATAATAATATATTAATTATAAATTGTTTCTACGCAATAACAAATTAGTACTTTTAAATTAATATATACTACTACATACATGTATACTACATCAATTACTATTTTTTTATTTTAATGTATATGCTTTTAAAAATAAATATATTGTTCTAAAAACCTTCACACATTACTTAAAAAAGTACTCACATAAGTAAAATATGATATGCTTTTATTTTTTGAAAACTTCGTAGTGGTCAAATAATAGTGCTTTCTATATTTAATTACAATATTTCACAATCTTATCAGTCTTTATTAAAGGTATATATTATATCGATAAATCTATTAGTATTTTATTTATCTTTTTATCTTATTAAGTTATCAAGTGCCTAAACTCTTGTCTAGCGCTACGAATTATACTTAGATGTAAGTCTAACGTAGCGCGATAAGGCTGTCTTTGTAGAGATTTTTTACTAACTGATATGCCATTGTTTATAAAACCCCTTTTACGAGATTGTTTTGTTCCTTTAGCATCTATAATATTGTTATAGTTACTTACGATCTTACGATAAGGTCGTAAAGCCGCTATTACGTTATAATAAAAGATTACTTGTCTGTTACTACTTTATTGCCAGTTTATTATAGATCGTAAATGAAAACAATAATGAGAATTACTTTTCATTGGTACTTTATTCATTTTAAGCATTAAAAGTGAAAATTGCGAATGTTATACAGGTCATCGTGGGGTTATAAGATGCGCGTCTGATTATACGCGATTTATTGTGGATTTGATTTCCATTCGGGGAATACTTCAAATTTATTGTCATGAATACTAGGTGATACTAGGTTGTTTCTGACTACATATTGTTATGCAGGACAAAACATTAGCGTGAGCTGCAAATCTTACAATGGAAATGCTTAATACATGTAATTTTTAATCTGCTGTATCGTGTTGCTAAAGTAATACTAAATAAAATAAATAACGAAAGAGCTAACATTATTCTTATTTATAGATTCATTCGAGCAATAATCCTGTTTTTTTTTTAAATTGTGGAAATCGAGGGTCGAAGCGCTTAATATAAATTTGCTTAATCGACTGAGAGGAATGTAATCAAGTAACAAATTAGCTTTCTGTCTTTTTAAGCTCTATACTTCTCAGGCGTATTTATATACGTCATGAAATAAAACATTCAAATTTGCATTTAATTTATATAATAGACCTCAATGAATACATAAGTGAGATTGTAACCATATTAATGTGATAACTCAGTATTAAGCAATTATTAATGCTAACCATTCAACTATGTTTTTTACTAATACCAGGTACTTATGGATACGAATAGCTCTTTTTGAGCGACAATTAGCAAAAATAATTGAACACCTAGTCAACAATGCGACAAGATACTACGAAAGGGATGCGTTAGTAGCGGACCCTGACTACGGCAGTATATTGAGTTCCTTGCTGGTCGGACCGTGCGCTTTGGAGTTCTCCAAAGCAAAGGCACCTGCTTGCTTCTGGACGGATCCTCCGGCGGATGAATTAGTAAGTTAATTTTTAAACTGTACTAAAGATCCGAATACAATAAAATTTATTCCTTTGCTTAGATTTAATAATATTTCATTTATATTGTTATCGTGTTTAGATGTTTATTAACAATAATAACTGATATTATGTACAAAGAAAACTCTAGAAAGTATAATTCTGTTTAATATTAAAATTTTAATTTTCATTTATTCCTTCTATTAAATTCTTAAGACGGTTGGTCTAGTAACGAAGCTAATCTTATTTTATTTCTTTTATCATTACTTTTGTTAAATATATCATAGGACCTTCAAAATTATATAAAAATATTTATTAAGATCTCACAGCTTTTTTCCTTCCTCTGGACGTTGACGTTTTAATTAAGAAACGTTTATTGCTAAAAAATGAAAATATTACTAAACCATTCGTAATGGAATAAATTATTTGGCAAAACGAGTTAAGAATAGTATGAAATAGTTTTTTAAACAAGTAAAAATAAATTTTCTAACAAAAATCTAGATTTGTGCCGTACGTTTTTGGTCAACTTGCAGCATAAAAAAATAAACATTAAATTTCTGTTACCTAGTATATCGATAAACCGACATATCAAATATAAAAAACATATTAAATTAATAGAATGAATAGGTAAGATTGTTATGGCCGCTCTACAATATGAAATATGTTTTGCAATTTCTGTAAAGGTTCAAAGGCATAGGATGTCAGCTGGTACAACAACTCCACCGTCTGTACGACGACCGATACTTAATTTCAGAAGAAGCTTGAATGCATCGTCTGATGACGGTACTGCTACTACTTCGGGTAAATCATTTATATATTTTTTTTATTATTAAGGGCAACATTATATTTCGCAACTTTTTTATTTTTGCCAATAAATCGAAATTATTCAAATAAATTATAATGTATAAATCATTAAAAACGTAATATTAATTTTAAATTAAAAAAAATTAGACTCATAAAGATTAATATAAAACTTGATCATAAGTTCAAGCAACTTCTATTTTTTAAATAATACTTAGTTTGAAATCAAATATTTAATTACAATACTTTTTCAAATTCTAATTTAACGTAAAAGTGTTCTCTAAATTAATCAAATTAAAAAATATACATATAATAAATATAAATCATAATTAAAATAATAATAGTTCATTGACTTCTAAAAGGTTCAGTTATTTAATTCAGTTAATTTAGCCTCAAGTTCGTTCCAAAGCCTTTCTTCAATTTCTTCAGTTTAATATAATTCATTAAGGTCAGACTACAGTACACAAATTCTCTTTTTATAAGTTTCATGACTTAGCTTATATCTACTATGTAGAAAGCTGAAAGATTTTGTACAATATTTTAGATCTTAAATTTTGATTACAAATATATTATTGATATTTTAAATTTGATTGTTTCAGTTGATTGTTTGAAAGTAAGCATTTTATTACTTATTTAGCAATAAAACATTTATTAATAATAAATTATGTAATTTTATATTTATCCTTTATAAATACATTAGTATAAAACATATATTTCGAAAAAATAAGAGAAATATATACTATAATCTTTAACCTTTTCCTGTTACCTTATAAGTACAATAATAATAAAGAAAGTTTTGTGGCAACTTGTCGGTCAATATTAAAGTTTATAAATAAATCATTAGATGCAAGCTTTATCGGTTCTCTTCTATCTTATACTACATATGTATTATATCGAGCGCATAGTACGTGGCATATGAATATGATTTGTGTCTTCAATTTAAAAAAAAATACTTTGTTCCACTAAAAATAAATATAAGAAACGAGGCTAGTTCGCTTTTAAAATTATTATTATTAGTCATGAAATTGCCTTTAGGTGACTTTTTTATACGATGTGTTTTGAAGGACTATTTTTTGTAGGAGCTGGTAACGCAACAGTTTCTAGTGCTAAGGATTACGTGGAAAGTTTACATCAGAATTCTCGAGCCACGTTGTTGTATGGCAAAAATAATGTTCGTGTACAGCCGGTGGGTACATTCAGTATTATATTTTTATGTGTTTAGTTTAGTGTTTAGTCTAGTTTAGTATTTAGTTCTTTTAATTAATTACAGATATTTTTTAAGGACAATCATTGTGAGGTTGAAGCGTAGCCTCTTTTTAAAGAAGGTTGGTTTTGGATTCGATTCCCACTTAGGGCCATCATTAAATTTAAATGATTTTCCGCTTAGTTTAGACAAAGCGCTACCTTGAGTTCAATCGGTTAATACGCAATATTTGTAATTGGTTCAGAAAGCTGCGACTAGAGACTTAACATTAGGCACTTTCTGACTACCCTGCTATGCGGGATAAAGGTTGAAGCAACGAATATTTTTGGTAATCTTCAGCATCTTTGGCAATTGTACTGTTTCTTAACACTTAATTCTAATATTGCTTTTTGACAAATTCACAAGATTTATAAACTGTTTATACTTTATACAAAAGTAAGGAGGATTTCCAAAATTTAAGCAATTGTAATTGGAATTCAAAAGTATCGCCTGCAAAACTGCTTAGCATGCCGACTTATTTTAGTGACGTATAAGTTACGAGGTTAATATGCCGTTGACTGAAAAAATATTACTAAACGATATTGATATATGTTATGTTTAATATCATCATATAAAAAATATATTTTATTGTACATAAAAAAATTGTAGAAAGACGTAGAAGAGCCGATGCCCGGTTACTTAAGTCTTCATCAAACGGCCGCGGGGCTTGTTATTAAATGGACTCCAAATCAACTTATGAACGGATACGCTGAAAGCGAAGGAATTGATAAGAGGTAATGTAGTTTCGCTATTTAATTTCTGTAGTGGATTATACTTATATAGAAAGAAGTAATAGCTTGTGTTGTTCTTGTAATAATGTCTTTTTTTATTTTCTTTTATGTCACTTGGATACAATTTTCGTTTATTATTGAATAAAATTCTTCTAGTATTTAAGATTAATTATTAAAAAATAATTGCTAGACGCAATTCTATATTGTATTTGTTTGTAATATAGAACTCACAGTAAAAAAAATATCATAACTATCAAATATTTACAAATATGTAACATAATTTTAAATCAATAATAAATAAAAATCAAAACGCATAGCATCCATGGCATACATTTTTTGTTGACATTGTTTGTGTTGAGCTTATTTTAAGTAATTGTAGTGAGTATCAGTATCGTTGGCATCTAGTCCATTCGTCCGCGTGTCCCCAAGAGTGTATTCTGTGCAGTGCGGCGCCATGCACCGTGTACAGGCGAAAGTGTGCTGGCTCTCTTTGTATTGATTGGTATGTAGATGTGCTTAGTATTTTTTCTTTTAGTTTCAAGTTTTATTTTTAGCAGGGTAGATAACGAGATGTATATATATATATATATATATATATATATATATATATATATATATATATATATATATATATATATATATATATATATATATATATATATATATATATATATAAAAGTTTTCTATTTCCTCAGTAAATTTTATGACTACCCTGCTACAAGGTAACCTAGCCTATAAGATTGCAGTATTATATTAGTCAATATATTATATATATATCATGTAATGTCAGTCCTGGTTTGACTAAAGATTTTAAACATTCAAAATTTTAACACAATATATTGCGATGTAGGAAGAGTAAGTAGAAGAAATAACTTTGGGTAAATACCCTCGATTTGCACTCAAACCCACATGTTAATATTTTTATTATAACGTTGCGAAATAGAATAACAACCTGTTATTAAACCGGGTAAATGAAAATAATTGAAATTAATAATAATATATTCTCACTTGGGGATCGAACCATTAACCTTCGCGTGTAAGGTTTGACACTTCCCACAAGTGTTATAATCGCACTTATATGATAAAAATATCATCAGTCTAAACCTATTATAGTATTGGCTGGGCGATCATTTATTTACTCTTAATTTGTGCTCGTGCAATTACAACTAATAAATGTAGATAAATGAGCCATATATTCGATACAAATATGCGCTAGCCTAATGATGATACGTATTTAATACCAATAGTATATTTTTATGTTGTAATAATTTATTTGTTTGTGGAACATCACTTTGTGTTTATAAAAGCCTTTTCATTTATGCTTTTACCTAAGCCTTTACCAAAATAATTACATAAAGACATAATATGTTAAACGTATTCGGCGTAATAAATAAATTTAACAATGGTAACATTTAAACTAGCAGACTGTTATTGTCTTATATTATTATATTACACGCATCGCTATAAGCGAGCCATAATCTCGACGTTATTGTTGCGATTGCTGAAAATACAATAACAGGCAATCACATACATATTAAGCCTCTTCATTTAATAAGATTATTTCTAATTAATTCTTTTAGAATAAGGGTGATATTTATTCGTGTCACGAATAGAATTTGTTTTCTTCTTTATCATTATTTATGTTTCGTGCTGGCATAGACGCGTTACTAATATTGAGTTTTAGAAGATTTTAAATTACTTCAGCTAGTTGCTAACGTCGCTTATCAACGGTCTTAAGTTCCATATATTATGATTATTCTTAGTAAAATTATCATGTCTGGTAAAAGAAATTTGAGATTCTGCATTGTAAAATATAGACGATATAATCTTATTTCAGAGGAAACTTAAAATATATAATACTACACGCAACGCGTCAGAATGAAAATTGTTAAACCATTTTTGATAAAAGACTCTCAAATAATATACGCACAACACCAAAACAGATCATAGTTGACCTTCTATTTTTAAACCATTAATTAAGTTTTCTTTTTAGGATTTTCTCAAAACTTAACTAAACTAATTACCATCCCATCTTCTATTCTTTGTGATATTGTCAAAGTAAATTGTGCCAATTGTTTCATTCATATAAACATTGGTATATTTAATATATATATATATTGTTTTAGTGTTTACTGGGCGATGTCACTCCAGGTGTGTGTATGGGAGGTGGTGTACGTTCACGTGCATCGTTCTCAAGCTAGCGATGCTCTCATATTGGTCGGACAGGATGGGGTCCAACGACCGCCGATACATTTTCCTAAAGGTGTTTTCTCTAATTAAAATATAATTAGTTTAAGCTTAAAATTTTGCTTTTTATATTTTTTCATATTTTTTAACTATTTATAAGAGCTACTTTACATAAACATTCGTTATATAATCATGTTTTATTTAATTATTCATATGATTATAGTTATTATTTCTTCGTTATTATAAGAATCTATCGGATATTAGGAATAAAAATATCGTGTTTTGTCTTAATTTTTTTATAATATAAAATTATTTAGCAAATTATTAATTAAAGAAAATCTGGGTTGATATTAAAATATTGGACTGCAAAAAGGCGTAGGAGATTATGTATATATTGAAAATATTAAGATATTTCGTGAGATATTAAAAATATATATATAAAATCAACATATATTAACTGTTTAACTAATTATCACAGGAGGACATTTGTTGTCTTTCTTGAGCAATTTGGAGACGGGTCTATTACCGCATGGCCAGCTTGACCCGCCACTGTGGTCACAACGTGGAACTGGCAAAGTATGACTTTTTAATATATCTTTATTTACTAATATTTTTATATTTAATAAATTATTATAGTATTTTTTTTGTATCCTTGTATATTTTGTGTTTTTATTAGCACCGAAATAATAATAATGTTGGTAATAGGTCAATACTTTTTTTAGAAAACTAAAAATACGTCTTGCAACAGGAATCTATTAATGAACAATTTTAATAACGCTCGTTGCTGTGAAATAGACGTTTACCTTTTGAGTAGCAAAACCATTACGTGGACTACTCTAACCAATCATAATTGCATCACATTAGCATTTTACAACCATAATCTTAATGTCTTTTTTTATTTCATGTATAGTTTAGTAAGTGTAAATAATATTATTGATTATATTATATACTTAATATTTGTTTGCGCAGGTATTTGGCCGTGGTAAGATACGAAGGCGGCCTATGCCCAGCTTATGTGAGAGTGGAGAATCTGAAGAACCTGATTGGGAAGAAGTGGCTGGAGACTACGTGTTCCGTATTGTGAATAATGCTATCGCAGATAGGGAAGGTATGTCTGCATAAGATGTTCATATAACAAGACTCTCAGCTGATTACCTTTTGTAAGTGTTAGGAAATAATATTAATATGCACTTAATAATGTTTATTAGTACATTAAAAAAATAACTACTAAAGTCTATTTTAAATACAAACAATAAAACAAAACAGTTAAAAAGCCATATTAATAATATTGCTAAATATTATTGGCTTCTATTTTAAACGCTACGCGGCTTTAATAAAATTTCTACCGACGCAAACAATGTTTTTATATTATTTTCAACAGTTTATATATTCAAATAGGCAAATAGAGTATCCTTATAGTATAAATCTCTATAGATTATAAAAAATATAGAGTTATAATTGTGTCTATTATAGTGACATATCGTTTTATAGAGTGACATGCAATCATAACGTAATGTAACGTAGTTGGTTGACGTGATATAATTTCGTATAACGTGGCATGGAGGGTCCTAATATATTTTATTCTTCACGATACTTCTGCGATAAGAAAATCATTTAAGAAAATTCATAAAATGCTTAGGCAAAGGGACACGAATCTGAGTATGAATATAGAAATAGTTAAAGGCTGACCACTGAGCTATACTAGGCAACCATATTGTTGTAATCTTTTCAAAATCATTTCTAAGGAAATCGCTTAGCGAGAAAGAATGATGTACGAATGTTTAGTAGTATAAAGTGTTAGAGATACTTAAAATTTTAATTCACCTAAGATTTTTAGTTAACGTGTAAATATTAAAAGAATAAAAAACACAATTACGTCGTAAGAAGCATCTAAAAATTTCGAAAAAGTTGTATATAGAATGCAAGGCTTAGTTAATAGAGCACTTGAATAGTTTCCAAGAGGCGCGTGTTCAAGTCATGCAGCTTTCTATTCTTATTAAGTTCCCTAAAAATGTTTTCTTATCTTCGTTCCTTCGTCCTGACACCATTCCCAGCGCAAGCCAGGGCCTGTCTTCTCACTTTACTTTCTACACTTTACACTGTCATTTCCTAGGTGTGCAATAGCGCTTTTAAAATTTTACAATATTTAATCGGTTAATGATTTTGTCTAATTTTGGTATAGAATTGTGATTATATGAACAGGCATGATTTTAGGTGAAATTTTGGGATAACGTGACGTGATTTCAACATAAAAACATAATATGAATATTCCAGCAATGCGTCACTCTCTACTAGAGCGTGTAGTGCAGTCGCCGCCGCGTACGCCGCGCCGCCCACTCGCTTCCACCTCCACCACTTCATCCGACTCTTCCACTATGTCGGTTGACTGTCCAGTAGGATTGAATGGTCATAGTGTGCCTCCACCCAACCCTATTGCAGAGGAGGTATTGTAAATTGACACCTTTTGTAAATCTTAATAAATTTATAGTTAGTACAATTGTTATTTAAATGCTTATAAAAGTTTATTTTACACCTAACATAAAAAGTATGTCATCCACACTATCCTAAATATTTTTAACATTTAGTATTTTTTTCGACCATTTGCCACTAATGATTCTATGTAAAATTCTTGCAGTACTGACTTTTTGACAGACAATGCTTAACGGAACGGAGATTATTGAACGTAGAAAAGCAATATTTGGCGTTTATTTTCCTTGGATGTTGTAGGAGAATATGAAGTGAGCATTTCTCTAAATCCTGATGGGAACGGGAATTATCAAGATCTTATATGTTGTCGTAGACGCAAACAATATTACGGATTAAAACTAGTTTGGCTAAAATTTTAATTAATGTCTTAATGAGAAATTATTGTTCTAATTATCTATAAGTAGTTAAATACTTTGTATTTGTAAATGCAATTCCAAATAAATATTTTTCAATATAGAAAGAGAAAATGTTATTTAATTGTGAAATTACAATAGAAATAATTTCTTTGACTCTATTTAAAATCATACTGCCAGAGTTTTAAATGAACACAATGATAGTTTATTGAAATAATCATATTCGAATAAATATTAAATTATAATAAATAATAAAGAAGATAAGATATTGGAAATTCTCCTATTGGAATGAGTTTAAAATGGACAACATCGCGGTTTTTTGTCAGTTTGGTTTTGCAGAAATAATTAGAAATTTAATCATTTAAAATTATATCAACTTACTATTCCTAAAACAGGTGGCCTCAATAGAACTAGTATGCAGTACAATGCGGCGGCAAATCATATCGCGGGCCTTCTACGGCTGGCTCGCGTATTGCCGACATCTGTCTACTGTCCGCACACATCTCAGTGGACTTGTACATCCTACCATAGTTCCGAGAGGTATTAATGTAATCCGATAGTTATTAATAATGTATAAAATTAAATCACGAGTTGTTATCCACAACACAATTAACAAGGTTGTCAGAGACAACCTGGAGTCATGTCACTCTGTTCGCCGTTTTGTCTAAAGTCGAGATAAAGTGTGGTTAAGCTCCCATTTGACTTACCATGATAATTAATATTCCATTCTCCTAAATGGGATTTGACATCAAAGCTCCATCATTGACATCAAGCCCCACTGCACCGTGACGGCCTCTGTGAATAAAATGATTAAATCTGTTTATAGCTTAATATTGCATTACCTAATTTGTTAGTCTCTCAATAATTTATAATTCTATATCACACACCTTATACAATCGCATATAAACATATTTTGTAAAAAGATATGTATATATCAGTTAATTCATATAAAAATAATTAATATTTGGTCAGTACGACGTTTTTAAAAATTAATGATATTTAATTTAAAAATAATGTATGGATTTTGGCTTCTGTTAATTCTTTTGGTAATCGCACTTGCCTCTTTGTAGAAAAACAAAGAACATGGCAATAATTTTATGTAATTATATTTAATCTATTCAATTATGTAAGATAAATTTATTTTATATTCTCATATAAGATATATTATAATATATAACAGAAGGCACAGAGTCTGGATTAACAGAAGAATTGTGGCGGTCCATGATGGACAACCGCGGTGTGATCAATGATCAGGAAGAAGTGTATAGAATAGTGTACTACGGGGGTGTACAACACGATATCAGGAAAGAAGTTTGGCCTTTCCTTTTGGGATATTACGAGTGAGCATTATTTTTAAATATCGTATTATACTGAAATATTTTATATATCTGCCTATATATTTTTGCTTTTTGATATATTTATTATGTACGACATTATTATTTCCTTTTATGTTTCACGCTTTTATCCTGCAAAGAAGACAAGAAGTACCTTGTGGCAAGAGTAGCGACTTCACTCAATACTTACCCGAGCGTGATCATGGAAATAATTTAAATATATTCATTCCTCCGAATGAAAATCGAACCCACAAGCAATCGCATTTAAAGGCAGATAGTGTCTCACTGCGCCACGACCGGTCTCAAAAAATAATTTATTAGGCAGATTGAAAACAAGAAAGTATTTAATTTTAAGTTCTATAGAAATTATGGTATGATACTACTTGGAAATGTAATAGCTTATAAATATGAAATAATCATATTTATAAGCTATTTTACTAAAATGACAAAATTTAAAATTACATGAAATTTTATGAAATTATACCAATTTTATAAAAAAATAATCTTGTAAATGTTAACAGATTTGGCTCAACAACAGAAGAGCGAGCGGAACAAGACGTAACATATCGCCGAGCATACGAGACTACCATGTCCGAGTGGCTGTGCGTGGAGGCCATAGTGCGGCAGAGGGACAGAGAAGCGACCGCCGCGTCTATAGCGCGCCTCACTGAGTCTGCGGGGAAGAAACCTGAAGTTGTTGAACCTGAGGTTGTTATTTCAATTTTTCATTAATTTTATTTATTTGCTTCAGTTTTATCAAATTTTGTTTATACTTATTGCCAAAAGAATAAAATCATAGACATTAATAAAAAGTCTATTTATTTGGCTTTAATATAGTTTTTATAATATTTATAGTGTTTTAATAGAAATCTATTTAAAAGTTCCACGCATTATCAACCATTGACCCAATATCAACACATTGCGGCAAATTCAACGTGTGATAAAAAATTTTATTATATTTATTTTGTAATCATTCCCAATAATAAAATAATTATATATAAGAATAATTAAATATAAGAAAACTAAATTAGTTAATATCTATAGGTATTCGAAGACGATTGCAGCGTAATATCAGATAATCCACCAATCGTATCGCCCGAACCCAGCGACACTGAGCAAAAGAAGGAAAAACCGGTACTCTCACGAGCTCCCAGTATAGATGAAGTGGACAATATCGAAATGGATTCTGAAGATAAAACTAAGGATACTAAGCTCAATGGAGATACGACGGACAGTAGAGATAGTGTTTCAGAGTTAGAAGACGAAGAAGTTCATATAAAAAGTGTTGTAGAGAATCCGGATATGAGGCGTGAAAGTATAGCGGAAATAAAGCGGTTAGCTGAAGGCATAGTGTCAAAGGGCGATGGCAGAGGATTATTATGTAGCGTGGACAGTGCTAATGTGAATCTTAATGGTAACGATGCAAAAGTGGATGAGAATGAGCCAAATTCTCATAGTCAGCATACGAGTGTGATAATAACTAACCCTTCAGTAGATCTCGCGCCGTCCGGTTCACCCGCTTCCGGTGGTACTACGGGTGAGTTGTTTTTATTATTACTATTATTTTGTTGTACATGAATAGCTGTATTTCAGTTATAGTTTATACGTGTAAATAAACAATAAAATTATTTTATTTACTTTATTGGTAAGTTAGTTAGACAGGGGAGCTCGGATAGTGAAGGCCACTCGCCTTCACTATCCGAGCTCCTCTGTCTAATGTGTTTTAAAGTGGCGCCTTAAACGTACACTTCTATCATAAAACTCAGACTCAGAGCTCCTCTTCCTGCAATACGGTGTATAGACATGGTAGTACTTTTGACTAAGTGTTAAGTGTTATTCTTATAGTGATAAATGTATCTGAGTGTGACTTACCTATATTCCAGAACCACATAATATTTACATGCCTGCATCTATATCATATGATCAACTACGATATATAAATGAAAAATTTCGCGTCAACCTTAACTGATTTAATAATATTTCTATTTATTTCATTATTATCAATATATGTATCATATCACTATATGTTTATTGGATTTCTTTTTAACATGTGATTTATCTTAGTGTAAGCTTACTCTCTTTCACTAATCAATCTTCAATGTTTTATATTGTCTATACAAAGCGCCATAATTAAAGAGCTAATATGAAGTTAATTACGAACAGCAAATGTAAGTCCAGCGCGCAGTCCGCTGGGCGTGGTGCGGGAGGAGTCGCAGTCGGCGGGCGCGTCGTTCGACACGCTGGAGCCGGATGCGCGCCCCGACACGCGCTCCAACTGCGTGTCACCCGCCAGCTCCAACGGAGGGGTATATTCTGTGAGTTTTTTTTTTATTTTCATTTTGGAAAAAATGCAATCAGTCCTAAAACCATAATCAGGTAAGCTGTGAGTGGTTGTGGTTTTGTTGAGGTGGAGCAATCGCTCTAACTTCCCCATAATGAGTTAGCATATTAGCCCTGTTAAGTCTTCTCGTGCTTTTTAGCGGCAAGAGGGATTTGTCTTACGGCCTTTGTAATTTTTGGTTGAGTATCATTTTACATTATTCAAGATTTTTGAGATTACCTCTTTGTTTCAACTTTTCAAAACTTTTTATTAACTTTGAAGTATTTTTTCTGATTTAAATTTCTTTAACTATCATGCCGTGTGGGATTAAGGGTGAACCCCCTTAAGAGAAATCTTAGTGTTAAATACTCCGTTCTCTATGTTCCACTTAACCTTGATAAATAGCGTGTAGAGTGGTAGAGTCCACCAAAAAAATATTTTTTAAAGAAATAAAGAATGTAATTTAATTACAATTATTCACGCGAGTGGGAAAACCCACAGCCATTGCATGTACCGGTAGTCAATTACTTTTGTTCTACGACTGTCATTCATATTACTGTAATATCATACATATTAGTGTTTACTTTAAATTTAAATTGTAAAGACGTTTAAATTATAAAATTATAGTTATTTTTCTGGTAACTATTATTTTGTCAATGATGATTATTGCCTTCTAGAATGAGTTGGTGGAGAGTTTCGCGCTCAATTTGCATAGAATTGAAAAAGACGTGCAAAGATGTGACAGGAACTATCCTTTCTTCACTGACGAAAATCTTGATAAACTACGAAATATAATGTGCACGTACGTATATTTTTTAATATCTTATGTGTAGTTCATTTTTAATTAATATAATATGGTATAATTCATTATATATATTGATATGATGGTAATTGTTCTAAATAAAATTTTTCTATTAAAAAATCGCATTTTTATTGTTCATATAATCGGGTATACCTACATGGGTTTAATTACATAACATACTTTTAATTTTCTATCAAAATCAATATATTAAAGTAAAATCCAAATTGTAGTGAACAAATTCAAATGCGGAAAATAATAAATAATCTCGTTAAAGCATGTAACATTATTTTAATATAAAAATGATCGTTCACCATTAAATTAACCTCCTATATATACGACATCCTACGCTAATGATTGACTGACACACAACGCAAAGAAAATCGTTATTTAGAAAATTTCTTAAAGTTTCCGCGGAAACGAGAAATATCGAGACTTAAGTTATAATTGGCAAACAATTATTTTTCTATATAATTTAAAAATATTTGTAATAATTACAGATATGTATGGGAGCATCTAGAGACCGGCTACATGCAAGGCATGTGTGATCTAGTTGCGCCGCTACTGGTCGTCATGAAGGAAGAGGCGGTCGCCCACGCGCTGTTCTCCCGCCTCATGCTGCGCGCCAGGGACAACTTTCCATCGGGACAAGCTATGGACGCACATTTTGCTGATATGAGGTTAAATTGTTATTTTGGTCGCGAGTGGTAAAGGAAACTTTAGTATTCTTTCCACCTTTTATTATTTTTAGGTATTTCTTTTGTATATTATGATGAAATTGTATGTTTTTGGATTTAAAATAAGAATTTGGATTTATAGCCATAGCATTTCTATTGATTACTTTTTTAATAACGCGTACAATACAAAAATCATCTATTTTTTTACTTTAACGATATTTTATCATATCCAGAAACAATTTTAGTATCAGTAATGCAATTATTTCATAATGTTTTTGATTCTTTTATGAAATATACAGAAACAAGTTTATTACTAATCCTGTGTAATATGATAATAATTTGTAAAGTCGACCTTAACTTTGAAGAATGATTTTATGTAAATTATTTTCATTTTAATGCGATGGTAATAAAAAAACGAGGAGTTGAGTTCCGCCACTAAAAACGTTACGTCTTAAATTAAGGTGGTAAGTGGGAAACGTAAAAAAAAACGTGATACTGTCAGCGTTATATCTTATCCGTGTTACCGTTTGATCTATCTATTATTTTTGCTTGGCTTGTTAATATCTTGGGCGATAAAAGATATTCATTATGCACAGCAAAATATCACTACGAAACTTATAAAACAAAAATATTTTAAATAGTTACCACAACTACAATTAACAAAATTAAGACTACCACTCCATGCATTTTTTATTGAGATACGAGGTTGGTAGTCTGGGGGCAAGTATATGTCTAATGATGATAAATACAGGAGGGCCAGGAAGACGTACGAATTTCAAAATAGTATTTACTCTTGACGAGGTCGCCGGAACGGTGTGCGGTTAGTGGGAAGGGTAGCTTGGTTTTTGGAATTTTAGTTGCCACGGAGCGTTCCACTGGTAAGCAATTGCGTATTATAAAAATGGCTAGACCGAGTGCAAATGTGATCAAAACGTTCGAGTCTTCGAGTTCGAAATTGAATGAATAATCTGTCGGGCATCCAAGGTCAATAAAAACAGAAGAAAACCTTAGCGAACTTGCGGCGTCTGTATGAGCCGTTCCTCAACAGCCGTCGAAAGAGATCAGAATATTAAGGACTTTAAATTACACCCGTATAAACATCAATGAAGAAGACTTTAAATTACATACGTATAAACTTCAATTAGAATTTTGTCAATAAACAAAATTGTCGGTAAGGGGCCGAAGAAAATCCCCAATTAAAGCACCAGACTAAAACTTTAGACCTTTCCATTAGAATTACAGTTTAGGTAGCCATGTTGGTTTATGGAATCATTGGACCCCATTTCTTCGAAAATGAGCGAGGTCATAATACCGTGTTTCCCAATAGCGATGATAGGATTTTGATAGCTCACAGCTGCCATTTTGGTTGTTTAATATTTGACATTTGTGTTGTCTTATGTTTAGTAATGTTTGCCATTTAATCATAAACAAGTTCACGTTACCTGAACGTTTGAAAATTGTCCAAATTTTCTATCAAAATTCGAGAAGTATTGTCTCTACTCAAAAAACATTTCGTGCTAAATATGGTCGTCATGGTGCACCGTCTGAGCTCGCTATACGTCGCATAATCCAAAAACTGGATAGTGAATATTCTTTGCACGATAGTAGACCACCAACACGACAGCGGACAGGCCGTAGTGAAGAAAATATAGCCGCCGTATGGGCCAGTGTCGAAGAAAATCAAAATGTTTCCGTTCCACGACGTGCACAAGAATTGGGCTTATCCAGAATGACAACCTGGCGAATTTTACGTATGGATCTTGGCCTACATCCATACAAGATTGTGTTGGCACAAGAACTCAAGCCAGCAGACTATCGATAACGTCGTGAATTTGCTGATTGGGCGCTTGAAATGATGGAAACGGACACCGAATTTCATAGGAAAATCATCTTTTCAGATGAGGCTTACTTTTGGTTATGTGAACAAACAGAATTTTCGTTACTGGAGTGAGTCAAATCCAAGAGTGGTTCATGAAACACCATTGCATCCTGAAAAATTGACTGTTTGGTGCGGATTGTGGTACGGTGGAATCATTGGCCCGTACTTTTTCAAAAACGACGAAGGCCGTACTGTTACTGTCAATGGCGACCGTTATCGTGACATGTTGAACGATTTTTTTCCTGAAGTGTATGAAATCGATGCGGATGACATTTATTCTCAACAAGATGGTGCAACATGCCACACTGCGACCGTCACAATGGATTTATTGCGTGATAGTTTGGTGAGTCGGTTATTTCTCGCAACGGTCCTCACAATTGGCCACCAAGATCATGCGATTTAACACCCTTTGACTATTTTTTGTGGGGGTATGTTAAATCTCAAGTGTATGCCTATAAACCACCTACGATTCAAGACCTTGAACGCAACATTCGAGCGACTATAGCAGCCATACCAGCCGAAATGCTGCACCGAGTCATCGAAAATTGGACCGATCGTATTCACCAGTGCAAAAAAAGTTGTGGCGGTCATTTTAACGATATTTTATTTAAATCATAAATAGCATAAATCAAATAAAGCCATTGAGCACGAAATTTGAACATATATTACATGTTTAATTTCAATTTTAAAACATACCGTTCTTATTGGGAAAAAACTCATAGTAGTAAATACTGATTGCTACACAGCAATGGTTCGTAAATTTTTTCACGCAACTGCACAGCAGGACTTGGTTTTAAGAAGATGGCTCACATACATCGAATAAGTCTTAGCAGCTGTAAATTGAATGTTTGATGGAAAACTGATATCGCGTCGAGGGGACATTCCATGCCCTTCTCGGAGCCCAGATCTCCTGCTAATGGCGTTTTTCACCTCAGCAGTACCTTAACAGTCGCATTAACGCCAGTAAATTGACGACAGTTGTCTTGCTTAAAGACAACATACGCAAGGAAATATCCGCTACCCCACGAGCGATTCGCCAGCGAGTATTAATGAATTGAGGACTAGAGGAGTGTGTTTAGATGTCACACATTTCAACGATGTTATTATTAAAAATGTTTATCCTATTTGTTTTTTTATTATAAATATATTCATTATTTCCTGAGCTTTGTAGTTTTTTTATATGATTTTTTACATCTTTATGTACTTAACTCCTTTTGAAACCTTACTGTTTCGATAGTAATTAAGCTCATTGAGGCATATTAGCGCGTCTGCTCGTTGGCTATTGTTTGACTATACCGAAATCAAATAAGAACACATTTTGTGCTCTTATTTCCCTGGCAGTTTTTTACACTCATACTTTTAATCTAGTGGATCTATTGCCTTTAAACAAGGATTCATTGTTTGTTCTTTACAGGTCGCTAATACAAATATTGGATTGTGAGTTGTATGAACTGATGCACGCTCACGGTGACTATACGCACTTCTACTTCTGCTATCGCTGGTTCTTGCTCGATTTTAAACGGGAACTTCTTTATCAAGATGTAAGTAATATAAATTTCATTTCTTAATTTTTTGAGTAATAAAGCTTTTTGAAAAAAAATCATATTATATGAGAATGTGTTTTTTATTTACACATTGGAAACTAAGATTTGAAGTTAACTAATTACAAAAAAAAGACATACATAAGAAATATGCCACTTTATATGAACGTATGTGTCAAACGCAAATAGTATGTTTTGCATATGGTTTATTAAATTTAATATCCTTTCTATATATTATTTAAAAAATATATAAACATTCTGCACTTCTTCCCTAAAAAACTGTAAATGTGCAAAATTTAAGTCTCTTCCGTCCGCGTAAAAAGGAGTTCAAAATGCTTCCTTCCCGTATTAATATATAGATACTTATATAAATATTTATACAATGATTAGGTATTTTCCGCGTGGGAATTAATCTGGGCGGCGCGGCGAGTCGCCTCCGAGCACATGGTGCTGTTCTTGGCGCTCGCCCTGCTCGAGACTTACCGCGACGTCATACTCGCCAACGCCATGGACTTCACTGACATCATTAAGTTCTTTAATGGTAATTACTTAATCACCTATTTTCTTAACGGTCAGACAGTTGGTTGTGGGTTCAATTCGAAAAATGTTTATACACACACACATGATTATATGTATTGTGTCGCTTAACTGCGACTTAAGGTTATTATTATATTTAAATTATTATATTAATATCGTCGCTGTAGTATGACGTACTACTATGCTAAGATCCGCCACACAATATCAAGCAAGCAATGTCACAAATTGGAACGGAAATCCATGAACATATCACGACTATCTTGACATTATCCTATCTTTGAATACTCGTAAATCGAACCAAAACTCCAAACAATTGCGAATTGAATATCTTTGCTTACTATTATATTTAAAAAATATATAGTCTGTATTTTAGTTTATAGCAATTGTAATAAATATGATAAAAGAAAGCGTATTGATACTGTGTATACTCAAGTCAATGGCAATAATAATAACATCTTTTTTAGCTTCACATTTGTATTCTGCATAGCGAGGTAGACAAAAGGTACCTAGTGTAAAGACACTCTGTACTCCACTTTTCTCCGAAATTTATAACATATGTCTTACTAGAACGAGGAAAAGAAAATAGCTTAAGTGTAATCATTCCCGCAGTTGAGAATCAAACTCACAACCGATCGCGTTTACAGTCAGACTCTGTGCCACGATCCTATCCCATCAAATAATACATGTGATATGAAGTAACTGGAATATTTGTAACTGGAATGTATGTATATATTTTTATTTTCAGAAATGGCTGAGCGTCACAACGCCTCTGCGGTACTGTCTCTAGCAAGAGATCTAGTTTTACAAGTTCAAACTCTAATAGAGAACAAATAAATATTTCAAAATTTAAATAATTTAATATATTGGTGTAAGATAGCATTTGTTGTTTATTGCTTTTTTCAATCAATATATCAAATATAATTAAACTCGAGATATTTACTTATCTATACTAATAAGTATATATTTAATTTGAAGATTTTCCTATGAAATAAAGTTGGTTTGAGCTTAAAATTATGTTTATATACATAGTTATATTATATTTATATATATATATATATATATATATATATATATATATATATATATATATATATATATATATATATATATATATATATATACACATAGTTAAATTTCTAATTAAAGTTTCAGTCTTTCTTACACCAATGTAACAATGTAGTTGCAAATTACCGAACTATTCTTATAAGATATTAGAAAAATCGCAAATAAATATTTGATGACATAATTATATCTTAATAGAGATTTCAATGATGTTCTGAGTAAAACTAATATGTTTGTTTGTATTGTAGAGTATGTTGGAAACTGTAAGGCGTAGTGTACATTGCAATATGTTAATGCATCATCCTATATATGTATGCGTTAATGCTTTATAAAAAATAAATTAAGTATTTTGCAAAATAAAGATTTATTTAGAATTTTGTTTATAACTATTTACACATTTACTAAATTTGTTAGAAAATTGCATAAAAAATAATATTTTATGTACTAACTTAGTACTATATATACCTAATGTTGCTTTGTTATAATATCAATGTGCACTACGCTATGTCTTAGAAAGGCAATAAAATACGAAACGACTTACAAAAATGATATTGTATAAATATATTTTGATACGTATCATCTATTATTATCTTCATAAAATGGTTAAATCTCGATGTTTAAATGTAATAAAATCATTATATTCACATAAAAACTAGATGTAAAGTGACTTCGTAGAACAAAATCATGTCTAAATGCATATTTGCTATTAACATGAACTTTTTTAGTACAAGGGAAACCAAATATGACAAAGTCTTTTATCATGTAGAGTCGATGTAATAAATATTATAGTTGAAAGGTTCTTTATAGTATAAATTTCTATTAAAATATTTTAAATAAGGTTCCTTTGATATGGATTTGTTCTAAAGAGTTAAATTTTGATATATCAACAACATAAGGCCAAATCAAAGTGATACAAAGGTAAGTTTTAACATAATGAATACCATTGTTCTTACATTAATTTTAAGTGTCAAAAATTAGCTTGCCTTTTTAATATTACGAGTATATTTTTAAATGAAGTGCAATTCATGCTTAGATATTTTGATAAAATGATTGCGTTAAATTGTCCTGCTGTGAATAGTTTACGTATGGTACATGTATAGCAGACGTTTGGCACTTTCCAGTACAAAATTACTTGCATTCAACATATTTAAAAAAATAAACAAAAAATAATTTGAAAATATTTTAAATTAAATATTATTAGGAATGTTACTTAGAAACAAATTGTTATCTAAACAAATAAATAAAATTGAATTGTCAGTTTGTAATATTAAATTAACTGCTTTTTACTACATGCATATGTATGTAGTTATACCGTTCATACACCAAAATTACATTTTTTCCTTTTTTTGTTCATCTGCTTCACGCTCCAGCTAATCTCTGAAATGGCTTGTTTAAATATGAAAGGATTTTCATTGACAAATAGTTAATGTAACAAGAAGTAACTTAAGCAACTTTTATTTCAGAATTATATTATATTTAAAATAGATATCATATATAATTCCATGCGAACGAGATCGCTGGCACAGCTCTATAATTTATACTAATTTTTCCAGAAGGCATTATTATACATTTACTTATTAAGTTTATAGACCGTTGATATCAAGTCGATTATGAACGTTAAGTTTTTTAATTATTGTTATATAAAAGTATGTATATTTTAATTATTACTCAATATTTTAAAAGTTAAATTAGAATATAGATTTGGTAATAAATTTGCTTCCTTATTTCTTTTGATAGTTAATATAAATTACTCTGTATGCTTCAAATGTTAGAATTTAAGTAAAAAAGAAATTTATATTTACAATTTAAATTGAAACGGTTAATAGTTTATTATACTTATACAATAAAACATATATTACAGGAATAATGTTCTTGTATTTCTGTGATCAAATTTCGAATACAGCGGTAAGGTTTATAATTTTATATAAATAAAAAACATTAAGACTCGTTATATATTTTACATTTATATATTTATATTATGAAGTGTAGTACACAACTAGCGATTAAACAGATTAGATCAACATATTTCACAGCAATTGAACATAACGTACTTACGTACGTACTAATAATCTGTGTCAATTTCCTGTTACTATTGTAGTTTCGCATATTATTTATAATCGCGGCTACATAATATATGTTTTTATGTATAAATCCTATTAAACTTACCGATTTAAAAGAAGCATATACCAGCCATTCTTCCAATGCAACATCATAATAAACTGTTTGAAGTAAGATTTATATTTACATAAATATTTTCAATCCTTACTTAAACGTCGTTCCAATTTGAGAATTGAACACGACATTTCTGTATTCTTAAGTAGAAATCATCCAAAATTACTAATAATTATGAATAAGATAGTTAAAAGTATATTGAGGCATTAACGGAATTATTTTTAATTTCATTTTAATTCTATAACACATATATAAAATTAATTAAAAAAAAACGCGTATTTACCTGTTTTGTTATCCTTTTAATATAATATCGATATACTCATATCGTTTTCCCCTTGTGCCTTGTATCAATACACACAAACCCTATAAAGTTATATTTACCTATTCCTTATAATATACACATTAGAAAGTGATGTTATTTAAACAATATAGTATTTAGAATTTCTATATAAAAAAAATATGAAAATATACGTGTTTAATATAAATATATGACCATAATAGATTTAGTATTTCATGTATTTTTTTTAATTCAACATTTTAAGCTTGTTATTTTGAAAATGGGATTGCTTAAAACCTTTCGTGGATCTCATAAATATGTACCTATAAAAATGACTTTATTAGTAGTAAAAAGTATATATTATTATTTACTTTTTTAAAAAAAATAAACTTATATCTATTGTCGTAAACTTATTAAAAAATTCCAAATAATTACATGACATAGTTCTTATATACACGACAGATATCTTCTAGGTTTTGTGTGTTTAAAAATTACGGAATTCTCCATATATTACTCCATACCAAAGAAATAAAATATTAAATATTACATTAATAAACATGTAAAACATGCTTAGAACCTTGTCATCTTAATAACTGGTACCTTGTTTATCATTTAAATAAAAAAAATATATTTTTAGATTTAACGTGTATAAGTGGCTGCTATACTTATTGTCTTATTATATTTGTATTATAGACATCTCGTGTAATATGTATGTACAATTAATTAGGGCTTTTATTGTCTTTGCTTTAATGTTTTATTCCAAGTGTTTGTGATGTTTATACGCTTAAGCAATTTACATATACCGGTAACCAGGCCTACGTCCACAAGCGAAGCTTTACCGTAACGTGTTTTAAACACACTGGTGTCAAAGTTAGATATGTTTCTTAATATTAAGAATATAAATACTATATTTAATGTTTTTTTCAAATAAATGTTTGTATGTCATGTAAATTTTTTAATTATTCGCACTTGTTATTTAAGAAAAACTTTGTGTTATTTAGTATATTTATCAAAATTTTATATGTTTTTTAGCGCGGTTATGTTTTTTGCTATACTCAGTACAAAGTTTAGGTATAATTTTGAATTTGTAAATGTTTTCAAACGTGAATATATCAAAAAACTTGTTATTAAATAAACAACCTTTTAACAAACATAAGAATAAGTGCAGAATCAATAAAAGTGTAGAATCTATTTTAAATCGAGAAATATTAGAAAATATCAAAAGTTATTTTTTATTACATAAAATTATTTTACGCAATTTACAAATCAATTTTATATTGTACGTATTTTATCAAAAAAAAATTATCTTTCCGATAAGTTTTGAGGTAAGCACTTCAGCTGGTTCCCTTCAATGCTAACAGGAAAATCCGGATAATAATATCGTGTGTAATAAATCAATGTTTTCAACATATAAACCTAGTGTGTTCTTTTAAGCCGTAATATTGTGCAATATATGAAAAACTTTCATTTTAAATTTAGTTTCTATTGGCAGCAAACTATTTATATTTTAGACAGTTTTTCCCCCAATTATTCAGAAACGAAGTGCATTATTACTTGTTTATATGTTATTACATTCTTCCTTCCTTATTGTATAATTTCATATTACATTGTAAATTCAGGGATAAAAAACCTGTTTTGTAAAATAATACTTTGTTTAAATCTTACGAGAATAAAAATAACTTTTGATATAAAGTTTTTATGACTTGTTTTGACAAACTCATTTTTTTATATAAGTATTGTCATCTTCATGTATAATTCATACTTCGTCTGCCCCATATGTCGCGATATTGTAAGAATGTAATTATGTGCTTTAGTTATAGCGATTTGTAATAAATAGTTATTTTTTTGAAATCATCTCGCCATTAAAGGGTTTCCATTAAATTATTTATTTGATTTACAATAGATATACTCGTTTTAATTAAGGAAATTATTTTGTCTTTATCTAAGTTATGGATTTTTTTAATATAATAAACTATAATTATTCTACTTTAACTATACTCATAAAAATACTTATCTTGTTTAAAACATATTAGTTAATACTTTTTGTAAAGTCATTTAGTAATCGTCAACGCTTTCTATATTAAAATTAATACTATAAAAGGTTTAGTAGGGTCATTGACACGAAATAAAAAAATAAGTATATTTTAATGCTTCAAGTTTGTTCTTACCAATTACGAAATATACAGACCTACTCGGATCCAACAGCAGGTAAGGACGCGTAACTGGGCGCATCAAACTATTAATAATATTTGAATCACATTTTCAAAAAATATAAAGCCTAACTGTAAGTATTTGAATTTGATTTCCTATTGATTTCATAAGGCTTTGGTAGAAATTAGGAAAGAATCAGATAACGGCAAATCGCAAATGCAATTGTGTATGTAATAATAAAAAAAATATTTTGATATTTTTATGAATTTCAGGGAGGACAAATCAAAACAGATACGATTATAGAGCAACGGCAACAACCTTATACAGCAAAAATAGTATATTACAAAATTTATTATTACTGTAATTGTTAAATTACTATAAGAATAGACTATCAAACGATACATTCCTTAGTTCATAGTTTCTGATGTAATAAGTGCCAAAGTTTAAGGCCATATTTTTAATTCAAAATTACGTATTAATTATTAACGTTTTTCTTTTTATTATAATATAAAATATTTGAGCTATAAACAAAATACATGAATGCAAACCTATATAATTTATATATGAATACTTACTACAAAGATAGCAATTTCTAATAATATATTGTGTTGTCAGAATATTCTATTAATTAAAACGGGAAAGAACCGGTGGTCGTAATTGAGAAAGAAATCTGTGCTAAGGACTTATTAAAGGTCTTGACTTTACTGTTTAGATGCAGTAGAATCATCAGGGTAATTCCTATCAGTAAAGAATTGTAAATCTAAACTGCGACATAATAGTGTCTGGTACCAGAAATAAAGCTTTAAATATAACTTTTTAATACTAATTATTTAAGGAGTATTTATATTGTTTTATTCCGTTATATATAAAAATGCCTTAAAGGTTGTAGACTATTTTGACACAAATAAGTATTTCTATTATATATTAAGTATATCTATACAGGTTCCGTAGCTCATACTATAGAAAAAGTCATAGTTTCCAGTTATGCATTTTGCGTATCATTCTTAGAAACGATTATAAAAAACAAAGAAATAAATAAACAGATTAACTTATAACCCAAAACGCTTAATGAATAGAAATGACTAAGATGATATAAATTGTTACCACTGATATCGTCGTTATAATAAGTCGGATATCGGAAAACGAGTTTGCCACAAAACCATATATATATATATATATTTATATATATATATATATATATATATATATATATATATATATATATATATATATATATATATATATATATATATATATATATATATCGGGCTACAAAATTATTACATTTGGGATTTTTATATAATTCACGAATGACTCATCATATGTGTGTCAGTGAACCGAACGATACTGTTTGCGACGAAATATGGTCAATTTGGTTACATCATGGTGAGATCAATTTATACTGAAGAACTTGTTTATATAGATCACGAGGGAAATAACATGTATATAAACGTATCAGGTATACATACATTTGCGCAAATTTTAATATAAATAATAACAGTTTTACAAGAGATTATATGTAATTAGGTATATATATTGAACAGTGTAGTAGTAGAACTTGTAAATTACACAACAAATAGTTCGTTTTATTCGTAGCTATATATATAGTTTTAATAAGAGGAAATATTTACCATACCATAACATAACATAATTATTATCGTACTTGTTACAATATTTCGTTTGTTCAAATGTTTTCTTTTTAAACTATTTTTACCAAATTTATTACTTCTAAGCGGCTTAAATTAGCAACTATAACAGTAAAAGATCGAATAAGAGAAAACAATTTGTTAAACCAATAGTAATTACGAGTATTATATCTGAGACACAATAGTTAACAACGTGATATTGTCTTAATATTTTTACAAATAGACCTTTGTGTGACATTTAAAGAGCATGTTTAGTTAGTAGAAACTAGTTAACACTGATTAAGATTTAAGCATATTCACATATCGATATCAACATTTAAATACCATCTTCAGCAATAAATAAGTTTTTAAAGTACATTAAAATATTCTTAAATTCAAATAAAAAGGGAAAAAAACCTCTACAGTTGTTGATATCTCTACAATGTTACAGTTCGCTGGATAATCTTGAAGGGTGTGTAACTAACTATTGACCATAATTAGATTAATAACTTCTTTATACTCATACAAGAGAGATGGTACTTCATTGTCCTATGGCCATTCTTGATTATTTTGGGTAATTTTAGAGTCATTTTAGTTTTTATATAGAACATTGTAGATGTGTATGTATATTTTCATATGACTTTCAATTTGTGGTTAAATAAATAACAATTAATGTATATAGTATATTTTATTAATCATAAATTATTTGGTAACAATAGTCATTATATTTTGTTATTAACTCATACTTTATTAAGAATAATAAATACCATATAATATAAGAAAGGAACATCGTTTTCAATATCTAATATTCGATTATACAACCTTAACTTCTAATAACAGAGGAACTATGACATTTTTATATCAGTGTAATATATTAGATTTGCACTTACTAAATAACTTAAAAGTATTATTTTTACAGAATATAAAACAGTAAAAATATAGTTATCGAGTATTGAGCCGTTTTTATATCAATCTTGATATATTAGTATACACGAAGAAAAATCTTTCAACCTTTCTTGTGTTTAGAAGAAGTGAGCTGCTGCATAATTATGCAATGAATATCGCACACACTGCTTTGGATAAAGTGTTATTTATAATAGTATTTATTGTACTTTAAAATAAACAAAAGATAAACATAAAAGTAAAGAGATCTTTCCTTAACTCGTGGAAGTGGATGAGTGCCAAAAGCAAAAAATTAAAAAAATAGAATTGAAAAAAGTATATATATAGGTGTGTACTATATACAAAATCTTAGGCGTTGCTACGGCAACGTCTATTATATATTTCAACCATTATTATTATATCTTAATGGAAAAATATATTTGCTTTCTTATATTAACAAGCAAGAATTCATTTCAATGGTAACAGAAACAAGTATTTTATTGAATTTATGATTGCCAATATTATAATACAAATATATATATATATATGTAAAGATTTGATTTGATTTTTATTCAATATATATTTGGTCAGTTACAGAATTTACAAGGAAATTGGTTGATTTTTAGATTTAACTGATTTCAATAGTTCAAAAGTTTCTTTTAAATCTAGATAGGATGACGGGAATGGCGAATAATGGGGCCAAGTCTGGATTTCGTTATATAAAGCATCGCCAGGACATTCAGTTTCCCTCACTTGCCTGTGACCTATAAGCTTATAATCCTTTCTTATATAACCTAAATCAACCCCTGCAGCGATTAACGCCTGTGTAGTTTTTAACTGTTGTAATGGCGGTACAGCACCTAAAAATGCAAAGAAAAGGTACAATTAAATATAACCATAAAATGACTAACTATACATGCTATGAAATACACTATCGCAAAAAGTTACGGTCATCGTACAAAATTAGATTTACTCTTCTTTTATTTGTAGAATTTTAATTATAATTATTAATACATTATAATCATCGAATTATCGTCTTTACGTGGGAGTTGCGAGTTTAAAACCTGAGCCGAGTATTATTATTTTATATTACTGTATTTATTTTTAAGAAGGTCTATCCTCGGTTTGGTTAAGTAACAATAAGTATTGCGCTCCGTTACATAAAAAACAGCAGCTTGAATCAAGAAATTCCCTTCTATATACTAAAACGAATATCTATTTTTGATTACTTACTCATCCAGTCACCAATAAGGCAAATGCCAACACTAACGTTATTGAAGTGCAATGAGTGAGCGCCCAACACTTCCCATCCTCTGCCTTCGTAAGCTATACCATCCCCGCCCACACCAAAACTGCATGTTGAAATAATATTTATATTCTTAATATAATAATTTTAAAAAATCATGCCTGGTATAAATTTAGAAAAAAAAATAAAAAAATAATCGTTGGTTTGCTCACTATAATATAAGTTAATATTATAGTGAGCAAATCAAAATATATTAAAGAAAAAGAAAGTTTAATATTTCAAATAAAATCGGTAAATTTGAAAAATTCTTTACGGGATAACCAAATAAACCAAATAAATACCAAATAAAATACTTAGAAAACTTGAAATTTCAAAGTCTAATAAAGATTTTACTCACTGGTATCCAATATCCGCCCAATTTCTATCGTCCATATGAAAGTTCTGCATACTTCGCATGGCCTGTTGACAACGAATAGTATCGTAGCATGCAGGAGGTGTGTATGAGTGGTGTATAACGACGTAGGGTACAGGAGAAACCAAAGGCTCTCGATATTTAGGTGCACGTGCATACCACTGCGATCGTCGCATGTACGGAAAGTTGTATGTTGGGACTTCATTTCCGGTTAATTCTCCTGTAAAATACTTCTATATCATAGGTAATTGTAAGCAAAATATGTATAAATTTAATTAAACAACAAATAGCACGGCAGCTTACGGCAAGTCTGAATAGGCGCTCCTACCACCACACCCATCGCATGAAATAGCAGAGCACCAGTTATCAAAAACACCATTACAACAAGTATTCTTCTCCTCACTGGCTCTAATAAGACCTGAAAATTTATTAACATCGTGGACTAGTTGTTTTCTTTGTTTACTGGAAGCACACGTTTCATAAGATTTCATGAGTTTTGTTTTACACACTTATCTTCACAATAATATTGTTTTATCTATAAATTATGACGTATTTATTCGTTTATCTCTTTCCTTTTATATATATATATATATATATATATATATATATATATATATATATATATATATATATATATATATATATATAGCTTATTATTTTTTTAAAGTTCTATTAATTAAATAGAAAGATAACCTTGTGCTAAGACGCTCTGCTAACTACATTCAGAAATGAAAACATTCTGTGTTAAGTGACAATGTTAACGCCGCCGAGATATAAAAATAATTTTTAAATATAACTATTCCCACTAATAGGAATCCAACCCATAGCGAATCACGTTTACAGTTATTGATATTGTTTTAATTTTTTGATAACTAATACTTTATTCATGCTTAATTCAGCAATCAAAATCAAAAATTAGTTGCAAACCTAACATGCATTGTGTGAGAGTACAAAGCTGCAGGACTGTAAACAATCAAATCTAATTACATTTTTTTCCTTTTATATACAAAACATTTTACTGTGAAACGACCTTGTTTTTTTGTTAGACGTTCTAATCTATACTCTTATTGATTGTCAGTGTTTACATATTTATTTATTAAATATAGATAATTGTTAGATTTTTCAATATTATTATAGGAGCATTTTCATTATGTAAAAAATCCATAGTAAAGTTTTAATTTGAAGTAAAGTATAATTTTTATTGTATAAATATAATTATTATCGTGGAAGGCTAATTGAATATTTTTAAGTCGCCACTCTACTAAGACAACGAAGTGTCTTGAAACTACATGTGATTACTCACTCGGTATAAAGCATGAAGGTAATATCGATTATTTTAAAAAATATATATGATCTCTACGTAACGTACTAATCTTAAAAATTTCTCTTTGTGTAAGTACTCTATAACGGATGAACACACAACTGTATCATAGAACAATTAGACAATTAAAAAAATGTCTTTAAGTACAATTAAAGTAAAGATACAATAGAAGAGCACGCTTTCCAAAAATAAATTTCACTTGTGTATACATCTAAGTATGTTTTAACAAACAGCCAGAACAAGTATTTATATTTATAAATAAAAAAATATTTTTAATATACATACCTAGAAGAATGAAGAGCCAAATGTATCACAAGAACTTCCTATTACACGCAAAATTTATCAAAATAAACTAGCTTTTATGTAATTTTGACACAGCCGGTGTATACTTTGGCAATAACGATAGTATTATACAGAATAACTTTTATAAGTTTGTATGTATATAGTCATCTGCTGCCGAGGTTAATCCCCGCCGTCTCACGGATAAAAAAACAACGTGAAAATTGTACACTAACCATTAGAACTGATTATAAGATAAATTGATTTGATGGTGACTGATAAGATATAAACCATTATTAAGCCAAAGTATTCAATTTACAATATTATATTTAATTAAAAACTTCTCGTTGTATTTTTTTTAAGAAAATGTGCTCAAGATAAAATATTTGATAAAAGATTAATTGATTTTTATTAAAGGGACGGGTTGAATATTGAATGAATTAATTACATTTTATCAAATAAGTATTTTGAATTAAAACAAAAACAATATATGGAGTAGAACAACATATGACTGTAAGCGTTGAAAGTGATTATTGCAGGTAAGGTATTCGTGCGAGGGAATGATTATACTTATTTGATTTTTTTCTGCTCTTGCGTGAAATAGAGCACGGCAATGTATCGATACAATGCTGTGCCCTGTCTCATTCGGATAAACAGTGGAAAAGAGATTGTCTTAAACTCTGACTCTCACTCACGTTTTTTATCATGATGCTTATCTATTTAGTTATCTTATGTAACAATATATACTGCCGGTATTAAAATTTAACCAAGTTTCTTTTTTTGCAATTTGTATTTCTGAGTTTTAAACTAGATTGATTAAAAGTGATGTATTTACCAAAACACCCAGTATAATGCATACAAAAATTTTCCACTATACTTGGACATTTATTTGCATACATTTTATCGCAATTGTAATTTGTTATAAACATATATTTAAATCGTCATTAGTGTTGCTGTCATATACGTTTAACTGTGTAACATCGGAATTTACTTACGAGTGATACATTATTTAAATACTTACCAAAAGGAATTCACTTATATGCATTTACTAGATAGAAAGATAAGATATATCTAGTTGTGCAATATATTCAAAAAATAGATCATGTTGGATATTTTTTCAATAGAAGATAATTTCTATAAGCTCATTTATATTGACTTCATGTTATTTATCTAACAATCTCCAGATTTCAAATCAGTCATCGATTTTATGATGACACAGTATTTGCGTACCCTTTTGCCAGGATAACCATGATAAAGAGATGTTTATTTTCGTGTTTCTGTAATGAGATTTAAAGGCACTAGGCAGGTAGACTAAGTACTCTCGAGGTACGCTTATTATTTTCCATTTATTTTCAATCTGTTCGCCTTAACTTATCGCAACGGCGAAACTACAATAATTTAAATTCATATAAATTTTCGTTGAGGTAGAAACCGTGGCGCATACAGTTCGTGTAATATTGTGCAGAAATCAATTGTTGAGACTAGAGACTAGACTGGAGTCCGTCTGAAGATTAAGGCGCGTAACATTGTTATTATTCTAAATTAAAATTTTAAAATATTATTAAGACGTATAACACGTTTTATACGTGCTATACGTTTTATATGTTTATACGACACCTTTATACGTTTTAATAATATTTTAAAATTACAATTAAGAATAATAACAATGTTACGCGCCTTAACCTACAGACGGACTCCAGTCTAGTCTCTAGTCTCAACAATTGATTTCTGTGCAATATTACTACCCTTTTACATTGTATAATATTGGTACTTGTTTTATAGTATTGTGTAACTAGTAAATTAAATAATGTGTATTATTGAGATACCCTATTGTTAAATTATATTTGAAAAGAGAAACTGTTGAGATCCTCGCTAGCTCTTCCCAGTGGGAACTGTTTTCCGAGCTGGTGGAAGCTTCCAGTAAGTTCTGCGACATTGAAATATAAATTATTTAAGTAATTTATTTAAATTAAGAACATTTAATTTGACTAACCTTTTATTTCAATTGTTCCTAATGATATATGATTGATCAAGTAAAATTTATAAATAATAATATATTAAATATTACTATATTAAATATTATTTAATAATATTTAATTCAGTTTCTAACTCACGGTACTAAAAGACACCACACACTGACACCATTGAAACATATTAACGTAACGATTCGTCAATAAAATTTATATTATTTATTGTAGGGATGGCACTCGAATTATTATTAATTTACGGTACGGGAGCCCTCTTTTAACTTACTTAATTTGTATATTTTTTAAAATCATTTTAGTTCTGTATTTGTAAAGAACATTAAAATTTCTATTTAAATTTTGTAATGAAATAGATTCTGGAAAACTGTGAGTTATAAAAAACATTTCAATTCTGAAAAATACCGAGCAATGTCGGTCATCCAGGTTCTTATTAGTTATCAGGCGTGTCTTTTTCTTATAATATTGATGTATATAAAAAAGGGCTTTTCTATACTGTGTAAAAGGAAATAGTGACCTTAATTTGTACCCGTATTGATAATAGATAGTAATAGATATCTATTCAGATGCAGGTAGCTCATCTGAATTATTTTTGATAAATATGACTCGGACGATATGTTATTCATAATAATATAATGTTATTCATAATATTACACGTTTATATTTAAACAATTTAACTATATCCGTTAATGCAAATTTTGAAGGGGCCCATAAGCTCACATTCCAAGCTTCTCTCCTTGCATGGCAATGTGCCCGACACTGAAACGGTAAATTCATAAAATCGAATTTGTTTTCTCTTTAATAAAAGCGAGTTTCTTCTCTGTTTACTTGTCTAAAACATCGCAGTAGATTTTTTATTATTTTGTGACACATCAGAGGACATGACCTATTATCATATATTTTAAGTAAGATTGTGAAAATTTAGTATATCTATGGTAAACGGAGCGAATATTACTCTGTTTTAAAGATGCAATGAAAATGTATTTTTATTACATATAAATAAAATAACGACGGCTTTAAATTCATAGCCATTATTTGCTTTATGCATAGAAATGAAAAGACAAGACAGACGAGAAAGAAAATATTTAAATTTATTATTATATACTTTTTTGCTTATAAGTAAGTCGTGTTACAGCGACGTTTTGCTTAGAATTGTAAATTAGCCATTGAATATTTATAGCACAAATACCAAAAATGCTTAATAGGTATTAATCCAGTATACAATATAATCAACTGTTCATTATGTAAAAATATCAAAGTAACAATATGTTTTTTTTTAATATATTAGAATACTAATTACTAACGAAGACTAATAATGTTGTTTAGTATAAAAAAATCTTTTACTTCAAATATTCTTAAAGAAATTAGAACTCCACTTCACTATACTTGAAATCAATTGACGTATATTTAACAATGCTTGATAAAAAGTTAGGGAGCTTATTAGTTAATGTGATTGTGATTAATGTGTTAATGTGTCTGTAAATAGTAACATTTCTAACATTAAAAATGCATGCAGGTTATATCAGTCAGTGATTTAAATTGCATAACGAAGCAATGTACTCGGTGCATACTGAAAATTTTCTACTTTCCCTATTTTATTTCTATGCACGAAATCAAAAATATATGGATTTATATTTGATAACATTTATGTACGTTTACTTTATTCAGTTATTAGTGATAAGAAGTTTAATTTTTAAGTTTTTTGGATTTCTTTAAATATTTTTATCTAGTACAGTCAAGTCAAGGTTTGATTAAAATGTTATTTAAAGTACATTATACAAATAATTAGGTTATGCAATTACACAAATATATATATAAAATAAATATTAAATAATTTACAGGATATCTCGTTGACTTTACTCTCTGGAATGTGAAAACTTTTCTTAATTTGCGTTTCATAATTTATTATAAAGGCGTAAAAGTTTTCAATATATTACTTCAAAACCAAAGAAACAAAACAAAGTATTTCAGACGGGAAAAATTAGATCTTTGAAATATACGACACTTTTTCGAATTATTTTAAAGAAATCACTACAAACAATTGGTATTGGGTCTTCTGCCAAACATTGCTTGCTCTTTGGCCGAATAATGTTAAAAAAAATATTTTTGGTATCACTTATGACTTATATTGCTTATAAAAATGTATATTTCAAAAATGCTTTTTTTAAAACAGTGTATTGCATACTTTTATAACGAAACTATACTTTTTATAAATTTATTTATATAATTTTAAATAAATTAATATAAAATAAAACATTTATTTACAATTCTTATACTAGGTACTATCTCTATTGCATGGAACTATAAAATTTTTATTCAAACTTTTGTAAGTCCTTGACCTTCCGAAAAGTGCTCCCATTTTGAAATAACATTCATCAGTGCAGTACCAGGACATTCTGTAGCCATAATCTGACTGTGACCTTTTAATTTGTAATCAGGACTAAGGACACCAATACGTTCTCCATCAGCAATAAGAGCTTTAGTTGCATGTAGCATTTTGTGCGGAGGCTCTTCAACTGTAAATAATAAAATACACAAATCTACAAAATAATATTAATACAATATTTATTGTTTTTAATAAATGCCATATTAATTAATATATATGTTTTAAATAATTATTTGAGCTTGTTACCCCTCCAATCTCCAATGAGGCATATTCCGATGCTGACTCTATTCGCGGGTCCGGCGTGAATACCGATTGTGTGCCAGCCTCTTCCTTCGTAAACTCCGCCCTCACTTCCCACGCAAAAGCTATACGAAAAATATTATGAGTAATTAATTTGTAAATAATATAAATATAGCATTTATGTATAGTTTCATTTAATTATCTTTTGTGGTTAACCACTACATTCAGTTTTAGTTTTACCTAATATTATAATGGCTTCGTTCATATTTTAATTTTTAATGCATTGCGATTTTTTGTGCAGAGTTTTAAATTTATGACTAATAGTATATTTGAAATATTTAAGAATTTAATTCTTAAATAGTTACAATAAACTAATAGTTCAATGCGAATAATTTTTATGAAATGTCTAATCAAAAATTATAAATAGTTTAAAATATTTACACTCATACATAAAATATTTCTTAACTTACCTACACGCTCTATGTTTACAAAATGAAAGTACTATGTAATAGACATTAATATTTGAATAAAGCATTAGTATAATTTTCATTTTTAATAAATAAACGTTTATCTATTAAAAAAAATGAAAAAAATATCATGGACTTGAAATTTATATTAATGACGATGTTGACATTCGACGTTGTAACAATGGTCTCTAAGGAAACTTTGATAGAACTCACTGGTATCCAATATCCCCCCAATCCAAGCCAATGTGATAATTCTGCATTGACTTCATGGTGGCTTTACATTGTGCAGTGGTATTACACGGGCCTGGTATGTATGTGTGGTGAATTATCACATACGGCACTGGTGTCTTTATAGGCTCAACATTAGTTGGCGGAACCGCTCCCCAGTCCTCTCTAGTATATAAAGTGTAAGATTTATGGTTTTCTGTAAAAGATACATGTATTTAACTATGGGTACATACATTATAAATAATGATTAATGATAATATAATGTATGTTTATTATAAATAACAGTTTTTAAATAGATGATAAAATCATTTTAATTACTGTATGTACCACAATAATTTATTATGTTTACAAATATAGCGACGCAATTAAATAGCAATCTATGTAAACAAACTTTAAATTAAATAAAATTTATGTAAAATCTATGTAAACAAACTCTTAAAATTAAATAAGATCGTAAATAAAAAGAATCAAAGCTTACCATTTACTGGGTGGCCATGTATAGTATAAATATTAATTAGTAATAGCGCTACACACGTGTACTTTCTTGAACCGTACATTATAAACAAAAGTATTTTACATAAATGGAACGAGAACGTTTGTTCCGTATTGAAGAGTTTTTACGTAAAGCGTTTTATATCCATCCTTTATATGACCATTTCGCAAGCACGGTACTTTCCCATGATACACATACATATGTATATATAAAATATACATCGAAGCACACGTGTTTGTTTATAGAATATATAAATATTGTTTACTACAAAATTAATTCATTCATTTTACAATCAATTATGTAAATTATTAGGTACTATATATAGTTTTATGAATATTAATGTATTTTTTTTATAGAAAATTAAATAGATTAATAAATCAAAATTACTTTTTAAGTTAACGTTAACTGTTGCTTGTAATTCTAGTTCAATTAAATGGGCTTCAATGTTTAGTATCTAAAATACTAATGAGTTGTAAAAGATTAGACAGTAGGCAGGAAGAACCGATCGCCAAATGCTATGTCACCATATTCTATATGGCGTATCGGATCTGGGTATCTTCATATTTCTTACAAATCATAAAATGCTAATATAATTTAAAGATTTAATATGCTTATACTTTAAGTTTTAATTTTTTAGAACAGTTTAGGGTTTACGTTTTTAAAAATAATTTTATGAATTTAAAATAAATCTTATTAACAAACGTAAACTCTAGTGTTAATTAACAGAATAGCTTGAGACAAATATCTCGTTTAAACATATATCATGCTTAGCCGTCTATTTGTCATTATCTTTTAAGTACTTTTGACATTATTTGTCACGTAATTGTATTAATTTGCGTACGCATAGAACTCAATTACATTCAAAATATATACGTTACTTTTATTGCATATGTATTCAACTTGAAAATATTTTATTATTATTTATAAATTAAAATGTAATTATTACGATTAATATGTGTTTGAAGATATATATATATATATGTGTGTATATGTGGGGATTCTCAATAAGACCGATATGTTTTGAAATTGAAATAAAACATGTAATATATGTTCAAATTTCTGGCTTTATTTGATAGGAAATTTTATGCTATTTTTTGAGATTTAAACAAAATACCGTTCAAATGATCGCCACGATTTTTTTGCACTGGTGAATACGATCGGTCCAATTTTCGATGACTCGGTGCAGCATTTCGGCTGGTATGGCCGCTATAGTCGCTCGAATGTTGCGTTCAAGGTCTTGAATCGTAGCTGGTTTATTGGCATACACTTGAGATTTAACATACCCCCACAAAAAATAGTCCAAGGGTGTTAAATCGCATGATCTTGGTGGCCAATTGTGAGGACCGTTGCGAGAAATAACCGACTCACCAAACTATCACGCAATAAATCCATTGTGACGGTCGCAGTGTGGCATGTTGCACCATCTTGTTGAGAATAAATGTCGTCCGCATCGATTTCATACACTTCAGGAAAAAATTCGTTCAACATGTCACGATAACGGTCGCCATAAACAGTAACAGTACGGCCTTCGTCGTTTTTGAAAAAGTACGGGCCAATGATTCCACCGTACCACAATCCGCACCAAACAGTCAATTTTTCAGGATGTAATGAACCACTCTTGGATTTGACTCACTTGATTTGAGTAACGACAATTCTGTTTGTTCACATAACCATTGAGCCAAAAATGAGCCTCATCTGAAAAGATGATTTTCCTATTAAATTCGATGTCCGTTTCCATCATTTGAAGCGCCCAATCAGCAAATTCACGACGTAATCGATAGTCTGCTGGCTTGAGTTCTTATGCCAACACAATTTTGTATGGATGTAGGCCAAGATCCATACGTAAAATTCGCCAGGTTGTCATTCTGGATAAGCTCAATTCTTGTGCACGTCGTGGAACGGAAACACTTTGATTTTCTTCGACACTGGCTGATACGGTAGCAATATTTTCTTCACTTCGGCCTGTCCGTTGTCGTGTTGGTGGTCTACTATCGTGCAAAGAATATTAACTTTCCAGTTTTTGGATTATGCGACGTATGGCAAGCTCAGACGGTGCACCATGACGACCATATTTAGCACGAAATGCTCTTTGAGTAGAGACAATACTTCTCGCATTATGATAGAAAATTTGGACAATTTTCAAACGTTCAGGTAACGTGAACTTGTTCATGATTAAATGGCAAACATTATTGAACACAAAACAATACAAATGTCAAATGTTAAACAACCAAGATGGCGGCTGTGAGCTATCAAAATCCTATTATCCCTATTGGGAAACACTGTATAATATTATTATCATTATTATTTTATATTTGATAGTAATTTATATTTTAAACAACAATTTTATATACTTAGGATTTCAAATTATTTAATTCTTGACCCGGTCGTCCTGGTGAGGACATCAGGTTGATCTTATGTAAAATTTATAAAGTTATTGAATCGAAGCACGTTTTAAATTTTAAAGCATATTAGATGACAACGTATAATTTGCTTTAAAATTTGGTAACGTCATGGATTTGTCATGCAAATGTTTACTTTATTTTACTGGGCCATAATTTGAAAAGGCGAATAACACACGATACGATAAATTAAATTGATATCATCAATAGAATCATGACGCAGTAATTTATTAATTATTTTTATCGACTAATCAATATCTGAAATGAATATTATAATACTCATAGTCACATTTTATTATTTGTGACAGGAACTGTGAAAGATAAATAAGCTCGGGGAAGAACCTTACCACATAAACCAAAGTAAATAAACCACATTAATACTATGTATTTAACATTAGCTTTCCTTGAAGCTTTTTAACTGAAGACTGATAAGTTTTTATAATTCTTAATTATTTTCCTTTTGCTTTGTTCTGTTCTGTGAATAACTAACATTATAAATATTACAATTTCAAATCGGAATATATGTGTTATAATAACCAACAAAAAGGATATGTATATAGAATATAGAATTCCTCTCACCTTACGAAAATGCGTGAATTATATATCAAAATAGTTACTATTTTATATGTGCCTCTACAAAAGTCAACAATTGTACAAATGTCTAAATATCTGCTTATGGGACAGTTGACCCATTTCATTGTGTTTAGTTTCTGTAGTAGAAAAAATATTATATTTATAATGAATACAATTTATCTATTTTAAATAAACTAACAATTATAATCTTAAAATACTGGGCAATTGACGTCAATTATTTTGTGAGTCATGGTTATCTTTTTATCTAGCACATGTTGATATTATTGTAATATAAATAAGTTCGTAGTAAACAGTTTGATGTAAGTAACAATAGACAGCCATCGTGATGACAGTTTTATTTGTTAAAACTGATCATGGGGGAAGGCCTGAATATAAATTATACTTACAAACACCATTTAATATTACTTAATTTAACGACAAGCTCCTGTAGTCATAGAAACTACTTGGGTATACCTAGTTTAAGCAGCTTCACGGCTTATCCCGCTTAGGAGGTGGTATTCAGAGACAATCTAGTGTCAAAACTCCGTTTTACTACTTTCCACATTGTGGGACATTGTGTTAAGTGGCGAACTCAACAAAGCGCTTTAGGAGCTACACTCCTTATGTAACTTTTTTTTATTTGGCTTGTTTTAATATATTTGTATCAGCTTCACCTATGTCAATAAAAGCAAACCTTAGAATGTTAATGTAACCCAGGTACATCGATGCGCAGAAAGTATGAGTCTATCTAATTTTATTACTTCGACAATCAGGATAATGAAAATAATTTTATGCGGTTTTTTTTAGCTTAATGCTTTATCCATAGCAGAGTAGTCACAGAGAATGTAGCGCCAAACGGTATGGTCCCTACACACTTGTTTCTCTGTCTATTTATCTTTATGGAGGTCTTAACGCCATTAATGTGACCTCCCTCCAGTTTTATCGATACTGTGTTTTGAAAGGTCAGCCGGTCTCCCATCCTCATACTGCTCACCTTGTTCCATATATCTTTCTTACTAATACTCTCAAAAAACCTGAGCACGTTCTTCTTCATTCTCACTATGACGTTCTCACTTACGCCTGCCTTAATAGTGCGTACCTCTTCACTGCATATATGATCAGCTAAGGCTACAGAATTCATCTTTCTTTCAGGCTTATTTTGAAACATGCACATTTTGCTACCGTATAATAACCTCAGTATTAGTACCATATAACAACCTCATTATGAAGGACAATATGCGTCGCAATCCAGACGTTTTGCTATCTCAATGCTACCAGAGCATTGTTAACCCTGTTACTGGTATTGCTATACGCCTTTCCAAATCCATTTCGTATTTTTTTTAGTTTTTAAAATACTTTTATTTTTAACGCTTTTAGTTCTTAAGTCCATTGTAAAAAAAAATATTAATTTGTTTTATTATTCAGTCAAAATTATTGTAACAAGTTTATAAAAAGTAGAAGTATTATATAGTTAAAATTTAATTATCTTTAAAACCTCCATCTTATAAAGCCACGCGTAACGCAATACTTAGCGGTCAGAAAGCTTGGAGATTTTCAAATAGACGCGCGGCTTTGTATCCTGGTGTATTCTAATTTTTATACGGGTTATAAAAAATGATTTTTAATCCTAAGTATAATAACATCATAAAAAATTGTAAAATACAATGATCTTATACTTAATTATAACTATCCAAATAAAACTACTACGTTATAAATTTTGACCATGTATCTTTTTTATTTAAATTATTATAACAATTAAAAAAACACAATTAATATAATTGCATCAATTAATCTAGACAAATACGGATTTTAAATTAAAAGATATTTGAGAGCAATAATTACTTTTTTGCTGTGTAAAGTAATCTTTAATTCTTAATTAATAGCAAATTTTGGTGATTAGATTTCTTTAGTGAATAAGACCTTTAAATTTTATGTAAATACATAAGTGGTATATTTGTTTAATACTATTATTTAGTATCTTCTCACACTGGCATTGTATATGTCCGTATATTATGATCTGATATGTATAATAAACTTTTTGTAATTGTTTAAGTTTCGTAAAATAAATCGTTAGCTAATAAATATAATGTCAAATATTGGAGATTGATAAAGTCCATTTTATATTTGCTAGCATTTTATATTTGTATATATTGTATGTCACGTTATTTACGGCTAATTTACACTTCTTTTGTGAATGCGTCCCATGTAGATATTTCATTGTATAACGCGTCCCCTGGACACTCGGTTGCAACTACTTGACGATGCCCCATCAGTTTGTAATCTGGACTAATATAACCAAGTTCTACACCTTTTGCGATCAGTTTCTTAGTGGTTTCTAGCTGAACAGCCGGTGGTACAATAGCTGAAAAGTAAATAAACGTTAGTAAAGCTTGCATATATTTATTTTAAAAAGCGATTTTGTTCGACAATGTCACGACATGTAAAAGTATATTATGCAACCAATTTTCATACATTTCTTAAAAAAGTACTTAGTTGAAATAAAGAGTAATATTATATAGGTAGTATTAATACGTTACTCAACCTCGGTTAACCTTATTTCCGAAAACCATGGCGTAACATGAAGCTAATAACAGCGGCTATTCAATATACTAGGTTTTTTCCCTCTACATTTTTCTTTGAACTACTTGGACTTTGAGCTACACAGAGGTCTAATGGGAAAATAATTACGTGCAGTTCAATGTAAGTACAATGAAAAATATAAATTAGTGGGAAATAGTGTATATTTGTTTTTTTTTTCGTTACAACGATCCGTTATGTTATTATTTTCTGATTGCAAATAGCTAAGAGGCTGGACAGTAAAATAGCGGTAGAGCATTCACATCCGCATTCCCATGGGGAAACCCATGATGATGCGTATATGACTCAATCAAGTTACTAATTTATTATTTTGAAATTTGAAAGACAAGTTAATCTCGTATCAAATTTTGTATATTTCGGAAGTAATGGCTCGGTTGTTCTTACACCTATTTATGCTTAATATTTTTCTTAATCGCATATAAAAACATGAGTCACTGAGGTGACTGTTAGATGTTGCTCTGGTTAGTGTATCAAATGATATTTATAATTGTGTTAATTCTATTATTAAAAACATACTTATGTAAATTAACGTTTGCTTATACATATTAATTCAGGATGTTATAGGTAACATTTATGGTGTACCTACATACATATAAAAAAATATGTATATTAATGTAATAAGTGTGTTCGTTTTCTAATAATTTCTAACAAAATTCTATTATTAAAATTAAAAATGCGTATACAAATAAATATAATTGTTACTAAAATTATAATAAATTGTGACTTACAAACCCAGTCACCAATAAGCACGATGCCGATACTTTTTGAATTGGCTCCGTAAGCATGAGCACCAACGTATTCCCATCCTCGCCCTTCGTATGCGTCCCCATCACTGCCTACTGCGAAGCTGTAGAGAAATGAGATATTAGTTTGTTTTAATACTGAAAATATTAATACAAAAAAATACGATGTCATCATCGTAAACATAGTCAAAAACTACTACCCTAGATGGATATAGATATTTTAAAACTATTGTAGTACAATTGGGTTGTTTCTAGTCTCTACTAGAAACCCTTTGAATTTTAATTCAGCTTGGGAATCGAGGAATGTTTCTCCAAATTCAGTAAAACAAAATACACTTTATTTGTGTCTTAATTTATATATTAAAAAGTAATTTTAAATTATGTAGAATATTTAACAAACCTTTTTTAATTTTGTTCGCGTCTATCTATCTAGATAGATAGATAGACGCGAACAAAATTAATAGATATCTATCAATGAATCTGTGTAAGAAAATATTACAACTCTCGTATAGACTTAATACCGTCTGATTTCATGTTTTCGGATCGAATACAATATTTTCATAATACAATCTTGATATCGAATCTACACCAGCATGACGAGTAATTTCATCTCACATAGCAGGAAGACCGGATAGATAGGGTCAAGTGTCAAGACATTTCGTACACGGTTTTCCGCCGAATTAGAGATATTGCCTGTTGAGTGGACCTTTGTCTTACCAGAGGGACGTAATAAAATAACGAAAACGCCCTTTATATTTGTATTAAGGTAACGTGTTATTATTTTTCTAGTATCAATTTGTCACGGTAAGTATATTACGTGATTTACGTGCTTATCTGACCCTGATCAATTTTATCATACTATCTATAACAAAATTAGTATCTGAAACAAATCTTAATTTTTAATGACTATCCTACATCGCACTTACGATACTTATCATTTTATTTCAGGCAACAACAATAACGACAGAGACAACAATATTGATCAATTAATAAATTGAATTTCTGAAAATGCTCCGATTGAGATAAGATTCATATAAGTTATAAAATATTGTATAATAAATAATTTATTTACTTATAGCCAATATCAGACCAGCCGTTGCTCTGCTGATGGGTGTTTTGTATGGATCGCATAGCTTGACTGCATTCTATCTTATTTTTACAAGCTCGGGGTATATAGGTGTGATGGATAATTACGTATGGCACTGGTGTATTCAGCATCGATTGACCCCTGGGTGGTGAAGCTCCCCATTCTTCCCGTGAGACTAACGTAAATTGATTGTCTGTAAAATTAAATATAAGTAATTATTACTGGTAGAATAAAAGCCATCCATAAATTATGTCACATGAATTTCATAAATTTGTGACTCCCTCCCTTGTCCTTGTCATAGCTGGTTCTTTATATGAGACAACCGATGTCAAGCAATGTCTAACTTTGCCAACGTGCTCCATTCCCCTTAACATTACGTAATTTATGGATGAATAACATATTAAGTGATATTATAACATCGATGTAGGTTGTAAACCTATATATACACACATGCCATTAAAAAATGGTGTATTTCTTAATTTATGAATAGACAAAAAGAAGAGAGGTTGTCACTTTGATGATGCGTATTAGACTCCGTGAAATTGGAACACTTGCCGAATTGAAATATTAAATAAACACAGATTATTTAGTTTTAAAATTTTTTTTTATATTGAACACACTTAAATTTCTTACAGGGATTTTTTTTATAATATGGTTAGAAAAATAATGTTAGAACTTACCGCTTTTGCCTACAATCGGCGGAGGGGGAAGACCTAAAACGCTGACCGCACCACTCAAAAACAATAACAGAAGACTTAGACCCATCTCTAAGAACAAAAAAAAGTATAAAAATATTATATGCTTAGGCACATTATCAAATTTTCGTTGTTAAAGTACTTGGCGCAACTAGATTTAAAACAAAAATTTTCCACTAAACTGGTTTTTATGATTGAGCTCACAAATATATTTATCTAAACGTGTTAAGAAAAAAAAGCACAACAGAACGGTGGCATTAGATTTATTTATAAAAGATAATAGTGAATCACGCACTAACATCATTTACAACTAATTACTAATTTTGTTAGTTTAATACTATACATGAACTTTCATTGTAATATTTTTTTATTTATCATATTTTAATTTTGTATAAATTCTAAGATGTCTACGTGAAATATAAAAACAAACGCGTACCTATCAAGCTCGCAACGTAATGGGAAGTTTAAAACTATAATGTGTTAACTTTGGGAACCTTATAACTAATGCGTCTTGAACTACTTGTTTTTATACATATATGCTAATAATATATAATATTAGATAAGCAATCGGTTCTTCACAAAGATTCGGGAAAGATAACTTACTATGACTTGTGATAGTGTAATCACTGACTTTTCGAGTGCATAATTGCGGGGAAATCACTTTTACCTCTTTGTTAAAATTTATGTCTTATCACTTTCAGAATGGAAGCTCATTCTGTAACTCTTATGATGTTATCTCTTGCTTAATAGTACACTTTTACGTATAATAAATGGTACTATAAACAAAAAAAAACAATAGCAAATACTTGCTATTACTATTGCTAGTGCTTGTTATACAATTAGATCATAAAATAAAAAAATGTAGCAAATCTGTGAATATTTTCAAAAAAATAACTAATACTATTCTTCTGACCATTCCTATAAAAATAATAAATATCACAATTAATAGTTTTAACCCAGAATACATTTTTATATTCATTCATATATATATAATAATAATAATAATACTTATTAATCAATGTGCAATGGCGGCCATATCGGTAAAAGCGATTCCTCACTGGGAACCATGGATATTAAATTATAAATAATTATTCGTATAATGTTTTAGAACAAATGGTATAAAATTATACTTTTCTATTTATTTTTGTTTATTATCATATATTTGCGATTAAGGTATAAAGCTATAAGATATATTTGCGATTTAGTAAGGAAAACGTCCATATTAGTAATAATATGTCTAGTTTTGAGAAATAAAAATTGACAAGTGCTGTAACTAGTAAAACAAGTGCATACAGACCATAGAAATTAACGTTTATTGAAAAGATATAATAATTTTGTTCTTCTTATATATATATATATATATATATATATATATATATATATATATATATATATAAAAATATTCTATTTTATGAAATCTATAATTAACCTTTTGAACGTTTTCTCGTTTTATTTAAAAACAATAAATTTTCAGATTAACAGAGGGATATAAATACATCCATTTATTTTAAATCAAAACAACATTTGAAAAGAAAGAATAGTTGTTATATATAAATAGCAACACATAAATATCGCTTACATATTTTAAATTAATATATACATATATATATATATATATATATATATATATATATATATATATATATATATATATATATATACATACATATTTTGTAAATAAATGAAGCTATTTTAATCAAATGAATCATGTATATTGTGGAATTCGAGAATACATTGATTAAAACCCGAAGTTTCGATATTTCAAGGAGTGGTCTACCGTAAAGTGTTCGAACGTCGGATTTTCCAAAATGTATTATCGAATAACAAAATATACGTGATAACACGTTTAAAATAATTTTACTTAAAAAATTATATATAAAACTTCCCTCCGTTTCGTTAATACAATTGTCCTAAAACAACATTGTTTCTACATTTAAAGTTCTTTGTAGTTTCCGCATTGAATAATAATAAGGAAGAAAACTAAATTTATTCATCATTTTCGAAATGAGCAGAAAAATCATTTAATATTGTGGTTAAATATAAAGTAAGCTGATATATTCATCGAGTTTATAGTTGAGGGTATTCACCATGTAATTTTGTGTGTTACTGTTGTGTGTTACTGTGAAAAACATGACAATGTGGGATTATAATTAAATTATAACGAATATTTTACTTTACTTTACAATAGAGTACTTACGTCAAACACATGGGAGTAGTTTAATATCATCATCATCATCAGCCGAAAGACGTATTCGGGTTTCCCCATAGCACAGGCTTAGAATGGCTGCTCGCCTCCCGCAATCAAGGGCTACCCGCAGTTCTGATAAGTTCGTCGGTCCACCTTGTGAGGATAATGTAATATAAATTTTATTAATTTAGTATATTTCTAATGAATTATTATACAAAATATTGGTTTTCTGTCTTTTTTTTTTATTTATTTTTCTATACAATAATTTTCACAAAAGGGCGTCGAAAGTTTTTCTGTAAACTCGTAAATATCTAAATAAGCATATTTTAAAAAAAACCAACCAAACATACTTTTTGCTTTTTGTTAGTATATTGCATTTTTTTAAAATAAAGACATCTTTCCAGCATTAATTATATCTTAGAGACACAATTTTTGCATTTGAACCCCTAATCATCACTTATTTTCAGGTATGTCTCAGGTTAACTGAGCCACGGTGACGACTCTCCATTAGTAATTACCCAATTTATCTTTTTCAGTGTATTGATTGCCTATTTAAGATGTCTAGTTACACTTCAGTAACTCTCGGGAAGGAGTGCCCTTGTAAAATGAAGGCGAGACAGGAAACACGGCGCCATATTATTGCCGGAAAGTAACTTCGATTACAGATATAATGTATAGTAACTGTTGTTTATAATATTTGAAAATTTAAATGAAAAAGATTAACCGCTTAGCGAAAATACATTTGTAATGATCTATATGAAAACCAATAAGTATATTATAGGTGTCTACAGATTATAATCAATACATCGAACAGTTTCGATTATGAATGTATTTAATTCAATGTGAATTATGAATTAAGTTGTTCATTATATAATGAATGATGTCTATTACTCGTAAACAGAAGGCAGGAAAGCATTAAAAATAGAGACTCTGACGTCGGTGAGTTTTATTTAAAAACGCGACCGGCCGTCTCGATAAATTTCAGATAACGACGTTTCCGCAGTTAATAGTTATATTGTACGATGAATAATAAATATACCACTACCTACATGTAAATATGAATATTGAAAAAGATATTATTACATCCTTTATAATTAATATATTAATACAGCTCCTAGAAGGCATAAAGCTTCAATATTTCTAAGGAAAGTGTCCCCCCCCATTTTTCAAGTATTCTAAGCTGGCTATTCTAACAGAAACTATATTATAATATTTTATAGTCGAATCACATTCGAAGTTCTTCCATAAGAAAAGAAGAATAAAATATCATATGTAATTTACCTACTGTTTTTAATATAGATGTAAAAATAAGAAATCTATTTAGTTCATATTTGTTTTAAACTTATATTTCCTCTTTGTATTTACCTAAAGAACGTCCCTTTGTTATTTCGATACTCCATATTTCCTATGTAGCGGGTAACGTAAAATATCTAGTGTTAAGACATTCTATGTGCATAGTATTTGTAAATAGAGAATATTTACATATACTATGTAAGAAAATATATTTTTGAAAATAAAAATATACGCGATTACTACGGTTACAATAGATTCAGTTAAAGTATTTTTCGTTCTTTTACGTTTACAATAGCTCTTATAAATATCTTCAAGAATGTATAAAATATTAATGTATAAAACATACAGATTTATTAGTTGCTTTTTTATTTATTTTATTTATATAAATTCTGTTAATGTAAAATTTGAACAATAGGCGGTATGCGATAGAATCTTTGTATACATGATATCATTATGCTGAGTGAGCTCCCGAATTATACATTTTGTATATATAATGTACATAGCATCTCGACTCTCCTATTTATAAGTTCCAGTGTGTTCTGCTGAAATTCCGCTAGTCGGTAAGCAAGCGCGACCAACGCCGCGTCCTGAATATTTTTTCTTATGTCTTTTTTCGTAAAGAAAAATTAATAGAACTTTAAAATTTTAATATTATAATGTTCAGATGATAATTTAGTGCGGTGTTCAGTGTTTTTCTTTGAGTGCGTATCACTTTTGTTCTTTACACCACACACACCTACACTTAGTAAGATAAACGATAGATTATTTTAGTCAGCGGATGAATGCATTTTTTGTTCTTTCACATTTGTTCTCGTGAAAATGATAATAATATCTGTCTGTCCGTCCTTTTGTTTTTTTATAAATATTATAAATAGGAGTATTATAAAAGTATATCTGTATAAATATTGAAAATTAATAAACATTTTTAAAATAAAAATAAAAAAAATTAAGTGTTTGTATATGGATATTATTTTTTACCTTTTAGTGAAAATAATTACTTATGTATATTTTAGTTTTATGAAGGTACATTTTACATACATAAAATTTAATATTTCAGTTATAAATTGATAAAAACAAAAGAAATAGTCGATTGATATGTGTGTTACATACTAATATACCTGCCATGTTATTAGTTCGTAACTCCTAACATTGTAGCACTAACTAATCGATTCATATTATTTATTTATTTATTTCTTTAAAGCTTATCTAAATGAATCATTTTGTTAAATTTCAGATACAATATAAATAAATAGACTTATGAAATAATTAGACTATTTAAAGAAGTGTATTATGTAAATTAGACTATTTGAAAAAAATAGAAATGAAAATATAATTTCAATTTTAATTTTAAGTTTTTACAATAATTATGTTGCATATTTATATGACATAAAATTTATTTAATTAATTGTTCATATTAAAGGAAACAATAAGGTTGTGTTTAAAAAGTATAAGAGACGTAAACAGAGAAAAAGCAAAGAAATATTTAACTCCATGGAATTATGCCAAAATTAACATACATATAACACACACACACATTTCAGAACAACAATGCCGATCGGTAACGTAAGTAGAGATACTTCTTCTAAACGGGAGTCGTTTAGACCGCCATGGGTGAAAGATAAAGACGCGGATGCGCCCCCGCCGTGGACTCAGAAGAAGCTAAAGCCAGTCGAAAGTACAACCAAGAGTGTAGACGAGACACCAGCTTCAGCACCAACTGTAAAAACTTTAAAACGTAAGTTATATTGGAATTAATCCAAAAGTATTATCTTAAAGACGTGGGTTCATATCCCAATTCGTTCCAAGATTTAATCAATCGGAATTTCAGCACGTAGTATCGAATCAGTGATCGGGAAATTAATAGAGATGTAGGCAAAAGTCAGACAGTGTCATTAGCAATTAATTGTTTTAGGTAAACCTCTAGGAATATTTCAATGTTTATTTTCTTAGTAATCATATATGATTACTAAGAAAATAAACTAATCTAAAAGAAACTAGAAAGTCAACTGAATCCTTTACAAATCTACAGCATATGCTGTATGCTGTAGATTTGTAGAGCATTCTGTTGACTAGTTAATTAATTGTTAATAGTTAAAGTGTTAATTGTTAATAGTTAGGAATATGATAATTTCCTTCATAAAATCTAGCAATTGGTTAAATCTCTGTTTAGGATAACTATAAATAAGTGGAAATAAATTGGAAAGTAATATGAAAAACATATACTACCATATAAAATTATGGTATACAAGTATACCTGCGTAAATTTAAATGATAGTCATAGTTGTGAGAAGCTTAAAAATTTTCTCTGTATAGAACGGACCACTGGACTTACAAACATAAATTAATATATTTTTAATTACATATCCTGAATCGGTAAATACATTTGCACCTACTGACTTTACATAATTAAAATACTCTTTAATAATGTTTTTGGAAGCGGCATTAGAGTCGGTCGTTTGACTGTGTTTACTGTTCATCATTGTTTCATTCGCTTAAGATAGCTAGGTAGTAGGTCTTTCCAGATGAACTTTATGATTCAGATACATTTAAAAACGTCTTTCTGAAATATATGTGATAAAGAAATTCCAGTCTAACTTAGCTGATTGTAATATTTACCCGGATTGACAGACAAACTGATCGAAAATAAAAACCTTATATATATATTTTTCTCTTTGATAATAACTCGATAACCATGACGTATGTAAAAGTTTGAAAACAAATAAACAATTATTTAATCTAGATATCAGGTACTTCCCTGACTATGTATTACATGACTATAAGCTATATTTGAAAAATACCTAAAGAATATGTTACGTTAATTTTCGCTAAACAAATTTCTGTGAGAGTGGAGAATGAAGCGATTTTTGACGTATTTTTTTTACAATTTTTAAAGTATAACAAAGCAATTTACAAATTTTCAACTGTAAATTTAGGTATATTTTTTATTCATTATTTCTATGAGAATATTATACGTAGTAAAAATTTTTGTAATAATATCTATATATATGTGTGTATGTATATTATACTAACAAGCTTCTCGTGGATATTTTTATATTATATGAACATTTATAGATAATAATTATAGAACAGGATTGATTCATTTGGCATCTTCTCGTAGTGAGTATGTTGACAAAGCACTTCGTACTTACTTCTATCAACTAGTGAGTAATGTCTGTTTGCCTTCATCGCCCACTATTCGTCTATTAATTTACTTCTGTTTGCATTATAAATTGCTCTTATTGAGATTACATGAAGCTTTTATTAAATACATAACTATATAATGGAAATTATTGTGATAGTTTGGATGTCAAATTAATCAATTAAGGAAAAATTATAAGTTCAAGTCACACTACACAATGTATGTACATGTATATACAAATGTTTCTTTGTTTATTAAAAAAATGTGTGTATTTGCGAAGATAGAAATATAGAGCCAGTCATTTTTTTCTACTATGCAACTTATTGAAATAATAAGTGTTTCTTAATTTTTAATTAATTTTAATTAATAAATAATAATATAAGGCCAACGTAGCGCAGTGGACTAGCGTGAGAACAAGTAAGTTGTGGGTTTAATTGCGCACTCGGGGGAATAATAATATTAAAAAATTATTTTAATTTATAGGAGTGCAGAGCAAATTTAAAAATAGATTTCTTGCCTCGAGGTACGCAGGAAAGCCTATGGCTGTAAAAATATTATTTTGTGAAACAAAGATGATATTATAGAAATAATCAAAGTGAAATAGCTGTTTTCATAATCTCTCGACAATAGATCATTAAGATCAAGCGTTATGATATATAGTTGCAGTTTTAATAAAAATTACTTAGTAGTACTAAATTTTTATTAATTAATTCTGTCATAAGAATTTTAGTTATGGTTAGACTTTATTCATTTAATATATTTTCTAGGTGTTTGTTATAGCTGCTCGTACGTCTTATACTTTCAAGGTAATAACTTAGGCATAGTATAAAATATATAATACTACATACAATGCCCTTAAACTTTGTGATTAAAGACATTTATTTCTCAAAAGAAATTACATTTCACTTAATAAGACAATAAAACAAAATATTACGTACTAATTTAGTTGTGAGCGTTTCAGACAGATACATTATTATTTTTATTTTATTTTTTTACATTTTAGATAATCTTTCACAATATGACTTACATATTATACATGATATAGTTTTTTTTAAAATAATAATAATAGGTATATAAAACAAAATGTATTTTAATAACTAAGAAAATAATAATGTGTTAAAGTGGGTAATACAAAATATTGTTCTATATTGGTTTTAACGTAATGATTTTTAATACGACATACCCACATTTAACTTTGTTGTGACTTTACCTATAGTATACAAATCTTATTATAAAGAAAGTCGATATATAAGGAATTATTTATTCGTAGTAAAAAATTAGGTACTTTTTATTTACTATCTAAATTTAGAGTAGAGAGTTATTATTAGCATAAAAAAATATGATTATTATTATTATTTACGTTATAAATCGTCACTATTAACTAAGAAATACTATTACAAATAATGTTTTGAAGACAAACGAAGCATTTCCAACAGTATAACATGCTTGACGTATAATAATAATTCAACATAAACGACGGAACATTCTAATACACAATACTCTCAATTAATAAATAATATTGTGTATACATTATAATATATTTCCTTTATTTTAAGTTTACCAAACTTTAATTTAATGTTCTTATTTTTAACTTACAATTTTAAGGCATAAAAACATTGATTGGTAGATTTTGTCCATTTTTACTCTTACACTTTTTTCTCTGGCACTGTTAAGTAGGAAGAGAGTGCCTCAAAAGGCAAGAACTCCATTACCGCCCGAATTTTCAAAATAAATGATTGATGGCTATTATATGGTTATTATATAGTATGGCTGTTATATTGATAGGCTTTCATATCATAGTACGATAGTTTTTTTTTAAGCTTCACGTTTTTATCCCACATAGACACAGGGTAGACAGGGAAGTACCTAGTGTCACGTCGCACTTTGTCTTGACCAGAGCAAGGAAGTGGCAATAATTTAAATATAATCATAGAAAGATAATTAAATAATTTTAATTATTAACAATCCCTCAAACAGAAATTAAACTCACAATCGTCCCGTTGGGTATAAGACACTGTCCCACTGTGTCACGGTGGCCTGTAATCAACAATCAAATCATTGTAAATTGGCGGCCTGTAAAATGAACGTAAGCAAACACAATGACATATGAATTTGCCTTAAAGTTTTTAAATTAAAGTTACAATTAAAATTTATTTCACAACAAAAATAAACAGATGTCATCAAGACTTTATTTAAGCATCCATTTACGAAAGAGCAATATTTCACGAGATACATATTAAGTAAATATATATATAAAGATTGATAAATTCGCCTACAACGTGACGTCAACACCTCCCCGAAACTTTGGCAGGGACTCGGGATCTTAGTATGGCTCTAGAGAGCAAAAGTTTGTTAGTCTGGAGTTGAAGAGGTGATGTGTGGTGTTTATTTTTGGTAGAAATATTGGAAAATTTATTAGTGAATATTCTCTATTGATTTGTGTTTTTTTAATAGTATTTTAGTATTGTTTTGTTTGCCACATTATTTTTGGACGAAATTTTAAGCAGGTATAAATTATCCTTATATAATTATACTCTTCAATTAATAGTGACTTATTTAGTAGGACTTCTAGATATTAACGTAATATAGCATAGTTTAACAATTAAAAGATAAGAAATTCATAATTAAGTAATGGGAATGAAAAAAAACCGCGTTAGTAATTTCTTTAAGACTAGTAGACAATTATTTAACATACTCAGATACCTATACTGTTTAGGCTATGATATTAAAAAACTTTTAAATTTAAAAAATCGACGAAACTAGATGTCATTACTTGTCTATTATCACAAAAATTATTATATATCGTGTTTTTAAATGCTGCCATAAATTGGATGAAAAATTGATGAATGGAAATTTCCCAATAAATAACATTATTTGCGAGAGGTATAAGCTGTTGTTGGAATTTTAATAGGGCTGTCATTATTTCTATCACATATATGACACACAGTTTAAAATGATAATTATATAACACAAATATTAGAACAGCTGATATTTTGTAACGTTTTGGTTTAACATGATTTGTTCAAAAAGCAATGAATATTTATTCCGTAGCTTGTATATTTTTTACAAAGAAAATCGTAAGTCGTTTATTTCTTATAAAATTTATAAATGTTAAGTATATAGTAAAACATATTAATATCTAGTTGAAAATCTATAAAATGATCAAAATCATATTTTGTTGTTTAACAATATCAACATTTATATGTGTAAGTAAATACCGTGGATGTCACGATTCTTTTAATCATACTAACTAATTATTAATAGGAATTAAATTCATATAAGAATTTGTGTCTTAATTGCTGGTTCATTTAAATGTTATACATAGTTATATGAATTCCAATAAAGCAGTATTACATTACATTTATCCGTTTGCACTTTATATTACTTATATGCTTCACAAATAAGCAATTACACATTGATGTATTTGGCAGTATACATTGTGTTGTAGTATATATAAATAAATGGGCATGAATTGTGAAATGTAAAGCGAAATCAAAAAAAATCACGCTATGACGCGATACAGAGTGTTTAAGTCGTGATATTCTCAGCCGTCGACGCCAACGAAGCGATATTTTTAGAGAGGACAGACATTTTACAAAATAAACGAAGTTGTTGGGGTTACTCTGTATGATTTATCAGCACCCACTCTGTTTCACTGCTATTTAAGAATGTTGTTTTATTTCATAAATATTTTATTTGAAAACTACAGTTGTTCCTTAGTAGTACAATTGTACTATTTGCTTAAAGTTTAGCTATTATTCCATTTACTTAAGTGTTTCGTTTTTGGGGTGTGAGGACATATACTTTTATTAGTTAATCACATTAAAGTTCTACAAAAAAAACGGCAATACCAACATTAAAAGTGTTATTATCAGATTACTGGTATACTCGCAAAATGATTATTTTTTCTGTAACAAAATATGTATAATAGTCGCAAGGGCTCTAATATGTAATCGCGCTAAAATAGCGAAGGTCGGCCATCCACCATCTTGGCAGCGGCCATGTTTATTTACGTACGCAAAATGCCATCAAATGCATCGAAACGAGGACATAAACACGTGTTTCCAAAATTTTAAAATTTTTTGAACAAACGTAAATACATAATTTAGGTATAATAATTAGATTAAGAAAATAAATCATAAAAAAATATTTCATTATAGACTACGTAAACACGATTGTTTGTGGATTCGATTCCCACCTGCTGATTATGCTAAAAATATTTTTTTTTATTTCTCTGCTATGGTACGATAAAGTTCAACGTTGTGTTTGCCACTCTACCAGAAATATCTCAACATATTTTCTTCGGGCGAACAACAGTTAATAGAGTGGTACTAGATTGTCTCTTGACTACCATGCCAACCTGGATAAAGCATGACGCTGTTGCTGATGTAATATGTTATATGTTAGTCTTTAGCTCCTTTGAAATATCTGAATTATAAAATAAAGACATTCTTTCAGCTGTTTTGAAAAAACAATCCACAATAAGAGAAAAATCAGAAAACGGGGTTTCTGCAGAGGTAGAAGAAAAATTAGTAAAACCCTCTGCAGCCAAGCTTGCTGACAAGGCGTCAAAACCAGCCGACGATAAGCCAAAGTTTATAAAGCCGACCGTAAGGACTATCGATAAACAAGTAAAACTTGATGATAAAATCAGTGAAAAATTACCAGAAAAGCCAATTCTAAAGAGTGTTAAAACTATCGATGACAAAAGTAAAGAAAAATCCGTTAGTATTGTAGACAAAAAAAATACTGATAAAAATGAATCGTCAAAGCCAAATAACCTGATTAACGAAAAATCCACTGTAAAATCAGTTAGTAACGTGAAAGAAAATAATAGAGTAGCTGATAAATTGAAAATAGATGAAAAAACTGATGATAAATCAAGTAAACTTATAAATAATTCAGTTAAAGAACCCAAAAAAGTTGAAAAAAGTACTGATAAACTAAAAACAGAAGACAAAGAGGACAAATCAAAGATGGCTACAAAACCACCGCTTGAAAAAAGTAACTCCAAGGTAACACACTGACTAACTGATAACATTAAGTATTAAAAGTTAGTATGCCTTTTAAGAGATCATAAAAAGCATAAAGAGAACCTAAAATTTCCTATGAAAATATATCTTGATCATTTTTGATTTTATTATATTTGTCTAAATGAAGACAATGATTATGGGTTCTAATACCAGGCGAAAAAATAAACAATTCAATCAAAGCATTAATTTCTTTTTTCTGGATCCAATTAAATAAATTTAATATTTGACGCATAATATTTATAATGTAAAGAAAGTGAAACACGAAGTTTAGTGTTATGGCCCTCTCTACTCAAAATAAGTGCGAAACACGCGATAAAATAATAAAATAATAACAATTTTATTTTCAGCTCCCGCCACGCAAACCGTCTCTTCAGAAAGCACCTTCAAAAGATGATGTTATGCTTAAAAAATGGAGAGATCCTCTACATGAACGCGTTAAAGAAAATATTGACAAAACTTTGAACAATGAAATTCCTAAAGGACACACACTAACTAAAAATGAAAGCTTAAGAAGTAAGTATTCTATCTAATTTTTAATATTACTCTCATACAGTTACTACAAAATAGATCGAAGTAATTATTAGCACGTCTATTATTGGCTAGAGATACGTATCAGTCAAAGAACATAACATCGGAAATGAATTTGACGTTGGCATTCTATCAATAGATCTTGGAACAAAAAGAATTGAAATTTTGTTTAGATTATCGGCCAATTAATAGTATAACTAATATTATTAACTTTTAATTTTGTTTTTGAGTAGTCAGTTGATAAGTATAATTATATATATTTATGTTTCAATTAAAGATACATCTGAATAATAAGTAAAGCGAAAGTTATTTCGCTAACATTATCCCTTGAAGATGTGCTCATTAACATTCCGTTTGATCTCTTATGCTAGGCTGTGGTCTAAATCAGATCCAAAATAGTCTGAGATGGTTCCGCATTTGACGCGCACGCCTATCAGGTGTAATGGCAAACGTGTAGGACTATATCTTGTTAAGTAAAAAGGCGTAATTTTTTTGTTCTTTTTACCCAACTTTTTTATTGTAATTAATATTTCTGTATATCATTTTAATCAAAAACTGTTCAGAATTTGAATTAACCATCGTGAAGTGAATTTCATAATATTATGGTTGTAATAGATATTGGTGAACCGAGTATGTACGAAGGTGGGTAACATTGCTAATTGCACAATCTAATAATTTAGTATTAATTTAAGTAGTTACTGCTATTCACTTGTGACTATATATATATATATATATATATATATATATATATATATATATATATATATATATATATATATATATTTCAATAAAGGTTTATTGAAACCGACACCACCACCAATGCCGCCTCCACTGCCCCCAAAGCTCCCCCCGCCGCCAGATTTCAAAAAAGCACCAGTTGACCCTACAAAACTTAAGAAATTGGAGCAACTCCGCAGTAGACCTCGGCGAAGGCCAGACTGGAGTGACATGATGAAAGAAGTAGAACAAGGCAGAAAATTAAAACACGTTGTGTGTAATGACAGGTAAGTTTGTAATATATTTATTTATGGATATTTTATTTATATTCATAGTTTTTTAAAATTGTTGATGATACGTAATAAAATTTCAGATCAAATCCAATTATAACGCGATCAGTTGTAGTTAAAAATAAAGATCAGTTTATATTTGAATCAGAAAAACCGAATTCTCATAATGAGTTACTCAAAGAGATTAATAAAGGTGTAAAATTGAAGAAAACTAAGACTAACGATCGGAGTAAGCCAAATTTGGAAGGTTTGAGAAAATTCAGGAGGCAAATGACCATTGAGGAACAAGTACAAAAGTCGATGTCTCAAGCAAATATAGCTGCTTCTCCATCAGGTGTATCAATTGCAGAGGTAATAAAATATAATAATAGAATAAATGAATAAAATGAATAATATAAAATACAAATAATTTATTGTAATAAGTTACACGACTTACATTTTTTTTATTTTTATAGGCCCCTCCAGGTGTTGAAGAGGAAGAAATTGATGAAATGGACGACATCGATAAAGTAAGAGATGATTTGCAATCTACTAAACAACTTTTAGCAATTGAACTTAGGTAAGTTTTACAGTTCTATATTTTATTTATATATGCTATTATATAAAGTATTATTTAAATGAATGGAATTTATTAAACGTCTTGTCGATTCCTTTATTTATTGTATATTATAGAAATAAAGAAGCACAAGAAAGAGAAAATAAGCGATTATTGACTAGAATACATAATCTTGAGGCTGAATTAGCTAGAGAAAGAGCAATTATAAAGCAAGAACAACACAAAACAGTAATATCTGTAACGGATGCATATGACGAAAGATTAGTTAATAACCTAAAAATGGAAGTTGAAAAAGCGAAAGAAACTGCAGATAATCTCGAAAAGCAGTATTTAGAAGCTGCTGAGGAAAGAGACACAGCTTTGACAGACTTGGAAGAAGTGAAGAGAAAAAATGCTGAATTAGAAAAGAAATTAGAACAGGCTCTTTCGGTATGTAAATATTATAAATTAATTTAAACTACTACTATTATTTGTAATAATTTTGATTAATTTGAGGTTTTATAATTCTTTGCAATTGAGAGATACAGTTACTCATTAAAAGATATTTCAATAATGTTAGCAAAAAAATGTTTAATAATATATATTTATAAAAATATCACAGCTTTTTAGTTTAACTATGACTTGGTGTTAATATATCTGTTAATTAATGTTCTCTTCGCACTTAACAAGTATCTGCTTATTCCCTAATTTACAGGATAAAATAGAAGAACTTCTTAAATCAGAGGAGCCTTTGTCTTTCTATCAAAAAAGTCAACTTGACTTTTTAAAGCAGTGTAGGTTATTGAACATAGACGTTAACTGCCCCGAAGCACAACAGCTAAAAAGCAACCTTGCGGACGCTAATAACAACCTTGCTAATAATGCTTTTACTAACAATAACCATGACGCTGAGGTAACAAATAAACTCTCTATTTCCTATAAAAAATGAAACAATTGTACTTTCGCTATTTCAAATTGTGCATTTCCGACTACCAAAATTAAATTTAACACTAAATTAAGGACTTTCGCCTATTTATTTGTTCTTATGACTAATACTTAAATAAAATGGTTAACAATGTTTTAATATACCAAATAAAAAAGTTTAAAAATAATTTTGCATAAAAACTATTTTTTAAATTTATTTTGTGTAATAATTGTTCAATAAATAATTATTCAGTAGTATCAATATTATGAGAATACAAAAAATCTTTATTATTTATGTAATGCATGTTTCAGGGTATTATTCCTACAAATGTTGGTTCAAGACGTTCGAGTCATGCCATCAAGCAACTTTCCGTGACAAAGGACGATAGTTTTGAAGAAGAGGAAGAATCTGAAGAGGAAGAGGTACTTTTGGTTGTTTTAATAGTTATACTTATTCAAAAAAAGCAAAAAAAGAATTACTAGCAAATAAAAAAATATAAGTCAATTAAAATTACATGTAACTTCAACAAATGTTAACAGTGTTATGTATGATTATCATTTACAGGAGGAAAGTGAAGAAAAGAAGCAAAAGCGAATAGAAAAAGAAATCCGCAACATGAGAAACAAGATACGACATTTAAAAGAGAAACAAGATAACATGAAGAGAGAAAGAATGGGCTACAAAATGGCACTGAAAAATCAACAAGCATGTCTAAAGTAAGTACTTTTCATAGTTTAGTAATTAATATAAAATATACTAGTAATTAATATTCAACAAGTTGTTTGCATATTTTCATTTATTATGTTATAAATTAACAAACAAATATATAATAATTATTATTTTTAAATATTTTGCAATAAATATTTCTAAATATAATATTAAGTCACAACTTGATTCTACGTCTTAATTCGAAACACAACCGCTGGGGGACCCGTATGTATATTTAGTATTCGAATATTTAGTTGTAGGTGCATCGGCAAGTGTCATTAATGATTCTCAGGCGTATGCAATAGCAAATGAATATGATTACGTTACACACTACACACCCACATGCACTCTTCACTACGTGATAAATACCTAAGACCAAGGGATTGCCCATCATACAGGAAGAGATACTCTAAGCATTGCCTGAGATCTGTAATTACGATCTAACTTCCCACTGCCCGATCTCCCCCTCTTCTATGTAATACTTAGTAAAATTACGTTTGAAACTACACAAGACCTAGACATCCGTCTATCTCAGTTAAAGGGTAACTTGCCATTGAGAGCTTCTCCTTCGATTACCTAGATGCACCTATGAGAAATATAAAATTCTCTCTCATTAGGATAATTTATGATTAATAATATACTTATTTCTGATTAATTTATGGTTTACAGAGATGAAAAGCGTAAATTTAAGGAGTTAAAACGAGAAGTTGATAAAATGGCAGCTATGATGAAAGAAGTTGGTTCAGATGAAGATGATGAGGACGATGAAGATGAAGAATCAGATGAAGAAAAGAAGAGCGAATCTGAAGAAGAGGAGGAAACAGAGACAGAAACTGAACAGGATACTGAGAGTGAAACTGAAAGTGAAAGCGAGCCAGAGGTAAGATATTTTTAGTAAATTTAACGTAAAAATAGTTTTAATAGCATAGTTCTTACAGTAATATATAAGTATAGATAATATTCAATCATTTTTGAGTTCTGAAATTTGTTTTCGATCATATTATACAAAATGAGTTCTTACTAACTTTATATGCGAAGTGTGCTTATATGATACAAATGAATAAAATCTAAACACTAGTCCCACAGATCGATAATTTTAGTATAAAATGGATTTCAATTTTTTTTCTCAGGATGCGCCTTTACCCAAAAAGAAAGACAATCTTACTAAGCGTTTGAAAAGACATGAAACAAGAGTAAACGCGTTGAAAAAGGGCAACACTCTTCTCATGGCAAATGTTGATCGATTGAAAGACGATGTACTGATACAGAAAGAAAAATCTGTTACCCTCCAGAAGGAATTAGACTCACTTATTGAAGATTTAGATTAAGAGAGTTGAAAAGAATTACACACATCACTAAACATTTTAGCAAGTTTTTAAAATTAAGTTTAAGATTTTGTTTAAGTTGCTTTTAATTAATGACATAAATAAATCTAAATTCCTTTTATTTCAAATATCTATTTATTTATTATATTTTCTTGTCATTTTGATTAAGGTCAAGTCGTTAACTGACAGTTAAGACCTTGTCGAAATAATTGTATTCATCAGACAATCCTTTAATAAACACTTAATAAATTGAGAACTATTGTCGATCACTTCGTATTTATAAGAATTTTAATAACTACTCGTTAAGAATGAACATGAATCATGATTATCATATTTATGATACTTTTGTGAACTACATATATTAATATTAAATGTGAATTATCCATCTACCTTAACTTAAAACGTGTTTAGAAAATGATTACGTGTGCATGACTGGTTAAACATAAAATATTATAAGAATTCCTAAATAATACTAACATAAATAATTTTATTTCTGTAAATTGTTTTTTTTAATGCTGGCCTTGTAAATAAGCACATATTTTTTATTAATAATATTATGCTTCTTTTAATTCCTGCTATAAATACTTTCGTATAATTTTAATTATGCAATAAATATTTTTCACACATGACTTTATTTTATTATTAACTTTATGTGAAATTAAACGAATCCTTCGTCAACATATTTAAGAGGAACAGTTTAAAAAATTACAAAATTACATTAAATATGTATCAATAGCGACAAAAATGCCATCAACTATATACTATAAGTGATACGATTCAAATAACTTAAATTTTATGTACTCATATATCGGTACTATTTTTATTATTTTATTTATACAAGTCTTTCATGTTTGATAAAATGGTAGTTGGATAGATTTTAACTGTTGATGAATCGGTGACCTGAAGCTACATGCCAGTGAATATAATCTTTTGTAATGTATCTTGTTTACAAATATCATTATACGAACTCCGACTAAACATTATTTTCATCCATATTTTTATTAAAAAACATTATTTGCAAATTTTGTTTTTATATTGAAAAATATTTTGATTATTTGTATGTTGAACGATAAAATGAGCAGAAGGACTACCTGATCATAAGTGGTCACCTTCGCCCATCGACATTTACAACATTAGAGTTGTAGATGCGTTGCCGGCCTTGGAATGGAATTGAAAGGAGATAAGGGAAAGAATATGTGTGAATAGGAAGATATGGCTTACATGAAATCGAACCGGAACACATCATCAGATATTTGGCGGATCGGTTTTGTCATGATAGCGGTCGCGAACCGGCCCGCTACTACCAAAATAATTTATTATTACAATTATGTATATAATATTATATACACATATATTTTTTATGTCGCAACAGTCAGTGTAATGGTTTTATAATAACCTTTAAAAATCAATTACTTATTTTTAACGTTCTGATCATAATAATATAAATGGTTTTAACGAGTATCAATTATTTCACAATGTACTTTTACATAAGATTATGCAAATGCTCGAAACTCGATGAATTTGGTCTCTAAGAGATTATCACATTACAAGTTCATAAGCCTTCTTACATAAGCACGCGTCGACAAAAATCGCTATCAATCTGCCTGCTGTTATCTCACTTTAAAGGTTGTTACTTTTTTCAAAAGGGCGTATAAGTTATTGATTGTTAAATTTATTTCAGCCTTCGATCAACTATCCACTAGATTAAAAGTAACGCTTTAAAAAATGGCCCGGCAAATAAGATCACAAAAGTATTTACTATTTTTAAAGTGTTATTCCACACTTAGTATTAGAAAACATTTTTGAAAAAACTTATAAAAATTTGAAGTTGTAACGCATGGCTTAGCGGTCAGAGCGCTTGGCCGGTATCCAAGAGGTGCGGGTTCGAATCCCGCTGCATTCAAAATTAGTATATGTTTTTTCAAAAAAGATCACAAAAGTTTTGTTTTCTTATTTTATTTCAGTATAGTCCAACCATAACCAACGAGCGAATGTGCTAAAATTTTTAATGTGCCTTTAAAAAGTGCGTTAATAGCCGCCGAAACAAAAAGTTTCAAAAGTGTCTTTCGTAAAGTAAGTACATGTCACGATCAGCTTAATAGTAATTAAAAACATTTTAAATCAAATTATTAAAACATTTAAATACAAATATTTATATTAGCCACGACACTACCAACATAATCTATATCTAATTCAAATTTATATCTAATTCAAATTTTTTGCCTTTTTATCATCACAAGAGGGAATTAAATTGATTTTTTTGCGTCCACTGCGCACTACTATGATTTATATCAGTCACGTGCTAGTAGGAATTAAGCCTTAACATACTGTATTAGAGTTGGATTTTGTTAAAATTATTTTTGCATAAATCTGTGTGTGTTAATAGTTAGGATTTCTATTTTCTTTTTTTTAGCTTCATGTTTTTTTATCCCGCATAACAGGGTAGACAGAAAGTACCTGTCAAGACAGTACTTCACTTTCCACCGAATTCAACATAGTGCGTATTGAGTGGTGGAACTCAACGCCGCACTTTCTCTTACCAGTGAAAATAAAATCTGTTTATATTTTTTTATTAAAGATTGGTACCACTTTTTTGAGCTGAGTTTGTATACGATCTGTTATGTGGTTACTTAATCGAAATTTCAGCGGTTGATGTACATTTCAATATAATTACAGGTTAAGCGAATAGTCTTTTAGACTATGATATTACCGTAGAAGATTATGGAGCAGTAGAAAGCAGTATGTTATATTTTTTATCGATATTTTATAGATGAATTCCGTATTTTCTATTACGTCGATTTTTTTCGTTTACGACAAAGATGTGAGTAGGCTGAAATTATAGTTTTATCATCACATGCACAGACATCACATGTGTCAGAGATTTTGTACATTTAATTCGTGTGAGCCGCATACACACTACGATACACCGAGAAGTTCAGGTACTCCCGTCTTGCGAACGGCGCATGTTAAAATTAAGTAGCACGACAATCGAAATAAGTTTACCATATTAATTAGATAAAATATTAGTGCTGTCTAATGTACCACTAACATTAGTTAAATATACAAGATAGATGTATGCATGAAGGGCGTTAGCGTACGTGCTATGTCATATATTATCTATGGTTTTATCGGTTGGTGTCAGACTGTCAATTAAACGCATATCACTCCACAAATATTACGTTAAAAGGAGAACATAATTGTAATAAATTTATAAATATGATTATGGAATTATTGTTATATTTATTTAAATTGAATTGAATTGAATAATTCTCAGGTTAATATATAACATATATTACAATACCATTTTATAACATTTTGAAATTAATTACTAACTGGTAACATTTATAACAGAATGTCAGTTTCAAATTAACAGTTTCAGTTTGTTTACGATTTGTATTGTTAGTAGTTTTATTTAGTATTATAAATATATTTACAAATTTTAAACAAATTTTATTATTAAGAGTTCTGTATTTCACAACTTGAATAATTTAACTATAAAATGGCACCCACGGATGTTGATGTCCAACAAGCGGTTGGAAAACCAAACCCGCGAAACAATTCTACTATGTTCAAAATATTTCAAAATGTTCAATATAATGTAGTTCAGCACAAGAAATATATAAAAGAAATGACAAAGCTATACAAAAAGGTAATAACAAAAGTTTTTTTTAATGAAATGAAAATATTTTACCAGTTAAGTAAAATAATTATTTGTTTACAGATTGACCAAGATTTTTTTAGAGAGAGCTTTAAAAATGCATTGCATTATTTATTTACATTCGGCGACACAAGTGCAAATGTAGATCGCGTTATCCAGTTTGTAGCAAGTTTTTGTACATTACTAGATGATGAAGAAGAATTTCTTATGTTTATATTTGAAATCATTTTTGATGTAAGTTTACTTTAGTCTTTATACATAGAAAAGTATATGAAGAATATATTTATAAAATGATTCCAAAACAACTAAACTTTTTATTATATTCCATAATAAATTGTAAATATTTTAAGTATTGTTCTATTAAGGACATCTTATTTGTATCTATAAAATTTGATAATTTATCAATTTTACTATTTTTTCAGTGTCAATGCGTATCTGGGCAATCAGTCAGATACAGAGCAAGTCAACTGCTGGCAGCGGTACTTGCAGCTCTTGGTGATGATGCCTCTTTGGATGATGATTTGTGTGATAAACTACTTGCATCACAGGTTAATGTTTTTAATTATACTCTAACAAATTTAATTAATCAAATAAAAACTAAAGAAATATAAAGATTTTTTTAATAAATATGTTATTTTTAATTCTATGCATTGAGAATTTTTTTTTGAATAGCAAGTCATATACACTGGATATGGCTTGACAAAGATTGACATAAGACTCTTATCTAATACAACATTTCCATAAATAAGTAGATATTAGAAAAATATAAATAGTTCCTCTTTTACTACCAATTTTTGATTTAATTTAATGTGTCTATTCACCAAAAATAATTCTTTTTGTTTATTAGATGCAACGTCTTCAAGACACACGTGGTGCAGTACGTTGTCGAGCTGCACTGGCATTACAACGACTGCAGAACCCAATGGAGCCCGATGATGAAGTAACAAGAGCATACCGTTTTCATATGAGCTGTGATCCAAGTTCTTCTGTTAGAAGGTATTTGAATATTTGTATATACCAAGCATGAAAAACTAAATAAGTAAACTTGCACACATTTTTCTTTAAATCATAATGGGTATAATATTTATAAGATAAATAAATGACTAAACCAATTAATAATTTTTTACCATGCAAACCAAAACATGTAAAAATATAAAAAACATCCTTTACTAAACAAACATAAATGGCTTCCCTGAAAATTAGGTAGCATTTTTGATGATATTTGTTATTTTGAATTCTTTGCAAATATTTTGATATAAGAACAGGTAGACTCTATCTGTCAGTTTACTTAATGTATATTTTATAATTTTTAGTACACAAGAAATTTTGCATTTTTACTATTTTTAATTTAATAAATTATTTATGTATTTTACATAATTTTAATGTGATGACGCCGGTCGTGGCGCAGTGAGACAGCGTCGGACTATAAACGCAATCCGTTGTGGGCTCGATTCCCACTTGGGGGAGTGATATTCAAATTATTTTCACTTCCTCGCTCTGTTAAGACAAAATGCGTGGTTGAGTTCCATCACTCGACTAAGAAAAAAATTATTGATTGTCGTTATCATTTTACATTTTTTTTGTATTTAGAGCAATAGTGATGTCAATCGCAAAATGTACGCGTAATGTTCCTTTCGTCCTTGAACGTCTTTGCGATGTGGATGAGGCAGTGCGTCGAGCTGCTTTTCTGCACATATCTGCTATCAATGTGACTCAATTAAGAGTAAGACAACGAGTTCTTACACTAAAGGTAATTATCTAATGTCAGGACATATATAAATATTAAAAATAGTTTAGTTCGTATTTTATATCTATTTTGGTACATAATGCATTTACTAAGATGTTTTTAGATTATAAAATATTTATTATTAAATATAGATCTTTGGCTAGAATTCATGTAATTAAGAGCTTAATATATATTTCAGGTTGGTCTTAACGAGCGCAGTCCACGTGTTCGTCGCGTTGTGGAAGAGATAGTAATTCCGAGTTGGTTAAGCAGTTTCCATGGAAATATTATAGATCTCCTTAAAGCTATCCGATTGGATAACGCTCATGATGCCAAGGACTCCCAATATGTTGCAGGAAAACTATTGGAGTCATTATTTAAGTAGGATTTTCTTTAAATTATAAATAAACTAAGATATCTTAAAAGAATGTGCTTTAAATAACATATTAGACATTCATTTTTCTAAATGAGTTGCTTTTATTTATTATGGACATAATGTGTTGTGTAGCTTTTTTTGATATTAGTTATAGCTTTATTTGTCAACTTTTGTTCTTTTATGACAAAATATACCTTTTATAGATTGTGTATAGTATAGACTTGTAAAATACTTCAAGATGCAACTCAACAAATTCTCAGTATTATAAAATCTAAAATATAGATTTATAATTCTACTAATATAGTATAATAAATAATAATTATATTTTTTAATTTTTTGCTAGACGCCTCCCAATATCAGAATTACTAGAATGGTTACCAACAGATAAGACATTAAGACTAATACCAGCAGAGAAGCTTAATAAAGAAACAACTTGGTATTGGCGCCATCTTGCGGAACATTTGCAGAAAATTGAAGATGATGAAACCTTGGAAAGTGTACTACCTGACCTTGTTGTTCTAACTGGATATATAAGAGCGTGAGTTTTATTTTAACTGCTATGATATGATTATTTTATAAATTTCATAATTAATTTTATTGCCTTGTTAAAATGATAGTGACTTACATTTCAATAAGCTTTGGAAATTTAAAGTAAAATCTTAGTCAGAACTACTCAAAAATCTCTTTCTGATAATTCTTTTAGTTATAACAATGTACTGTGTACCTAACAAAAAGTGTGATCTATAAGAGAACTCCTCGACAGAAAAATCGCAATTTAATTCTTTATAATTGACGCAAATAATGTTGCGAGCTATAAATAGTAAAACATTTTTAGGATTGTCGAATCACCATGTCCATCCGAAACCGAGGATCCAGTGGGTTTTAGTACTAGGCAATATGTCCTACAGGAGCTGGGCTTGATGTTGCGCGTTTACGACGCCAGCGACTCCGTTGGTCGAACTGCTTTACAAACTCTTATTACTGATATGCTTACTGGTGAGAAGATATAACTTTAATGTCTTTAATTTTTTTTATGCTATATTCTTTTTAAAAAAATCCTTTCATAGTGAACTAAAAATATTTTAGTGACATTATTCTGTTTTATGTTATTAGCCGTTTTAATATATTAAAAATATAATTTTGCATTTGTTATGGCGAACTTGATTGGACGTGTTCGTTGTGTTTTTAAATTATTTTCGTGATAATTCCATGTAGGTACACGCCATCTTTAAGTAGGTAAATACTGGATATAATAAAATATGTTAAATTTATAGGTGATTACGGCCCCCTTAATTCAGATGTCATACGGGCATTTGTATCGGCACTCGAACTATCAATACCGGAGGTGACTCCCCGCATAGAAGTTATATGCGGTATGGTGAACGCATTACGAGAGCCGCCCGAAGTTGAAGAAGAACCGGTTCCGCCACCACCCGTTGATCCCGTTGATTGTACTGAAATAAAATTACAGGTAATTTATTTATATATTTATAATAAAAAACTTGCTCAGACATAGAAAACTAAATTTAATTTTTAATTTAAAATGAACAATAACATCTATAGCCACTTCCCACCTGTACGCCAACACATAGAACATATTATTTTAATTTCAGAGAGCAAGATTGCGTGTATCACTCAATGTGGCAATAGAGGCGCAAGAAGAGGCTGTACGGGAGGAAAATTATGCACTCGCTGCTGAGTGTAAAGCTAAGGTAAGTTTGCTTGACAATATTTTAATTTTTTTCTTCGCAAAGTGAGTGGCTGTATATATATAGGTTTTTATTTATATTTGGACCACTTGTAACATAGACATCAATCATTGAAATCTCAAAAGTTAATGATCACTCAATAAATATTAGTAGTATGTTTTTACAAATCAATTAGTTACGTAAATCTTGAAATAATATCAACAAATATTATATTTAATGAATTTTTATTTAATAGTTAAACTCTAGTGCCGTTTGAATAAGTATCAAAATAAAAAGTAATTTTATTTTCAGGTTGCTGATATACAAAAAAAATTGGAAGAGCTCACATCACAAACTAAAGCACCACCTCTACAACCCATGACAGTATGTTTATATAAAATAAATATTTATAATTATGAAAAGGTTTATTTATATTTTTTATGTTAATACTTTTATTGTGTAAATAATAAATCTCTATATATTTTCAGACAATAAAAGAAAAACAGTGCGACACAGCCCTATTAAACAAGTGTTTGGTTATATTGAATAGTGCAATTGATACTCCACAACTCAAATGTGTTACGCCTATGTTACAAATGATATTCTCTGAATTAGAGGTGATTATTACATATATTTTTATGTTTTTTAAATATCATGCATCTTCTGTACAGAAATGTTGGTAGAAACAAGAAAAAGATCAAAGATCCACTGAGCTATGACGTCATAACGTAATAAGTTACATAAAATTGTTATGTTCAAAACATTTAAATTATCAATTAGAAATATATTTGTATTTTCTTTTAAGAATTCTTACTTTTATTTTTTATTGAAATATGATTTGCTTTAAGAAATTTTTTCTTTTTAGGCGGAAATATTCCAAAATCCGCAATTACTGGACAATGCCCTTGAGACTGTTGCACTATTTGGAATGTTGGATAAGGAGTTTGCTAAAGATCACAAAGCATTCTTCTTTGCTAATGTAAGTTATTTAAAAGCTTTCTTAATTATATTTTTCATTCACATCAAGTTGCTTGAATAATAAAGAATCAAATGTATAAAGGCATCATATATTAAAAATAAAAAAATACAATTCATCAATTTTGTAATGTATTTTGAATGATACATGAAATTATAAAATAATTGTTTTACTAATTAATTAATTATGTATAGTCTAACCAAACTAGATCTATGCAAAATTAATAACGCAAATACAATTTTTCAGTTGATTGACACTACTAATGAACCAACAGTAACAACTGTATTAAAATGCATAGTGGATCTGCTGTGCGTGCACGGCGCCCGCGTGTTTGAAGACGAGACTGTACAAGATGAATCCAAAACTGCTACTAAGAAACGGAATACGAGTCATACCATTGACGCTATTGATGCTGACGGTGATTTTTTTACGTCTACTTTTGCTATTGATAACAAGAATATTTATCTGATATATCTAAATTTTAACTAAACACATTTAATTCGAGTAGTGTACTCAATAACACAGGGCTTACTGGATCGGTAACTCACAATGCGTAGGGCACGTCCACTCTTACCACTGGTACTTAACATAATGACGATCTAAATAGTATATTAGACTTATCCTTATTCTATATTTTTTTATTATTATTTTATTATATTGAATGAATATTTTAAAAAAAAATTAAAATAATTCGTATTTAACACTGCATAGTAGAATTTTAAATGTACATAATTATGTTACATTTTAACTTAACAGCTATTTACACTATTGTTTCAGGTACTTTATCGGAATCTGCTATATCCTTGTCTCCAACACACAGTACTGTCATAGAATTACTCTTAAAAATAATGGATAGCGCGGTGAGTACTTTACTTAGTTTTTATTATTAAACTAATTTAGTTAAAATGTTTTATAATATAATGAATTAGAAAACATTTAAAAAAGGTACAAAAATATAAAAAACATAAATTGAAATAAACGTATAAAAATTTCGACGCAGCCGGATCTAGAACACATGGTTAGAGCGCTTGGACGACTTCCGAAAGGAGCGTCTTCGAATCCCGCTGCGTACAACGTTCTATGACGACGTTTCGTAGTCTTGTGTGTGCGATGAATGATAAAAAATAACACGAAACAAATGAGTGATACACTTTACCGTAAAAGCTCAAATTTATAAACGATTCATTTTTATGAGCTAGCGCAAATTATAGTTAATCTCAGTTAATCCTACAGACAAATTATGTAAACAATTTTGTAGGACTATGTGTTTACATAGTAAATAATTACAAAGAAGTCATCACGTATAATATTAAATAAATAAAAAAAAAGTTTTATCACGCGGCAGCCTTCAAACTTCTTCCAAAAACACCCGCAGTCGCTCAAGCGTGGTCAGCACTTTAGATCAAAGAATAATAAAAATCTCTAAAACACATAAAAGCTAACATACACAAATAGACTGCATTTGCATCTTGCTATGAGGTAAAAGTAATTCAATTTTAATAGTATTTATATTACTGAAACTAACATTTATTTTTCCAGTGCGCAACATATAGACTCATAATAGTTGAAGGGCTGTGTCGTCTTATGTACCTCGGGCATCTTGAGTCGCCTTCCATATTAAGCAGACTGCTATTGTTGTGGTTCAATCCTGCTACAGGTAATATCTCATACTTGCCTCATTTCATTTGTAACAAGTACAATAAACCAAGACTTTTTTAATACGAAATATATGATCATTATACTGAGGGAATTGATTATATTTTAAATTATTTCTGTGTTCTAGTAAAATAAAGCACTGTCATGACACTATGTTCTGTGAAGGTACTTCTGCTTGCTATAAATAATCACGGAACATATTATTTTATATATTCATTAAAAAAGTTACAATTTTACTCTAATGATAAATAGTTATGACTTTATTTGTTTATTTACAGTTGATGAAGATAATCTACGGCAAACGATAGGCATTTTCTTCCAGACATTCCCAATAAGTGTGGAGGGAGCTCAAGAGCAAATACAGGTTAAGTAGTACAATAATAGTGTAAACAATTTTTAAATCCTAAACCCAAATAAGACTAACAACAACTTATTTAACGCGGATTGAACTAAAGGAGGCATTGGGTTGAGTATATAGGAATCAAACTTTTTTTACTATTTATTAATATAAATATATACCATTGAAATTGTGACTAAGTAGGATTTTGGATAGTTCTTAAAAGTGACCCATAAGACCTTTAAAGAACCGAGTGCATTATCTCTTATTACATACATAGTATTTGGTCTATTATAAATATTCGATTAAAATAGCAATTTTTTACTTTTTTATTTTAATGTAATCTATGATTAAATTAATTTAAATGATATTTTCTTATCAGAAAGCAACGCTGCCTACTCTCCGAGCGCTCGCCAATGCACCTTCGAATTCACCCATAGCTGAAATAGACCAAGAGGCAGTTGTACGATTTATAGTCTCACTGACTAAAGTTAACCATGAGGTATGATTTATTATTTTTATTTGAGATTTATATTATTTCACCTAAAATGAAAATGTTAACAAACAATAATTAATTATACGGTCCATAAAATTTATTAAGTGAAAGGACACATCGTCTGATTGCAAGCGACACTCCGCACTTCGCATTCCACCGAATTCGAGACATTGCGTGTTGAGTGGTGGAACACAACGCCGCACTTTTTTCTTACCAGAGCGAGGAAGTCAAGATAATTTTAAATAAAATCACTCTCCCGAGTATAGATCGAACCTACAACCGGTCGCGTCGCGACCGGCCTGTAACAATTGTTTTGGCAGTAGAAAGTTTTTATGAACTTCTTTACCACACGTTCTAGGACTGCAAAACTTTCGTACTGTTTTTTTTAAAAGTAAGTGATCTAAGACGGGAGTTTTTTTACAAACATTTTTCTTTTTTTCAATGTCTAGCCTTTGTGTAATCTGAAATAATTTTAATAGTTCCAACAAGTTGTTTATTGCTGAATTTGTTTAATTTTATATACTTTTGATATGACGGAGTCATGCAATACTATGCGTTAGGCTATTTCGTGGCCAATAGCATCTTGAAATTGAATGTTAAACAGAAGTACATACATTAATAAACTAAATTGATGTAATTATATATATTTTGTGAGAATAATGTTAGCTCAGGGAAACCTTAAGTGATCCGCCTTCGAATCCAAAATTCATAGATCTGAATCCCAGTCGTTTCCCAATGTATTTTTCCAAGCGAAAAATGTTCGTGTAATATATATTATTACTCTAATGATGAAGGTCAAGAAATATCAAGCTATTTCATGCCATTAAGTTTCGCCTCACTTGCTCAGCGTGCATTGTCACGAAATAGAGAACGTGAGTATGAACGGACCATTATTGCAGGCTCTAAAATCTCTTTTTCGAGATCACTCGCCCTGTCTTTAGTAAGAAGCTAGCATGTTACCTCGGTGTGATATTCAATTGGATATCAAAAAGGATTGAACCATATCAGCCTGTCTATTGAATATGTATGTGGGTAACTGTCTCTAAGATGTCAAATAAAGTGAGTCAGACATAGGAGTGATAGTAGGTGTCTTGACTATTAATTAATTGTTGTACGCAGATGATGATGGTGATCAGAATGCGAGGCCTTCGTTATTATTCTGAAACATGGGTGTGAAAGTTATGATCTAAACTATAAAAATTGTATAAAAAATATTTAATTACCAGTCGTGGCGAAGTGAAACAGCGTCTGAAAGTAAACGCGATCGGTTGTGGATTCGATCTCCACTCGAGGGAGTGATTATATTATATTTAATTATTTTCACTTTCTCGCTCTGGTAAGAGAAAGTGCGGCGTTGAGTTCCGCCACTCAACACGCAATGTTTCGAATTCCTGTGCACCGTCAAAAACTGTCTGTATATGGTGTCATACATAGATGAATGAAATCACATGCGGACTATGATATCATATGATGATAAGTCAAATCACACTTGAACCAGGGTGTCATGTGTGGATAGCTGAAATCACATGTGGACCGTGATGTCATGTGTGAAAGAGTGAAATCACATATGGACCCCGATATCACATGTGGATAAGTGAAATAACATGTGGACGATGATGTTGTCATGTGTGGATAAAGAAAATTATATGTGGACTATCTTGTCGTTTGTGGATGACTGAAATCACATGAGGACCGTGATGTCATGTGTAGATAAGTAAAATGGACCATAGCGTCATATGTGGATATATGAAATCATATGAAATTTAGACATTAAGAGGTTCGTCAAAAACGGTTTTTTGACAGGGTGAGATAATGAAAGCTAAACGTTTATAAACCTTCTCTCAGGACAAAGTTCTAGACTTTATATGCCTACGTAGGACCAGACTTTAAGATAGAGCCGATTTAAGGAAATATAACAGCTATTGCAGCAATAGATTAAAAGTATCTGTATATTTTAGAAACAATTACTTGTGTCACGGACGGTTGTATTTTGGTCAGAAAATAAGTTACAATTTGGTATATAGAGAAACTTTATAAAAAAAACAACTTTTAAATGTGACATATCTATAACTTTAAATTTGCTATTTATAGAGATATTCTCTATTGCGCAGACGAAGTCGCAAGCGATAGGTAGTATGGTTATAAATCGATGTTCGTAGCAGTTTTTATATTTGTTTTTATTAGAAATGTCTTTGTTTGTGTAGTCTACAAAAGGCTCCCATCGCCTTGACGGGAGTGGTATGCTAATGTGAGTGTGGTGGTTGTATCTCGTGCAGCTGGTGGACAGTCAAGGCGCAATGGCGACGTCGCTGTGCGGGTACCTGGCGCGGCGGGCGGCGAGCGCGGAGGCGGCGCTGGTGTGCCGCATGCTCGCGCTGCTGTCGCCGCCTCGCGACGCGCACGTGTCCGCCAACCTCACTCCTATGTTGAGGGAATTAGCTTTGGTTTGTGTTAGCCTTTAAACACATTGAAAAATGAGATAATAGGTTAAATACCGATATTTTTCATTATTAAAGAAATTTTAAGGTATCCTTTCTTAGCTCTCCTATATTCTACAAAATAAATAAATGCCAAATTACAGCTTTCTTTGTCATATCGTAAATTTTGGTACCTGCACGTTGTCTTTCAATCAATCACAATTTTAATGAGTTTTATATGTATAAATTTTACAATGTTAAGCTTTTTATATAGCGAACGCTCCAATAATATAACTTAACTTAACCTAATTGTGATAGTTATATCACACTATTGGAGAATCTATCTAATATTGTATTGCTATTTCATTTTATTAAAAAGATATATTTCTTTGAATTATTATTACTTATTTAAAAAAACTTAAAGTGTATTGCAACTTTACGTAGTTAGTGTCAGTCATGTTTCGTATTGATGATATCATTGTGATGATCCTAATATATGACAATAAATATAATAATGGTCAATTAATATCGTAACGTATAATTATTTCAGAAACTGCCTGATAAACAGTCTTGTCGAAATCTAACCCGATATCTTGGAGCTTTGGAAGCATTGGAACGCGCTAGCCTCAATAAAATGTCAACAGGTAAATAATATTCTTGTACTATGTAATTAGTAATAAATGTACAATTGATTACTACCAAGTAATAGCAGAATTCCTGGGATGATATGTCGAAAGCCACGCTATAGCTCGATTGGAAAGTATCTAAATTCATACGTAATGGTAATGAGTTCAATACTCATTAAAGGAAATGTTTGTATAAAAAATATTTTTATGTCTGATTTTACAAGTCCCAAAAAGGCGAAAAGTTGCTTATTTATTGCGAATGTCAAATTTCTATAAACGTGGTTTCGAAGAGAATTTTAATAAAAGTAATTTAGAAGAAGTGCGGATTTAAGCGCGGTAAAATAAAAGTACAAATTTATATATTTTTTATATCTTTGTTTTATTTATATTTCTAGGCACAACTGATGGTACAATTCCTGCAGAAGACTCGATCACTACACTTGGTCGCAGTACCGCGTCTTTGGGTAAGTTATATATATATATATATATATATATATATATATATATATATATATATATATATATATATATATATATATATATATATATCACGAACGGAACGAAAAAATCACGTTTGTAAATGAAATTTCAATATACTTATTTTGTTTGTCAGCACAACCTCTAGCATGGAGTACGCATGTAGTGATTAATGATGTCCTGACTGAGGAAGGCGAAATAGACGATTCGTCGCCCACTGAGCCTGTACTAAGGACGTCTGATGGTAAAGAAATATAACCAATATTAATTTGTTAGATAATATTGAGCGTATTAGCTTTTAGCATATCATTAAAAATATACCTTCAATAATTTCTGCTTGTTAACTTGAGTTGAGCAATTATAGAGATATTATTACTATTTTTCCAAAAAATTTAACGTTTAAATTTAAACTTTCGTTCGTTAATCCGTCAAAATATACAATTAGTCTCTTATTTTTTGTTATTTATATTATAATTAATTAACTATATAAATAATGTTCCAGAGGAAAATAAATCTACAGAAGAACGAAAATCTCTACCGCAAAGTTCGGATACGGATACGGTTGCGGCCAAAGGTCCTACGGACAGCGGCTCCGAGAGCAGCGATGTCTCTCCTGTCAAAAAAGCTAAAGTTACTAAAGGTATAAAATACCATATAATTATAAATACATTTATTGCAAAAAGAAAATTACAAATATAAGTTAAAAAGTATTTCTGAAAAAATGAATAATCCTCAGTCGGATATAGACGAATATATTCGCATAAAATTAATATAGTATATTAATAAAGTCGCCAGTGAGGAGCGCATTTCGTTTGACGAAATGAACAACTTAGAGGTAAATGATAATATAAATATATTATTTTTCCTATATCGCCATCGTGGCCAAAGTACGATTGTTTGGGGGTTCGATTCCCAATCGACGGCATGATTGTCTTTGAAAAATAATCAATATCTCGTTTTTGGCACAAAGCAGTCAACGGAGTGTCTTGACACTAGGTGGTTGTTTCTGTGGAGTTGTTTTTTTTCTGATTGACAAATGTACGAGTATTTTATCATATCGCAAAAATGGTAGCGAAATAAAATATCACAATCGCACTGTAATTTTTTACAGTAAAAAATTGGCCATTGAAAAAAATCGTCTGTACTTTAATTAGATAGAGTACGCAATATGGTTATTTTAGATTTATTTCAACATTTTATTTGAAATATCAAATTCTATATTAAGAAAGTATATAAGAAAGTATATAAGGAAGTATATGTATCAGGTAAAAAGAAAAAAGAATCTGTATCAAAGCAAGGTACTGGTTCCACTGAAATCAAAACAAAGCGCGGTAAAAAAACGGCCAATGACAAAAAGAAGAAAGTGCAAAATGAAAAAGGAGTAAAGAGGAGTCGGTCACAGCGTTCCTTAGTTGATGTAGACAGAGGTAATATTATATTTATATTATATTGATAATGGAGGTTAGACTGTAAACGCGTTCAGTTGTGGCTTCAATTCTCGGGGGAATGATTACATGTTACATTATAATTTTTACGTTTGCTTATTCCTTACACTTATTTCGGTTTAGCCTATTAATAATGAACTCGGTCGGGAAACGTTATATATTAATATAAATTTAAAATGATTACGTACTTAGACAATATGGCGGCTAGGGTGCCATAATTTAATCTTTATTTTTTTCCAATGAAGTTTGTCTCGTACGAAGATCAGTCTCGTTATCAATTTCAGCCTTTTTAGTTTATTTAATTAGAATTTATTATAATTTATATTATTACAGCAAAAAAAGAGGCGGAAAACAATACAATACAGCAATCGCCACCGTTAGATGACTTTGACATGTCGAATGTCACTGTACGAAGATCTACTAGGAGTTTACAATCTGGTTCTAGTTCTGAATCGAATGGATCAAGTAAAGGCAAGAAAGGCAAAAAGCCACAAAAGAAAAAAGGTTAGTGTTTTTTACATTTATCTTTTTAAAAGATTCTATTTTGTCAGTTCGTACATTTTATTACGTTTATAAAGAAACATCACTAAAATATTTATTTTATTTGATTTGGCATCTTAATATTAAGATAGAAACAGTACATAAGAGAACGTTATTTAAAAATCTTAAGATTGATCAGTCGTCTGTTGTATATACTGTGTTTTTCTTCAAATTCTTTCATAACTTTCTATAATTTAAATATATTTCTCGTATGTATTATTTCTAATTGCCAAATGGAATTTAAGCTTTCATCCATTAATATAGTCTCGAAAATCTTAGCGCCATATTGCTGTCAATAATGTATGTATACTTCACACTTTATCATAACAAACCTAATGTCAAGACTTCTGATTTCTTTCATGCCCAATTCCAGACGTACCGATATAAGCGGCAGAACTTAACACCGCATTTTGTTAATAATTTACATACCCACAATTAATCGCGTTTACAATCAATGTCCCATTGCGCATCGTTAGCCTCATAATTTATTATAATTTTATTTATATTTTTCCTGTAGAAGAGGAACCCCCTCGACGTTTAACTCGTTCTTCAGCTGGATCACAAAGTAGCACAAGTTTCATATTAGATAATTCCGGGGACGAAACGGAATTGCACACTATTGTATACGATAATGATATTGTAAGTATAATTTCATTTTAAGTATTTTGTTTCTATCGTGTTTTTGTGTTTTTTATTTTCAATTCACGGTGGTAAGAAATTTATTTAGATATTATTTTGTTGTTTCTACTCAATATTCATTCAAGCAGAGTTTTTTGAAATTGTTTTGATTTTAAATTCATACTTTTAATTTTTTTTTTATTTTTTACATATTTCTACTAGTGCTTAGAATATAAGTTAAATAAGCATGTATTATTAAATCATTAACTTAAATTACAGCAACAAGAAATTTTAAACGATTCCAGTGAACTAATGAACAGTAGACGCTCGTCGAAAGGAAATGTTACCATACCTGAAACACCTGACGTGAGCGACGAGTAAGTCTTCTATACTTACTGTTATAAATAACTGTTTTTGAAAAAACTTATAAAAATTTTGAACGCAGCGGGATTCCCGCGCCTCTTGGATACCGTCCAAGAGGCGCGGGTTCCGTCTTGGACGGAATCCAAGAGGCGCGGGTTCGAATCCCGCTGCGTTCAAATTTTTATACGTTTTTTCAAAAATGTTTTCTAATCCTAAGTGTGGAATAACACTTTAAAAATAGTAAATAATAACTGTTATAAATAGCTTATGAGGTATGATTTCAGTATGTTGGTGTAATAATTAGTTATTGTAACTGCTAAAGAGATATTTCCACTCTAATTCAGTTACAGTTTATGTCCTTGAATTTGTTGATTTAATGCTTTTGGTATCAATTTAAAAATTCTGACATCATGCTTAGTACGCTAAACTAATTTAGAAAATGTTTCTAAGTCTTGTAAAACATATATTTTTTATACAATTATTTTTTTTTTTTATTGCAGATCCGAACCAGAACCTGAGTTACTAGTAAAAGGAAAGGGAAAACCTAAAGGAAAGAAATGAAACATATTAAATAAGATGTATTTTTTATTATATGAATAAACTCTAGTTATTCATACAAAATAGAGTATTACTTACCTGACATTTTCTTACTAATCCACATTTAATGTTATTTTGAATTGCTTATTATAAAACAACATTAACTACGTAAAATAAGTATTCACTATTTTTAGTGATAATTTGGCTAAGAATTTTTTGTTCAAGATAAATAAAATCATCGAATTTAAAATATATTTTTTTGCCAATTTATTTATAGCAATGTTAATAATAAACTAATTCACAGATCAATTGCAATGAATACTAGTGTCATATTAATGGGACTTGTTTAAATTATTTTTAATTAACTTTCTGTTTAATAATAGAATTATGGCTAAGGTCATTAAGAATAAAAATCCTAATATGAAACTGAAGGCCAAATTAAAAATAACAGTTTTCTTTAAATAATGATATCAATAAATAAATTGTATTAAATATTATTATTATATTAATTTGTCAACTTTGTTTATAGCTATATTACATTTTTGGAGTCTTATAATCCGACATTTTAAGCTTATAATAAAATCCTCATACATCTAAACAGCTCAAATATATTCTATCGTGACCGATATCCGCCATTTTTACTTTGCCAGTTGATATTTTGGTAAGAGTCATCGCGGTTTTGGCCGTCCTTGGTCCATGGCTTCCATCTATTTTCATTTTGACCGTTATTTGACTTATTGTCCGACCACCTGCTATAATTAAAGTGAAATCATATTACAATCCTATTTAACATACATATGTTATATTAAACGTGCATATTACTAAACAGGTATTATATTATATGAAATTTCGCCAGAAACTGATAATATTAACTCACCTCCAAATATTTAAGGTACATTAGAATAAGGTACTAAAGAATAAAAATACGCTCTACGTTGCAGTGTATCAGTTTAAATTAACACTGGACAATGGATCAAATTTAGCTTTCAATACCCAGACTGAGTTTAATAAAGATACTAATAAATAAATATAAATATAACGTTTAAAATATGAAAACATCTACTCACGCGTTATCGTTATTTGCCCCGTACTTATTCTTAAACAATTGATGTCTATTGATAACGAACTGAGCAGCTCGCTCGCCGATCATCACGGCAGGCGCGGCAGTGTTGCCGGATGGCACCATCGGCATTATAGACGTGTCTGCTACTCGAAGACCTGGTTATATTATATAATATTTACTATAATAATATACTTTTTTCCTCTAAAAATAAGCGTTTGATCAAGCCCTGCTTGATGCAGTTGTTCGCAAAGTTTATTATTTACTAACAACCTATTCGTAGGTGCTTATTGCTAGATTTTAGTTGTTGATTGAATTAATGTGAGAAAAATGTTTTCTCTTTTACCAATAACACTTCAAATGATGTAGGTAAAAATAACATATCAAGAGAAGACTTCTCTAAAGATATATAACTGAATTCAATCATCACAAAATTATCTACTAATACCAAATGACACTATATGAAGAGTATGGCAATGAATTAAAATAATAACCTTCTACGCCATAAACTCTTAATTGGGAATCTACAACGGCCATCACGTCATCAGCGGCGCCCATCTTACAGGTGCCAGCTTGATGGTTCTCAGGCGCCGTGTTTAACCTCGCTAGGCACCTTAAGGACTCGTCAGAAGGTACAGCTCCGCTAACTCCACATTCCGCCCCGTACCCCTGTGAGGGCTTCATGCCATATTTCTCTCGGAGTATCTGTTAGGCATTTAAGTTCAAATTATTTGATTTTTTATATGATAATGTTGATATTTTATGATAATGTTGGAATTTCTGAAGCATTAAGAAATTTAAATTATTTTTCCAACTAATTAAATTCATTAGAGTCAGAAATAATTATTAAAGTATATAACAAATTATTATCATCATAAAAATGTATACCGTAGTATTAGCTAATCTGTAGGCAATTTTTGCACCATCGATGACCACTTCCATGTCATGCTCGTTCGAGTAATAGTTGGGTTGCAGAAGTGGATGTTGCAAAGGGTCGGCTGACTGTAGTGTTAAGTACCCACGACTTCTGGGTTGTAAAGCTACGACTGATATCCTTTAAGAAAAAATAAATACCATCGTCAAATCGAATTAGTTATGTGCTTAAGATTGACTTGCGTTATTTGACTTGACATTAAATTACAAAATCAAATAACACAAGTAATTGCAAATTTGTATGTACAATAATTTTAATAAAATAAAATATTGTTATATTTTAGAAATTGAAACAGTGTAACGATCGCACAGTATTGCTTAGCAGTTAAGATGCATAGTGAATAATAATAGTAAAAAAGTTGACTATGTAATAGACTATTTTTAAGAATAAAATATTTATAGGGTTGTTACATTATGAACAGTAATAGAATATGAATCTATGATTTTTTTAACTTTTTGTCTGTACATTGGAGGTATGTAGTAAGATAAAAGTCACAAAATAAACACAATTGAAATTGCGAACATCAATTAGTAGTATAATATAATAATAATAAATAACAGCTTTCAAATTTAAGCAATTTTGTGAGTCATATTACAGGATAATTTTAGGTTGGTATTTTGACACTTATTACGCTATTTCAGCGAAAATGTTACCGTTTTCTGCTGTGCAAAATGAAAGAAGTCTGCGTAGATAAACAAGCAACGTCTCTTTTACATATCTTAAGAATATTAAGTATACAAATAAGTTACTCACGTAACGGTTCTCCGGTTTCCTTTCTTAAGCAGCTCGTCCGGGTCTCCGACAGAGCACGAACTGCATGAGGCATAGTAGCCCCCAAAGAATAATTGCACATCCGGCTGTCTTCCGCCCGCTGCCGCCAGCCGAGAGTTTACTTTACCTGTTAGCTACAATCCAAAGAGGAAATGTTTATAACAAAAAGCTAAAAATCGTTATTTTTAAAATATGTGACTTGTCAGATGTAAAGAGAACCAAGTGTGCTAATTATAAGAATTTGATATATATGTACGTACTTGAGATAATCCAGTAGCAGATAACGGCCCTTTTCTAGCTAACATATACTCCATGGCACTTTCCCATGATAACTCGGGGACGTTGGGCTCGTCTAAATCAAATTGCAAGACTACTCCAACATGATTTTGTAGATTTTGGCCTACACCCGGCAATTCTTTTATAACTGGAATATTGAATTTCTCTAAAGTTTCTTTTGGTCCTATGCCTGAGAGAAGCAGCAATTGTGGAGAGTTGATGGCGCCTCCTGATATGATTACCTGGATACAAATTTAAAGCTGGTACGTTTTACATGAAAATTTTTAAGAATTTTTATGCATTCTCTGTTCTACAAGACTTAATATTATATTAGTAACACTGTGAATTTATGTATTTCGTTATACTTGAATGATTTTTTATTCAAAAATAATAGTGCTTTAAGTATAATTTTAAAATTATATTAAATAATATAATATTAAAGTAAAAAAAGTATATTTCAACGAGTACTTAAACAACAATTACCTCCTTTTTCACTCCAACAATCCTCTTCCGTTCGTTTTTAATGTATTCTACACCAGTAACCTTTTTGGTATTTGGATCCACTATAACTCGGGAGCCGATAGCATTTAATAAGACGTGTAGATTTTTTCTACCAGAAGCTGGACGAAGATAGGCACGAGCTGTGCTGTATCTTGAGCCATTACTAAAATAAATAACAAATTATTTTATGTTATATACATAACTTATATTTTATTACTTCGATAAGGTACTTAATGACTTGACTTATAATATAAAACTATTTCTTGCAGTATGTACCTACTAAGAAACCTAATAGATGGAATACTACAAAAATGCAACAGACATGTTGCATTTTTGAATACGTGTCAAATAAGACGAGACAAAGAGCTCTGAGATATATATTTTTAACACATATTAAAACATTTTTAAAAACCAACTGACTTACTCGTTGTACGCCTGCGCAAGTGTAAATCCAGTGCTTGTCTCACCATTCAGATCACTAGTTGGCGGATATCCCATTTCTATACCAGCCGACACCACGTCATGTGCAAATTGTGGTGCGTAGCGGAACTGTAACAATAATATTATTTTAATATAATATATGTAAACATGAAGAATAAGATGAGTGAATAGGAAGAGGATGCTCAGTCCCTGTGCAAGCACTACATGGCTTGAGAGGGTGTCGACGGTCACAAGAGCACCCCTGCGGTACCACGATTTGCGACTGGCTGGCGGACTACGGGTTTCCCCATGCGGCGACATGAAGGTGCAACAGGAAATTATAAGACTAGACTAAGGAAACCTAACCCGTTAAATATTGGAACATCGTCGTCGCCGGCGGTGTAAGTGTGGTGTATGTGTGTTTCCTACCTACATATCTGCTGTGAGCTACCGTAATATCGTCGGAGTCTAATAAGACGCTACATAGCCGTCTCGCTCGCGGCTCGCTTAGGGTCCGTGAAGGGAGAAATTTTGTTTTATTTATGCCAATAAACTGTAACATAATTTATGAAGTTCTCGACTTATGTAGTCAACTACATAACTCGAGGAAAACAGAGGTTTGTATCTCTAAATATAAATTAATCATTTACATCCTTATAAAGTAGAAAAAATATCATCATCATAAATTAAATCGTTACAATAAAATTATATAGTATTTTTTCTTAAAAAAAACATATAATTTTAGTGTAACAATAGTAAACAATTTGAGTGTATGTATGTATTATAAGTAGTTACGTCATTTAATGAAATGGTACTAACATTTTCTGATTGATTATAGCCTATACTATCTCAATTGTACATTATACTTATTCCAATTTAAAATTAAATACCCCATTAGTCCATTACATACACTATATGTACTATTTTCGATGAAAAAAATAAATAAAATGAACATCGTTGAATATCATTCAAAAACTACGATAATACCATCGATGAAATCAAAATTAGACAATTTTAAGTATAGTGAAAGTTTTCGTGATGAATTTAATTTTGAAATTTTTTTTATACTATTTTACAAAGAACAATGAAACTATTTTGTTATTACATAGCAAAACTTTTAAGTTTCATAAAACTTTCCATTTATATATTATACTGTTAATTTCCTTTTAAAGCTGCTATAATATTATAAACTAATACATTACGTCGTAAATACGAAAAGATCGTTGTGAAACCAGTTGATGCCTAACGGTACATCTATATTCAAATGTGCATAAAACATACTCACGAGTATATTTCCGAGACAGCAACTTTAAATTGAATGTTATATAAAATATCAATTTCGTTTCTCGCTCCCTTACTATATAATATCGCAATAATTTAAGACAAGACTAAGTGTACTTAATAAAGGGAAGGACACAAATTCTCAAGCACTAGAATGGACCCTTTTAAAAATGGCCTCTTTAAACACGATGTTACATAGACTTAATTAATATTACTTTTAGATTATCTTGAGTAGTGTATAGTGTCTATGTATTTTAGTAGTATAGATTTATTGACGTGGTCTCTATGGCGCCACCAGACTCTCAATTTTGACTCGGGTGCCGTTAGCAAATTGAGGAAAGCAAGCGGTTAACAGTAAGTGAGCGATGAATAAATGTAATCGATATGTACCTCAGCCCTCGTGAATGTTTTTTGAACTAGAAAGATTGGGAAATATCAGTACGGATTTATTGGATAGATTTGGGGACAAAAGCAAAAGAACGGTATTGCTCAAGTTCCCTATACCTGTGAAGGTAAATATTTTTGTATATTATCAAATATTGCTACATAGTATTACATATTAGAAGTAAATTTTAATAAAATATAGGCATGACTAATTTAAGAGCAGGTAAAACTTTACACAAAAAGTCAAAGTCATGCTAAATATACTTATCCTACAATGTGTAAATATGTGAATTAGCAATAAAGTCCTAATGACGCATCGATTGATCGACGCAATTGCTTACTATGAAATTCATGACTGTTCGCAATATTAAGAAATTTCGCTTTTTTTATACTGCTATATTTAAAAAAATATCTTGACATAAATTATTTAATGTAAAAATATATGAAAACATGCAACATAGCTATTAGTTGTTTAGATATTAATATCGTCACATGAGGACAATGGTCGTGAATTCAGTTTCCACTTCTTATATAAGAAAGATAAAGCATTACACACATATTAATTTGTACCATATAGCACCAAAGATTGTCTTGCTTATTTTATATAAATTGAAAATTTCAGTTAGCGATCGATAAGATAATGTTTCCTAATATACAAAAGACTATATTTCTTACCCTCTGCACTGGTAAGGGACCACCGACATTATGATAATGTCCAGAGACTCCATTACCTATCTCCTTGTTATCTTCGCTTTTAAGGAAGTACGGCAGAACTTCGAACCAAGACCAGCCTTCCGCTCCATTTACCGCCCATCCATCGTAATCGGCAGGATTGCCTCGCATGTACATCATGCCATTGACCACTGAACACCCTCCTTAAAAGTTAAAATGAGGTAATGTTATAAAATGGCTTATCATTTATATATCTTAATATCTTTAACATTTCAATAGATTATAGGCTTTGCTTATATTTATTGGATATTATAAATAATAACAACAAAATCAGAATACCTTATTAAGTAAGTAAAATATCTTGAATTTTATATAATCCTACAATTGCAGTTTATATTTCTATTACATCATTGTCTAAAATAAATACTAGGGGCGCCACCAAACCCTCGAGTGCCGTTATCAAATTGAGGGAAGCGAGCGATTAACAGTAAGTGAGCGATGAATAGAAGTAATTGAAATGTACCTCAGCCCTCGTTAATGTTTTTTGAACTAGAAAGACTGAAAAATATGAGTATACCCGCTGGAAATGGCCTTCAAAAATTTCGGCAGAGTGACTGTACAATTTGATTGAAAAAATGCATGTCTTTGTAAAGCAAAATGTGATTTTTTTTCCCATTGACTTCATTTTGATTTTTGCTGATAATTTTAACGATATTTTTTATTTTTTTTTATACCATCATCAAGATGACCATAATGTGTGTGTGTAAAAATTGAGTGTAATTGGTAAGGTCGTTTTCATTCCACCCCTGAAGGAAGAGTATGAAGAGAGTCGCATAGAGCTCTTATTCAAAGAGTAAGGATCTAAAAAACCATCAAAGTTGTTATGCCGGTAGTATGTACTACCAATCCATATAAATGCATGTTTGCGTGGATGAAGTCACCGACGGAAGCAGAAAAGGCAGGTAAAATGTCAGGTTTACCTGCCGTTTAATAAGATTGCCTTTCATGACTAGTCAAGAATAATAATATTTTTTTACAATTATCAAAATATTACATTCCAATTTACAAAAATTGCTAGTACCACATTTTTTCTTTTTAAAATGCTTTGACAATTTTTCAAAGAAACTGTTAAAAAATAAGTATTTTTTTCAATAATCATGGTAACGTGTATTACGCTATGGAAGAGGCACACTTTAATTAATTGAGGTCGGCCGTGGCGTAGTGGCGTAGCGTCTGAGTGTAAAAGCGATTGGTCGTGGGTTCAATTCTCACTTGGCAGAATGATTATATTTAAATTATTTCCATTTCTTTGTTCTGGTAAGACAAAGCGTGGCTTTGAATTCCGCCACTCAACACGCAATGTCTTGAATTCGGCGGACAACTTAGTATGGCGTGATAACTTTCTATCTTTGCAAGATACGTAAAATTTAATATCTTTAGATTTTTAGCTTATAATTTTAAAATAAAAGTATCTTAATAAAAAGCCAATAAAAGTTCCGTCAAAACCGGTCCAGGAGCCAGAACAAACATATAGACAAAAACTGTAAAATAATTTAAAAACTGAGTCTTTAATATATTACGGCCTTAGTATGTCGTAAATAAGCAATAAATAATAAAAATATTTCACTATAGAACTCTAAATCCGTCAAAAATGTTCTCAAAAAGATGATAGAAAAATATATAATTACCAAGGACTTTTCCACGCGGCCAGGAACACACGCCATTATCATTTAAACAAGCATGCTGTTGAGGCGCAGTGACGTAATTCCAATCTGTTTCATCTCGACCCCAGTAGGAACTAGTAAATGCAGGTACTGCAGATGGTACAGGCTCATCACCTCCTGCTTCTATGAGCAATACCTGTGACAAATATGAAATTGAGGATTTAACTTCATTGCGATTCAGTTACAAAGCAAATCCCCAAAGATACGTAAATAATGTGGGTACAAAAACTGTGGATTAAAGATATGTTTATTTCATTACTATTGAATATAATATTTAAATAATAATTATTATTACAAAGAACAACGTCCAGTTTCAGTCTTACACACCGTCTTATATTCTCTATGTACATAAATAAGCCATTATGTATAAGAGAAAATTCATCTACAGAAATATTACTTCCAAGTCCAATTAAATAATTATAACTTCATTGATCGCGCATTGATTGGCGCAGTCGGATAGCGCCTGACTGTGAACGCGATCGGTTGTTATTTCGATCCCCATCCGGGGTAGAGATTATATTTAAATTATTTTCAATTCCTCGCTCTGGTAAGACAAAGTGCGGTGTTGAGTTTCACGACTCAATACGCAATGTCTCGAATTCGGTGGAAAGCGAAGTACGGAGTGTCTTGACGCTAAGTAATACCTGTCTGCTCTGCTATGCGCGATAAAAGCGTGAAGCTAAAAAAACTTTATTGATATTTAAAAATAGCCAATAATACCTAAGTGATTCATCTTTATAGTTTAATTAATTAATTTATACATATTTAACATTAATAATCGTTAATAATGTAACATGACACGTACTTAAAAATAAACAAGTAATGATTTATAGTTTCCTCGAAGTTCTATTAAATTTAAACTAATCCTTAAAGAAACTAAGTATAATTATCCATTGCTATTGCACAATGTCAAGAAAATTGTGTCTATTGAGACATCGTAATGCTATTGTATAGCATAATGTACTTATACAATTATCTGAGCATACACGACGCGGAATACTCTTGCAAATATAATGGTTTATATAAAAAAAACTATTAATCTCATAATTAGTCAAAAACGTCGTCAACATACAGCCTTGTGTTGCTTAAGGCTGAGATGAAGTATATTAATTAACAGATTTATAAAGGATACACACTGCATTTAAGCATTTATTGGTAAAATCTAGCGAGAGAAACTTTGAATAAAAACCATCAAAGGAGGTAAACTATAAGTAATAGTACTGTAAAATGAACTAATGACTCTAAAGTCAATGATGATAAATTGAAATAATAAATTAACTGATATTAAATATTTAGTGGCATTAGATTACCTTCCATTGTGGATTCTCAGACAACCTCGCCGCTACCACCGCACCTGCAGTTCCGCCTCCGATAACTGCAAAGTCGTAACTGTCATCTGGCTCTTCTATACTACGGACACGGTTGCAAGGATCTGCCAGGTCACATCTACCATTGATGAACGATTCCAATATGCTCATGAAGAGAAGAAATTGGCCTGGACAAGAATCGGCCAGGGGTGGGCCAATGTCCCGAAAAGGGCAACCGCACGACTGCAAATATAATATATATTTTTAAAGATGAACAATTAGTCAGTTTTGTTTTCAGATATCCTATATTTTACGTGTAAATGTTACAAACACGTCATAGCGCCTCAATTTTTAAACTTCATGACTTCTGGTAGTTTATTAAAAATATTATTGAAATACATGCCCTACTCCATCTGGTACCTGTATTTACAATTTTTTTAGCATCACGCTTTTTTATCCCGCCCGGGTACACAAAAAGTGTCTAGTATCAAGACCCTCCATACTTCGGTTTTCACCGAATTCGAGACATTGCGTGTTAACCGTGGTGAATTACGCTTTTTTTATCCCGCACAGCATGGTACACAGAAAGTATCTAGTGTCAAGACACTTCGTACTTCGGTTTCCACCGAATTCGAAACATTGCGTGTTAAGCGTAGTGGAACACAACGTCGCACTTGGTCTTTGTCCAGAGCGAGGAAGTAAAAATAATTTTGAATATAATCACTCCCGCGAGTGGGGATCGAACCCACAACCAATCGCATTTACATTCAGACGCTGTTACACTGCGTCAAGACTGGCTTCAATATTTCAAATATTGAAAAGAAATAAATGTTTTTTATTAAGAAATAACTAATTTGAAGAAATTGTTTGTCTAAAGAAATAACTAATTTCCTAATTTAAAAAATACCGATTTCGTCATTTAATAAAAAGAGGAATGGCGGAGATTTTCGTTAAGTTAAGCTAATCACTATTTGATTTACATATTTCTACTAATTACCTTTCAAACATTCTATAAATTTTATACATTATATTGATGTGCAACTGTCGTACAATAGGCATATAACATATATGTACTATTGTATTATAAGTTTAATATTTATAAACAGTAATATATAAAAATGGTAATAAAAATTTCTGCATTCAATTAAATTAAGTCTTATTATATTACGCACATATATGATATTCTTGTGAAACAATTCTATTAATATTTATATTTAAATATTTAAAAATAATATGTAATTTATACCACTTATATATGACGCGCATGAGACTTATAAATCTATTGTCATAGGCCACATATAAATTAAAAAAATTAAATACTGACAGGGAGTTTCTGATAATTGGTTTTTATCTCGTATGTATTACATAAGCTACATGACGATAAAACTGAAATAATTATATTTGTGAATATTCGCATCCTGCACATTAGCCTGGTGGTAGATTAGATTAAGTATCCTATGAAAGGAATGATAAGCAAAATCAAATTATAATGGTTAGTGATAAACAATATATATATATATAATTTGTACTAATAAGCAGATCATTGACCTATTATAATTATTTTGTCGTTATATGTTAATACAATTGTAGGTACCAATATAATAATAATAAAATTTATTCATTATAAGGTTTGGTACATAATTATAACATCTTATGTCGATAATAACTGCAACAGTATGAAACTGAGTCGCATGACTGAATATGTTATGACTGCCAAATATTCATCAATACACGTGTGAAAAAGATGCAAAAGGTAACCATAGAGGTTTGTTAATGTTTAGAATTACATCAAATTTTATTGGAATACAAAATTAATAAACGCTTTTATGATTTTAATTTATACAAGATTATTTAAGAAAAATAATAAAAAATCTTAATTAACTATAAAAATTCATACTCAGAAAGAAATATACATCTATAATTCCATATTTTTTGTCTATGGTATAATTACACGAAATCGAGAATGGTTTTATCTGAAATCAAATCAATTTCAATCTTGGTTTTCCCGATCTCAATAACATCATTATGTTTCTATTAATTTCTTACACTTGAATTTATTTATTTATTATAAGTCACCACTTCTTTCAAAAGATTAATCGTCTTATCTTATTATTTCATAGTTTAATTCTATTTAATATAAAATATAAAATAATATTTTATTTGCTTTAAAAATGTTAATATTGTAAGTGTAAAAAATGGAAAAATCAAGTACATAATAACCTTGTGTATAAAAAAACTCGTGTAAATAAATAATATAAAATAACTTTAAAACTAAGTAGTTACTCTTTGTAATATGTAAACAAATATGGCATACATTAATTGAGATCTAAGAAAAACTTTTAAGATTTACTTTCGCTTTATATAAGATCTGATAAATATCATTATACTATTAGGCTTTCTGTTGTACGTGGAAAATTCCGCCATTTCGCGTGCTTTTCCTCAAAAATGACGGAAAGTAAAACTGATAGATGAGATTATCTACACTAAGTTCTATCTGCTTATCTCAAACATGTTGAATATTAATAAAAAATGTATAAAAAATTTAAGCAAATTAATTTAAAAATACATATATTACTCCGTCTTCTACGTAAATAATTTAGGTATCTAAAAAGTAAGCTCTACAATTCTGTCATCTATCTATTACATATACCGTTAGTGTTACATATTCACTAAAAAAAGGACTAGATGTGTTAAAACACATCTAGTCCTTTTTTTAATAATAGACATGTAGACATTTTTAAATAATAGACATGTAGACATCCGCAATGATCTTCTATTTTGTTATAATCATCATTTATTTTTTATAGTATTGCTTATATAAAAACATGATTGCGGTCAAAACAAAAACTGTTAATTTAGTAAAGAATCAAGTTCATATATTAAACCATATCTAATTACACACAATTTAGAAATAGCTTACATGGATTTAGAGGTCAAAATTGTTTAACCTTCAAATAAAAAAGGAACTTGTCTTCACAGAAACTTATAGACAAAGAGTGGCAAAATATTCTACGTAAGCTCACTGACACCGCCATTACCTAAATTTATACCAATTGACAAGTGACACATGTGGTATCGATACTCAGTGCTACATTTTTATAAAACTGAGAAAAAATCAACATTACGTAAATTACAATATCAGTATAAATCATAAAACGAGACTTGAGCCCGCCATCATTAAACGCTAATTCCGCCAAACATATGTGAACTGAACCATGAGTATATAAATATTATGTTATTCATAATTATCCTACTTTCCAAAGTTACTTTCCTTTCTACCACTGTGCGACCCACATTTCCTTGACAGTCAAGAACGTGCTTTTATACTTAAGTATAGATTTAAAAAAATATACCTATTTTTAAAGTCAATACTGTCACTGAAAACAATTCCGTATTCTAATGTAACTTCAAACCTAAAATATACTTGTAAAATGCGAAACGCAATTTTTTGACAAAGTGGGAATTAAAATACATATTTATTATATCTTTTTTATGATTAGATAAAATAATTGACAGGAATAATTTAAAATAATTACGTTTACACAACGCATATGTTTAATATAGTTATCTATATTGAGTTGCTATGGTAGTGCTCATAATATATATATATGTGCGAATACATTTTACATTCATATTCATTCACATCATAAAATTTACTTCCGTGTTTATTTTATCTCTAACCATTGTATTTAAATCAAAAGTAAAAAAGTATAAGATTAAGTGCACTAAAACATATTATTAAATTATTACAAACATCACTATAAGCTTTACATACACCTTGCTAAGGCATGAGAAAGATTTTTTAGAGTACGCATATGTTACGCGTACTCTTAAAAATCTTACTCGTTATTTCAAAAATATACGTGGCATAGAGATAATCTGAAAAAAATCAACGTGTTTACTTCACGTTTTTATGTATGTACAAAGCCTGCGATTGTATAATGTAAAAAAGGCTGCGGGCGGAAAGGAAAAGATAGCGATATGTCAATAAGTAACAAGTATCCATATGAATATTTCACTAGAAAGAACTAGAGTATATTGTCTTCTTAAAAAATATATATTTATTTATTGTATATTAGAAAAAAGATTGTAAAATTTTATGGATTAGTATAGAAATCTTACCTCTGCTGCCCTTAACATATTTCTCTTGTAATCGCTAGTCTGAAAAAGAAACATTATATCATTAATTTATTTATTGCCTTCATGTGGCATTCACATTTCTCAATTTTTATTTTAAAATTCCAAAATATAAATAACTTAGGTGAATTTACTTCTTATTACATCATCAGCCAGTGAATGTCGTAGCAGAAACAAACAGACAGACGGAAAAATTAATAAAAAATAACGTTGTTTTGGTATACATATTTACCCTAAGTACATACATATAGTAAAAACGATTATTTGATTATAATAAACAGATAAATTGTACCAGTTCACATTTTTGAAAAAACGTATAAAAATTTGAACGCAGCGGCATTCAAACCCGCGCCTCTTGGAAACCGTCCAAGAGCTCTGACCGCTAAGCCATGCATTCTACTACCAGCTGCGAAATATTTTAATATTTATATTGTTAGCATCTCTGTCGAGAGATTTTTATAAATTTCTGCTATTTAAAGATTATTAAGAAACAATCGTTTAACAAAAGAGATTGTTATTTTATTTTAATACTTTACTATTTTTAAAGTGTTATTCCAAACTTAGGATCAGAAAACATTTAAAAAAAAATTGTTTTCTGATCCTAAGTGTGTAATAATACTTTAAAAATAGTAAACTATTAAAATTGTACCAGTTATATTGACTGATTCACTTTCCTACAATGCATAAAATACAGTATTTACTGTACTAAGCGTTATTTTATAAAACTATTTAATAAAAAATTAAAAATACACAATCGTATATTGTTGAGTACATTACTGTAATTGGAATATACATAGACATTCTATATGAGAGAATATAGTTGGAAAATTGAAGGTGGAAAACTTCTACACCTAGTGTTGTCTCACCCGAATGGAGAAATTAAGATATTTCAAATATAATTAGTATCCCGAGTGGAAATTGAATGCACAACCGTCAGACTATGTTCAACTGCGCCACGACGACCTCAATATAAAATATACTATGTTGACGATAATCGGCTATAATTGAAACACTTCTCTACTAAATAATGTGATAGTTGCGGGATCGATTTGTAATCAAAGCCATGTTTTCGTTAAAATACAAATTTGCTTCCCAAAATTGGTAAGACAAACGCATGCTTAAACAAAAATATCGTTTAAACAGTATTCTGTGTATTGCCATTGTTTTGATTGTGCTTTTATTATTGATATTTTAATTTGAAATTGTACACAAAAATCCTATCATAAATTGTTTTTTTATTTTATTTAATACTAAATATTTAGATATAACACGAGCTTAACTATTGCAAATTAATAATTGTACTGACAGAATTGTACTAAAATACAGTTTTAAAGCGAAACTCGGCTTCAATATAACGGGTTTTTGTATTCTTGCTATATAATAGAAGAAACGTCATTTCTACTTCGTTTTATAACCAGAATTTTATAAGCTTTTATAATTTAAAATATTTTGACTAATTTTTTTTATTAGTAACATTAAACAATTTAACTTAACCTGTATATGAATATTCAGAATAAAACATATGACTTTAATACTGAACTCTATAGTTACCAATTTAATTCACTTTCATACATAAAAACAAATATCTACCTAACAGTAAATCGAAGCGCCGCCGATCTCAGACCGTTCTTTGAATACAAAGTGAAAAGTTTAACAGATTATTTTACTTGCACAATATATTTTATATTAAAATCATGAAAAGTCAATCACTAAAAAAATATCATATTACATTATTTTAGTATTGATTTTACATTTTACTTGTAACAGAATATTTTAAAAATATAATAAAAAAACACGTGTAATATTACAAATAGAGTGTAATAAAAATACATACCTATAAAAATATATATTCCATAAAAACACTTGATAATTTAAATACTGGCGCTATAAGCACAGGATGCGCGTGAATCGTGAGAGACTCTACCAACAACACCAGCTATACAGCCCGCGTCGCTTTTGTTTATATCGCTCGTCTCATAATCATGACTATACTGCATATTACGTTTTCGTGATAAAGAAACTCATGGTTAACGACTTAATGTACAATTTATTTTAAAACTTCTTCCTCCTGTATAACACTTATGCAGATTATCTTTATAATTTTTTTTCAAACACCTTTATAGCAAACGAAAACTGAGCGATACAAATGTTTAAATCCATTAGTAACGACACAATATTGGTGCATGGAAATTCTAGTGTATATATAAATATCATTGACTCAAGAACAAATTTTTGATTTATTTATGAATAATAATCATATACTATAATTAAAAATTAATAAATATTTAATTTAAAGAAGTAATAAATATATAAGACAAAAACAGTTTTATATGCCCGAGTATTAACCGAGTTTCTGGTACCTCGACAACTATTAACAATGCCAAGGAAAATAATACATGAAATTGAAATGAACTTTTGATCCTTTTAGCATTTTAATTTAAAATTACTTTTTTATTTTTATTTTAATATACCTTTTTTTTAATGAAAAGTTTACGTACACAAAATTAACTTTAATTGTTCCCATTAGTCGGTCAAATAGGTGAAATCAAAAATAATTCTAATTCATTGCTTCGTCACCTTCTTACAAAATTTTACGAAACATTAAAAAATATTATCATTAAAGTCAAAATGCAAATATTATCCTCGCTTTGTTAATTTTGCCTTGATATTAGTATACATTATACTCATATGTAGGTAGGTTACAATAAAAAGTCAATATGTAATAACTGACATCGAATTAATATAGGATTATGAGATTTGGCTATATTTATTTATATATAAATATTTTAAACTTGAAAGGATTACATATGAATTTCGCAGCAGCGAAATATGTTTATAGAGTTTTAGCAGATAGTGCAGTCGCAAATTTTGTAGAAAATGAAACTATTTCAGTATAGAATGCCTATTTACTTATTTACTAAAAACATGTTAATTCAAATACGACACATATTTAATATACTTTAAACATTGACCCTCACGTGTGCACATATACTGACATGACTGACATCAAAAGAATCAGATTAAGTTAATATTACAAATGAATTATAGTGCGCACAAAAAATTGTCTGTATTTGGTTTTTAATTAACCTAAATAGATAAAATTTAATAAAAATAATGAGGTCGATTTTGTATCAGGCACTTCGATATTCTGCCATGTTAAATCGTTTCCGTACGTATACAATCCTATTGGATTAAATAAATACGTTCGTATTTTTAATCAATTACAATTGTAATTTTTTCAATTCATAGTATTGTTAAAAAATGCGTGACAAATGCAAAGGACGTCAAATGCATTATTAGCAACAATTGAATCATGCCTCGGGCTTTGACTAGCTCCGATCAACGGCATGATTTTTAAGATGTTTTTATATACTTAAATATGTATATTTCTAAAAAAATATTACATATATTAGAAGTGGGAATATTAATATTACATATATTTTTAAAATGTTAATGATACATTTATAGTTTTCCGTAGTTTCTGATATTTCGTTCATTCGTGATTTTGGAAATAATTTTCATCTTTATAGGATTTAGTAACTACTATTATAAAAGGCGCAGGTATTGGAAAACAAAATGTATAATATATAATATGTAAGGGGCGTATTCAATATAAAAAAATAATTAATAAATATAAATAAAATTAGTATTATCGTTTAATTTAATTAATAATTGTTCTTTGCAATCTTTTAACAAAGAAGCCTTCCTACACCGAAGGTAACGACAAATTTTATCACTACCGCATAGAAATTTTGTTAGGACGGACGGATGCAAAGATTAATTGCCTAGACTACTATGAGATGTTATCCAAGCGTTCCGAGAAATTATATTTTACCCATGTTTTAAACATAAAATAATAAATTTAAAAAAATATTAATTTTGTGTATATTTGTTTAGTAAACTCAACCTCTTACTCTTACGCTGACCCAACCTACATTCCTTCATTGTTTAATTATACCGTTAAGAGCAAAACACTGTAGGATGTGCACTGGACCAGGAGATTTTAAAACTGATTGTCCACTGAATAATAAAATATACCAGTATTGTATTTAATAGGCGAGAAAATACAGTAGAGTACAGTTAATTGCACATGCTATTTATTATTCTTTAGAGAAAGCAGGAAAAATAACTTACAAGCTTACAAGGAAAATATGTACTAAAAGTATAATGTTGCGTGACATCTACTAGCAGAATTTTAAAAATAAATAAGTATACCCATTATTAACAGTACAAAATTAAATTATATTAAAAGATAAAACGACTGTATTTTTCAAGTCATATCAACTATATTTACTTATCCCGTGGACATTCAACCCAACAGTGTTCGTGAGGCGATAACCGAAATTGATTTACATTGAAAGATTCTGCGTGACATTGTTATTTACCGTTAATGACGTGTTTTATTTTATTTTTATTAGTAATATTTTATTAGTAGTATTTTATTTCAACTTAAAACTTTGGACAATTTTCATTAGTTGTTCAGGATTTAAATTAAAGGCCACTATCCAAAGTTATACATATATTCCTTTATTACAATAAGTTTTTAGCCCTGCAAACTTCGTATCGCCACAAAATTTAAACATTTAAGAGTAAGCAACCAATCTCAGTCAATTTTATATCAGCCACCATTTATTTTTAAAAACCTCTTAAGTTTTACATTTGCTAATCTTTTAAGTAGAACGAGAACATTATTTTCTTAATCCATACAATATCTTACTTTCGAAAATTATTTAAAAAAAAGATAGTCGTCCTTCTTATTAACAACGGAATGAATTTTAATTTTATCCTTCAAAATTAGGCGGATTTCCACGTTTGTGTTTTTCGAAAAAGGAAATAATGCAATAAGTTCTAATAATATTGAATAATATTATATTTCAAAGTAACATTTACTGTTAATTGATTTAATATATCATATATTCACTATCTATCATATATCATATATACACTGTCAGATCTTTATATAGACTAGGTAGTTTATGTGTATCAGATATATTTTGAATGAATGTAGTTTGGTAAGACGCACTGTTATACATAAACCAAATTATAAATGTATCAAAACATATATTGATTTGAATAGATTAGCCATAAATATGTAACAATGTAAAAATTGCGAAGAAAATATGTTCTCTACTGTATTTGCATAGTTATCAAAACGCTTTGCTCAACTAATTGAAACCACAATTATATAACACTTATTTAAATACCAGCAGGTATATTCAAAATAAATCGCTTACGTTACGGCTCATTATTTTTAACTTTATTTAAATTAATTATTATAATTCAATGCTCTTTTATAGTTTATGATACAAGTTGTAACCCACTGTACCTTAATACATAAATACCTTAATAAAACATAAAGGCTGGATTCGTACTAATAATTTTCTCCTACACAAAACGTTTATATATTTCCATTTTCCTCAATTTTTTACATTTAGTGATAGATATAATAAATAAACAGGATTTAGGTCTAAATTGTAAAGTATTAAAGACTTGTCATCAATAAATTTAAAATTAGGCAGATAAATATCTATATAATTTGTTACAAAGAAAATCATGTTTTAAAGTTATCCAACGAGATATATTGCACTGAGTTATTCATAGAGGCTTAGGTAATATTTATTACAAAATTCTCTACTAGAAAAATAAATGAACCGAAACAGTGATAACACAAGTATCCAATTTTCCTGTATAACTTTCCTTTTTCAAATTAGAATAATTGAAAAGTGGAGCACATTTAAATTTGAATTTTTAATTTATATAATCAATTGAAAAATAAATTATTCGAAGCCTTTTGCCATTATACTTGTAAAACTACATTTTAGCTTAGCATAATATAAAAAATGGTAATTATCAATTACATTTCTATTCATTTTACTGCCAGATACTTATATCAAAAACCTACTAAGTATAATAATACCGTAGCATTGTTAACTCTGTTGCCGGCAGTCACACATACGCCTTTCCACATTCATTTATATCTTCCGTCTCTACTAAACATATTCTCAGATATACCACCTCGCTCACTTGCTTTAGATTCCTATTTACCTCATCTACCCTTATCTATACAAGACGTATAGATAAGAATAGGTGGTATACGTTATTTCTTCATCTCTTTTAAATAACAAAATCTTAATTTTGCTTACTTTGTATTTCAGGTGATCAGTGCCTGTAACTCGCATTCTGAAAGTTCTAACAACTTTTGCACTTATATAAAATCGCCAATCATCCAGAGTTTTCCTATTTTCCGGCATAAAAAGAACGGATTTTTAGTCTTCATAATTTTCTTATCTTTAGTTTGCTGCATAAAGACTTAGCATATTGCCATCGCTTGAGAATTCTTAACTTCGCCGCTCATTCTTGTAAAATAAATTTGTTATGATGATAAAGTAAGATTGAAGTGCTTTCAAAGAATGGTGAAAACAATTCTTTGAAAGCACTTCAATCATTTAATTGGTTGGCGAACAAAGCCGGTTATCACAAATTTTTCGCCAGAAAGGCTTTGTGTTTTCGCAGCAGTTATTTGTCAATCTAAATTTTTGTTTCTCTGACTTTTCACGCGTCATTTTTATCAGAGAAATATGGAGTATCTTGACACTAGGTACTTTCTGATGAACCTGCTATGCGGGATAAAAAGCGGGAAGCTAAAAAAATTACATTCATTCTTCATCTCTCTCATACTTTTGTTCTTATTCTAGGCTCTCATGGGTGTCCATAATTTGATTTTAAATACGCTAATCCCCTAATTATAAATCTATCATGTTTTCTCTTTCATTCGCTCCCACGTATGAGAATTATCCTTACATGATTCCAAGTTTATCAGTTTTATTTACTCTCTGAACACCATCTGGTCTCGTACACGTTCGTAACCGTCTCGTCTGGTTTTTAATTCATCCTCTCAAGTCAAAACATTCTATTAATTTTTCGTTCGCTTATACTATTTAGAACTTTCCACTCTCCCAAAATTCCTCTAGTTCACTTAATAGACCTGAGAATACTTTTACATAAACTGGCCGGCACGGCCGTCTTATGTTTTGCCTTTCCAAGTCTCTTTCTTCCATCACTTCTAATAATTAATTAATTTTCTGTTGCATCACTCATCTTACATTCCAAGTAGCTATGTGTTGCTTCATTCTCTACCGTCCGCTGATGCGGAGATAGCGTATTGGGTGGTGGTCTCCAATGCCGCCTTCGTCATCACTTCTCGTACCAACGTACTTTCATGGTGCTTTCATGATCACCAAGTGCTCGTTGTCCATGATACTCGTGGTGGATAAAATATTACAGCCTTACACAACAGATAGACAGCCTGTATGGCGCAAGCCTTCCATCTTCGAGACCCATTTTAATTAAATTATTATTTATTATCTATTTCAAGAAAGCTTTAAACATTACTTTAATTTGTCATTATAATAAAAATTTATAGCTTTTAAAACCCTTAAAGGCTTTTAGAATACTATGTACATCATTTCTTTTTCTGTGGTTATTTAAACACATGTATATTTTTAAATATTTTTTAGTACAGCAGATAGTATCAATTTGCAAACTTAATTAGAACACTCATTTGTTCTAGTCTTATAGCCGTATCTATGACGGCTTTAATATGGGGGTTTTCCATATTAAAGCCGTCATAAATATATCTATGAAATGAATGTAGCAATATTGTGAATTCTTTGAAATTGAATATGACATTTTTGTTAACAAAAATAAAGGAAAGATATAGTAAATGTTCTTGTTGTTGAAATTTCAACTTTATTCAGATATTTTATACATTTATCGCATCCTCAGAATGACAATGCACTAACCCAAAAAATTATCATCTTAGAATATTATCGTAGATACCCAAAATAAAATTCTAGGATGAACCTTTTAACACGTAAATAATGATTTTTTTTAAGTTTAGAGGTCCATGAATATTGACTTATCATGACCTTAATTGAATATGAATAAATACATATGAATATATGTAAATATGACGATATAGATAGCTTTACGTTCATTGTGAATTAAAAACCTGATGATATTCGTATATGCAACAGTTTACAATATAATATTTACTAGATTTAAGTTATGTTTTAATAGGTAATTATAGATTTTGATATTTGCCTAGTTTCCTAAAACAAATGATGGAGTGTTGTCTCCTTTTTCATCTTAATTCTTTATTTATACTATTTCTTAATCCATCACTTGTCGTTGCCATCTATATACAGATGATTTATTATATATAATCAGATGCAGCATATTAGTTTTAGATTGCAGTTGAATGAAATAAATCTGCAAAAATATATTTTAAAACCAAGGTCATGTCTAATTTTAATATATATCCTTCTATACTATAATTTGGAGTGGCCAAGAAACACAGTAAAGTTAGACCGTCAAAAACCTTGCCATTATTAATACACAAAATATGTTGTGAGATTCATAGTTAAGAGAAGTGACTAAAGGTGTGTTTGCAACGCTGGGATATATTTTGAGATTACTTATTCCTACTAAAATTCTTATTACTTCCACTCATGTTAGTTTGACTTAAAAAGGGAAAGTATACATAATCTTGACAAATTCTGCCAGCCGATGAAGGCAAGAAGAAGCAAGGGATAAATGTATTTTTTCTTGTAGAGGTCACAGATCCGTTGAGTCGCCACTCTAAAAAGCCTTTTTTTATTCGACGAGTTAGGGCTTTATTGCTGCTATTCTCTTGATTAGCACAATCTTCTCATGCGATAGTTCACCACTCAGGCGCCACGCAAGTGAGTGAACACTCACCTGTGGCTAGCGCCAGAAGATTAGTAGCCGTCAATGACGCTTTCTTCCATATTAATAAGTTCCAAACTGATCTCACCACAATGAGGTCATTGCGCTGCGCCTTTCGCAATTGATACCAGTTGCGGACGGTGAGATAATTTTCCCGCACAGGGGCAATGTAAGGCGCCATAGATCTCAATATACTGATAAAAAGCCGTCAGCATGGAGAATCCAGACCTCCAACATTTGGATTTCTACAGCTCACCACAGTTTGTTACCAGCTGCCCTGCGGGTAATAAACTATTACTGTTACAAAACTCATAAGAATTTCAGTTTACTGGGTATATATATATACATATATATATATATATATATATATATATATATATATATATATATATATATATATATATATATATATATATTTATATATATATATACTTGTATACATATGGGGTTTCCCAATAAGAACAATATGTTTTGAAATTGAAATAAAATATGTAATAAATATTTGAATTTCGTGTTCAATGGCTTTATTTGATTGAAAATTTTATGCTATTTATGATTTAAGCAAAATATCGTTCAAATGACCGCCATGACTTTTTTAGTACTGGTGAATACGATCGGTCCAATTTTCGATGTTTCGGTGCAGCATTTCGGCTGGTATAGCCGCTATAGTCGCTCGAATGTTGCGTTCAAGGTCTTAAATCGTAGCTGGTTTATTGGCATATACTTGAGATTTAACACACCCCCACAAAAAATAGTCCAAGTGTGTTAAATCGCATGATCTTGGTGGCCAATTGTGAGGACCGTTGTGAGAAATAACCGACTCACCAAACTTATCACGCAATAAATCCATTGTGACGGTCGCAGTGTGGCATATTGCACCATCTTGTTGAAAATAAATGTCATCCGCATCGATTTCATACACTTCAGGAAAAAAAATCGTTCAACATGTCACGATAACGGTCGCCATTGACAGTAACAGTACGGCCTTCGTCGTTTTTGAAAAAGTACGGGCCAATGATCCCACCGTACCATAATCCGCACCAAACAGTCAGTTTTTCAGGATGTAATGGTGTTTCATGAACCACTCTTGGATTTGACTCACTCCAGTAACGACAATTCTGTTTGTTCACATAACCATTGAGCCAAAAGTGAGCCTCATCTGAAAAGATGATTTTCCTATGAAATTCGGTGTCCGTTTCCATCATTTCAAGCGCCCAATCAGCAAATTTACGACGACAAATACGACGAGCAAATTTACGAATTTAATCGATAGTCTGGCGTGAGTTCTTGTGCCACCACAATCTTGTATGGATGCAGGCCAAGATCCATACGTAAAATTCGCCAGGTTGTCATTCTGGATAAGCCCAATTCTTGTGCACGTCGTGGAACGGAAACATTTTGATTTTCTTCGACACTGGCCCATACGGCGGCAATATTTTCTTCACTACGGCCTGTCCGTTGCCGTGTTGGTGGTCTAGTATCGTGCAAAGAATATTCATTTTCCAGTTTTTGGATTATGCGACGTATAGCGAGCTCAGACGGTGCACCATGACGACCATATTTAGCACGAAATGCTGTTTGAGTAGAGATAATACTTCTCGAATTTTGATAAAAAATTTGGACAATTTCCAAATGTTAAGGTAACGTGAACTTGTTCATGATTAAATGGCAAACATTACTAAGTACAAAACAACACAAATTTCATATGTTGAACAACTAAGGTGGCGACTGTGAGCTACCAAAATCCTATCATCCCTATTGGGAAACACTGTATATATATATATATATATATATATATATATATATATATATATATATATATATATATATATATATATATATGTACATGAATATACAGAACGAGGCGACCTAGCTAACTGAAATTCATATGAGTTTTGTAACAGTAATAGTTTATTACCCGCAGGGCAGCTTGTGACAAACTGTGGTGAGCTGTAGGAATTCAAATGTTGGAGGTCTAGATTCTCCATGCTGACGGCTTTATATCAGCATTATGAGATCCATGGCACCTTACGTTACGCACATAATTTCATTTGGTGCCTATATATATATATACATATATATTTTGTAAACAAGAGAGATTTTTAGAAATTTCTACTACTAAAGATTATTAAGAAATAATCGTTTAACAAGAGAAATTGCTATTTTATTTTAATATTTACTATTTTTAAAGTGTTATTCCACATTTAGGATTAGAAAACATCTTTAAAAAAACGTATATCTTTAAGTAGTAGAAATTTGTAAAAATCTCTCTACAGAGATGCTAACAACATAAATAAGTTGTAACAAAATGTATAAGAATTTCGACGCAGCTGGTAGTAGAACGCATGGCTTAGCGGTCAGAGCGCTTGGACGGTATCCAAGAGGCGCGGGTTCGAATCGCGCTGCGCTCAAATTTTCTAATCCTAAGTGTGGAATAACACTTTAAAAATAGTAAATATCTATTAGATACTGAATAATAGAAGTCCTGATCAACATCAGCTGGAAGACCTCCATTATATAGCACGCCACTTGGAACAATATCCTGCCATCTGCATCCAGCGGTGCAATTTATTAGAAGTACGGATATAAATCTTGGTGTCTAAAATGCTTCTAAATAAATTAAAATTTTTCCATATGGCATAGTCAAATTGCAATGGAGAGAAATCTTACTCAAGTATCATTACAATAATTTGTTTAGAGAAGTACACATCAATAATATACATGTACAGTGGAACTGTGAAAACTTTCTTGGGGTGTATAATGCCTCAGCCAAACAAAGTAATTGTTTATGAGGACAGAGGACAGTATTAGACTTCCTTAAGGAGAGGAATTGGGCATTGAAGGGTTAACCACTGGCAGAGGTGCAAGACGTCTCGAAGTGGGACTTGCCACAATAGACAATATTGTAAAGCTCAAGAAATGGATAGACATAAAAAAATCAACCAAGAGCATTTTATTGAGCTTATTAAAACTCAAAGAAAAGCTTATCAGGAAAGGTATCTTTATGAGAGCCAATAAAGGTCAAGTTGGTACACCCAATCTACCCAAGCGATCCCAAGAAACACATGAGGAACGCAGTCCTCGAGAACACGGCGGTCGTAAAGGAGACAAGTCAACTTTGAGACATGTGAGAAAATAAGAACGATCTTCGAGCATGGTATAGAACATCTAACAAAGATCCAATACTTGTAGTGGCTGGATGCACGGAGGTTGCACTAGACCAGAGAATTCTCCATATGTCTCAACTTATCCAACAATCCATCCAGCCTTTGGGATAATTGGGAGATATCAGCTATATGTTTGAACAACGGGGTCTATGGGTGTTTGAAATCTACTTAGGTAATAAATAACTGTCCTATAATAATCCGAATCTCCGAATAAATCTCCGACAGCGATGTCATCGCAACCACAAGTTCTAAGGCAGCTGAGGAGAAGATCACTTCTAGTTGTACTAAGGACGTGAAGACGCGAGGTACATCAACCTTGACAGACACCCCAAACGTTGTACCTGGTCTACACGCTGGCAGAGAACACGGATCTTAGTAATCTAGGGTACGGAACGTGGGAAATATCTTGCACCATCACAATCAATGAATCTCAGTAACATATATATATATATTAAAGATATACGTTTTTTCAAAGATGTTTTCTAATCCTAAGTGTGGAATAACACTTTAAAAATAGTAAATATTAAAATAAAATAGCAATTTCTCTTGTTAAACGATTATTTCTTAATAATCTTTAAGTAGTAGAAATTTCTAAAAATCTCTCTACAGAGATGCTAACAACATAAATAAGTTGTAAAAAAAGGTATAAGACGACGCAGCTGGTAGTAGAACGCATGGGTTAGCGGTCAGAGTGCTTGGACGGTATCCAAGAGGCACGGGTACGAATCCCGCTGCGTTCAAATTTTTATACGTTTTTTCAAAGAATTTATCTAATAAATGATTCAAAATTTAATTTTGTTAACCAATTCAAAGCTTAATAATTCTTAATGAATATGTAGCCATTGTTAGCTACCGGAGTATGATTATTTTTATAGAATTATTATTTTTTCATAAGATTTTTTTTTTCTATATTAAGTATCCAGTTAAATATTAATGGTTGGTATCCGACCTGTGTCATTTTTGCCCTCAGAATTTAGATTGAGGCATATAAGGATAAAAAAGGTAAGCTCTGCACATAGCATTTGTAGATCTGCAGAAAGCCTATGACCGTATGTCTCGTCAATGCATCTGGTGAGCATTGCGATCCTAAGGAATTTCTAAGACATATTAATATTATCAGAGATATGTACCGCGGTTCCACTTTAGGTTCGGCTCTTAGTCCGTTTTCTGTTTAATATTGTACTAGATACTGTCTCGATTTATATACAGGACCAGTCTCCATGGCTGATAAAGTATACCAATGACATACCCCTTATTGACGAGAGCCGGCTGAAACTGGAATGGAGGGTTAACTTCTGGAAAGGTACGCTTGAAAACGTTATCTTAGACTGACGAAGACCGAGTACATAGCTTGCGGGAGCCCAGACTCGCACCATCTATATAAGTCCTTAACCAGCTGTTAAGTCGGAGAAGTTCAGGACCATATATCTAATATGCATGGGTCTGATGGCATTGATCACGATGTCCATGCCGCGTCATGGTGTGAGGTTACAGCTGTGGTCTGTGATTGCAGAATACCGCCCAAGCTCAAAAGCCTGATATAAAAAATTCTCATATATAGCAGCGGATGTTGGCCAGCACTATCTCGGTACACTCAGGAGATTCACGCCACGGAAATAAAGATGCTAAGGTCGTTATATAGCGCAACGTGGGCTGATCTCGTACGTAACACATATCTATCTGAGGTAGTCTTAGAGTCCGTGACGTAGCGGATGAGCTTCAAGAGCGTCGTCTGGAGTAAGACCCCCCGGAAGTCCAAAGAAGTTGCTGGAAGTCGTGAAAAAAGACATGAGAGCCAATAGACTAATTAACGACTATGCCAAAGACCATGCTAATGGAGGAGATTAAGTAGGAAGGCAAACCTTGGCTAGGCTGGGACAAATGCCAGGCAGAAGGAGGTATCCGAACAGATAGAAAATATTGACCAGTTAGGCCCAATAAGTAAATAAAAAAGGATATATAGATAGGTACCAGAAATTCTTTTCATCTCTAATAACAACTTTTTCAATATAATTATAAATTATATTATATAAAGAATATAATACTTTTGTTTGCTTACACTATCTTATATAGTAAATATATCAATTGTAATGTAAATATAAGTAGATCTATTGAAACTAAATTATTTTCTTTCAATATTAATATAAAAGGCCTTGTAATTAATTATCTGCAAAGTTACTAATTACGTTATGAATATTTTGATAAAACCTGAATGAAGCGTATAGTAAATTTAAATGATTAAACTAAGAGTAATTCAACATTACCCATGTTAAAGAAAAATACAATGTTTTGTAACATTATAAGGTTTTTATTACATTAAGTACAAAATCGCTCTAGCATCGCTATACACAGGTCATTCAACTTTTTACAGCTTAACATTTTTTTTGGTTTTTTTCATTTACGTTTTGTATAAAAATATATTCAGGCAGTGTTGGGCTAGATCGGAGGTAGAATTTAGTGCCAGCCGTGAGCGCCGTGTCCGCTGTGGGCGTCCCAGGGTTCTTCGGGTGAGGAGGCGGCGGCTTGCGCAGCGTGAGCATATTGAGAGAAGTGAGCAGCACGAGCGTGTTGCACCTCAGGGGTGTCTACAACGTATTGTCCGTCGTGGGTGAGCTGGATGTGGGCCTGGGGTCCGTTCCATTTTCCGTAACCACCAGCATATCCAGCACCGTAAGCTGTACCAGCGCCATAACCTGCACCATAACCAGCTCCGAGCCCAGCACCTACACCGGCGTATCCACCGTGAGCGGCCTTAGCGGCAGCTGCGGAGTGGGCGGCGATGTGAGCGGCCTTCAGGTGGGCGACCTCGGGGGTGTCAATGACGCGACCGTCGTGGGCGAGAGGAGCAGGGCCGTATTTCAGAAGACCTGCGGATAAAGTTATATATTAAACTATAAACCAGTCCTTGTGAATGTGTTTAATTACCTTGCTTTTAATAATTGTGAATGTTTTAAATGTTCAATTTATGCTTATATAATATGTTCCTTTCTGAGTGCAAAATTATCCATTAAAGGTATAACAAGGAATATATTATATTATAATATTTAAATAGAAAAAAAAATATTATGTAGACTAACCAGCAGCGGGAGCTCCGTAGTGGGCACCAGCACCATAAGCGGGTCCAGCGACGTACGCTCCAGCTGGAGCCCAGGCACCGTGTACGTTGGAGGCCTGTGCATGTGCGGCCAGATGGGCGGCCTTGGCGTGTGCTACCTCGGGTGTATCCAACACATATTTACCATCAGGGCTCAATTGTACATGTGCAGGAGGTCCGGGGTAGAAGGATGCTTGCGCGAGGCAGAAGAAAGCGGCAAAGATGATCTGAAATCAAAGAAATATTGATAAACTACATCTAATGATCGACGATATGTCTTATAACAAAGTAATAAAAAACATCTCTGAAGGTATTCGATAATTATATAACCATTTACGTTTTCACCAAAAAGGCTAAATATCATTTTCAATACTTATGTGTAAAATTATCAGTATAATCAATCTGTATCTCAGAAGCGAAACTCAGTTATTATGGCAATAGACCAATTATATGTAATTGACGACAGCTGTGAAATTTATTAATAGTTACTTCGAATGAACATGACAGAAATACCATAAATGTAATTCTGACATGAGAACAACTTAACTACTTATTGTCATAAAATATTAACCTTTTAAAATGATTTTACTATATTTAGGCTTGCTCATGTTCTGTGGGCTTTTTGACACGGTTCACTAAGCTGGAATCAATCGAATTGCCATTGGCAAGTAGTTATCACGTTTAATGCAGTCAAAGTAAAAAATAGATTCGTTAATTTTGCAATCTTCATAAAAACTTTCTTACACCATACACTGTTTTAAAATTGACATTCGACAGACAGCTCGCGTTCCGCTTAAGAATCCATTTCTATGATTCTCCGTTTTTCACACAACTGTTTCACTGCAACTGATGTGAATGTCTAATTGTGCACTTTGTTTTATGATAATCTCGTTTCAACATTAAACTAGATCTCTGTGTGTGAATGAGCAAGAAAAGTAAAATCTTAACCGAGTAATTGTTATGAAATTGGATGCAATGAGGTAACGTGACGAAAATTTATATTTCCTAACACTTTAAACGAACAAGTGAGAAAGTGAAATAAATTGAAATTTAATGTAATCCCGTTTTATACAGTTATCTTTTTACTAAAACTAAAAAAAAGGTTTTTTTAAATTATATTTATTATCTAAATTTGTATATAAAAAACGTAGCACTTAATAATTTCCACTATATAGTGCTATTAATCCAAACTACTGTTATATATTATATCATTGTCTAAATACTAAAGGTGTGGTGGAGTATAACGTAATAAGCGTAAGAAGGAAGCTAAGAAACTAGTAAATCCAGACAATACTAATTTATCTTAGATTAAGCACGGAGCTTTACGTAAGTATATAGAGTAATATTATAACTATAAAACGTTAACATATATGAAAATAAACGTTGAACAAAAATAATAAATATAATATTAATTTACATGTGAGAAAATTTCAAAGCTTATATTCACAACAGTAGCCGTCGGTGACTGATTATTTATCATCTAGATACAACCACCGATAACGACGGACTAGATAATTAACAACACTATTATCAACAAAACCTATATTAACTTGTATTACACAGCGAATAATATAGTATATCATATTACAAAATTCACCGCACGCTTATTGAAACCTTGATATAAAAGCTAACCACAAAGTCAGCTCTCTACCCTGAACGAAAATTTAATATTATTTTTGAAATTATACGCTTTTTCGTTAGGTTTATATATATATATATATATATATATATACATATATATATACATATATATATGTATGTTTATATATATAGTATAATAAATGAAGTAATGTAGAATGCTCTAAAATCTTTATCTAACCAATTTGACATATTTCTAAAAAGTTCCAATTTTTCAATGTTATACGAACAATAATATTTTACAGTAAGTTCCGATTGCGAATGTATAACGAATTGGTAATACTGATGAAACTATGAATATAATAAAATGTCTATGTTCATAATCTACTTTATATTGTTCGAAAGTGGGTTACTAACAAAACTTATTTGTGAGATCAATTGTCATAATCCTGTTGGGTATTCAAACATTCGATTTAATTTATATAAATATTTTTGGGAAAATACTTTTATGAATATAACAACCCACGCTAACACATTTCGTAAAGGTAATTAAGTTTTTACATACACAATTATACTTTTAATTAGAAAATTAGGCCAGTTTACTCTATAGGCAATTTACTTTTTGCCGCTTATTGCGCACCTTGAACGCGTAACCGCGTTTTATAAGCATCGAAATCATATAGTGACAAGCACTTGTTTAGAAATGTAAACTATAAATCACAATATTTTTATATTGTGCTTTATAGTTAGGAATATATACGAGGACAATAGTAAAACAAATTATATTTTTTAAAAAATTAAGTAAGATAATATCAGTGTGACTACTATAACTACACGTCTCTCCAGATTATCTATCGCAATTTTAATTCAGGAAATGTCCACTTCTGTACAGATGATAATTTATTTATAAATGTCAATAACTACAGCCGATGTAAAGGTCTAATCTAATTCCCATTAGGAGCGGCATGACTTTTAAAAGATCCTTTAACCTTTGAGATTATCGTAGGTCCGAGTTCCGTGCGTTGTTTGGTACATTTATACCTAGTGGGTGGCAATTTGAACAATAGTTTCTAGAAGTAATCGTTTGCCATCTTATTTATTACAGGTTGTTATAGTAATAAATATTGCTCCAGCAGTACAACCATATCACGTTCTAAAACAATTATGTATTTTCATGGGTAACAAAGCACAAGTGTATAATTTTGAGGCGTGGACCTCATATCGACTCGCCTTTGCATTCTGTTGCAAAAGATGTGTCGCAACGTTCGGAATTATCATTCAACGAACTGGTGCACAACAAGCCTGTTGCACTGCATTACTCAAGAAGGGAAGCGGTGGGCGTTAGGAAGTGCTAAGGTAACGAAGGTCATAACTAAAATTTTTGATAGATACTATTATTGCCGCACGTCACGCTCAAGAGGTTGTGTGTTCGACCAATTTGCGGTCAACATTGCATGATTGCTATGTCCAAGTAGAGAAAGCCGACAAAGTTGGGTGGTTTGCGCTCCTATTGCACCCAGTCACCGTATATATCATAAAATTACATTGCTTTCCATTTGGATTCCGTTCGTCACATCGATCTGATACATAAGCATATTTTAATAGAAGCTTTACTTTACTTTTACATATATACTTATAATTTCCAGTGAGAGGATTTCAGCGCGCCCGCCCAACACTTGATACTAATTTTAAGAATAGTACTAACTTATGTACCTACGTATTTAACTTCGAGATCAAACATTATGATTTGACATAGAATATATTATTTTAACTATATTTTCTAAGATATCTCTGAAACTTATTGCGCTCCATACTGTATTAATGTAATTCAAATGTATGCGTAATGAAACAATGGCTAACAGATGATTCCATCGGAAACACCCGTAGGCAACAATTAGCCGGATACTTGAATCAATTAGAATCTTCAGACAAATACCTTGTCCTTTCTTAAAATCAACCTTGACATCGTATTTATACATTTATTGAGTGTAAATCCGCCTTTTATCCGCCCGCCTTCGGCATTAATGTGTAGTCTAACAGATTGGTAGATACTATGTTGTAGATATACATACTTTTTCAATATATTAAATATATAAGTATTATTATTCTAAATGAAATATTGTAAAATATCTCGATACGAGACAAATTGTACAATTACAGCTTTAAATAATTTATATATTTATCATGTTAATTAACCTCAGAGCCGTTTTCCTATAAGGTTCTTTGAGTTGTGTAATTGTCAAGTTCAAAATACATTTCACTTGCATTTCAATTTCAATGCAATATCATATTTGATTCAAATAACTTATTAAATATGAAATCTACGTTACAGTTAAAAACTCTACTGACTGTTCTGTATAAGTTATATGTAAAGTTATATATATACATATATAAATATATATATATATATATATATATATATATATATATATATATATATATATATAAATACATTGTATATTTAGTACCTATAGTATTAAAATAGGTTTTTTATATACTCACCATCGACTGCATGATGAAATTATTAAACTAATTCTGGAGATCTAAAACGAACTGACTAAACGCTACTGTAAACAGTACTCGCCTAGAGAATTTCGCCTAAGCGTGTGTACACAACCACCTCAAAACTCGGAATGCTGTTGGTTTCAGACCCGCCACCTTATATATGTGACACCCCGCTAGGTGGTACGTAATTGGAAACAATTAAATGCAATGCCGTAATTTTAATTGTGATGTGTGATCGCTTGGCCGCCATGAGGGATGTTTTTGAGGGTGATAATATTTATTTTGTGTACTTATTTTATTTTATATTTCCATATGAATTTATTTAGATAAATTTTAATTCGGACTTAGGTTATTTATCATAACTAATTAAAATATAATAATAAATCGATTTAAAATAAAATATACTTATTTATATGTCAATTACATTTTACTTATTACTTTTTGGTGAACTATACTTATGCTTAAATATATATGGCAATTGTTATTCCTTAATAAAATTCCATAAGTAAAAGGCCAAGAATAAACAGGTGGAACAAAAACGAAACGATTCGTTGATGTCTTTTGTACGGTTTGCTATGATATGTAAAAAGTAGACCACACAAATAATGATCGATAGTAAGCTTTTGAAATATTATTATATTATAACAATTATTATCGTATTGTATGGTTTGACATATTTGAAACTTTCATCGATTATTTTTTAAATTTTACCTTCTATTTTTTTTCATATAAAACAATGCCTTTTTAAAGATTTATAACAACCTATATTTTATAAATATTTAATAACCTATATCTATTAATATTTTCACTAACCTGAATGAAAAATATTTATTTTTATTCATAATTTTCATTACATTGTCTTAACTAAAATTTGTACAATTTCTAGAATTAGCGTAGCGCATTCTTATAGCGCAGTTGAACAGCGTTTCACTATGAACACGGTTAGTTGAGGGTTCATCTGTCAGTCGGGGAAATAATTATTCTTAAAATTTATTTTCATTTTTCTACTCTGGTAACACAAAGCGCGGCATTAAATTCGACACTCTATACTCCATGTCTTTCGAGCGAAAAGTAGTCAATAAATGTCTTGACACTAAGTTGTTTAGGACTACGTAGTCGGGATAAAGCGTGAAGCTGAATTGGTATAATTCACGTATTTAGATTCCTAAATATACAATATTAAAACATGCATGCCTGATTGCGGGTTCTATTTTTATTCAAGGAATATTTAATAACCACGTAATTCTATCATTTAAAATATATTAATTTTAAAATCGAGGAAACGAAAGAAACAAATAAAACGAAAAATAGAGTTGCTTTGCTTGCAGAAATATTTGGCAGAAATTGATGTCTTCTTATAAACAATATATATCTAGTGGAAATGTAATTGATTGAAACCTTAAATGTTATACATAAAAGTATAGTTAATTTTATACTTCAAGAATCAATTATTATTATAATAAATGCACAGGTAAATCCTATTAGATCAGTAGTTTTTATTAAAAAAATACAGCTACATTACTAATACTACACTTGTAGAACAAATTTAACATAAATAATTATATCTAAACATTAAGTATGTAAGAAAAACGTTTAGTAAAAATATATTCATTATTTATGTCTGTATTTTATAAAGTATGTATTTAATATTTAATTCTGCACTAATTGCAATAGCATGCGCTTAATGAACTGGTTTTGTACCTCGACGGTGTTATTGATCTCATATTGATGGATATTTCAAATAGTTCAAATGTATATAGGTACATAATTTCAGCATAATCCAGATCCGTAAACGTGTATATTAATTGTACAACTTCTTAGATTTTGCCAATTTAATAACATCTCACTATGTATCATAGACACAAAGGTTTTACATTATAGATTTTTTCATTCCCTTTAACCAAGTAATTTTAAGAATATTGTATATATTCTTTTAAAATATACGTTAGACTAATATCAAAATTATTATTGTTATTATGTTTTATTCTGACGTATCTATGAAGCTATAGGTACAGTACTGTATATGATTCATTTCTCGAAACTTTTGCAAATATAGGTAGGTCTGTCGGACCAACACAATTGTTATAGATCAAGGCTTTAGCCCTACGACTATGGCCGTTAAAGTTTAACTTTTATCACAAATCTAAGGAACGCAATTACTATCAATATATAATTTTAAAAAAATGATAATACGGCCTTTATTTTTAAAATGAAAGAGGAAATGTTCCTATTAAAAGTTTAATTAATACTTTAATTTTCTATGTATTTTAAATAAAATCATTGAATTAAACAGTTTAAACAATTCCATGTAAATGTCAACCGATATCAATAAAAAGCATACAGGAATGTGTACTGGATTCTCTTAGCCTTGGCGTCCCGTCTCCTCTATACCCTTGTCGCCTTACAACTTATGTTCCGGTCGACTGAGTACACTATATTGTATTAATTTAATTATATAAAACTCAAATCATTGGATTCCTGATTGTGCCAATTGAAGACATACATATATATATGTGATTACAATTACAAAAATGAATAAATTTCATTTCTGTAGCAGTGCAGTAATACTCAAAAGCTCAGAAAGCTTTATAATCTACTATCAATATTTGTTTCGAAATTTAAGCTTTACGCACCTCCCTTTGTACTCAAAATAAGTATATGTTCAGACACTCCGTTTTAAGACATTGCGTTTGAAATGGTGAACCAATTAACAATCATCACCTGTATAGTCAGAAATTCCATCTAAATTTTGTTCTTTATCTATGACATTTTTGTGACTCTAGGAAATGTTCCCAAATCTATAAATAAATTCATACTTCAAAGAGTACGTAAACCAGTCGGTTCTATGCTTGATCTATTACACATCACGCATATATTATTGCTGTCCCATCGGATTAAAAGAAAAAAGAAATGGAATGTACACCTGTTTTAAAATCAGTTCCCCTTATATTAGTATTCCGTTATAATAAATATTTGTAGAAGAAATAAGCAGTTCTGAATGCAATTTTTAAAATCATAAACAACTTTGAAATAATTTAGCAGCCACTTCAAATATTAAATAGAGTAGCCTAAATCCAAATCGTGACTCTCCTAGTGGCTAGACGCTTATCGGATAGATAACTCGAAAAAACAACTTCACAAACATTTTTTATAACTAACCTGCTATTATTTCTGGCAATTAATATTCTTTATTAAATAAAATTAGTTAAAAAAACTGTCGTTATTTTTTGAAACTCAATATTTCAATCATCATTGAAATGTATATAGATAAATTAAAATATCTGTTTGTCATATTAAAATAAAAGTCTATTTGTTTCAACTAAGTAAGAGTCACTTTTAACTTCTTCTATTATAGAACTATTAAATGAAGATCCAGGGATGTAAAATTCAGAAGTCATGGGTACATTTAGTAATAATAATAATAATAATATAAAATAATAATAAAATAAAAATATGTTTGTTATGTGTTCGGTAGAATTTCATATAATTAACGTTTATTTTGTGTTATTTAAAAGACTAAAAACGATCATTTTTTTTCCTTTGTTAAATAATAATAAAACACTCATTTGAATTATAATGACACAAAAATAACAAGAATATGCTTCATTAAGCATTATAAGCGTAAAGAACAGATTTTCTTTTCCTTCATTAGGCAGTCTAGGCACTCTCTATAATCAGTCATTTTATTTGCACGATAACTGGAACCCACAAACACAGCATATAGTCAGAAACTGTTATTTTGCATTGGTTACGACTAATAAAATATTAGATCTTAAATCTATTTTTTATCAACTGTCATAAATAAATATTGTAATTGTTATTATCAACTAATGTTAACTATACTTTAGTAGGCGCTGTCTATTCTATTTCATTTATTTTAATCTACAACTGAGATAGGCGAAACCCCATTTATTAAACATCGTGTTTGTTAAACGGACGTCTGGCAGATAATTACGCAATTCATAATTAAAAACACAAAGTAATCTCGATAGACCCATGTTTATTTGTATTTGCTACTCACAACTAAGAGGCGTGGTGTATTATAATTACATCAGCAACCTTACAAGCTATTATATAAATAATTTCCTGTAATAAATCAAGATAAAACTAATTAGTGCATATTACAAAGCTTTTAATCTAAAATATTTTCTTTAATTTTATGAACTTAAATATTGAACACATAATATATGTATCGGCTATATTTATAAAAAACTGCGTCGTACAAGAATTAAACTAAGTACAAAGAAGCAGCTACCCGCCTTATCCCGCAAAGCATAGTAGGGTAATTAGATAACCTAGAGTCAAGATACTCCGTTGACTGCTTACCTCGCAAAATTGACGCAATACGAGTTTAGAGGCGAACTTAGTATCGCTCCTTAAAATATAATCATTTCTTCGGGTGTAATCAAACCCACAACCAATCACGTTTATAGTCCCTTAATCATTATCCTGTCCCAATGCGCCAATATGGATTCACTAACTAAATATCTTTTGATATTAGTAAAAAGCTGGCTAATAACAGTTTAATAACTTCAAACATTAAGTATCTTTAATGGATTGAGTTGTACATATTCTGTTCTGAGTGTTGCAATATATGTAAGTATACTAAAAACTTAAAGGCCCTGGTTGCCATAACTATGTGTCAAGAAATTAACAAAAAATATAATGTCCCCTTGCATTATTTTTAATTTCTATGAAAATTGTATAAAATAATATTTTATGTGTTTTTAAGTATATAGTACTTACTCATGCAAAGCAGGGCAGGTTGCTAATTATTTATAAATATGTAATTTTAGAACAGGTATACGATCTGTTTATTGCATTTGTATACTAATTTTAAAATTACGTAGGTTGGTCTAAACACTGAAAGACTTAATGCGACAACTAGCGACCTGTCTAGATAAAATTTTTATAACATTATCTACATTTACTAGAAGGTGAAATGTAATAAAAATAATAAAGATTTTTTAATAAAGATTTGTAAATTTCATTAATGTCCAAAAAAAATTTTATGCACATTTATTTCTAAGCCATATAAAAGATATCTACACAAGTTCCAAGAGATATAATATACATAAAAATATATTTTAGTGGTATAAATAATACTCGTATATTTATATATATTTTAACGGTCTTTAACAAAAAAAACGCTATTCTACATTAAACAGATAGAAGTCAATTCTGTAGGAATAGTAGGCGGTGGTCGACAGCAACGACTTGTTAAGATACTTAACCAATAAATCACGATGCTATATTTATTCATATTATTAACAGTCTGTCACTATTAATAATACTATAGATTAGGATATGAATAAGCTGGAATATGGAACGAGGATTTGCTCTCATTAAACAGTATTCAAATTAACGGATACATTAATTGTAATAAATGGTAAATAATGCAATAACAATTTTAATATTGTCTAATTGCTTGATTTTAATGTGACAATAAGCATACATATCGATTAGTTACATGTACCAATAGATTAAACTCAGGTTTACAATAAGTATTTGTATGTATATATTTACAGCTTCACGCTTTATCTTACAGAGTAGTTAGAGACAACGTAGTGCCAAAACAATCCGTTCAATGCTTACCGCCGGAAATTCAGACATTACGTTTTGAGCGCCGAACTCAAAACAACGTTTTGTCTTACCCGAGCATAGAAATGAATATAAACTTTAAATATAATCATTTCTACGAGTTAGAATCGAATCCATAATCACTCGCGTTTACAGTCATACGTCCCACTGCGCCACGATGTCCCTAAAAGTATATACATGACATTATAAATATACAGTGTGTAAAATATATACCAAAACTATTAAAATACCTAAGATCTAAACTCTAATGGGACACAAAGTCTGGATGTTTTTAGTACTTAGCATATCACTATTAGGTACAATGTGACTTTTAAATAATTTATTAATTGAAACGGTACGTAAATTGGTAAAATAATTAGTAACATGTAACGCCCTTCTACTAATTTACATTTGTAAAAGACGTTTATTTTCATTCACGCTTATGCATTAGTATCTATAAACTTTCGCTTTTATACGCTTGCGTTTCGTTCATCGAGATCGAGCGTCTGCGTGTAAATTTATATAACGTATCTAATTTTGTTATAAGATCAAAATCATTATTAAATTGAACAACCGAAACTTCTACATTTTTCAACATTCAAAAACAAAATGTTTTTTTTTTATTTTTTACAAATATATTTATTTTAGAATATATATTGACCTCATCTTCTAAAGTAAAACGTGGAGTTTATTACCGCCATCATGTACAAATTAAAGTGGAAACTGAAAAGTATTGTAGCAAAAAAATCTATATGGCTAGTTGGCTACAACGATTTATATAGAAATATGTGTAAACAAAATAATTAATCATGAAAGTTACTTCAAGGACAACAAAAGGAAAAAAATTCTAGTAATAAGTGAAAGGCAAGACCATAACATATTTCCAGAAACGGACCTATGAGTACATAAATAACAACTTAAAATATAAAAATACATCTCTAAAACTATAGAAATAGGATTATATTTTGCAATTGAAAAAGTGTTCCATTAAAAAAATTAAACATTTTCTAGAAACGTTAGTTTCTATACCATGATGTTTTCATTTTATTTTTTTATTGAATTAATAACTTATTACGAGTGCATCGAATATAAAACCGTCTGTACACGATTAAATGAAACAATTTCTTTTTTGCTTTCCAAAGTGCACTAGAAAAAAGTACCTCATTACAAATTCTAATTTCAGTGATATTTATAATGATAGAGATATTATTTTTAATATATATTCTAGGTGCATGTTGGGATACAAATATGTTAAAATCAACATAAAAATTAAACAATCTATCAAACATAAAGGTATTTGGTAAACTGTGTAGGCATATTACATGCTATAAAAATAGTCATAGTTGTGTAATTTATTTTTTATTGCCTCTTTTATATACTTAACTTTACTTTTTTACTTTTATAAAAAATATTTTGCAAAAATAAAAGCAAATTTTAAAGCTAGAACCTACACCTATTTTGATATACTTAGCTTGAATTTCTAATTGGCTAGCGATGTAGATTCAATATCAAAACTATGATTATTAATAGTCAAACATAGATACAGAGAAAATACAAAAAACGGAGAGACGCATCACTAAACTACTACTCTATCTCCTGCACTAGCCCTCTTCTCTTTATTATTTCACTAATTTCGTAAAGCAATCCCTCCCATATTACACTCTGTATTGCTTTACAAACTTAATCGTTAATGTCCATTAAAAATTTAACAACCGTAGCATCTTCACGCTCTGTAAAGTGATAAATATAAATCATTAGAATATGTTTATATCACAATCAAATTAATTTTATTCGCCCATGGTAGTTTAAAGTCTCTATTTAAATGTAATTCGACTTTAGTTTTACCTTTTACTATTGCAAATTTTCATGTATTACTGCTATGCACTTTACAAACTATGGCATTACAATTGTCGACCCTCAATAACATCAAGACTAATTCATTTCAATTGTACACTCATAAATAACTCTTAACTTACTTAAACTAAGGTATATTTTGCGTATAACACACTATCACATTGTTCTTGACTGGAAATAAAATATATGCGTGCAGACTCTTTGATTTTTCGGTCTATTTATTTCTTAGACATTAAACAGTTAAAATTGTTTTTAATTGCGTCAGTATTTAATTATTTTGATGCATGAATACTTAAAATCAGCATAGTAAAAACAACGTCTTCATAGTCATATAATTTCGCTATTCTTTCTTAATTTAAAAAAGGAGATAATTATTTTGAAAATAAATTAGTAATACAATAAGTTTAATTAAACTTGCTTCATATTACAAAAATGATTTTTTCAAAATATAAATAGTATCTCAGCCATAATGTAAATGCAGTCTGCATTGTGATTTATATTATATATAAGCGTATATTTTTACAATAAATCACTTTATCAATATTGCTATTACAATATTTATTACATATCCAGGTGTTTTCGTACACGGACAGACAATACGATAAATATTTTCGTATTATATTAGTATTCGTTAATTGTTAGTTTTTATTTTGTACTTCGCTTTCCATCGAATTCGAAACATTGCATGTTGGGTTGAACTCTTTACCGCACCAGAGCGAGGATGTGAAAATAATTTTTAAATATAATCACGCCGCCGAGTGGGGATTGAACCCACAACCGTTCGCGTATACAGTCTATACAGTCAGACACTGTCCATACATGTACTTTAAAAATATTTGAATACTATTACAGTCTTAGCATTAAGTGGGCCAGGCAGTAGTCACTAACAAGATTACCCAAGAAAAATATGATTAAATAATGATTCTTTAAGAAACCCTTTGAATTTATAACGTAGCGCTATTTCCCAGAAAAACAAAGAATTTTTACTATGTAAATGAGATATACCTATTGCACAAATAATTAAAAAAATCTTTCTTAACACTTGATTCAATATACTACGACACGTACTTGACCACAGTTTCGACACGCGTTTTATGGAAGCCGTATAAAACATTTTTTACTGGACCGGAACAATATTACATAAAAATAAAATACATATTTTAGTGCAAAATATCAAATTTATTTTATTACATATATTATAAATTTCATGCCCAGTTACATTTTTATAAATAGTTTCATTTTGTGCATTTGCTTATAAGAATAGTATTAGAGAGATTAATATGAAGTATAGTGAAAAAAGTGTATAGGTAGGGAAAATCCACCTTAACCTATTTCAAACAATGTTTAAATTACATATATAGGAATAATAATAAAACAAACATGTTATTATAACGCAAACACAATACAATATCTCAGCAATAAAGTCACTTAACCAGCACGCCTACAGGCCAGTCAATTTCATGATTGATGTTACAAATAACGATTTTAGTACAGACCTACTCTTTATATCGACCGTATATCCAAAGTTGAAAACAACTGCAACACGTAGGAGTTTTGTAGAAAATACCATTTCATGAAAAAACTATACTTTAACAGATTTATTAAAATAATAAATATATTTATTATATTATACCGTCACTCATAAAGAATGACAAATTGTATTACATACATGTCGAATTGAGCCTCATTTTCTGTAGTAGAGTACAATTGTCTCCGAACTACATCTAGCTGTCTATCAGTATGACTCAATAGACAAACAGCCATCAAACATACCTTATACCATTCACTTGTAATTTGGAATACCGACGTTACTAAGCTAAGAGCTGAAGGCACTTTGGAAATGACACCAAAAAATATATTTCTCTTTTGATAAGAAAATACGATTTTTTTAACTTCTAAGCAATTTTAGCAATTACTAATATACTTTCGAATATAGAGCTTTGCCTAAAAATCTGTTATAATTTTAACGTCTTACATGAAATAAAAAATAGTTTTTTACATATTAAAGCTAATTTGGACTATATTGTCTACTTATTCGGTACTTCTAAAATATATTCTTGATATCCCCACAGCGTTCTTATCACGGGAATAGTATCCGAAAGTATGGGCGTTGTGAGCTATAAAACTGTTTGGCAAATAAAATCTTTATTAGACATCTCAAATATTGTGCAACATAATAAGCCAAGCCCCAATTAGTTTTGATTTCACAAATACATAACACTTCTTGTTCAATATAATCATACATTACAGGTGATAATTGTATACCTTTAGGCTATTACCCTTGGAAGCTCAAAAAGAATAGATAAGCAAGACATTATTACTACTACTTTGTTTTAGGCGTCAATATAAGTATATAAAATGAGTAAAAATTAGTTTATAAAATTAGAAAAGTAAAGTTGTTTTTACAAATATTTAAATATTTTTCAGAGGAATTTCTCTGAAATCGTAATTCCAAAACTGGTCGCTCAGCATGCCATGGTTAAGTAGGAACCTTTATTTGTCTATTATTAAAGTGACAAGTTGTTTATTATAGTATTGCTTGCCTTGCCAGAACTGGAAATTGAAATGTTTATAAAATATTTCACAACGTTTGGAAAGTATGTAGCCACATAACTCTATGTTTTTTTTTATTTATCTTGTTCCGGCATCCCACAGAAGATTTTTACTTTGCCACGTAGTAGGTAATTTTTACTTGTGAATGATAAAGCGCCCTATGTACTTATTTTTTTCCTATAACACAATTTAAACAAAAATATATTCTCCTTTAAATTTAAACTGCAACAACATATTTATCCTTTTTCCATATAGCAGGGAAGCAGAAACTAATGTGCAGACACATTCCTTAATTTCTGCCCGAAATTGAGTCGTTACATTTCACATAGAAGTCAACCGCGCTTGCCCGCTAACGAAAATTTTATTTTATTATTTTAATACATTTAAGTGTAAGCATTTTATAAAATTATTAAATGCCTTAAGATTAATTATAGTCACCTTTTTAATAGTGACAATTTCAAGAATGTCAAAGAATATGAGTTATATGCTATCAAATACGTATTTATACGTAAGCAACCAAGTTACACTAACACGTATTAATCAAGTAAATTACTTATGCTACTATTGACCAGAGCATGTTCCAAATAATGTTAGCTAATTTATATAGTTTGAATGAAATGTTAAGTATGATAACTAAATATTTCAACGTTATAAATACTTCATATATTGTACGTCCATAGATTTGTACAATTCAAATATGAAAATAAAATCATATTGAAGCCCGTGTTAGCCAAATTTGTTTTTTAAACCAATGTAATAATTTTTTTATAGGAGTTATAAACTTTGAGAACAAATACCGATAATAATTAACAATTAAGAGACAAGTGTGACAGTTACGTACGTTACGACAAATCAGTAAAATGTGACGAAGTGACGCACTTTACTTAAATACCTATCCCCGACGCCTAAACTGCTAGTTTCATATTTCAAGGTACATCGCTACAATTATGTATGAAGGTAGCAACTTATTTCGAAAGTTTTCTCGAATATTATCACTGAACAAGTATATCGTTCTTTTTAGTTCTTGTCATAAAGACCTACATCTCCGCATAATTTCTTTTTAATATTTAAGTGACGCTAACTTTTTATTTTATACAATATAAAAAATGAGTACATGTAATACTATTTATCGAATAAAACTCTAGATGAAGTAACAAGTCAAAAAATATTTTAACAATAATATCTGCTCCCACTAAATAAATCAAATTGAAGTCACTATTAAGTTTTATTCTAAGTAGCGTTTCACTCCTAAATATTTGACAGTAGGTTATATCAGTAAATTCGTAAAGCTGTAAAAATACAAATTTAATAAGTCAAATTGGATATTAAACAATTCTATAAATGGGTAGATATACAATATATTCATAGTTATTTATTAAAATTAAAATTAATACAGAAATAGGCGTCAAAAATTATAGCTCAAATAACTTCTTAATAACGATGTGAATTGTATAAAATAACATTTACTATATTTAATGTTTAAAAAATCCATTATAAAAATATTGTGTACAAAATATTTTAAAAAAGTTTATAATTCTGAAAATAAATTGTAACGCAATTTTATGATTTTCTACATTACACCATAATGATTATTAAAAATCGGCCAATGTCTTATGTAACTGAACTGTTTGGAATCGATCACCCATGACGTTCAAGGATAAACTGAATAGTCACCGAAGCAGCACCAAAATGACATTAATAGAAACTAACATATGATAAGTATTATACAATCATTTATCATTTTGTATGACATAATTATCCTAAGAACCCCACCTAATATTATAAAAAAATATATATATTTTTATGTTCTTAAAAAATAATTTATATCTTTTATTAAGGCATAACTTAGCTTTGCTTTTAATTAAAGTTTCACTGATTATACTATATACCATAAACATCACAAATAAAGATAAATATATTTTTAAATTATACATTTTAATTACTTCTTTATTCCATAAAAATCTATATTTATTTATTTATTTATTATATATAACTCTTAAAATATTTTTGGGCTACAATCTTAATTTGTTTATTATAGTAATACTATAAGTAAACGTGGATATCTGATCCATACTATTCCATTACCGTAAAAAACCAATGTTAAATATATTTTGTATGTTTTTATATATACAGTTTTCCAATATATAAAAGCACAAATTTATATGACAATGTTTATAATATTTTATATATGTATTACAAATTACAATATTACGATTCACTTATTCATTAGCTACAGATGTCACAGCAGTCATCGGATTTGAAATAACTCAAGATTATAAATTATACTGCATTAACGTACTCATAATGGGCACATTCTAGGCTATTGTGGCTTTTAGCAATATGAATCTTTCTCATGCATTATACCAAAATAGGCCTTACAGCTAATTAACTCTTAACTCTTTAGAATTAATTAACTCTAAGGCCAATTTTGGTGTACTTTTTGATGAAAATAGAACATTTTTTGTTATATATTTAAAGTAGCTAATATATAGTAGCAAACTGTGACTCTCTCTATATTGTAATTAAAATAAATGATTTCTTTATTGTAATTAAAAATAAAATAAATAGCCTCTGATCCACTCGGAAGAATAATTTTATTCAAAACTTGTTTTCTTTTCCTCTGATAGTAGACGACGGAGAGTTAAGGTACTGTGTTAATAATAATATTTAACACCTTCACACTTTATCACTAAATGTCAAGATATTCCGTTAAATAATGTACATATTACCTAAAAAAATTATAATATGTATGAACTCTAAGCAAAAGAAATTAAACATAATTATAACAGTTTAAAAATAGGCGTCAAATTTCATTTTAATTGTGTGTTGTCTTGTAAGAATGCTGTAACACTCACATTGAGCTTTCATAACAAAATTCCACCTGTAATATTTTAAACATATGCACCGAGTTAGGCAAACGATTCTATTCTATAACGACGTATATGTGTAACAAGCTGCGCAAGCAACTAGTGCATTAAACCGGTGTTATCGCATTGTGTACTTAACCTTGCATAGTGTCGGTCCATAGGGCCCTTTCACCTAGCTTCTGGATATTTCGACAGATCCACATGATACAAAATTGAATTGATAAATATTATCATCCTCGCAATATTGAAATGCTAGTCTGATAAAAACAGGAACAAGGAACAGATAGGGTTTGCCGAGGAAGATTTAGTCATAGACTGTAAGACTATTTAAAGTAACATTAGTCATATAATTATACTTGATGCGAACAATAATATCGTATAGTTATATTATTGTATTGTAATACAAAATGTACAGAAACGCGTTGAATTCTACTGAACGTACGTTTCAGCAATACAAGTAATTAAAAATCCTATATATACGTATATGTATATATATATATATATATATATATATATATATATATATATATGTATATATATATATATATATATATATATATATATATATATATATATATATAATTATTATTACTATATGTCATTATGCATAATAAATTTCATTCATAAAATTCATTTTTCATTATTTATTTAAATAAATTAATTTGGTTTTATCTTAATTACGGACATAAAATTTTAACGCTCTCGTCATATTTGATAAAATATCTAATACCTCTATAATAAATTCTCAAATCGATAAGTAATTAATGCACATTTAATTATAAAGATAATTATTGAATGCAGTTACTTCAAAATTAAGATTTTATAAAATAACTATTTTTGTTGTAAGTTAATAAGCTTACCTTGCTAGCTGTTTTAAATTATTAAAGTCATCAAATTCGTACTTTTTTACCTATAGTATAATTGAAGATAATTTTATTGTGTAGGCAATTTAGATTTAGGCGGTAACAGAAAAATAAATTCCGAATAAACGAAACAATCGTCTAATGTATCTGAATACAAAAAATAATTTTAATGTACATAGTCTTACATATCTCATGTTTGGTTTTTGTTGGTTTGGTGGCTTGGTAGTTGTTATCGACCAATTTATCTTAAAAATAATTCTGTTGTCAATTTCATATGAAAGAAAGATAAATTATTCAATAAACATGTCAGTAACAATGTCGGAAACTTTTGTTAGTTATTACTATATACCGGAAACATTACACACTGACTTAATTATACTGATTTAGGCATAATATTATTATTTGTCATATGTTTTCTTCCATTTCAATTAGACAATTAATCATTGTATTCCTTATAATATATTTTATTAAGTGTGTTGAGGCTGTAATTTTTAGAAGCTTCAGTTTGGTTTAACTGGTGTCCATATAAGTTATTATTTTATATGTTAATAACCTACTTGCTGATTTTCGATTGGATATATATTTCTAATGACGATGAGTGCTTTCCGATCTCTTCTCGATCATGGGATCGAGATATCGAATAATGAGTAGTGGACCTGAACGCCACGATTTATCACACTATAACGAAGATGAGAAAATAGTTTTAAATATAATAAAAGTCTCGTGCACACAGAAGGCACGTACGCACTCCAATTATATAATTTCATATATTTCAATATATAGCACACGACTGGCAGATGTTCCGATCAATTTATTCAAAGTCGAAGATCTGCTATTTACTTCTCCTCAAGATCACTAAGTTGCTACTAACAAATCTTTGCTATTCAGGTAGCATGTGGTCGCACCAACGGAGCCGTCGATGCAATAAACATACTTCTATGGCACCAAAATGTTCTAAAACGATCTACGTCATAGAACATCGGTATTGAGGGCACTGTCAGACCATCTGACGTACTTAATTTTACGCAGAGCATTTAAAGAGGAAATGGTGTAGGGTGTGGTTAGTGGATGGATATAGTGGCGACATGTACATAATATGAGAGATTTGGCAGCACAATCATCATGTAAATGCACATAATTAAGGATAAGCAAACGTTTGCCCAGATAAATGCACTCACTCGCTCGTACTAATTCCTCAGATTCAGTGAAACCGCTAGGACGAGAGGAAAGGTCACTATTAATATTTTTATCGCAACAATTGAAAATCATCCTACAAATTAAACACCTTAGCATAGATATTTTTACGTAACGAAATGTATATATGTAACTGTACTTCTTTGCCAATGTTGAAAGACACTGCGTATATTATGTTGATTTAGACGATTCTTATGGTTGCAAGAAAACGGTGAAGAAATACAAGGAAAATTTGAACTACTAATAATTCTGAAATCACCTAGTATTATGGCTTATTATTAGCTGGTGGCTTAAAGTATATTAATCTATAAGTCACAATGAATAGACAACTATCCTCAAATTTATATAGCCCTTTTTTGCTAATTTACAAATTTTATATAATTGGCATAATAAAACCAGGTCAAATAACCAGCAATTATGAGTTTAAGTGTTGTTTCCTAGTTCTCAATGATTTAAGATCTCGACTACCTTCTTAATAGTAATATATTAACACTACATATTTGTAACTAGCCTCTACTATATATTATTATCTCGATTGTGTCAATTTAAAACAATGTTCTCGCTTGCGCGTTTTTCGAAGCTGAAATGAATATTAATATATACAAAAACAGCAATGGTAACGTAGTCATTTTAAATTCTTTAACTGTAATAGAATGCTAATCAATTTACAGACAATTAGAACTAAAATCACGATAGAAAACATTATATTTGGCCAGAGGCATGGTTAATTAAATTTGATTAACAATTAAGTGCCTGCTATTATGTCGACATTTACATACGATATTTTGGAATGTGCTAATGCTTTGCTAAATGGGTACATGTAAATCAACCTAAGTCTAGTTAACATAAGTATCGAAACATAAAAAAAACAATGTATTATATAGAAATTTATATTGAAAACCATTCAGACTAATCATATTTAAATCTTTGAGGAGAAATAAAAACGATTGATTGACGATTCGAAAATGCTTGTAAAAGAGTATTGTAATTTGAATTAAAAATATTTTAGTCCTTATTTTATAAGCTGCGTTTCTATAATATATTGACGATACTGGTGAATCGTTGTAGGTGAATTTTCCAGCTTAAAGATATAAGTAAAGGCATTTTCAATTTCGTAAAACATACCTACTTGTCAAAAGTTCCGACATGTTTCAAATAAGGTTGTGACTTAAATAACTTATATGTATTAAGAATGGATAAATAACTTATATGTATTAAGAATGGAGATAATCTACTCGTAATCTCCGTTCTCCGATGAAAATCATTTGTAGAGGACTGAGCACTGACCAGCAGAACTCAACGTAACAATTTTACACATAAATTATGTTTTTCTTTTTTTGATTTTTCCACTATAAAACTGAAAATCAGATAATTGAATTTCTTAACTTACAATACATTTTTAACATTCATTTCATAAAATTTATCTACGCATATGATATCGTAATATCCTCTGATGTTTTAGCGATAGAGGTATCCTTGTATATTTTCGTTTGCAATAGGCTCCATTAGTATAATAATGTGTTGAATGTACTTGTAAAAGTATTTTCTTGTTTAGTTTTTAGAGTATAAATTAATATGTGGTAATTATTCTTTCAATCGAAACACAATGTATAGTTATTTTAATCATATAATAGTGTAATTTTTTTAATTAATTTAAGTTCTAATGCAAAAAGTAATATAAAAAATGTATGTCTGTTCCGTAACGTAACTGTTATAAAACTGAATATTATATATTAATATAATCTATGCGAATATTCATATCTTTGGATGACCTCTTTGAATTTGATTTAATCTGAAAAATCTATCCCTAATCTTCCGCATATTATGGAGCAGTTTCAGAGGCAACTGCATTATGTAAATGTATGCCGAGAACAAGGTAATAAATATGAATAAATATTTTTAATATGATTATATATCATTATACATTATAATAATCTCTCCATAAATCTTATAAGCCAAGGTTTAAAAAATCAAAATCCGTACAATGGTAACAAAATTACTGATAACTATGAAAAATAAGTGGGATTTCTTCTGAACAATATCACTTAGGATTATAATTTTTTTTTTACAAAAACGTGAAAACCGTCAAAACGCTTTGAGCTTTAGGTCATACATTCTGCATCCGGCTGCATCAAAATTCTTATACGTATGTTAAAACTTATTTTTAGGCCTATTAATATTTTTTATACATTTTCCTGAAACTGTTAATCTTAAATGTACAATAACACTTTAAAAACCGTAAAATATATAAAAAAATAGCGTTCTCTGTAGCCAAATTTTTATTTCTTAGAAACATCTTTAGGTAGAAATTTATTAATCTCTCTACCAAGATGAAGTATAAGAATTTTGTATGTCAGCATAAATACGTTGTAGCAAACGTATAAGAATCAGCCGGAAGCAAAACGCCTGGCTTAACAGTCGGAGCGCTTGGACAGTCTTCAAGAGACACGGGTTTGAATCCTGGTGCATTAATACGTTTCCTATATGTGGTAACCTATTATTTGTTAAAAGTAAATTTTCTAATTTGTGTAGAGTAATTTAAAATATGCAGAATACAACATATTCCGTAACTGATACTCAAGCATATTTATATTATTTCATAATATAAAATACTTTTCGATTAACAGTTGTGACAACTTTCCTATCGTTGAAAACTATTGCACAATAAACCGTTCTTGATCTGATTAAATATTTAGTTCAGATAGAATACTTCCGCGAAAAATTATATTTTAATTTATAGAATGATTTAGTTGGACAAAAAATATTGGTTATACGATATGAATTTGTTTTATTCTACCTTGACCTTTTCACAGTAAGCTCTAATATAAAAATGTAATTAATGAAATATTGTATCATATATTAAATTAAAACTATGTAGGAATGTAGTACATCATACTAATAAAAAAAGATGTCTAACTAAAATCTTGTTGCTGTATTTGTAAATCAATAAGACTTTGTTATGTGTATAATTTCAATTTAAAATTAATGTATTTAGAAATACATTTTTAAGGTTGCGAAGATATATATACCTATATAAATTGAAATAATAAACTTATATATTCTTTAATGCAACTCGAAATTAACATTTACTGTTGCGAGTATGTAACAAGCTGAGCAATTGGTACTAAGGTAAATGACTTCTCAATAGACTTCCTCCGATTCTGGGTCTTTCTACATGAAACTATTGGACCATTTACTTAGATTCAGTTTAGTTTATATAATTTATATACCTTTTGTTTATAAAATGAGTATAATTTATTACGCACAACATATAAAAGACATTACTATATTTATAAGATACACTTAATAAAATAGAATCGTAAAACGCTACTCTAGCGAAATGGGACAGTGAAAGCAAAATTGGTTGTGGATTCGATTCCTGTTCAGAAGAATGATTATACTTAAATTACTTATGTTTTTCTGCCCTTGTAAAATAAAGCGCGTCATTAAAGTTTGCTATTTAACATGCAAATCGGGCGAGAAGTAGCGAACAGTGTGTTTCGACATTAGGATTCTCTCTGGCTATTCTATTATGCGCGATAAAGCGTGAAGTTGCTGTCTCATTTTTTATAATAACGAAGTTTAGTTTGGGCTAATGGTAATATAAATAAATAAAAAATAATCCACATGTTCTAAGAACAACTTCTGCTCACGAAAACGCAAGTGATAATATGAATTATTCACCAGGATACATTCAATCAATCGTACTCAGTTAATATATTTATCTAATGTACATAAAAAGTAATAATAATTGTTACTAAGCATAACAATACTTAGAAGTTAATATTAAAGTAAAACATTTTCTTTACCTTTCATTTATTGCATTTCAAGACATGTCATTAATATGATTTTCTATGATTAGTTACTTTTAATTAGCTGGACAATATAGTATTATACAACTAAAATGTCAATGTTAAATACAAACAGGCATACTGCCTAATGTGTTAAAAAATAAGAGTGATACACTTATTTAAAAAATATTACTTAATGTAAAATATCATGTCTGCAAAGATTTTACCTAAGCCTTTTCAAATAGATACCTTCGAAAGCAGGCTAAGGTTGTAAGACAAAGTGACAAAAAATTGTTACTAAATAAATTAAATTAATAATGTAAGATATTGAGCTATATGTTCTTATACAAGGGATTGACAACGTGGTTTCTACAAAAATACTTTATTTAAAACTGTCAACATCAGCCGGAAGACATCCACTGCTGGATATGGATCCTGACATGGTCTTTTTCTATACTATCAAGTATATTTTATGTATTTTATATAAAATTTAAAACGTTTTTCTATTTATTACACATATTGTAATTAGTCGACATTCTTAGGTCGCGTGGTCTATGCTCCAATGCACACCGGAGTTGCATTAATTGGATTAAACTATCATCAAGTGTTGCATTGTAATTAGTTTCCGTTCGTAGTGCAAACAGGAAGACGGAATGATGGATTATTGACACTTTTGATTTTTATAGCTGCCTTAACACACTATTTAACAGGTAAACCTCATCCCAAGCTCTATAACATTTATGTCCCAAGTGCCTGCCCATGAATATTCAAATTTAATAATAATAAATTTTTGTGGCAATGGCTGTGGCAATTAATATATCATGTCTTATTAACATCAATGCATTCATGACATAAATCACACAAAGCGACAAATATGTAAATTGTGACAGTTATACTAGCAGCCATTGTAATTATATTTTCAATCAGTTCAAATCAATATGTATGAAATCGACGGAATGGTATTTATATAATTATTATGTCTATATTTACAAACCGAGACAGATAAATAAAAAGGCTTGTACGTAATAATGACAATGCGTTTATCGTAATTGTGCCATTACCAGCTGGTTTCAGTATTAGTACCAGCCTTAAGGCTCACTAAGAACTTCAACAAATTCGTTTCTTATATATCATTCATTATATTAAAATATGATGTATCAAATTATTTCACAGTTTGTTTAAATTATACAGTATTTCGGTCTGAAAGGGAAATATTTTAATTAAGCAAAAATAAAAAGTAATACGCTGAAATAGAAAGTTATTATACTACCAACTTAGAATTTTAAAATTAATTAAATATATAGGTATTTACGTATTCGTGGTTATATATTTACATGATATGATAAGTCAGATATCTACTAATCATACATTCAAGACTTTTTCGTTTATACCAAAAGACCCTATTCTCATAGTCTGTACGTGCCCTTATTTTAAAAGTAACAGTGTAAGTGGTATGAAAATCTAATTCTCTGATATAGACCTACCGCGCCCACTGCTAACATTCTCTTTGTACACTCAATAAGAAAATAACAGCCACTCTTCAAACTCGATAGGTTAAATGTATTTTTTTATATTTAAACGTACGGGTTATATAATTTATTTTTAATACCTAAATCTGTAATTATTAAACTATGAAACATAAGAAGTAATATTTTGTTAGAAAGAAATAAAAAAATGTTTCTATTTTATGCGAATTATTCTGATGCTGCTGCTTTCAAATGCTAGTAATTCTTATTTCAAATTTCAAATAAGTCAAATTTCCGCATATTTGAAATTATAAGTAGCTTGTTAGGTAACGAATTATTTTCTGATGCGTTTCATTCTCGCATCCCACTACCTGTCTATCTGTTATATGTTATTAAAATATTCTGCATTTTATAGGGCTGTTTTAAGTATGGCTAGTGGTTTAATATACAAAAAGGTAACAATTTAATTCAATTTTACGTGTATTGCCAATTAAAATCTACTTTTAATAGTAAACGGTTCAGTCAACCTATAAATTTGTAGTTATATGCAAACTAGAAGCAATAAACGATAACTATTTTAACTTGAGCTTAATAGTTAACAGGTAATATTTGAGGTTTTAGTACATTATGTTAATTTTACCTTAGAAGTCTATATTTAATAAAAAAATTCTAACAATTTTTTTTACTGTTTGATGTTCATGCTTAATATATTAACCTATGTTAATATTTCGTATGTAAATTTTCACTATAAGTAAAACTATACCAGTAAATTTTCACTAAAAGTAAAACTGTTTTTAAAGTGTTATTCCACAATTAGGATTAGAGCGCATTTTTAAAAAAACGTATAAAAAATTAAACGTAGCGGGATTCGAACCCGCGCCTCTTCGATAACGTCCAAATTACCGGCTGCGCCGAAATTCTTATACGTTTGTCATAACTTATTTATATTGTTAGCATCTCTGTAACTCTGTAGCTGTAACATGGCTTAGCGGTCAGAGGGTTTGGACGGTATCCAAGAGGTCCAGGTTTGAATCCCGATACGTTCAAATTTTTTTAAGTTTTTTCAACAATGTTTTCTAACTCTAAGTGTGAAATAACACTTTAAAAATAGTAAATATTAAAATAAAATAGCATACTCTCTTGTTAAACGATTATATCATAATAATCTTTAAGTAGCAGAAATCTGTTAAAATTTCTTTACAGATGTTTATAACCTAAGTAAGTTGTAACAAACGTGTAAGAATTTCGACGCAGCTAGTAGTAGAACGCGTGGCTTAACGTTAAGAGCGCTTGGATGGTATCCAAGAGGCGTGAGTTCGGATTCCACTGCGTTCAAATTATGATAAGTTTTTTCAAAAATGTTTTACATTATCCTTTATTCCTTAAATGTATTATTGGTACTCCTTAAACGTCCTAATGATAAATAGTTTTTTATAATTTGTCTTTGACTTACCAAACAGTTCGAACCTACAACTAAAATATGTAGTCAGATGCTTGCCCATAGTGCCACCAAAGGATCATCAACTTGCCCACTATGACCCCTAAATACCATGAATTTGTCATTAATTTAATTTTGATATTTAATAATTCCTTGTATGCAAAAGCTGACAACCCTATTAGTGAACGGGTGATACCTACCATCATAATATGGTCTAAGTACGTGTAATCAAAAGATATTAGGGCAAGAACGCGGGATTGGGTGTGTCCCGCCTTCTATTGTGAACCTTCCAGACAGTAGTACATTATTGATTATTTCAACAATAAAAGAGGTCTGTAAATACGTTTATAATGACGTAAATTATATTAATATGTACCATTATTTTCAAACAGTTTTCCTATAATTCTTATGAAATACCGTAAGTATCTCAACAACATTAATACATTATGCTATCTTTACACATAAAAACTGTAACAGATATCGATATTATACTAAAAAAAATCATTATGATTTTTTAAATATTTTATCCGGTCGCTCTTCACTTAAAAACTGTTGGACGAATGTTAATGATACTTTTTTGTTAAATTTATATCTTAATACTTCACAACATATAAACCACCAATTATTCTGAGTTTGAAAATATCTTATACGAAACCCCAGCAGCCCGTCTAATCTCCAAGATATATTACTATAACGACTTAGGAACAGTAGTTCAACGTAGTCAGCACTTTCTGTTGGCCTTGAAGAACACTAGGAAAGTTTTAACAGTGTACATGGCATAAAAAATATTAGTTTACGCATTTCGATTGTTCCATTTAAATAAAAAAATATAATATAATATGTCTGTGCATAAAACAATATCCTAAATATGAAATGCGTATACCTTATACAAAGCCGCAGCTGTAGTGCATATAGCTAGTGATTACTACAATAACGCAGCTTTTGTTCTTTTCATTTTTTTTTCACGTCATCATCACGTACAGACTAACAACTGTACAAATTCATATTTTGTTTTATTTTTTAACGATGCGTACATTGAATTTGTTAATCATTATGCGCAAATGCATTTAGAAATAAAATAGAATGTGTCCAAATTTAATTCACTATTTCTGAATTGCTTAGGAGGCGTCTGACTGTAAACGTGATTGGTTTAAGGTTCGATTCCCACTCGGGAAAATTATTATTATTTAAATCTACTAAGAAACAAAATATGGGTATAAACAAGCCACTCAAAATTATTTTCTGCATTACATTACCACCTAAGATATGACGCCTACAATTACTCACATAATTAAGATTATATCAAATGACTCACTGCAGTGCCTGTCTATATTAATATTAGACCTCGAAATTCATGAACGTGATGACTCTTGTTAAATATTTTAAATCTTTATATACAAATACAATAGTAAAAACTTATATTAATTAAGGAATAAAAATATTTTAATTACATTACATAACTAGTGAAGTCTGTAAAAATAAGTAATTCTAGGTACATACGTAAAAACTTTTGTAAAATTGTATAAAGTTACTTACTTCGTAGCCTTTACGATAATTCATTGTTAGCTAAAATAGAAATATTAAGAGTTATATATATTTTTAAGGAATTTTATAAATTAATGTCTGTTATTGAAAATGCCTTTTCTTGCAAAAAAAATTCTTGCAAATTTATTAATATATTTTAACAAATCATGAGAATAAAAACCCAGTGAGAAGGTAATTAAAATAAATAAACATGTAAATTTCTTTTCTATTATTTATTTTGTTTGATTTTTTCATTAATAAGATTATATTACAATATAATAATTAATGATAATAATTATTAAAACTAGAAGTCGATTGTGTTATTTAAATATATAACAAAAAAATTTAAAAGAGAACAACAACAGTGCGTGAGACGCCGCGAGCGAGCGCGAGTACGCCTCTCGCGACCCGCGCACTTTGTCGCACCTCACACGAGACGTTGCTAACTACCTGCGATGATCCATGACTATACAATGGTAAAATATAAAAATAATAGTTACAATGTACATAATACGTGATCGCTATCTACTAGTTTGGTACTTATATAGTATTGATTTTATGTCACACGCGACATAATGGGTAATAACATTCTTAGTCCAACTAGCAAGTGGTGGGAGGTTGGAAGAGAACCGATGCACCTACACTCTACACTTATACCTCTTGCCGATGCAGCTATTTGTACGGTATGTTAACGCCTTACTCGATTAAATTAATTATATAGTTGGGTTTTAGATTTTAGGCTAATAAACGACTGCATGGCTTATCCAGAGGCACTACGACAATGATAAGCAACGTGCCTAACTTTAAGTACCAACCATCTAATGCACTCAAGCTAAGTTACAGCTTATAAATCAATTCCTTAGTGCTTCGCTCCCAGATATTGCTACGACCTTTGTAGTGTACAACGGTGGTGGTACAGATACTATTTACTTCCGCGTATAAAACAGTGTTTATATATTACTATCCTATATATAAAAAATATCACTGGACTTACACAACTAACGAAGTCGACCAATATATAAAACAGTAATAATACCTGCATATAATTTCGTTGCTATTTGTGGAATTTAGAACAGTTGTCCGTTATTTTCGTCTAGAAATCATTTAAATTAATACACAATTACACGTTCCAAAAAAATATTAATAATAAATTTAATCAATATATTTTTTCTAGAAAAAAATGTTGACCACCGCTGCACTCTCACGCGTGGTCCTCTATAAAACAGTACGGAGACCAGATGACGAGTCTAGTTAGGCTGTCTATAAATTATTGTCATTAATTTTGGTCAGCTCAGGAGGATAGTGTCGAGTATAGCCTCGTACACGTAGGTAGGTACGTAGGTACAAGAGAAGTCACACATCGAATAGACAAAATGAGCAAAACAAATAACCCCGAATATATAAAAAAAATAATCAAACATTGCATACCGACGTTATTGTCAAAAATGGTAAAATATACCTAATTTTTATTATATTCATTTTCATTAACATCTGGAATTTTGATATATCTAAATAATAAACCACTTAGGGACTTGATAAATATGAGAGATCACATCTTGTGACCGTTTTAGAAATGTGTGTGAAATAAAGAGTACAAATAATAATATAATTAACTAAATTTGGATATTTATGACTAAAATCCTCGTTAAATTAAATAATATGTATTCGCCTATACATACATGACTGGTAAGCTTAGTCGAGAATACAGTAATGTTTTTAGACCACTACTTTAAAGAAAAATAGCACTGTTTCCCACACACGCACAAGCACACGCGAACGCGCCTCTCAGAAGTAACAAGCTATGTATAGTAGTCGACTATGTACAGGACGCCACGCCGCCGCGCTCCGCCACCGTAAGGCAAATCTCGTGCTTTGTTACATATACATACTCATATATACTTTATATTTACAAATTATAAATGGCAGTCAGTTATACGACATCCAACAGCACCTGCTCTTTTCATACACTAAAGCGTGTCTTGTATAAAATTTAAAAAATTATTTATCGCAAGCGATAGGTACCGCTTCAGGATCATGAACGACCCGGCAGACAAATATACATATGTCGGATCGAACGCGTATAAATGTATTAAAAAATTTAACATATTCATATATGCAAAAATAACGCCTAAATTAAAAACTAATGATATGAATATAGTAATTTTGACTATCTAATATTTTAAATAATAATATATCTCTGTCCGATAGTCGCGAGTGGGGGCGCGCGGTCGGCGGCTTTTTCTCCTTGGGGAACCTTGTGCAATTCCCGGTTACACTACAAAGTTTATCTTAGATTTATACCATTCCACGGTTTTATTTTTCTATTTAGGAATTTTTCAATCTTGAATTATCTGTTAAAAGTGAATCAAGATGAAAAAATAGCTAAAACCACTATAGAAACTTACGATAGACTACATATTATACAAGAGTAGATCGAAAATACTAGTATCATAGTTAAAATCATGCCTACTACTGGACTCCGCTCTGTCTTTATAAGGAGTATGCACAGTATACGATGGACGGCCTAACTTTGTGAATCTTTCATTTATCATTGAATTATATGTGAAATCTAAAGTACTTAAAATATTAAAATATTTACTCAAGATATAAAACAAATGGTGCAAAAATATAAAGCTACTAAAATGTTACAAAACGAATAGTTAGTTTTAGACCACACGGAAAAAAATAAATACCACAATTTACAGTATAGATAGTGTATAAGTATTAAAAAACGTCTATTGCTTGCTATAAAGCGAAATTTTCTTAGGTTAATTGTGTCATAATCGAAAAACGATCGATGTCGGTACACTTTTGTAACAATTAGTGCATAAGTTGTTAAAATATAAACAAACAGAGCGAAGTTTCTGAAGTAAACCTCTAATAAAAGCGTCTCATGCTCACTTCACTGTTACATTAAGACATCCTCTCGGCAATCGCAAACAACTTATCATCTTATCCTACAAATATCATTAATACCTGCAACTGCATCTTTGACACTAAAGCAGTTATATATAAACACAATAATGTACATTGATTGGCCTTTTTAAAGATTCGTCTGTCCCTTCAATGGATTTATTCAACTCAATTCGATAATATAAAACAAAAACAAATAAAGCTATGGTCACAATGTATCATTAAAATGTGACTTGTCATATACATATAGCGATAAATCTAAATTTATATTATATATATATATACATACAACTATGTATATTCAAATTGCTTATTATTCTTATTTTGCATGTTTTTCATGTTAATAGAAGTCTCATAAAAAAAATATATTAGTACTAACAAATGTTAAATAATTTATTTAATTTTATTATTGTGTGTCATGAATGTAATAATCTATAAATACGTAACAAATTAAATATCTATCTTAGTGTCAGAAACACCATTGCATTCATTTATAAAATAAATTTGGAGTGCTACAAACTTAATATTTTACATAGGAAACGCCCTCCCGGTTCCTATTTATTGGCTAAATCAAATACTGTCGTATTTATGGAAGACTTAACGAAAGTACAATATAACCAAAGATATTTCTTTTAAATAAAAAGCGATAAGACCGCTGCTCGCTCTAACTAAACGGCACTGCAGTTATCACGAGCCACACTTAATATGAACTCGTGGTGGCGGCACTATCTTGTTGCGGTGGAACGGAAATTCGAATGATTATACTTTAAATGAAATGAAGGCAATAACGGGAGGGCTGGACAGTCTCAGTAATAAATGAACAAAGTGAAATGACGCGCTGCCGCTAAAAGTGATCTTTAATTTTTATGTTATTTAATGAAATATTATTAAAATATTTAGAGCAGAAGTTTGAAAAATACTAACGACATATGGTACATCCATTTATCGCTATTATATCATTGTGCCTTTTTGCTCATTATTAATAAAATAAATAAAGGATTAAATATAGAAGATATTTTTAGATATTGGCCACAGTTAAAATATAATCCATTTGGCAATTTATACAATATATGTTACTTAAAAAATACTTATCGTGACATATCTTTGTAATTATTCTAATTTTCTAATTACAGTTCACAATAAGTTATCCGACAGTCATTCAACTTGCCAACTGTATTATCTTACCGGGCACTGCAATTATTATTCATTATCAAATATTTTGTTACATATCCCTAAAACAAATTCTTTGCGCTAAGCAAATAAAGAGCTATATAGTTATAAAAATCTCATGTATCTACAGTTTCTAAGAATTTTTTTCATACTAACACAACTAGCATATTGTAAACTTCGTGTACATTATGTACATAAATAAGCAGAGAAGACAATATATTTTAATTTACAATTGCACTATAATATACACGACTCATATTCAGTACTCATGGGTTTTGTATACAAAACACAATACTCGCATATTTAGAAGTCCCTTCCATGCAAATCATTCGAATTTTCTTCCTCACAAATCTTAAGAGTAATTTTTAAAAATGGTGTTGCGAATTCATGAGACACTTTTCGTACATAAGTGAGTTATTTTCTATGAACTATTGTCACTACAGGCACTAGTAGCGACAGCACTAACTGGGCAGCGTGTATGACATGAGGTGATAGAGATGTGTTGTGAAATATGAATTTGAGTTTCGGAATATTGTTTGACAAAACTGCAGCTTAGACCTACAACCTGACCTAAATGAATAAAGCAATCTAGTGTTAAATGACAACTGGTCATCTCTGTGTCATTGTCATAGAACTACAACTTTATAAAAAGTGTTGCTAGATGCGTTCCACAGAGAACAATTCATTATTAAACAATTTTGAATGAAGAATGTGTCAAAATGTATTTAGTGTTTTTTTGTATATTTGTGATGAGTTAGAGTGAGCCAGCAGGGAAGCTGGCCGACGAGTTGCTGTGCGCGAGCGAAAGCATCGAGCCGGACAGTGACTGCTCCTCCTCGCCGTAGCCTTCTCGGCTACCTTCCGCGATTGCCATTGCACTGGAATTATAATAAACACATTTATACTGGCACCAACTAATTCGTTTTGACAATTGTATTAAATTTATATTTTTTACTGGCACAACAATCAATCAGATTTTGGTTAATAGGGTTGTATTTTATGACTGTACGTGCATATAAAGATATATATTTAAACAAGGAAAATGTTAAACCTTTGTAAAACATATAAAGTAACACTTCTACATACCTGAAGCCAAGACGTGCACTTTCGCTATCGAAGTGCTCAAGCTCACGCTCGTGACGTTCGTGCAACATTCGCGTACGTTCGGCCCGCTCCGCCACAAACTGCGCGCACTCCGACTCCATCTGTTTTGTATTATATTATTTTGTAGGGAACAACTGTTTACTTTAAATTTTCACAAATTATTTACACAGACAATAGATATATATGTAGATGTCGACCACATAGTGATATATATTTCATTGTGTGTGAGAGAATGGTATAAGTTAAAACGTGTATCACGAAAATACTTATTAAATAAACTGCAATATAAAAAGCAGTAACCAGAGAACAGATTATTTGTATTAGTAAGCAGCACTCTACAGCGGAAAATAGAGACACGTGCGTACATCTAAGACATCAGTTTCCGTATCGTGGCTAATGAAATAGAATAGACATCACAGAATAATATAAAACTTTCATTGAATTAAAAACAAAATTTACCTAAAAGTAATTTAACCTAAATGAAACATAGTTTCTATCTATATTGAAATAATGATTTAATTATGGTTCTACATTATTTGTTATTTTAAATATAGTGAATGTCAACTGTACCTTTGCCTCCAATAATGCGCGCCGTACCGCGACACGCTCTTCCAACTCGCGCCGCTCTCGATTGCGCTGCGCCTCCGCCTGCATCTTACTCTTGCTCTGGTACGCAGTGAGCATGTCTAACTCGTGAACTAATTGCATCTTGAGTTGTTGGCACTCCATCTGAGATATAATAATATTATTTTTATCAGTTGCCCTTTGTCTTACCAGAGTGAAGAAATGGAAAAAAATTTAAAATATTGGTGGTGTACCGACAATTGTTTATATTCCAGGACACTACACTCATTTAGGGGGATGATTAAAGAATATTTATTAAAATTACTCAATAACATTCAAAAATATTATTAAGTAATTCTAATAAATAAAATGTTCACTAAAATTCAATTCAGTAAACGTTGCAGTAAATGTTACATAATTCTTTCTCGTCCACAACACCAAAAACAATTGTAATGTTGATAAACATTTACATATTTTAGTTCACTTGAAACCACATTGTCTAATGTAATCAATATTACTTTCCATTCAAATCTAGTCAGCCTGAGTATCTTAACATACTCAAAGTCACTTAATAAATCCAACTTGCTTTATGCCAAGTGGCCAGGGATCCTATACTAGCAATTATTTTTATATTTATATTAGTAAAATTTAAATTTTAGTACAGCTAAAGCAGAAATAAAAAAATCATACATACCATTTGACTCTCATCAAGACGCACAGTTTGTTTCTGCAACATCTCACTGATGCTCTGGTCATACTGCTCACCGAGAAGAACGAGTTTGCGACGTTTCTCATCTTTTAACGATTTTATCACTTCTTTTTGTTGTTCCTAAAGAATAATTTACAATATAAAACTACATTATAATTTCTAATAGTTAGTTAATTGGACCACACAACTAATGCATATACATAGCGCTGATGTTTTGATTCTTTCTTAAATTATAATTGGTGACGAATTTTTGACACTGTTCTATGCATAAATTAAAAAATATATAAAATATTGTTATAAAATCTTTAAAAAAATTTCTAACTGAGAAAAGGCTAAGTATTTTATGCAGTTTATTTATTTTTTTACTTCAATTAAGTGATAATATTAATAAGAATCTAATTGTTTTTGATAAATCAGTTGCTAGCAGCAAAGCTAAAATTAAATAATTAGCTTAAGTCCAATTAGCGTTTTTAAAAATATTTAAGCTTTTAAAAATATTTAGCTTAAGTCCATTAAATGTACTAAATATTTTGTTAATTAACTATGTTTTATATTTCTTAAAAAAATAAGAATCTTACCTTAGGCGTCATTTGTAAAATCTGCGTTTTGAGGGCTTTGTACTGGCGCGTTTGTATCTTGCAGGTCTCACGGAATTGTTTGCGTATTTGCATTTCTTTTTGCTGTTCAAATAAAAGTAACATTACACATTTATATTTTGGCCGACCAATAATACACAAGGTGTATTTATGTCGGTGATAAAAAATATATTAGTTAGTGAGTTAAACATTGTTTCGTATTAAACTAATATTTATTGTACGATGTTTACTAAAAACAGTACTTTTGTTGCAGTTAGTTTAGTTCAAAATAATTGAATACTGTGCTTTTGTTATGAATGCGCTTTCCATCTTCTCTCCAAAACTAAAGCTCCTAACATGGTAAAAAACAATGAAAGGAGTGTATTAAGCACTACATCCTCTATGCCTACTCTAAATTGCTAAAATGCTAAATTAGGGATTTAATATTCACAAGTAGAAAACAAACAGGTTATTATGGGTGAAAAACTCTAGTAAAATTATTATATACCTTTAAGCTCTTGGGCTGCTGTTTGAGTTGTAACGCGTGCTTCTTGCGCAACTCATGTTCTGCACGCTGCATGTAGTCGCGCTGGTTCGCCAGTTCCGTCGCGTGCTGATTGGCTAGTTGTTCTTCCCTACAAAATGACCACTCTTCATTATTAGATGTAAACTAAAGAGATTTACTAAACATGTAAGCAATTGTTACTACATTATTTATTAGTTCTTATAATAATTGTGATCTATGGGCTCATGTATACAATTACAAAAAACAGTAATAGTTGCATTAGCATGGCAATAAACTTCTTCCCCCTTACCGTGCCGGACTTAACTAGACAAAATATATCGTTCTGTCCATGCAATCAAATCTTCAGATAAATTACTGCATACAAAAAAATATATGTTCGTTTCGATTACGAAAGACGTTTTCATCACGAAAGGGATTTATTTGACACCAACATTTTTATAAATTAAATCATTTGAAATTATATACATTATACGAAAACGTTTAAATCTAGCATAAGTGTTTTCTTTAGTTTTTGTATATTATCAAGATAAAAATTATTAATCTACCTTAATGAGTGGACTCCCTTCTGTTGCCTGTATTCAAGGTCTTGCGTTTTTTCATGGTGACGAAGAAGCATTGAGTGTGCTTGCTCCAATTGTGTTTGTCGCTTATTTAACTCCTAAAATGAATTTACACATTTAAATTATGTTTTTAAGTCAAATATAACAATAAGACGAGCTACATGTAAATTTATTCATTCTCAACAAACGATCATAAAATGATACATTCTATATAATAATTTTAACTTAATACATACCTCTCTAAGTAGCTCCTGCTCCTTGTGATGCAGAGCGAGCATACGGCGTCGCCGGAATCGCCGCAACTCGAGCTCGAGGTACTCGCGCTGAGAGCGCACCAGCCGCGCCTCCTCCACCGCCTCCGCCTGCTTCAGGTTGTCCTTCTGGGATCTAAATATTGTTAAATACATGTATTAACTTTTCAAATTTATTTAGCTGTGCTGTTGAAATGAAAAAACCTTAAAATTCCCCTTAAAATTCGATAAAATTATAATTTATCTGCATTAAAAGCTAAATTTGAAAAATGCCGGAAATCATTTATTTTATTGCAATTTTCTTGTATGATACACCTTACACCTTACATATAACTTTCTTGTTTATGACCCATTGCAATAAGCAAATACCACACGTTAAGAGAAGGTTATCAAAATGAGTATTGCACTCAAACTGAATTTAAATAGGCTAATCCCTTTCCCAGAGCAGCGTGCATGAGCGCGAAGCACGAACAAAAAGTCACAGACAAACAGAAAAAAATTCTAAAAATAATTTCTCATATACCTTCAATGTACAGACAGCAATCATTTACATTTTTATTATATGTACAGATAATCATCCAAGTATGATTTATTTTACATTTCAATTATTTTCATTTCGCCGACCTGGTAGGACAAAGTGAAGCGTTAAGTTCCGTCACATACAACTCGAACTCAACTGAAAGCTGCAAAAAAAAGGTAACTTGACTTAGTTCTCCTAGAAATTTCTATCCTGCTATGTGGGATAATCCGTAAAGCTGAATACACTAATAATGGTAGTTAAGAAGTTCCTAGCTATATATAGTGTTAATACTGGAAGTAATATCATTATCTTAATTCAGGATCTAGAATAATTTAAATTATTATTCTTCATTTAGCACTTACTGTAATGTGGCATCCCTTTGCCGCTTGGGCGTGGCGTCGTCCATACTGAGTTCTTTTTTCCACCTTTCCTTGTTAGCCTTGTATTCGCGTTTGCGTTGTGTCTCGAACGCCTTCTTATCTTGTTCTTGACGCGCTGTTATATCTTTTATAAGCTTCTTTTCGGCTGCAGCGTTTTGTTTTTGCTTTCGCTCTAATTCTTGTACGTGTTTTGTCTAAAATAAAAAAGTTATGGATACCATACCATTTAAGTGAAGTAACATTTATAATCTGTCCAACTAGACAGATTATAAATGTTATAAACTTTTAGTTAAAAGTTGCCATGTTTGGATGATTTATACTTAACAAACAACGAATGTATATAAACTAAACATAAAATACACGTGAAGATTTTCAAAGTTTCTTGTCACAACTTACACACACAAAAACAAAACAGAAATATAGATGCCTTCAAGACCTATACATAAGAACTACTCGAGTCTATTTTAAAGATACTATGACAAACAAAATAAATATAAGTATTAAACAATAACGAATATTTTAAACTATACTATTTTATACGGAATAATCGCATATATTTAGGTATTCGAAAATACATTTTTAGAAACCTGACGTTTCGAACACTTTGCAGTAGTCAACAACAAGTACACAGACCACAGACAAAATATACGCGATTAATCCGATTAAAATAGTTTCATTATTTATAAAATAGGAGTATGCTAATTGTATATCTCTCTTTAAGCAAATTATTTAATTTTAAATCTGCGTGAAATAAAGCTACGATGCTTAATATAATACGTGTCGATAAATGTATAAAATAGCTGCCGTTAGTCACCTGCAACCGCTCCAGTTCCCTACAAAGCTGCTGCAGCAACGAGTCGTACTCGCGGTCGAGCTGCGCCTTGTGCGCTTCTACGTCCGCCTTGCAGCGCTCCTCCAGCTTGAGCAGCGCGGCCTGGTGCTCGCGCCGCATGCGCTTGTAGCCGGACATCTGCTCGTGCATCTCCTGAAATATTTATGTTAAGCATATTATACACTTTTTTTAACCGAGTTGGTATTTTTATTTAATTATATTCTCTCTCTCTCTGTGTAAAAAAAATATAAATCTCTGTGTCTAACAATTATATCAAAATAAAGATATTTCGATGAAGGAGAAAAGACAACATAAAACATAAAATAATACAAATATTATGTGTATAAAAGTCTAGGAAAATGATTAGGACAAAAACTAGTGGCTATAATTACCTGATTATGTTCTTTCTGCTGCTTCGTGACGATACTGGTTGTTCGTATCGTGGCGAAATTGTTCGCGCCGTGCTCTGATACCAGAGATATTGCGGCGGACACATTGTTGCTAACACCTATAATGGCAACCATACATATAAAAAATCTACTACAATCAAAATTTTATATTAAAGATTTTTTCAGCAACTATTAATATTTTCAATAATCATTTAAATTTATAATACAAATATAAAATTATTATTTAAAACTAAGTTTACTAACACAGTAATAAGTATAAAATCACCTCTATGTGATTGTCTACGCTGAGTATTCCTGTTATCATCACCACTGTCTTGCTGCCAGGTTGAGGGTGCGTTCACATACTCCCTGTACTCATTTGCCTGCTTCTCCCTCTCCCTCTCCCTCTGGGCCTCCCTTATCGCCTCGCGGTTCGCGTAGTCGTCCCCGTAGTCATCGCATAGAGAGTCCCTGTTGGCATAGTCCCGCAAGACCTCCCTGTTGACGTAGTCGTCGTGTGATCCCGGCACTGGAGACTCGCTGTCTCTGCGTATGAAACAGCAACATGAATAAAGCCAACGCTTGCGTGCTCTGAAAGGAAGAACTCTAACTAATGCGTGACGTGCGTGTATGATGGATCAAGCGTGATGATTTTATATTAAGTTTCAATAGTAAACTTGTTACACTCTAAAACAAAGCATTTAGTTAATTAAGTGTGATTGGCCGTTAGTGCATATGAGTGGTTTAGTAAAATAGTGAATTCATTATAAATAGACCATTGTTTTGATGTACACTGTAAAATAATATTAACAAAGCAAAATATTGAAAAAGATAAGTAATAAGCATGTTAAAATTTTACAAAACAAGTAAGCAGTGGGGAAAATAACAAACATAAAAAATAGTCTATTTACGATGAAAGAGTTTTTGCAAGAGTGATGTGGTACCTGGCAGAGTGAGCTGGTTGGTGGTTGTATTGCTGGTATGTTGGCTGTTGCTGGTGTTGATGGTTTGCGTTCAGCTGTAAGGGATACAGTAATTGTCAAGTTATATTCTGTATATGATAAAAACATATTAAAAATAAAATATAATTTAGCGTATAAATTCTATAACATTATCTAAACAATCATTTTTTAATTAGCAAAGATGTGTAATTTGTTTTTAACATTTTTTTAATTAGCAAAAGATGTATATCCTATTTTTAACAAGAATAAAATTGAATTTCAATGTATGTTATAAAATAATAATATTCACCGGTCGCCGCCTCCTCAGGCTACCAGAAGAAGAGCTTTGGCTGGACGCACCCGCGGCACTGTGCTCTGACGTCGCAGAATTTGACTTAGAGCTATCACCGCCTGACCGCTCCTCTGCGGTCTCTTCACTATCACCTGTAAATTGAAAATATAAATTTACTTCACTTCAAGCTTCACGCTTTATTTATTCTGAACAGCAGAACAGTCAGAGAAAACAGACACTAGTATTAAAACACGCCATTGACTGGTTTCTGCCTAAATGCTACGCTTTGTGTATGGCGTATCCTCATTTATGTATATACAAGTTAATTATATGTCTGCCTATTGTGTAAATCCTGCTTACACATTTAGTAAATTATCGAAAGAGACATAAAACATCTTAAAAATATAAGAATATATTGTATCAGTAGACTTTTACATTATGTTTTTACAGAGTTTGCTGCGAACTTCTGAAGATTGTTTTAATAGTTTATGTGCTTAATTTCTCCATGTAATTTTTTCTTTGCGCTTTGAAACGGTTACAGTCATGACAACATAAAACAGACTTAGGTTCAACTGTAAGCCGACGATATTATTTTCAATTTACCGAAAAAAAAATACTGAATATTTATTGGAAAAAGACATAGAATCACAACAACATTATAAATAATAATCTGATTGTCATACATATAATACACATCCCAAAATGGGCCAATTTTATATGGTGTTAATTATATAATTTGTCGTTATTTTTAGTATGGCTAGATGCTTATACGAGGTCGTAAGTAAAAAGCTTACCAATAGCACTTTCATTGTCCGCATCAACCATTAATATCTTTTTCATCTTTCTATAATTCAAATTATCCAGATCTCTCACAGCCGCTTTAGTTCTCTGTATGAGATCCACCAGGACGTTTGGCGATCGCGGCCTCGTTATATACGGGTGGGAGAGGAGTTTGGTCGACGAAGGTCGGTCTTGAGGATTCTTCTGTAGACAAGCTTCAACGAAATATCGAAAGATATCCGTCCACTCTGGCGCCTATAAAATTATTATGTGTAAAATATAAAAAATCGCTTTGAATTAAAAAAAAGTAGAAAATCTGTAATTGCAAACTTGGAAATAGAATATACTGAGTATACTTTCATTTTTAATTTTACTTTTTTTGTTATTTTATTAGCGATTATCACTGATAAATTAAGTTCAAATACCTTAGATAACATTTTTTTTTTAAATCTGGCTTTTATTCTAAACCTAAATTTGATAAAAAATAAATATGATTTTAATTAGAAGGAATACAATGAAGTTTGCCTTGTTACTTCCATATTAATAAGTAATCATTTTTAAGTAAATACTTACTTGTAATGTAGGTGAATCATTTTGTGCAATGTGGTAGAGAGCAGACATGGCATTCATATTGAAATAGGGGGGTTTTCTCTCGGCCAACTCGATGCAAGTTATACCGAGTGACCATACATCCACCTGTAAGGTGATAAGATTTAAAATATTCAATGGCATTAATAAGACCTCAAATGCTAGTAAAGCTAATAAAACTTCTTCAAAATAATTTTACATTTCACACTATATATTTTTTTTATTCAATTACTAATAAAATAGTAAATAGAAATACTTCAAATACCTTTCCATCATACTGCCCTTCGTCCATAGCTAGTATCACTTCAGGGGCCATCCAATATGGCGTACCAACGAAACTGTTTGCTGGACACTTTATGCTTGCACTGCCAAAATCAGCCAATTTGACTGTACCATTTTCTGTTAGTAAAATGTTTCCAGCCTTGATATCACGGTGTATGCGACCTAGGCTATGCAAGTACGATAGACCACATACTACCCCCTCACATATTGCAGCTATTTCTTCTTCACGTAATGGACGCTTGTGAACCTAGTAATATTTTAATAATTAATAATAACTTAGAAAGAACTAAAGTGTAACATTTAAGAATTCGTTTACTCAAACAAATCCTGATTTTAAACATAAATGGAAGAAGTAATTACAGGGTTTTAATTAATACATTCAAATTTAATTTAATATGTATATTCAATGTTATTATTATTATTACAAGGAGCATAATAAGAAAAAGTGTTTTCATCTCCTAATCTAAACATAAAAAATAAATTGAAAAGTTCGAAATCAGAAATTATTAACTCCCTGCTTCCCAGTGTCAGCAAAAGTAAGCTTATTTCTTATAGCGCAGTTAATCTCTTAGTTTCATTTTTTGCATGACAAGAATTGCTTACGAACTGATACACTCTTGTTAAAGCGACATTTTGTCAACACGTCGAGCAGTCACTCTTAAAGGTATATAATTTACTTTTGTAGAAAATAAACAAATAATAATGACGTCATCAACATCCAGAAAAACTTTTGCCTTATCAAGTGCTTACGTAAAACTTAAATTTGAAAATATAACTATAATACAGAAGAGTTTAAATTATTGAATTTTTTGCAATAATTTTACTGACAATAATATTGTACAGATTCTTTATAATATCTATTTTATATTTTTTAAATTGGAATAATCATCCCGTACAATATAAAGTGCGTTTAATTGAATTAATTTAAATAGCATTTCAATACGCCAATCGTATAGGTGGCATAATGTAACGATTAGTAAACAAATAAAAAGCGACATGTCCCCTTGTAGGTCGAAAGCTCAACTCATATCCTGTGTAAAATAAACAGGAAATAAACTTAACATTATAATAATAATAATTTCGTAATTAGCATATAGCGATTCTATCGAATGTGTTTTGCATTAATGATATGGAAACCGATAGTACTTAATCACTTTTATAGGTGGCAAAAGTATACAATATTCAAAATTGTTAATATACATAGTATATAATAAAATACGAAATCATAGTTAATTTCAAGATATTAGAAACTAAAAATAAGACTTGTATTGTAAAAAGCAAATATGAGAGCCAGTCAGTTTAGAGTACGATCATCTTTTAATTTTGAGCAATCCGGGACAATACTGATTCATTTACATACATTATAACCATTTGCATAAATATAATGTAATTATTAAATATCTTTTTTCTTAATTATCATAACTATTCCGAAGTAATTAAATATTAACGATATTTTAGGGTAACTTGGTCTAACAAATAGATTTAATTATCCACTTATAGGATTAGGTGAATGAGAATTGAAAATAGAAGACGGTTTATTGGCTTAGATCAATGTTTAAATACCGCACCGAGCTCTATGTTACGTAACATCTGCGTAACATAATAAATAAAAAATAATTATTAGCCAAAAAATTTAAAAGTTGAGAATTAAATTAAGTAAATAATCAAAACGTTCAATATAACACATACTTTACACGTATATAGTCAAATCGCCTTTTAACTCGCAACATGAGAATGAATTACGTTTAATACCGACTATCTTCAATAAGGTGGAAATATGATAAATTGGTGATACATAGTGTATCTACAGTATACTGATAACATGATATAATAACAGTTACGACTGTGATTGGGAGATGACTCAAAAGCTTGTGTATATGTTCTGTTAAATCACATCTCCTTCTAGGAAACAAATGACCTCATTCGGAAATTGCACATACTTTGATCCTGTATTAGCCTTATTCTGACAAATTTTGAGTAAATATTAACATACAGTATTTGTTTAACAAAGAAAAGTGAAATTTCATTTTATATAATTATAAAAACACAGCCAACGTTAATACTAAATATCAATTATTTCATGAATCCAGAAATTTAAACAAATGAAAAATCTCAATAAAGAGAATGCATGAATTGTATCTATCAATTAAATAATATTATTATATTTTATAATATCATCAAATTAATTAATAGATTTAATAGTAATAATTGTATTGTAATATTTAATCATGCTTATTTTATAAATATTATACATATTTATAATTTGTTTATTTTCTGGATTAGGAATCCATCAAATCTCAAAGTTTCTTTAAGCTATACACATTTTTAATTATAGTATCTTACCTCAATAATATCAGAAGCTGAGCCTACACAGTATTCCATAACAAGCCATGCAGTATGCTCTCTTTTGTAACAACCTTTGTACTCTATAGTATTAGGATGATCCAGTTGCTTCAAAAACCTATAATAATAGGTTGATATTATTATATGAACTTTAATATTTCAACATACTAACAACTATCTAATACTAATATTAGTATATTGTAATGTTACTAGCATTACAATATACTAACATTGTTGTACATTAGTATTACTTAAATTTAGTAATTTATGAACATAATTGTCTTCATACATCTCCTGAATCTAATAGGACAGACAATAGCAACAGAGAAGATATAGTGTCAAGATATTTGATTTTACACTCATTATTTCTAAAATTTTTATTTATGAAAATTTGTAAAGACTGCAAAAAATTGAAATTACTTTTATATAGTAATGACAAAATATATAAGAGGAAAGTAGGTAAATAACTGGAGGAAATATCATTATCCTACAGTTTTAGTAATAATGGTATACTTTTCTTTACACACCTTTGCATTATGTTATCAATTAACATGTGTTTTTTTTTTCATTTCATATGTCTTATTAAAATGAGCAATTGTAAATATCACTAGGTTTTTTTTCCTATTCCTATTTAAATTTAAATTTTGTTTTAATAATGAATAGACAATAAGGAGTCAAATATTATTTAAGAATTTTTTTGATTTCATAACCATATAATGTAGCTGAAGTTGATGCAATTGACAAAATAAATAAATTCTTCAATTTCAATAAACTTTATAAACTTACTTAATTTCTTTTAGTATATCCTGCCATTTTTCCTCACTCTGCTTCCCAAGGTATGACATCTTCTTAATAGCCACAATCTCCTTGGTGAGGTTGCAACGGGCATAATACACAGCTCCAAAGGAGCCATGGCCAATTTCACGAAGATCCTCAAATATTTTATCAGGATCATGTTTACTAAATAATTCTGCTATATCAGGGTCTTTAAGACTGCCAGGACGAGGCATTTTTTCCTATAAAATATAATTCAATCAAATTGTATTTTTGAAAGTAAGCCTCAAATATATTTCATTCTCTATCTCTATCTCTTTTTTTTGAAAGTAGTTTATATCGTAAATAAGTTTTATTAGTATATAGATTGTTCTGAATACACCTTTTTACATCTAGGATACTTGATATGTGAAAAAACGATGGGAGTAATATTGAAGACAAAATATGAAAAATCCATAAGAATAGCACATTCATATATCACAGATTACCAAAGGTACAAAAAGTTAAGTGTTTCAATTTTTAAAAGTATTAATTAAAGTTGGTTTTTTTTATATTCCTTAACCTGAAATTATAACCACAGATGTATTAGTTGTATATATTATATTTTGTATAAATGATACTTACTAAAACATCTATATCTGACCCTTTACATACTTTTTGTGAATTTAAGTTCAATTTTAAATAATATTAAGAATAAAATAAGGAAGGCTGAAGTATAAAGTGATCAGACTTCGTATATTATATTACTATATTTTAAACAAATAAGAACACTTAATATTTTAATTCTTAAACATGATATTTATAAAACGATGTCATATTATTTAATTTTCCTGGCTTAAAAACAGAAAAAGTATGAAATTAAACATACTACTTGTGCCAGCCAAAAGCCGGCGATGTCCGTCAGTTAATTAGAGCAATTCTGCCGCCTCGGGCCATCCTCCGCACCCGCTATCTGCAATAGTCGGAAACGACACAGATAACAGGCCACGCCAAATTTTAACTCTTTTCTTATATCTCAAACAAATACAAAACACATAATTATTTAAGCCGTATATCTAAACTAACAAAGAAAAAAAACAAAAATATCTGTAATCAAATTAAATGGTAACTTCAGTCAGTCTGAAACCAACCTACCTCGGGACATCCACAACCCCGACCCAACAACGAAGTACTTCGAACTACGGTACGGTACGGTAGATATTGCCATAAACGCCCTTTACACTCATATATACAAATATAAGCCAATAATTCCCATTACGAGGATTAGAAAAGAAAATATTGCGAAATACTTGGCACTTACAATACAAAATTTCGCCTCAAAATGGCGTTGGGGTAAAGTATGCGAAGATAGCTTTTTGTTTTATAAGGCACACACTTTATGGTTTTCCATCACTTTCACCACTCATTTATTACACATCTTATCACTTTTTATTTATGATAACCATTTGTTACAAATATTAAGTCCAAATTTTATTGAAAACTATTTACAACTTTCCCGTACTGGAAAATAATCTCTCTCAATGACTTCGATTAAAAGCGCCCTCTTCTGTCGCATATTGTAAGTTTGACATGTATTTTTTTTTAATAAAATTTGACAATGATCATTTTATTTATGTTATGTTAAGTCTATGCATTAGTTTCATATTTATTAATCAAATCGATGAATGGCTTCATTTTGTTATTATTAAACGTATTTTAACTATGACCATTATAAATAACAAGTAACAGAATCTGGCAAATGGATTCCGGAAGGTCGAATTATAAAGATGCGAATATCGTAAAAATTTTAAAACTACTAGTAAAAAAGTATAGTAACTATTGAGATAGAACTTTATAAATTGATAAAATAATTATTTTCTTAATAAAAACATTACATTTTCAATGAGAATATTTTAAATTATTACGGATTAGTCAAGTATAGTTTGGTATTCGAAAATACCTTTTTAAACTAAATATACATTTTTGGAAAATGACGTTTCAAACACTACAGTAGTCCGTCAGGTTTCCAAAAATGTATTTTCAAATACCAAAATATACGCAATTAATACGTGTAAAATAATTTCATTTAAAATATGTAAAAATCGTGAAATTCAAAGGTCTTATTAAGACCATTACATTTATAAATCTATAAAATTATATAAGCTTAAACACTGGCAAGACTCATAGGCCACAGAATATTAAATATTCAAAGTACAAAATTGTAAATTGTTTCATTTTCATTGACTTCACAGGCGATTTGCCGGTTTTATTTGATTTATTATAACTTTACACATAATTTTTATCTTCCCTCAAAAAAGTGAGTGAAAAGTTAAATATTAAACGTATATGAGTTTGCGTACAACATTTATATGTTAAAAATTATAAATTATAGTGGTTATAAGTTTACAATTTGGTTAGCTTACCTTCAATGTAATCAAAATGGCGGTATAAAATAAGATATTCAGACAACAACATTGTTATTTTAGCATTTTTGTTTGTATAATGCATAATCTCAATTGTCAAAATACATCTTATTTTATATTGATGACTCTATGAAATGTTAGATCAGTTAGTGTGCCAAAGCATACTGACAAAAGTAATATTTAGTATATTTGCGCGCCATAATTTGTATTTCTTAGTCCGTCAAAGTGATTTAAGTGATTGTTTACATTTCCTTAACATATCATACACAAATTTATATATTATTACGATCTGACTTGTTAGTATATTATACAGATGGCGGATAAGAAAAAAGAAGGACCTGAAGCAGAAGGTGAAGAAGAATTTTCCGTTGAGAAAGTGCTAGATCGACGCGTGAGAAATGGGAAGGTTAAGAATTATTAATTCAATGTTAATTTCATTTTTTTATTTTATTATAGAAATATTACAAAAATCCAACTTAAGCTTATATTTAATTTTTATATGTTTAGGTTGAATACTACTTAAAATGGAAAGGTTATACAGACGAAGACAACACATGGGAACCAGAGGAAAACTTAGACTGCCCTGACCTTATACAAGCTTTTGAAGAGGCGAGAAAGAAAAAGGAAGCAGGTAATTATCAAATTTAATAGTGTAATCCTGTTTTTATAAGTGGAGATTAGTAAGACTTAAAATAAAAAATATTTCAGAGGGAAAGGGTAAAATTGAAAAAGATGTTAAAAAAAGGAAGTCGAGTGCAGCTACTCCAGATCTTAAAGGTGCTAAAAAAATTAAAGGTGATGATAAAAAAGCGTCAGGTTTTGACCGTGGCCTAGAACCGGAGAAAATTATAGGTATGTAATATTGATAAATTTTAAATTAAAGTTCTACATTTAGTTATTATATTTTCTAGTCTTACCAAGTGATCAGTCCAATGGGCATTTGACATTGATGTAGTTTAAATTTTATTAAAAAAATTTCATAGGACCTAGTCACATACACTATATCTCTACAGTATATTCAAGTTACTATTGTTTAAAAAGATTAATTAAAAACACTAACTGAATTTATTATTAAAAAAAAATAATGAAATTAAACTATATGTATAGGTGCTACCGATAGCAGCGGAGAATTGATGTTCCTAATGAAATGGCAAGGTACAGATGAAGCAGATTTAGTACCAGCTAAACAGGCAAATGTCAGGTGTCCACAGGTTGTGATTCAGTTCTATGAAGAGAGATTAACATGGCATACTCCAACAGCAGAAGAGGGAAATACTGAAGATTAAGGTAAATTATTTTAATGCAATTTTATTAAAAAGATATTGTATTAAGTAATATTTTTTTGTATTAGTTTGTTTAGTTAACAATTTTGTGACTAAAATAGTCAGTATTTGAACTTAAAATAATTTTATTTTTCAGGTATGCCATTCTCCATTATATATCATACACTGTAATAGTAAAAAGTAGACAAATGTTTTGATATTATTTTTGTAAGTACTTTCTTGCATACACTGAATGGGAAACATTTTATTTTTCTTAAAATGATAATTAAAATTCTACATATAGTAGATTTTGATTTGTTAGATATAGAAACAAAATTTTATGTATGGACTATTTCTTAAAAAGACAAAACCAATATATTATTGGTGATGTATTGTCAGTAAATATTGCTCTTCATATTTGTTTGCTTGTGTTGCAAATTTTTTTATAAATTAAAAGATTATGCTATATAATAAGAAATATAGTTTTAGTACACTTAATTTTTAAGTTGTGTTGAAATATCAATTGGCTATATTGGGTATCAATTAATTTGTATACCATTTCTTCAATTTCATTATTGTACACAAAAGAAAACGGAAATGATGAGAAAAAAAATGTTGTATATGATTAGATATAAGTTTAGAAGCAATAAAAATAATTGCCAAATTATTATTTTATTTACATCTTTGTATCAAGAATGGTTCCGAACTCACAGTATGAAGTTAATAAAAAGTAATATAAAAGAAGGTTGATGTAATGAAGTAGTTACTTATCACAAAGTTGAAATAAAAACGAATGAAAACTGAGTTTAATCATGTACTTCTTATCAGAGACTACTGTACCTAAACAAATATCCCAAGTAAAAATTTGAAATTTTTTATTTAACATAGATTCACATGAAACATTTAAAAATCTAACATCTAAAAATAAAAGCTCAAAAAGTTAAAGAATTTAAAGTAACTAATGTAAATGATGCACGTAAAATTTATATCCTTGAGGCATATTATTAAATCAAATAAAAAACAAATTTTATATATTTAGATATATAACTTTTAATTACATGATTTTGAAATCAATGAGGAAAGCCATCTATCCATATTTGGTTAAGATAACAGTATAAACATATAATTTTCGAATTATTTACACATTTAACTTTATTCCCATATAAGGGACGACATTTTAAAGTTAGAAGAAAACCATACTAGTGCATCCAAATAAAAAAATTGATAAACTTATGTAAATGCATATAACAATTTATAGACTGCTGCTTACATCTTATAGATGATATTACAATTTATGATGTTTTCTGTTACTATCTCTTAAAAACACTATTGTGATATGCATTCCATGTATGCTCCTATTGTGTAGGAGAAAACTCGGTAGGTTCTAGAATGCGGCAGTGCATTTCACGTATAAGGGGTACTGTGTATGCCACACATTCATCCCAACCAGGGTTTCGCCATGTACTTTCTCGAGTTTCACGGCGTGCCTGTAAATCTTTGTAGCCTAAAAATTGAATTTATATATATTTATATATATATATATATATATATATATATATATATATATATATATATATATATATATATATATATATATAAATATTTGAAAGATTAAAATTAAGTCATACTTAAAAATATATCAAAATACTGAAATAATATAATTTTTGTTACAAAGCTTGGAACTTTTACAAAACATTCTGTTAATAATACACACTATCTTGTTTATTTCATAAACAAAATATAAAGCAAAATTTTACTTACACCATATATGATGAACATTATAAAGTCTACCAATTTGTGAAAAGTATCCTGCAAATGCTTCATTTTGTGAGCGCCGATAAGTGAGACCACGAGCCCAGTTATTGCCCCATTCAATCATGGTACCTGGTTTAAGACTAAAACAGATTTTTTACTGTTATTTTAAAGTTATTATATATTTACATCCTTTAAAAACAATTTTATATTAGTTTAAACATACCTGTATGATCTAATTTCATATATATTTTTGCCTGGACGTGGATCTCCAGATGGCCAAAAACTAAATGCAAGTAAATACTGCAAATGGCGAGATCTAACAAAGTTACCTCTTTCTTTTTCTAGTGCAAGATAATCCTAAAAAAATATATTTATTGCAATATGCTTAACACATTTTATGTTGAAACTTCAAATACATTAAATTATCTTAATGCATTTTAAAATTAAATCATTGATTTCAAATTTATAAATGTAATATTTCAGATGTTAATACACCATTTAAAATTATTGATTTTTTCTTTTAGGACTAAAAATGAATTTTTTACATACTGGATTTTCTTTAAACAATATTTTTGCTTTGTCAATTTTCTCAAATCCACCCACATAGCGCCATAGGTGAAGTGCTTGATCCATATCTCCCACAGACACAGTCCATGATCCCACTAATTCACATCCAAGGTCTGATTTGCGAGATTCAACAAATGCGACAGAAGTTTTACTGTGACAAAATTGTGAAGTTATTTAGACAACATATGATAGTTATATGAGATTATTCTGTAAAAAAAAACTATGAATAATTGAAAACTATATTTAGAGATTTAAAAAATATTTTTATATACTTGTTACATTACAACTACATTTATATTCATGTGTTTCTTAGAATATTTATCATAAGGGTCAAGGATATATAGAGATAATTCTATTTATCACAACATTTGCAAATTATACTGAAATGTATTTCATATAAGCAACTGACAAATCTATTTAGAGAAGGTTGCATAATCATCAACTTATTTACTGTACAATTGTATGCAACACCTATAAATAATATGTATGTCGTGTACGTACTAATTTTGTAAGTATTTATCCACCGAGTCGGGCCGAATGTTATGAGTATGCAACGCATACACTATCTCCTTGTCGCTAAGCATACGACTATGGGATTCTTTCGTCGGTTCTATTTTTCGCACTAATAACTTCGACAGCCAGCCATCATCAGCGTTCAATCTCGTACTTGTTGTCGATATTAACCTATAATATAAGTCATTCTATAAGTTATAAGTTATAAGTTATTCCACAATAAAATAAAATAAAACAAATTTCACAAAATTATTGTACCTTGAATTTTTAGGTATTGTTGAACTTAAACCTAAAACTCTATTAAGAGAATTCATCTTCACAAGATGTTAATGGGGCTTTAATGTTTTGCAAAATTCACTTAATATCTAGCCACCGATATATCTACTTGCTGTTATCAATTCATTTGACTAAATCACTTGAAGGTTATCTCGAAAATAGAATTCGGTGGAAAAGTGACATCTGTTGTCGATGACCCAAAACGAAATGATAAGAAATTTGACAATATATTTCAAAATATAACAGACTATAAAATAAACAGTTAGTAGTCTTGTGAATTTTACACCATTCATACATGTACTTAATTATGAATGTTGATTATATACATATATGATAATATAATATACATTTACGCTCTTCATATATTTAATATAAAAAAACTGGTACAACACCTTTTTTATATAAAAGGTCGTCACTTCAGTGAGTTCTCATTATATATACAAAATCATAGACTTGAATTAGGTTTTGTTTGCCTGAAGTGAGATTTATTTTCATTGACAAAAGACTTGTCAAATGTCACTTAATCGTTTACTTGGTAGTAGATTTTGTATTTTTATTTTGATATTAAAGTAAGAAAAAATTGGCCTTTGTTAAGAAGATAATTGACTATTTGAACCCCATTATGGGTAAGCGTGTACAATTATTTCTTGCATTTTTACTATTTATGTAAGTGGGCGGTGTTGTCAAGAACTCTAATTAAAATTGATAAAACTAGAATTTATATCTCATTATACAGCGTCGAGTGAAGTTACAAAGCTTCAACAACATTTGGCGCTCCTGAAAGAAGAATATGGGAAATTGCAGAGTCACTGTTCCGAAGTCGAGCGAAAATATACTCTCGCTGCAGCGTCAGCCGGTGATTTGAGTGAAACCAGTTTCGTTGCTAGACTTCTTATGACTGTGTCTACTTTATACGGTCGAGAAACTTATTCTGATATTATAATTAGACTCCACAACAAAACAGTTCCTGGACACAAGTTTGTTTTGAATGCTCGCTCTGATGATTGGAATGAAGAGGCTCTGAAAAATTCAACAGAGCTAGGTATTTTATTATTATTATAAGTTCCTTATTTTATTGTTATTTATTTATTATAACTAATCCACATTTTTTATTTTTTTTACAGATTGGTCAAATCTGCCAGATGATGTAGGCTCAGCTTTGCTAAAATGGTTGTATACTGATGTGGTGGACCTATCTCGAGGTGATTCATTTGCTCTTCAGCTTATGAAATCAGCAGCTAATTTCAAGCTATATGGACTGGTAGGAAAATGTGAACAAGCACTAATTGCATCTGTAGGTGTGAGGTAAAGTTATTGAGATTTTCTTCTATATTGTAAATTATACTAGGGTATCATTAAAGTTTCTTTCTAAATATTTGTTTTAAGTAGTCAAATATATTTATTGTCTGGCAGGTTTTTTTTAATAATTTATTGCTTTTCAACTTCTTATTTGTTTTTTGTATTATTAATGAATATTTTTCTTTTCAGAACATGTGTCAAATTTTATTCTGCTGCTGATGAAATTGGGGCATCAGCATTGAAAGAGCACTGTTCTGGACTAATATCAGCTCATTGGGAAGATCTTACAGGTAATAATTTTATACTCTATAGTTCCTCTTACAGATTTTTTACACTAAGAATCACTTTTATCAAGTAAAGTAATTATCTGTTTAAAGCTGAGATATTTTATTATAAATAAGAAACTATGTACATTGAAACACTTAATGTCTGGTGATCTGGCACTAGTAACTTACAAGCTCTAGATTATTACTTTAAAGTCAATTGATATATTTGACAACAATAATGAAATAGATACCAGTCTATTAATGCAGCTTTTTTTCGTGTATTTAAGTGAATTATAAAAGAATTGCTTAAGTGGAAATATTGTGACTCATGTAAACAAGTAAAACAAACTCAAATGCTAATTATCTTTAACCAACTATTCGCTAGACTACAGATTGCATACAAACTTGGCTCAAAAAAGTGGCATCTGTCAATAATCATAAAACATGAACAGAATTTAATGAAATCCAACATTATTAGTCTATAAAGATTGAGTTTCGACAGGTGCGTAACGGATATAAAACATTTTGTAATGCTGTACCTAGTGTATAATAAGACATAAAATTGTATTAACATTTGTTTTTTCAATAAACAGAACATAGACTTGTTAAAGTTGAAATAGGTTAAAATTATTAAACATTTTACTAAAAATAAAAATTATATTACACAAATAAAAACAAATTGCTTAAAGTCTCTAGCATTGCATAATTCGCCCATGATGCATGTCTATTAATTTGTGAAACCATGATTTAAATTATATCATATAAGAACATTTTGTAAAATTTTTGCTTTCTTTATAAATTTCTTTCCCCCTTTCTTGTGTGACAGTAAATATTTATTCTGCACAACGAAGTGAGCAGGAAACCTAGAAAACAAAAAATACTATAATTAGTAAAATGCAAACACAATAAATTAATAATTTTAATTTTTATAATGTATAATAATTTTTAAAATTTAATAATAATTTTAAAATGTTTTTAATTCCTATTGAACTGAATCTAACATGTACTTACCCAAATAAAGACAATGCTTTTGAAAGTTTACAATTCACACCGAGACATTTTAGTACGTCCGCTCGTTGGCTATGCGTGCTACAATTAAATCAGAACACAAAATATTTTGTGCTCTTATTTCTCGGCCTGTTTTTTAGAGTGTTGCCCTTAACTTGTGTATAATTGATGGAAGCTAATTATAGATATCAAACACTATAATATTTTTGCATATCTTATTAATCATTCAACATTTATTACACTTCAAATGTTGATACTTAAAACCATTTATTTAATTATTAGAACATTTAAAAATAATAACTTATAACAATCTTTAGGACAAAATTCTACTATTAAAAACGTTTAAAAATAATAACTCATAACAATCTTTAAGGCGCATTTTCATTGGTCGATAAGGCCTGCATTCAGGGTGCGGGAGATTTCTGTAACGCATGCCATAGGGCCCGCAAAGAGTTTATCATTTCCACTGGTCGTCAGAGCCCGCATACGGGGTGCGGATGATTTCTATAACGCATGCGATAAGGCCCGCATGCGGGCAGCCATTTTCACTGGTCGTTAGAGCCCGCATTTGAAGTGCGAGAGAATTAGGTACCTACAGTTTGGCAGTGGGTTTTGAGATAAGGAGACGTACTGCAACACTGGAAATGTAATTTTACTAACTCGAATTAAAAGTCTTGGTATAGTATTGATGACGTCTAATGAATGACTGAACGGTGGCGAGTCACCGCATGCTTTGTATCGACCGAATTATCGACTGACTAGTTTCATTGGTCGTTATCCCGAATGCGGATATCACCCGCACACGTTTAATCGACCGAGTTATCGACCAGTGGATTTCATTGGTTGTTAGCTCGCATGCGGGTACTCCCCGCAATCGGGCTAACTACCGACTTATCGACCAATGAAAATGCGCCTTTAGGACCAATTCTACCTCTAAAAAGTCATAAAATAAAACTGATGCCTCAGTTTTAAGCTAAAGTAGTTTGTAAGTTAGAGCTTTGAAGTGATAGATGCAAAATGTGGACGCTTTATTACCTTGAGTATATTAAAAGAGTTATTTAATCATTTTATTATTGCCTTGCTCTGGTGTAAGACAAAGGATGGCATAGAGTTCTTCTGTCTATAATAAAATATCATGAAAATTGAAAAGTCAAAATTCAAAATTTTCTCTGCTTACTTCTCTAAATATGGGAAACGTGAAAAAAAAACATTTTGTTTCAATTACATATTCGTATAAAGTAAATGTTTAACAGGAGAGGACTTTGCGCACATGTCTTCTGCTCTGCTATATCGTATGCTGAAAAGTAAAACTCCCCAGCCTCTTCATGGTGCCGTCAGACTATTGCGAGAGGATGTTGTATTTCTGTGCCTCGTTGAAAACCATGCTAATGTGAGTACTTTAATTCTTTATTAAAAACAGCGGCAAAAAATATGTCCTAACACAGACTATTCATGACAAATTTTGTCACACGCATTACACTGCTAAAAAAATAAATATCAACATAGATAAACGGAAAGACAGATAACTTAACGACTTTCGTTCTATAAAGGTAATAAATACTGAATCAACCACATTTTCTATATGGTAGCAGTTCGTTTGCTTTCAGCCTGTTCAATGAGGACTTTTGTTTTTCCAATTTGTTAATCTCTAGCCGGCAATCAACCGACGGTCTTTTTTGTGTAATTTTAAGGCAATTTAAACGGATCTAAACGTATTCTAAATAGATAAATTTTATATACGAAGCTTATATAAAGAGTAAACTGGTATTTTCGATATTATCATAATTCCAAGTCGCCCATGGCACGCGTATGCATACATTTGAGAGAAAATTTAAAATAATAACTACTGAGGCCGAAGAAGTTATTGAACATTGCTCTAAATTGCGCTTACAAATAAAAAAAATACATAAAACGACGTTGAAAATCTTCCATATGTTTTGCTTTCATCAATAAAAATTGTTTTTAACAAATTATACTTACTTCCTCTGCTGGTACCCCGAATAAACTTATTTGTGTTCTATCTATTGTTTTGAATTGATAAAAGTAACATTTTTTTCAAATGGGCATTAACATTCAAACATTAATATCCATCTTGCCGTAGCTAACTATAGATAAGGCAACAATTCCATAAATTAGTTTCAATATATATATATATATATATATATATGTATATATATATAAATATATATATATATATATATATATATATATATATGTATATATATACATATATATATATATATATATATATATATATATATATATACAACATAAGTCAAATAGTATTGTTATTTACTAAACTCGATAAATACGTACTATACGAGTACGTTTGTGCCACATCTGATATTGTTTAAAAATAAAATAGAAATATGTGTAGTTATAAATTAATGATTGATATGCTTACAAGCAATAATGGATTAAAAGTTTGACCTATCTAATCAATTCAACTTTTAATGATTATTGATAACTATATACACTAATATTATCAAATCAAAAATGATACTTAGAATTCCTAAACGTTGAAATAGAATTCATAACCAACTCCTGTAGCAATAACTTCGGGTTTTTATACTCTGAATGATAACAAATCTAAAAGTGTACAATTGAAATAGCACAGGCTGCAAACGATCAGAAAATGGAAGCATTAGTTCATATAATGATATACGTTATTTTATAATTTATATAAAAAATTGCAAACTTGTAATCTACGGTCTTGTAATTAAATAGTTGATGGAAAATATGTATAATTTTTTCTCAAATTTAGTCAAAATCATATTTTATTGTAGGAACCTAAAAAATTAATTTTTCCTTATTGTCAACTAGTCAACGCAACGTTTGTTTATAAGTTATTTTTCTACTAAATAACATATTTTACTGACACAAATTAATTAATCTTGATATGTATGTAATTATGTATGTTTTGTACTCAGCAAATTTTTTAGCTCTCGATGTTAGTGCTGCTAAGTTACGAAATTTTAAAACGTCTATATAAGTATTATCCTCGCAAGTTACAACTGAATATAATTAATTATGAGGTTTATATTTAATCGCGAAAAATCCATACTTTTTTAATAGACTAATTGACGTCACTACAAGAGAACGTAATCGCTACTAATTTCCTTGAAAAAAAAGCCTTGGTAACGTCTTTTAAATTTATTAAAATTAAACTAGCCAAGTATGAAATGGCTACAAATATTATGTTATACTAAGACATGTTCAAATACATGGAAACATAATAAGATCTTTGATTTTCACGATTTTTATACATTTTAAATGAAACTATTTTGACCGGATTAAACGCGTATATTTTGGTAGGTATCAGGTAGACTCAGAGTCTACCTATGACCTACTACTACTACTGTAAAGTGTTCGAAACGTCAGGTGTATGTATTTTCGAATACCAAAATATACGCGATTAATCCGGTTAAAATATTTTCATTTAAAAAATACATAGAAACACAAAAAAATGCAAATTCACAAATGTTATTGTGCAACGATAAGATTATGTCGTCAATCTGTTTGAAATTACAGTCCAAATTAATTAAAACCAAAAGTAGATGTAATATGTGTTTTATTAGTAAGCAATATTTAAATATACAACGGCTTATTCAATATAGAAATGTGTTTATACTTATGTCATTAACTATGAACTTTGTTCTTTCATTGGCATTATAAATTATAAAGAATATACCTAATTCTGTATTTACATAAATCGATTAAAGTATCTATATACAATTATGTCGAAAAATGAAGGGTATATAAAAATTACTATTACAATATGTTGACTAGGTATTAGTTTTAAAAAATATAGGTAGATACTAGGTAGTATTACTTTATTTTTAAAATATACTTAAATCTGTTCGAGAAAGCTTAAGGCTTGTAGCTTTTAATTAATCCTTATTATTTTTGTTTATAAACAAATCTATTATATTATATAATTGTCACAAGACGTATGGGTATTTAAATAAAGAGATTTTTTGTGAGCGATGCTTATGGATCATATCCATATTCTAAAGTTACATTATTATTATGGAAAATCACATTAGCCTATGCTGGTATAGCAAAATATAGGATTTTAGACATTAGTATTTTTATTTACGTCTCAAAAATAATTATTTTTAGCTTAATTAGCTAATGGCATATATTATTATGGTAAATAAATATAAATTAAAGTTTCTTAAAACAGTTTGAGAGCTGTTACAAAGGTGTCCCCTACAGTAGCAATTGATGATTTTAGTTACTCTCAATTCCGAAATATCTTCTTTGCAGTCTTCGTCGTATACTTCATATGCAGTGTGGACATACTGCCATTTTCCGTTTATTTTTGCCTGGTCGCCATCCAGTGTTTGTGGAGCACATCCCCTTTGAACAACTGTCGCCGATAAAGCTGTATTCACAAATAACAATTATTATCATATGATATAATATAAAAATTAAGTTTAAAAATTAACTTCTATTACAATTTATATATAGGTCTAAAATTGTCATGAGAATTTTTTAACATTCGCTGTACATAGTTCGACATGCATGCAACCTACACTCGCTTTATTTCAATATTTATGTATTAATATTATTCATATAACAGTTATTTATAATTCAATAAGGTAAATAATGACATTTAGTTAAGGTAAAAACATGAAATTCCAAGTTATCGCTTTGAAATGAGTTATATTTTCTGAATTTCCTTTGTTAAACAGAAATATTAATTAAGTTAATTAATAACTTATCACAACGTTACAAATTAATTTGATATTTATGTTAAAAATTGTTAAAAAAATTAAAATCTATATTCATTATTTGAACTCGATGGTAAAAAATCGTCGTCCTAATTATAGTTGCCTTGTTGCTGCACACATCACGAGAAAGCGTGATTTGATATTCTAGTTTTTACTAATGGGAAGTAAGTGGTTAAAAACCAGTGTAGTGATGTAACTCGCACTTGTTAATTGATCTCTGCTCTCAACACTTGCAGTATTTAACTTTCTTGATTCACAAGCTATAGTTCTAATCTGAATATATATTCAGATTTGTTAATGACAGTATGAAAAATAAAGTTTTGAACCGAATACAGATTAAAGTACCTAGATTCAAGTACAAAATAGATGCATTTTCTTATAAAGGTGTCCCAAAATTAACGCAAGATTTGAATTAAATAGAAAATGCCATTTTTAGTCTTTTAATATTTATTAAAAGACTAAAAATGCCATTTTCTATTTAATTCAAATCTTGCGTTAATTTTGGGACATCCTTTATATACTTATAAAAAATATAGCTTAAGACTTTTTTAATATATATATGTGTGTCAAGATACGAATGTATTATCGAATAATTTGATCTTGGAATAAGTCTTTGCATATGAACAAACATGTACAAATTTTGTGGTGATACGCCCATGTTTTTATAATGAGTAACATCAGGCGCCATGGTATCGATTTTTTATTAGATACCTACATCTACTTCATAAATATTAAATAAAAAAGTACTGTCCGACGGGTTTTAATGATGCTTAATACTTATGTGCATAGTAAAATAATACTTTTATCACTAAAATATTGCTATATTTTCAATGAGAACAGTTTAACATCTTGTTTTTATATAATATTTTGAGTACGTGTGGAACTAAGTGGCAAACAACGTAGTTTTTAAATAGAAAGTACAAACATTGCTTGATTTAAAAATAGCGTGATGATTTTTACTTGCACACTAAACTACCAAATTAAAACAGACTTTTAAAATACTTTAGTTAACGTTTGGGTCGGTATTGCGTTTAAGGACATATCATAAAAAGTACATGAACCTTAATTAAAACTTATAAATAAGAAAATATATAAGTGTATAGTTTGAGTATTTTATATTATGCCGTTCGTTGGTCAGTGCGTTAGGTGGGTTATTTAAAAATACGTTAACGGAACCATATAAAGATTTATAGGCCACACCTAATATGAACCTAAAAATCTAAAAAACCTTATATGTCAAACTATGTTGCAAAAGTATAAACTAGGTCACAGCTATTTTAAGTATTAATATATTTAAAAGTCTAAGAGAAATTTAGAACATCTTAAATTTAGAAAAAATACCAGACATTGTTCAGCATAAAAGTCATATATTAAACGTATTATGAGGATATTATGTTTGTGGGCTAGAGCTAGCTAGAGTAAAAGTACCGTTTCACAATAATGCTGGAGTATTAATTTGTCAAATTATAATATACTTGCAGTCATCCGCAAAAAGTAATGTGGTTTGCCTCTTGAAGCACATGGTAGAATGTTCGCAGTCTACTAAGAATTTATCGCTGCCATCGAAATGTTTACATAATAGCGACCCAATGATTGATTCTTCTTCACATTGAAAACAACGAATACACGATGAAACTGAAAATAAATATATTACAGTACATTCAATATCGATGCGGATTAATATTTATTTTATTGAATATAATAGTTTATTATGACTTGAGATAGCCATAGTTTGTTTATTTATTCAGTATTATTTTACAACAATAAATTAGTACACAAAATAATTGTTCGTAATATATAACGCCATTATAATTTCACAACTTTGAGCTTCTATATGTTATAGATATGTAACTAGTAGTCTATTTAAATATTGTGGGAGGACTAGACTGTAATGGTTTCGTTGAATTTTAATAAGGTTTTGACAAAGAACCATTTTGCGATGTCAAGGACTGTGAAATAGTACCGAGTCACGCAACAGGCTTTATTGATTAAGAGTAGACGTTATCTATTATATTGAATCATTTAATTAATTAATATGTCTCTAATTAATTATGCTACTGCTAGGAATGCGAAAAAATTACACATTTGAGAAGAATTTTATAATACGTTTAAATTGAACCCAACTTAATTAACCTTAATATATTGCGCCAAAAATTTTAATAGACATTTATTAGAGATGTTTAAATCTCTAGGCAATATTAAAATTATATACTAAATATATACCTTTTTTAGTTTCAAAAACGTTCTCATGTTTTTGCTGATAAAAAGGTAACAACATCTTGTATTACTATTTTTTACTACAGATGACGATGTTCAAATGTCTAGGCAATTATAAATTATTTACAAAATATTTTTTAGTTTTTAAAATTTTTTCTGGTCTTTCTTGACAAAAAGGTCCTGCATAAGTTTTTTTTGTGGTCACTATGTTTCACATACATACATAACACATCATTATTTTTAACTAATTTTGAATGACAAACGACAATTTAACCGTTTGACAACTTTGACCGTTAAGTACAAATTTACATGAATGCAAGCGCAAAGAGTATGTACTAAATATATTATTAGAGTATTTCACCAACATGTCCACATTTAATTTGATGTCATATGAATTTTTTTATTTTATGTACGCCAAAATCTGCTGAAATTACAAATATAAATTTATAATCAGTCGTTTATTATATTTATTTGAATACTAACTTTATTTATAATTTAATTAAAAATTAAATAATAGTATTATAAAATTTATCGTAAAAATAAATTTAAAAGGTATATTCTTTTGTACGCCAAAATCTGCTGAAATTATAAATATAAATTTATAATCAGTCGTTTATTATATTTATTTTAATAATAACTTTATTTATAATTTAATTGAAAATTAAATAATAGTATTTTAAAATTTATCGTAAAATAAATTTAAAAAGTTTGTTTGTTTGTTTAATGGAACATGATTTTATCATAATATTGTGAAGGTAACTCACGCTTAATAAATAATGATAACACCAAAAAATAAATTGATAAATCCATTCTATATATGTAACACTTATTTAGTTTGTGCCGATAAATTTCATTGCCAAATTGTCACTATGAAGCAAATAAGTTTCGAAATTATAGAATAACACCAAGTGCGCGCCGTACCGGTTATTGCAATCGCGCACTTTGCGCGTATGGCACGGCGTATTTTACTGACTGAAGTCGTTGCGGGGATGCAGGCGCTTAAACCATGATTCACAGGAAGGAAGCCCAGTGGCGAAACGGGACATGTTCAAATATCGTCTAAGTAAGGCTCTACGACACGCACAATAACGCTTGAGTCACGCGATCGATGCTGGCGCCGGCGCGACACTGGCCAACTTTTGGCATTCTGACATTATTTGTATTTTTGTTGCTCACACTTCAAGCGATATGGGTTTTGCTTTGTCTTTTATCAGACTACGTCATTGATATTTTGTAGAATGTTATTTCTTTTACAATACCAATCTAAACCCGTTTTTGTAAATTTTGTAACTCATAATAAGTACGTGTCTGCCTCTAATGCAATAATTAGAATCTTGAGTAAAAATGTTAGAGGGTCTATATCAAAAAGTTAGGTCACTCTTCCTTAACAACATGTATTTAATATAAAATGAAAAACAATCTCGTATTAAATATTAAAGATTATACTTTGTTAATTTACGAGTTTAATGCTTTGTTGTGAAACGTTTCTCTTGATATCAGCATAATATGTCACATCCTTTACTTCTGTCGATAAAATGCCTACATGATATTATGATCTGGCAATTTTTATTTATCACATGCGTAACCATTTCATAGTAAAATATTGAGTTAAATGTAGTATTCAATACTTTTTGTAGTAATGATGTTATTTTAAATACGTTTGAAAGTATAATATAAAATTTATATTATAAATTATTACTATGTATTCTTCCAGTATCCTGTATTTATGGCACTAACTCGCACTATACACATAGAGCACATATGTGCGTGTGTATGTGTGTGTGTGTTTATATATATATATATGTATATATATGTATATATATATATATATATATATATATATATATATATATATGTATATATATGTGTATATATATATATATATATATATATATATATATATATATATATATATATATATATTATCAGAACTTTCATTTAATTTAACAACTTCTATATTCCTTTCAATAAATTGCAATGCAAATTTAATAACAGTTTCTCCATATGTTTTTTGTACATACTACAATTATGTTATATATTTGATATCACCAATATATAATAGTGCATATACCAATAAAAAACAGACAATTAAATTAAATGTATGATACATTGTTAAATTATATTAAAAATTTATCTTCTTATCGAACAAAAGTATTTTGATTTTCTTTTTAAATGTACATTATGTTATTAAAATACTTAGGAGATATAATATAATTTTTCATATTTCCTAATATATTATTAATAAGAAAAGGTAACATTTGAAATAAAACAATAAAATAAATTTCAGTGAATGCATCTCTCGTTTTTTTGGCTCATTTATTATGCAAAAAATAAGTGTTTAAACTAACAATTTTGAGGTCAAACACATGTTGGCATTTTTATTGTATGAAACGATTAACATAGTTGTAAGAAAAATATTATTATCATCTATATATATATGATCACATTACACGCACGAGTATGTAAAATATAAAAAATCATAAATAAATACGGAAAGCTTATAATATCTACAAACCATTATAATTTACAATTATTATTATAGGTACCGTGAGTAAAAATAGCAGGTATAAGCAGTTCATTGGACAATATGGTTTATTTTATGAAGTACTATTTCCCCTTGGGAATTTTTTATTATACTATTAACTATTTAATTTTATTCTTATTCTGATATGTAATTACGAACAATAGAATTTGGTTTTTAATGTAAATATATAAAATTTTATAACTAAAGAATAAGTTTATGGTACTTTCTAAATAAAAAATATTTATCATATATTATAAATGTTATACACTCAAATATTAAAACTTGCTGCATGGGTAACATAACATCATATCACATATTTGCTTATAGCGTTTAAACTTAAAATTATCTATACAATTACATTACTTATAGGATATCAAAAATCATATCACACTTTTAGTTAGGTATAAAATAATGACGCCAACTACTACAGAACATTAGGAAAATATTCTAACAATTTTCTAGTAGCTATTTAATAAACTTTGCTGTATTCGTTTTTTTGAATATTTTTTATATGCTACGCGCGTTCTTATTAAAAATATGTGCTGCTGTCACATGCAAAATTCATACGAATTATAATGTATTTTTGGCCTTGTATTTGTCTAGAATTTTTATAAGAATATATTTACCAATATATTTATTTTATTGTCCTAAAATATGTTTTTAATTATCTAATACTATTAATATATTTCATAAGGTTGAAAACCATAATTACACCCATGATGTCAGTGTAACCCTCGTGGTTGGATGTTGGTGATGAATTGCATAGGCTTTGACGGCAGTAGCAATACCTGAGAAATAGATAAATTGTTGGTTATTATTAATTTATTTATTGAGTACAAAATATTTTTTAATTATATGTAAGTAATTTCTATGATATATGATTGAATGCGTATAAATGATAAGACATATGAGAAATTTTGTTTGCGTGGACTTTACGATCGATGGCCTCTAGTTCTGATGATTTTATTTTGTCATCGAGAACTGTCTATGACACTAATTAAATTTGGGAAAGGCGATATTTTCTTATATGTTATAATTTTGCTGAACTGCTTCTACTGTTAAATGACAATTATGTTAAACGAAAATGCCCATCACGCTGAATAACTGTGCTAAGTCGCCTTTTCTCTCGTCCTGTTTCATCGGACTCTCTAATGTCCATGATGGAGACCAGCAAAATAAATTATAGCCTACATTGTGCCCAACTTTATAATAAAAAAGAATTATTAAAATCCGTTTAGTAGCTTCAAGTATTACAAAGGTGGATTGAAGACACAAAGCTGATTTTTTATTTATTTTTCAATATAGTCTACCTCTATCTTTATACACTCACATCTCTGTAAGCCGTCCAACTACTACTCGGAGTTTTTCTCTGAAAAGGTATTGTTCACAAAGGTCGTTTTGTTAAAATATCTGTCCTTTGAATGCAACTTTTACTTAAAGAACAGAAAGTAGTCGCTTGGGGTAGATCTGGTAAGTAAGGCGGATGGCCAAGCAAATCAAACCATAATTTGCGGATTTCCACAAGTTCGGCTTTCAACTTGTCAAGCAATGTACGTAACATGTGGTACGTAAAGTGTGGTCCTGTAATGGTTTTTCCTCTTTCCTCGGTTTTCCTTTCATACATTATTGGCGCCAAAACTCGGATTTATAGCGCATAAACTGCGCGAACAAAGCGATTTAAATGTTCATTCCAACACGTTTTTGGTTTACCGTGAACAAACGCGGCACCCTACAAGCGGACAGCTTTGTTATGCCTACATGTTGATTTAATATATGTGACAAAGCCGCTCTTTTGACATATTCATATCCTCTGCTATCTCTTTCACACTTATTCCGCGGCCGTCTAGCATTATTCGGTGAACTTTGGAGATGTTTCCGTTGGTATTTGCAGTTTTTGGACGTCTCGAACGTTCAGCGACTCCCAAGCTCTTATGGCCTAAGCTACCCAAAAATGTCATTATGGTAATTGATGGTCCAGGGTCCCCATATACAGAATCCAACTTATCATTGAGTTGCGTAGGCGTAATACTTTTTCTAAAACAAATATTTAGAGACAGCTCGATACTTGATTTTGTCCATTCTCATGAAAAAACTTAATCATCAAACTCTAGCAACTTTTACATAAAGCTTTGTTCAGGAACTGTCGAAAGATGAACACCGAATTTCAGTTTCACTTCTTTATTTACGAGTGCTGCTATCTTCATGTTGAGGTCGTAAATTTTTCAGACCACCCTCGTAGTGTGAACTTATGCACGGACAGGCAGACTAATTTTATTAATGATTCCTCAATCAATTTTTATGAAATATATTTAATGTACAGATGCTTTATTTAATGTTCTCTTATAGTACATATATAGTATAAATAACATATAAAACATTTAAACGAATCCTTCTTATAATTAAATATATATTTTTATTATTATAATTATATTATTATTTTTATATAGCATTTGATTAGCCGGTTGAACCATTCTATCACATAAACTGTTGAAATTAAGGTTAAACAGAAGAAAAAATATGACATGACTATCTTGTAGTATTCAAAACATTCACAGTCATGGCCAATCTAGAAAATGTAATTACATGTATAATAATAATGCTAATATTCGTTTTGTGACTATCATTGTTAGGTGGTAGAGCGCACTTAACCAAGAAGGACCAAGGAAATATCTATGTTGGAAATATAAAAAAAAGTTAAAGAAAGAATATTAAAAGTCCAGGAAAGACAATTTTATTATCGGTAAAAATATACCGTCTAGGTCAGTTTTATCCACATTTTACCTATAAGAACGAAACATCTCTTTCTCTCAAACAATATCATATACCACTTTTTTTAAAAATATTTATTATTATTTACCTCGTTGACGTGGTCCTCTCTCCTTTGTCATCTATTTGAGAACATCCCTCTGTGTAAGGCTCTAAAATTTCTGTTATAGGTGACCACCGGCCGTTCTTATAGTTTTGATACTCATTCTTTTGTGGAGCACAATCTCGAAATACTCCAGTGATCCTCACTGTAAATGTGAAATATATTTATTTATAAAATATAATAGTATTAACCTCAGTGAAATTGTACTCCTTATAATAAATTTGTATTTTAGTGGTTAAAGTATTTCAAATTAATTGGATAATATAAAAATGAAACGTTTATTACAAAATTACTTAATACGAACATCTACAAAGATAGATACATAATATTAAAAAAACAATACTAGATTTATTATTCAGTTTAATTAAAATTATAAGTATACCTCCGTCCTGTATATCCAGGTGAAACTCTTGCTTCATGCACATTGTAGAAAAAGGACAATCGATAATAAATTTTTCAGAATGATCAAAATGTACACATAGTCGTTTTGTTGTGTTATAGTATTGACCAGGCGGCGGATTGATTAAACACTGGTAGCATTGCAGTGACGAAACTTCTAGAAAACATTAAAATACTCGTTTATGTGTTTGTGAATCTTGTGGGCTATATATATGAATACGATTTTTTTTAATTGAATACAAAAGTGTGATAAAAAAAAATATTTATTTAAATATACATAAATAAACTCGATAACTTTTATGCTTTCGTGATTATGAGTCATGGGTTTGGCCATATGAATTCCTATTAGCCATGCGCCGTTGGGAGACTGTTCTTAGAATTGTGTTTGCTCATATGATGTTCGGGTAAACGACATTTTCGTTGCATTTAGATTATATTTTTATATTTGTTTATTTATACTTAGTTAAAAACATTCATAATACAATAATACATATGTATGTAATATTTACCAAATTTAAATAATTTAGATAAACCTAAATAAACAGTTTTTCTAGTACTACAATGTACTTACTCATGCTCAGTGTTATTGTAGAGGGTTTTTTTTTATTTAAATGTATATATAATAACTTCATAAGTTGACAACCGTAACTGGTTCTCAATTAGATAAAGGTCATTGATATAGCAAAAATGCAAGACAAGAGACAAAGAATCAATTAAATATTTCACTAAGAAACTTTTTTAGAAAATGTATGTCAATTTAAACTATAACTTATAGATTTATGTCGGAATCAATTATATTATTAATAATTCTTATTCACCGTCCTCCTTATAAAGCAAGTCATCACCCAAATGATAGCTTTAATTTAATTTACTTTTTGTCTGTCTACTTCCACCCACCCACTACTCATTTCATTTATATATATCTATATATATATATATATATATATATATATATATATATATATATATACTTTCTACGGGAACAAACATCCTTAATCTCTAAATACGATTATTGTTCAGGTTCTTCTTTGACAGCTTCAAACAGTTTTAAATTTACAACGTCTGTTAAGTAAACATTTTGTATTATCTTAATGTTATGCTTAAATTTTTAACTTCACTAAGGAATGTAGCGAACGAACTTTTTATGTGACCTTCACTGATAGTCAACCGGGGTTCCCCCGACCTTTCATATTGCTCAACTTTACTCCATACGCCTTGCTCACCATTCTTTCATTCTTACTATGACATTCGTTACACATACAATTTAAATATATCGTTACGATTTAAAAGTATAAAAAGTATTTTGTGATTTGAGTGTCAAAGTTATCCTTGACAAGCGAAGTTGAATAGTATAATTTAAAAAATGTTATTTTTAATTTTTTTTCTCTATAAATATGAAAATCTACAATATTTTTCACAATAGCACTTATTTGACATAGTTTTCATATTAGCATTGTCAAGCAATAGTCTGCGATATTTACTATATTTCATTTTTATTTCGAAAATAAATACAATGATGAAATTGTTATACATAAATACGGATAAGAGCATAGATAATGATTTGTTTCGATTTTCCGAACATCACATCTTAAAAAATACATATAATAAAAATCTAGTAGGATTATATGTTATAAAATATGTCAAATTGTAATATGTTTGTAACTTTTAGTACCCTAATATGTGTTATATATTATAACCAATGTTCTTGTATTAGTGAAGAATATTATAATGATGAGTTTTTGGAAAATAGTAATAATATAACTTTTTACAATAATTCAAATGCTCGAAGGACAGTTAAAGAAAAGCTGTTACCTGATTTGAAATTAAGTAATCATTTTCTTGATTTTGATTTTTTACCGAAAGAATATAATATTAATAATAACCAAGAAAAAGTAAGATTATCTCATAAAATTATATCGCAAAATAAAACTCATGGGACCATTGTTGAAGCTTTAGAACCAAACTATAAAACTTCCGGAAATGTTACTGTTCACATTTTGAACAATACTCAATATTCACAATCAAAGTCGAATTTTACTTTTGATTTAAAATCTTTTAAGGATTATGATTATACACTTGAAATAAAAAATAATAAGTTTTCTTCGAATTTATTTCACGAAACCAACCAGGAAATTCAGGAGCAAAGTAGCAAACAAAATCAGTCCAAAAACATGCAGACATCTTACGTAACTTTCTATAATTTAGAATCTGCAATAAATTATGTAACCAAAATGGAAATAGATAAAAAATTATTGAGTAAAAATGTGTGGTATGTGCCACAAGAATTCCCATGTTGGGAATTACCTGTTATATATGGTGAATTGGGGGTAAAAAAAAAGAAATCTGATGTATTTTTAATTTACGGTGGTAATCTTGTCAATGTCATAGATAATTGGACTGAAGCACAAAATAGTTACAAATTCGGAGAACCTCCCATAACGCACATTGTTAATAAATGGTGTGGATTACAACCGTGTTATGCCGACCATACTCTTTGTCTGTTCCCAAGCACTGAAATGTCAAATATATGCGAAAAAGAATATAATGTTCAAGTGCCAACTGTTATGGATCAAATTACTATCATAAATACTATAAATTCCATGCGTAATCGTGTAGCCCATGGATTAGTTAATAATTATTCACACCTACCTACTGCTGCAAATATGAAACAAGTAAACTATGATTATGATTTAGAAAAAATTGCTGAAGCTTGGCTACGCCAATGTTTACCTGGTGCTGCTCCATGCTCTGCGCTCGATGGAGTAATAGTTTCCCAACTAGAATGTACGAAATATATGAAATTTTGTTGCTCAAAAAAATTTAAAAGCACCTCTCAATGGTTCGTTATATACACTATGTCACATATCATTTATTAAAACAATATACATGTTTGTTAAATATAATTTATTTATTTTAGCACACCCACACAGGAATGCTTCGTTAATCCTGTTATTGGATGTATTCACGTTTGGTTTTCTAGTGCGGGAACTGAACTGTCTAATACAGACGTGTTATGTGGCCGGACTACTGTGAAGACATTTAATGCAGTTCAATTGCTTTGGGCTAAAACAAATAAAGTAGGATGTGCCTATGGTGTAAGATCTAATGGTGATATTAGAGTTGTTTGTCAATTTTCTCCTGGGGCACCATTTCATCTAGAGACAAAATTATTCTGCGGTATTATAGATCACGATGATATTGAATATTTGCGCAATAATGAAAACCTTACAGATTTAACTTTTTTGGCAGCGAATGGAATAAAATGGAATCATATACGTATGGACAAACCTAATATATCTGTGCAAAGATACAAAATTTACCAGGATAACATATTCAGAACTGATTCCTCTCATTCTCAGTGGGGAGTGGATAGTTTGACAAAAATATATAAAGAAGGCTGGGTAAGGAAACAGTTTGACAATAAATCCAATGGTACAAGGGGTCTCGTTGCTAGATTGGTTGCGAGATATAAATTTACTGATGACAGTGAATCGAGGTGTGATTCGGATGAATCAATATACGAAGTAGGACCTCCCGGATCTTTCTGTATAGAAAAAAGTAGCGAGTACGATGGATTATGCTATGAATTTAGAGAACCAACAACTGGGTTTAGATTTATTGCTATTGCGGCCCCAATAGCTCTTTTTTCTTTAATATTGTATGATCTTTTTAGTGGAGTTATTAGACAGACTAATTTTTAATACTTTTTAAGAACTTTATATAATGTAACCACAAGAACGCAAGAACTTCATAAATTTACATAATATATTTTATAACTCAAATCAAAGTTTCCCTTCAATCAACTACTCAATGTAATGTTACATAATACTTAAAATATTTTACTGGCATAAATGAAATAATTTTTGTTGAATGAATACATTATAAGATAGTGATGAATATGTCATTACTCACAATTCTATTACCGTAGATCTCAATTTTTGTTCTTTCAAATATCTTAAAATCCCATGCTTTTTTGCGTTTTATACAAAAATAACTGACATCATACAAAAGAACTGACTAACGTAGATCATAGAATTCATCGCTTTCTTTAAAAATGGCTTTAACTTGAATCTTAAAATTGTAATGCATTTTTCGATTCATTAAAAAAATATAGTGTTATATTAAGGCTTTTCGATTAAACTAAAGACACTTTTTCAAAATGGTTAAAATACCCTACGCTTATATGAATTAGTTATAATTCATATAAGCGTAGGGTATTTTAATTTTTAGCTTCACGCTTTTATCCCGCATAGCAGCGTAGACAGAAAGTACATAATATAATAAATTTAATATTATTTCTATATTTACAAAATGTCTCTAAGGTTGTTTTATAGGAATTAAAATTTTAACCTAGTTAACTAATTTTCCTTTTTCCTATGATGCTCCGGATTGCTAGTTTCAGTTACAAAACACCTCACTCTCCATTGCGTGGTAAAGTCAGGTAAAATGTAATCCTATTTGACCTTACTACCTAGTCTTACTGGAAATAAAAATATAAACCAATACGCTAGTCTCAAGGTTATCAAACTTTTTAAAATATATATTTAAAAATGAACTTTTTAGACCTGTATTACTTTAATGATTTTAGTAAAAAACTTGAATGAATATTGTTAATTTCAACCACCACTGTCTTATGCATAATTACTGAATGCGTAACATGTAAGATAATTTTAATATTTAGTAAGTTTTTAACGCCGTCACGTTCTATTTTCAAAATCACATATGTGTGACCTACTTGTTTTGTTAAATTTTTCAACAATCATTACAGCTATTAGACTGAATTTATATTGAAACATCTATAACTGTAATAGTTGTAGATGTTTCAATATCAAATCAAATCTAACATACAAAGTAATTTAGTAAGTCTTACTTTTCTTCTTCCTGTCATTATTCCTAGCGTTTAAAAACTATCTTCCTACTTCTTCTCTTTGCCCTCTCCACTTTATTGACCTTAATGTTAATTAGTGAATATTTTTACAATGTTTAAACTTACGATAAATAAATAATTATTTGCTTTTTGTAATATATATTTTTTAATAATTCAAAATTCTTTTATTTAATCAAAATGCAAAAATTCTTAAAAGAATAAATAAAAATCAGTAATCATTAAAGCATCTTTAAGATCTAAGCATAAATAACAATGATCTTGAAAGTTTAATTATCATAAATTTGCAAAGATTCTAAAAAGTAAAAAAGGTGGCGTCGCTTATATAATATGTATGCCGTTTATATATGAAAGTATTTTTAAAAATACATTAATAAATTAAAATGTGAACCACATTTTCGTAACAAAATTTTTGGAGAAAATTTCTTCGAGTTAAAATCAACAAATTGGCGATTACGTTATAAAATTATAATGTTGTATATTCTTACACTATACATTACTTTAAATTGTAAATTTTCATTATTTTATATTCACGGACGGAAGTAAGTTCAAATATGCTACAAAATAAGTATATTGTTTTAGTAGTTTAGTAGTAAGTATAGTGTTGTAGTATATATGTTTTATTGAATAAAAACGCTCGAATGGACTGTATTTCTTATTACAAGTACAAAAAATATATATAAAAACGTATCATTAAATAATTATATAATTCGTAATTTGGTCAAATATTGTTGAATGTCAACCATTACTTATTTTAAACGCTTATTTTTAAATGTAGAACAAACTATTGTATCAAATATTGTTGTTGTATAAAAGAAAAAAGCATAAATGCTTTATGGTTTTTTCTTTTATACCTGAACATGTAACATTATATAATATAAAATATATTGTCTTTTCAAATGATTATTGTTTTTAAGCAGTGTTTACGTGTAGTACCTATATATCTGTATATATATATATATATATATATATATATATATATATATATATATATAAATATATATTTAATTTTATTTCTTATCATTTCTTATTATTAAAATATACTAATCGTGTTAGTAGCGACCCTGCGTAATAAGGAAATTAGTTAACGCCCACACTTCTTTTTTATTAAGAATGCTTCGCTTTGTAATTTTACTTTGATTAAATAACTTAAATTCGAATATTTCCTCCAGAGTAGAATTTTGCGCTGAAATTTGAAAGGTCATGCATAAAATTAAAAAAAATACGCACCTGTAGTTACAAACGACATAACAATCGCTATGCTCAAAGCGAATTGCTCCATGGTTATAAATCGTGTCGCCAAAAGTTGTTTGGTCCAGTTAAAGTTTTCGTAATAGACCTTATCATTGACTCAGCTTTTCCTGTTATGTTGGATTTTCGAAAGTTTTTTAACTTTTATTAAATCTGCAATAGTAATACAAGATACTATAATTTTATTAACGTGTAGTGCTTAATGAGATTCAATTTTTATGCCATGAAAGATTAAATTCATTTCCTATTTAATAATATAAACCGACTATAGTAACGATAACCTATTGTGGAACTCGAAAAAAAATTCTGAAAAATTCTTCTGAAAGTTTTGAATTAATAGATTTTTGTCAGCTAAAAGAAGATATAAATGACAATATTGACTGTAATCTTATAATCTTTTATACCTTTTGCAATACTTAATGAGCGTTACCAAATATTAAAACACCGTTTTACACCATCAGCCTCAACTTCAATGATAAAATAGTAATGCTATGTAATTATGCATAGCGGCATTGAAAAATTATAATTTTTCGAACGCTCATTTTTATAATGCTTGAAATTTTAACACTTTAATGCTCGAAAAATATTTATTAAATTAACAATTTGGAGTGCTGCTAGTGGTATTGTCTTTGTTTAATTACCCTCTTAAAAATGAATTGTTAATTTTTTGTAAAAACTGATTCCTCAACTAGATTTTAAATTTAATCCGTTCGTTCACCTATAGTTTATAAACATAACCACGAAAAATCATAAGAGGATATATTATTACTTTTTATTTTATAAAAGTCATATTTTTATTTTGATACAATTGCTAACATATTATATACGCTATCTAATTGCATTGTGCTTGTTTCAAGGTCCAACTAACTGAGCCGCTCGTAGTTGCGACACTGTGCAAAGACAAGTTTCAGTGAATAGTAAGCACATGAGCATACAGGTGGGACTGAAGTTAAACCTATATTTTGTTTGCCTCAGTGCTCTTAGAACCTTGTAATAATTATTATAGCGCATCGTACTATACATTTATTAAATTCTTGACGAGGTAGTTAATATTTTAGTTCTTATTAACATTATTATAAGCTCTAATAAGAAAATAATTTTCAAATAACAAGGTTGAAACAATTATAACTTTTAAACAAACAAAGCTCCACTGTGAAAAGGCCTATGTTGTAATCCCTATCTCACGGTGTATAAATATACCTTCGTATACTCGTTTGCAATTTTTACCTAATTATAGAAATAGTTGAGTTTAAAGTTTTTATAATTCTGATAATCATTCAAATTTATTTTACATATTATAATACCACTACAGAACTATTAAATATTGTAAATGTTTCGCCTTTAGGAGTGAATTTAATATTTATTGTTTTGAGTTTTTTACTCAAAAGGGACGACATCTGTATAGATATATGTAACAATACTTATTAGAAACTCAACTGTAGCGATATATAAAACATTGTATACAACATCGTGGCCGCAAGTGATATACAGTTAAGCTAGGTTATCATTTTCATTTAAAGGTTCATCTTACATTTCAATGCAGGTCCGTTTCTTTTGGAACTACAAACGACGTTTAGTAGTTGCACACAAGATGCAAACACTGGCAATTGGTTATTTACCTAAGTTCATTTATTTACAAATAATATAAAGCTGAGAAACTTTTAACTTTTACTACTAATTAACTAGTATTTCGTCTTGAAATTTAACTGTTTTTGGCCTAAATAATACAAACATGTTATTAATTTTATCTATTTATTATATGCCATGCCATATAGCTATGTATTTCCGAGTTTGGATTGTGCCCCACATTTTAATGTAATAAATTATGTAATATTTTGGGTGGTATAGTTGATTGCTGCGAAATTTTGTAAATATGATCTAATAGCCATTCCTTTTTGTCATATGGATAGATCAAGTAAAAATTGATAGGATCTCCAAATTGTTGAATTATTAGCTGATCTAAATTTTCATTCAATAAATTAATAGTCATAAATATAATTGAATATCTAAATTGAATTAATAAATTCTTAATTTTTTGGTTAGTAAAATAGAGATTAGAAAAAGTTTAGAGTTATTCGGCTGGGTACTATTCAACATTTATGTTTCTGAAAATTTTTGACTGTATTATTGCGCTGTTAAGATTGCCATTGGTTGCGTTGGTTGAATTAATCTATTCTTACGTCATGACGTTTTGAATAATTAACACATTAGCAGTGACACAGATTACAATGACCTAACATTGAAAATCAAGTTTAAGTGTACGTTCTTACAATACTTTAAACACAATTTTAGCTTTTAAATTTTAATACGTGACTCATTCATATTGTTGGAAGCAAAAGAACCATTTCTTTCATGTTTAATCATGAATAGTTACTTACTTATTGAATTATTCATCACATATAATAAACCAAACTAGATTGCAGAAGAATATATCAATATTATTATTTACATAACATCATGTATGTTAGAGAATAGACTTGTAGCGGATAGAGAAATATTCCGATCATATTATTTTAATCACCATATTCTTTAACAACACTTGCACATTATTTTAATTATAAGTGCTGACACTACTGAACATGTGGATAGTGGATCAAATTCAAGAAGTTATACTTATATCGCCGTAAAAATGTCTCACCTATATTTGTCACTATTTGTAATAAAAACACCAACACATATAACAACAATTTTTCGTTACCGGTATCGTAAATCCATAAGAGAACGATCAAGGGACGCGCGTCTCTGTGCGTAGTAAAGTCTTTACTGGGCAAGCCAATAGTCGACCGCTGACTCGCATTCGGCATTCTAGCAAGGATTTGTGTCATTCTACGTAACATGAAGTGTACTTGACCGCTCTAAAAAGAGGCAATTTGAACCTTGCGCAGACTGGCGTCTGAATATGTTTGTAAACGAATTCCTCTGGCTTATTTTATTTTCAAAAAAACAATATTGATCTCATATTCCCGAGGAGATTTGCAAAACCGGTTTAATGGACACTAATACTCGAGCTAAAAGAAATTACATATTTTGGTCTCATCGACATTGTATATTAACCTTCAAATATTGAAAGTATAATCACCTCGGTATTTGCCCTTGTCGTACTCGAAGATGAAAATAACAGGCGTTATTAATAATTAATATAATTAAAATTATTTGAGTATTCATAAGATCTGTTATCTGTGTTATCGACGTATATAAATAGATAAATGTTTTGTGACTTATAAGATATTTTAACTGCTTACGTCATGTGTTTCATATTAGATGACTGCTCTTGTTAATGTATAACAATTAGATTTGAACGTTTTTCAATTGAAACATAACCTGTATAATTCTATTTCTTTTATTGCTTCTTCATGTAACATAACATAAAACGTAAAATATCTTTATTTGATTTGGTATTCGGGTAGTTCAGCTTGTGTCAAAGAAACATAAGTGTACCAACTAATTTATAGGTAATTTATCTGGGAAAATCCAAAAAGAATCTCAATAGTTGTAAGTTCCAAGAAACGCGGGTTCGAATCCCGCTACATTGAATTTTTTATTTGTTTTCTAAACATGTTTTCATATTATAAGTGTGGAATAAAACTTTAAAAATTGTAAAAGTTATCAGTTGCTTATAGTTCTTAATTTTTTGGCGTGAAGAGACAGAATCCAGTGTTAAGCTAGTCTATTTATTTATCTTCTGCCTTTTTTGCCTGGTTTTATGTTCTAACTATTACTTTAACTTTATCAGGGAAATTTGTGCTTTTAATCTTTACATGTTAAAATTATTTTCTCGATAGCATTTAAGTACGCAACTACCATTTAGCACGTGCCGCCAAAAATGTTCCAAATATGCTAAAATTTGTCAATACTTGCTTATGACCTTCAAAAATCATTTGTAGTTTTAGGTATACTCCGGTAAATTTGCGAACTAGTCATAAATATCTGATTTATGTAAAGGTCTCTAGGACTAAATAAAGCTTGTAAAACAAACAAATAACAAAAAAAATATTTTTCAAGAAAAGGGCAAGTGTAGCAGAGTCGATTTACATTTTTTTTATTTTCTTTTATTATAATAAGCCGTGTGTGTGTGCATAATTAACAATTACGCTAATTATAAATGAATATTCGTTTGTTGCGTTGTGATTATTCTAAAAACGAAGAAAGCATTGACTACTTAATGAAAAAAAAATACTTTATACATATATGTATTATGATATTACACTAACAGATAATTTATTTTAGGTCTCTAATATTTTTGTATTAAATTAATTAGACAATCCATTCAGTACGAGATTGTTAAACAAAATAATTGTGTAATCGTGAAAGTTAAACATTGTCATTCATCACATTTGCTGTGAACATCGCAATGCCTTGCATTGTTAAGGAGGCGGTACAAATTTCATTGATCCGATTTGGCCCGCGCCTCGTTACCTTGTGCCATGCAACTAATTGTAGTTGCATACGCATCAGTAATGATAAAACGCCACGCTTCCGTTACCTCACCTGCGTCATTGTTTCCTCGATGATTACTTAATGCTTGAGCAAGCATGACGTGAGATATTTTCAAAATTTTATTAGTTGTTTACTGTGACTGTGTGAAATTTAACTTGTTCTGCAATTTTGCAAACGTGTATCTATATAAACAACTATTTTATTTGTAAATTTTTCTATTGATACTGTAATATCTATGATATAATCTTTTCCATAACCAGACATATACGTATAGATAATTTATGTATATTATTAATTTTATTTCAGTTAATTTAAATAACAACTTTTTTATTACATTTAAAGTACAACAGGTCACACAAAATAAGCTTAGCAATTTTAAGATATAAACTTCTACATAACAAGAAATTTTCATAAAAAAAAGTTTATATAAAATATTGCATACGAATATTAAATCATACTTCACTGCGTAGGAAGCAAATGGTTACGCAAATAGTATATACAACAAAATTATTGTTGTATAATTAGTTGAATGCTTAAATTGTTTATATAACTTCTAATATATAAAGTGTACTTTTAATATTACAGTTAACAGACATAGTTAATGCGATGTCATCCCGAGGAGAGCTTCCTTTAGAACTGGCACTTCGAGGACGGAGCTCATCAATTGCTGCGACGCTATTACAGCACTGTGCCGATCCAGATGCACGCGGTCCTCGTGGAAGAACATTACTGCATAGAGCAGTAGATGCCAGGGACGCCTTCTCTGCTAAATTCCTTGTTGACAATGGAGCAGATCCTAGCCTTACTACAAAGTAAGTTTTAGGCTTACCCTATTTAGGTGTAATATGACAATTACTGAATTTAATTATTATTTAACATTTTATGGGACCTCCGTAGCGTAGAAAGAACGCGTCAACTGCGACGACCGTAAGTTTAATCAGATACAAACACTACAATTGACGATGTTTATTTAATTTTTGATTTATGCACACATTTCCATGGATTAGATGTGGTGCTAGATACCTTATACAATTATCTTTATCGACACACTACATCAATCTCATGTAAAACTTTCTCAGAGCACCCGAAAATTCAGAGAATAATAATATAAAAAATAATTGATAATAAAAAACTTAGCACAAATAGAAATAGTAAATTTTAAAGACCTTTTGAAAGTATAGAACGTCCCTGCGAGCAACAGACTTTTATATTACAGATACTTGCATGGAATGAGGTGTAAATGCTATATAAGTTCTTTTCCGCAATAGTTAAATATAACATAATAATAAAGTTAGAGTTTCCTCAACTCGTATCTATTTCTGTAATATTTATACTGGTAGTATATATTTTTACTAGCAGCAGCAAAAAAACGAATTAATATGTATTTTATGGATAATAAAACGTTACTGCTTGCCGTTTTTGAATTATTCGTAAATTTGTTAAATGACATGTCTGTATGCCAGATCTAACTGAATATTAAAAGAACTTTATTGAAACCTAATTCCCCACCCACGTTACGATAGCTTTACTTGTAAGGATTCGATGAACCGGTTTTGTAATGTTTCGAAAACATTTTATATATGACAAAGTCATATATCTGCCTACGTGTATTATATGTTGCTTAGTGGTTTTGTTCTACAACTCCAATATCATTACTGTCAATACTTTGAATTGATATCAATTATTGGAACACAATTTATAATTCGCACAAGGTGACGTGTAGTACCGCATGTTGAAGATGACTCAATTGAATCTAATTATTTCATTAGTTATATGATATGCATATATAATAGAGGATATCGTGAGACGGGCTCTGACTAAAGATAATAGTTGTGGGTTTGATCTCCGCTCAAATTAAAGAAGATTGATTATATTTAAACTATCCATTGTTCTGAACTGGCATGACAATGCAGTTGCGACGATTTCCGCCGCTCGATGTGCAATGTTTCCAATCCACCTAGACAATAGAACCTAGTGTATTTTGCTTGTCACCTATTTAATCCGAGCGTTATAGTCTATAACGAGTTAATAGTTAAATTTAGATAGTTTTAATTTTATATAATATTTATATGATAATAATGTAAACTTAGCAATTATTAAATAAAAAATATTTTTAAATTTAATCAATAATATTTACTACTTAGGGAAGAAGGTGACACAGTATTACATTTAATAGCAGCACTTACGTCAAGTTCTTGCGATCCAGAAACTATGGAGCAGATGGTGGAAGTAGCAGAGAGTGCTGTCAATAAAGGAGCTGACATAAACCGACAAAACAGAAAAGGATAGTAAGTAACAAAATGAGAACTAATGTGCATTTACTAAGTTTAAATAGTTTTAAAAATAAATATATTTTAAACTTTCTTTACTTGGCTAATTAATCTTTAAAATGATTTAACAAAAAATTATGTAAATAAACAAAAATAAAATATAAAACAACATACAAATCAAATATAATGAACTATTACTTGATACATTACGTTACAAGTTACTACATAATGGCAAGAATATGTAAATAATATGGTTAACTCATCATGATCAATACATTGACTCATCATAGAAATATTGAATATCGTAAAAAGCCGAACACGTGATCGGGTTATATAAGATTTTTTTTAAATTAATTAATTAATTAATTAATTATGATTACCTAAAATATATTTTATGAATATATTCTTTTATTTATAATTTCATTAGTTTGTTTGATTCGTAACAACTTTTTGTTTTTTGACTTATTATGTACTTAGGTACGAAGGTAGGCCTAAGTCGATGACTTAAACATGTACAAAATAAAATATTTATCTGAGCAGTATTGGTCCACACTGTGTTGTGAGGTTTTTACGGGAATGTTTGTATAAATATTTTGAATTTTTGGTCAGACAAAGAAAATTTAATTTTTGTTTGTCTTCTACACTGAATGATGTAACGCGAAGCGTAGCAATTATGTAATGCATTTTATTTATCTTTTTATTTAATAAATAGATATTATCACTTTGATTGTATTCCAGCACTCCTCTTCACCAAGCAGTTATTGCTAGAAACCAAAGGATATTTGATCTTTTACTAAAGCAACCTTCTTTAGATACAAACTTAAGAACTATATCAGATGAACATCCGCCACTGTACTACGCTCTTGTAGATGATAGACGAGCATCTATATCTTCGAGCGAAACTTTAGTTATGAATGGTTCCAATCCGTTTGATACTCCAGTGACAAATAAAAATGCTTTTACTGAGGACCCCGTGGAAGGAAAATCGGAAAATATTGTGGAAAGAGATTTTGCTGCAAAATTATTGGACAAAGGATGTCAACCAAATCCTTTATACTCTGGATCTGGTGATAGTCTACTACATATTTTAGCACAAGGCTGGTTTGAGGTAAATACAAAATATACAAGAATAAGATACTTTAAACGTTTTAAAAACGACTAATTTAGGTGTTTTGATATTCGCTGTTATTAATTATATGTAAATACAGTTGTTATCAACAACATAACATGCTCGTCGACCTACTAATGTTCCTCTTGGAAAAACGAGACAATTTGCCTTACAATTTCTTCATTTTATAAAATCGTAATAACTATACTATTAAATTGTGTTGCTAAGTTTCTATTTACATTTAATTAATTGTTTTATCATATAGACAATATGGAGGCTTAGTAGAGTGTATCAACTATAACTATAAGCATTAGTTTTGGTTTCTATTACTATGGGGTAATTTAGTATTATTATTTCTATTACTATTATTACTGTGGGGTATGTTAGTATTTAAGATTGTATTAATTCTTTTTAGCCTGATTAGATTAAATAAATTTGAACTACGACTTCACTTTGTCTTAATACTATGTTCTCTCTACCTCTGTCGCCCCAACTATGGGAGATAAAGACAAGAGTTCGTCTAAAAATGTCATATCAACCAATAACCGAATTTATTACACAGGATTCAGCGGTATTTCTCACATCACATCTCAACGGTGATCTGAACCACAGTAACGAAGCTGGATTGTCTGCGTTACACGCAGCGTGCGCTAACGGCCTCACGCGGCTGACGGCCGCCCTGCTGGAGCACGGCGCAAGGCCCAACCTGCAGACTGCTTATGGGGAACATGAAGATACCGTGTATAGGTAATATTCCATATATGTGGTACTATTTTCCTTTGTATGTTTTATTCCTTTTTAGACTAATTTCATTCCATAAAATAAATAGATAAATGTCACCGTTCGTTCGTCGATTATAATATGAAATATTGTTTTCGTATATTATTGTGTTGTATTAATGTTTTCAATGACCTAATTATTCAGATTTCGCAATATTTACTCGTATATTTTCAAACCTCACGTATTTAAAGTATTGGCTTCAAAATACACTGACGACCGATAAATTTACCGATTTTTTATTTGATTCAGGGCTTATTAAATATACCATGAATTAAGTAATAAAATATTATTTACTGATAAACTAATTACTAAGAAATTACTTTGTATACTTGCAGGGTTGGCAGAAATATATCTTGCCATAAAATTAATTAAAATTTATATTATTTTTTTTGATATCGCAATTAATATCAATTAAAATTAATTTATAACGTATCGCGTATAATTTTAATTGCACAGATACACTTCTTCAACAATAGTAAAAAAAATTACGAAATAGTCAGATTGACTTAGACTGATACAATAAAGCTTTTCGTTTCATTCGCTTATAGTTACGTATCGTTCCTTTTCTATACATTGTACAACAATAAATAACGAAGGTAAAAAATGCCAACTTTTAAAAGATCCCATTGTAAAAAAGAAAGTTAAAGAACGCATCACCATTCAGAGAACTTAAATACTGGATGTAAACACCACATAAACAATTTTTATGTATTAAGAGTTTTTAAATATTTGTTTTGAATGCAAATATAATTAGCGGATGGTTGCTCAAGCGTTATATAATGAATCATTTGTAAAAGATTTTGATTGTAAAAGATCACCAACTCTTTAGTTACGTCGCAAAAGAAAATAGTTTATGCTAAAATTTTCAAGTGAATTTGATATTTTTATTATATGATTTATTGATTCTATAATGTTTATGTACGCAATCATAACAAACTTTTATAAGTGTGTAGTTTAATCCGACTAATTACAAAATATCATATAGGTACTTATGATTACCGTTGCACTTTAAATTCGAATAATCAGAGTAAAGAGTAAACTTAATTAAATACTCCTTGGTAGTCTGCGGCATTTATTATAAAATAAATTGTTTAAGCATGTATGAACTCAGGCTTTTAGAACTTGATTTTTTCCTTATAACGCATATAGCATATGTAGAGGAAACATAGAGAAACCTAAAGTTGCCTCAATGGGATGGTTGCCCCACTTTTGGATACACTATGAAAAGTGTGTTAGTGGAGCCAGCTCTTTGCTAGAAATGCAAGAAGACTTTTAAACCGACGTTGAATTAGTAGTAGTGATTAGTTAGAATTAGTTAAATTGATAAGTCATTTTTATTGAATATTTTTATTACTGATGGTATTTTCGGTTGGCTTTTTTGTTGCATGATTATAGCTTAAATTACTTAACGAATAATTTAAATAAGTTACTGAATTGCGTATTACTGTATTGATATTGCAAATAAAAAACGCTAATATCCGTATTATAAAGGATAGTCGCGTAGTAAACGCTACGACGAGGAGGCATAGAATAATAAATATATTTTTATATTTAGAAAAGTGTCCTCCGGCAAGTATCCTATGAAGCATTTTTAACGTTAGACAATTATCCATCACAATATGCAACTATCTCTCTATTATTCGATACGTCCATAGAAATAGAAATGTTGCATATAATGTTAATAAACTGACAATCTGTTATAAGAAATGTTTTTTGAAAAAAAAATGATTATAATAGAGATAATAATATTGTTCATACTTAAAATATTTTATATATTCAGTGTTAAAACTCAATACTGTACATTGTGGGACCAGATGGAGAGAACATGTAAAATTGTATCTACATTTCCTACATTGTCAATTTAATAGTTCATATATCATAGTCTTAAAACTTTCTAATCTATTGTTAGGAAAATATTTAAGTACTTGTAGTAAATTATAAACATTATTGTTTGGACTTTCTTTCATACATTTTATGTGCGAGAAAAGAATGGACAGATGACAAAACATAAAAAATATATGTATTATATACATTTCATTTTCAGACAAACTCCACTCCATCTAGCAGTTCTTAACAACCATGAAGGTTCTGTAACAGCTATAATAGATCACAAGAGACTAGTTGAAAAGGGCGATCTTCCCACTACAGACAGATCTAATGTTAGTCTAGTGCCTAACTTGAACTTGAAAAACTCCGAGGGTGATACGCCCGTCAGTCTTGCATTGACAGAAGGTAATATTTATTTATTCTTCTATTTTATGTAAATTTGATATTTATTTTATTACATTTGATAATTATATTCTGTAGGCCATAAGCATCTAGTTGCACCACTGATAGAAGGTGGCGCGGATCCGAATATACGCAACGGAAAGGGCTTCACGCTGTTACATCAAGCTATAGTAGAAGAAGATTCTAGAACGGCAATATTCTTGCTCGATCACGGAGCGGATATGAATGCTTTGTAAATATACTATTTATTTTTACTTAATTCCCAGTTATTTTTGTGTATGCAAGATTACGTAACAAGCAAAGGTTGTGCCGTCTTGTACAGTCTATGCCTACAAAACGGTACGGCACAATTCTGTTAATGCTAAAAACTCATTAAAATTTTAAGATATTGCGCAATAATATTGAACATATCTTATGCTTATATGCCTATCTGAGTGTGAATTACTTTTATTACCTATCTCGTTTACGGTCAGACGCCGCGTTACTGCGCTACAACAACATGAATCGACTTTATTAAATTGTTATGCATTATAATTTTAAATTAAATTGTATAACAGGACAGACGCAGGGGAAACGCCTCTCCAGCTAGCGATACACTGTCGCCTCGGTCTGGTAGTGGAGGCGCTGTGTGTGCGCGGCGTGGACATGAGCCGCCTCGACGCCAACGGCGTGCCGCCGCTGTGGGCCGCACTCGATTCTGGACAAGAGGAAGTTGCTAGTGTGAGTTTGAGATTGTAAATTTATTTTGTATGCCACGTGCAACTTATCAAATACTAATTTATTATAAAATAAGCGATTACACAACAAGTTGGCATTGTAAAGCATTATCAAAGTTTAGGAGAAAAATCCGAAATATTCCTCATTTTTTAAAATTCATTATCTCCTTTTGGGTGTTTGAAAAATAAATTTGTTTTTAACAGATCTTAGTTCGTAACGGAGCAGATGCAGATTGTTGGGGACCAGGACCCGATGGATGCTTACAAACTTTATTACACAAGTAAGATAAAAATAAATATACAAACAAAAGTTTCGTCTGCAATTTATAGAATTGCTGTTCTTCTTTGTGAAAAGTATTTGCCATTAAATTAATATAATATAATATATATTGTTATAAATAGGGCAATAGACGAAAATAAGGAATCTTTGGCAACGTTTCTCATTCGATCTGGTTGTGATGTGGAAAGCTCTAGAAAGACAGGACCAAATGGCGAAGGCGCGGAAATATCCGGCGACCGCCAAGCGCCACTGCACCTGTGCTGCACTTGGGGACTTACTGAAGTCATACAGGTATTAAAATAGCAGTGTAATTATATATCTTATGCCTTTCTGTGTTATCTTACAAAAAATCTTGTACTTTAATGGTTGCCCGTAAGGCATCACCTGTAGTGATAAGGTCGCTATTGTATTTATCACGTGGATTCTTTTTAGGACTATCTTTAAAAACATATCATCCATATAACGTGTATACGAATATATCATAAGAATTGTATGTATAATAAAATGTTATTGCTTTTTATGATATTTAATAATAATAATAAAAATCATTAATATTGATCATGTGTGCTTTTTCAGCGTATACGAAATTCTGCATTTGGCTTTTTTATGTGCTATATATATATATATATATATACATATATATATATATATATATATATATATATATATATATATATATATATATATATATATATATATATATATAAATAATATATTTAATATATATTTTTGGGATTGAAATAAATTAATTAATCTAATTGTTTTTTGCTTCACGCTTTTATACCGCATAACGAGGTAGAATGAAAGTACCTAGTGTCAAAACCTACTTCGCTTTCCACCGAAGACATTGCGTGTTGAGTGGTAGAACTCAACTACGCACTTTGTCTTTATCAGAGCGCTGAAGTGAAAATAATTTAAATATAAACGCTCCTCCGAGTAGGGATCGAATCCACAACTGATTACATTCAGACGCTGTCACACTGTGCCACGATCGGCCTCAATTTAATTTAATTCTTAATATTTATATTTTTTTTATAAAACAGACACTACTAGAACACGGTGCCAACATCAACACGAAGGACGCGGAAGGCAAGACGCCACTCCACATAGCTATAGAGAACCAGCACGCGGGTATCATCTCACTGCTGCTTTCGCAGCCGGGCATTGATCTCTCCGCGAGAGACAATAAAGGAGTGACTCCCTTCGCCGCTGCACTCACTGCCAAAAACAATAAGGCAGCTCAGGCTATATTGGACAAGAACCCTTCGGCTGCTGAACAGGTTATGTATTTTTGCGTTAGTAAAACGTATTTAACAGGATTTATTATGGATTTCACAGTCACGGAAATTGATTGTATTTAAATTATTACTACTAAATGTCTCGAATTCAAGCGGAAAGCGGCAAGCGATTACTTTGCAGGAAAAAATGTAAACCTGTTTTTTATATTTAAAATATTTAAATTAAGTTTTTTATTCAACATATACATTTTAAATGAATATGAGAAATATTTAAATATTTCTCATAATGTTACCTACAATCTTTGTCTGGCATTGTAAAGCGGCATTCGGTTTTTACGTAAGATGACTTAGAAAAGAGATCTTAATAGTTCTTAGCTGAAATCTTTAAAATGATCTTTTGAACTTGTATTGAAAATTTATTTTGAGTAAAAAAATGTGTTACGAAATACTTTGTGCGTTCATTTTTTATGATTCTAGTATGTTAAAAACTAGACACTATTGACTATTGAATGACCCTAAAGAAAGATTTCTAAATTCCAATAATAACCATTAAATATTAGAATTATACGTGTTATAATCGATAAATCAAACGATGTTGCGGGCTTCAATTTATGAAAATATTAAATGAGATCAATATACAACAAAACTCGAAATTTAGAGATATTTACAAATATTAAATGAAACTATTTATTATTTTTAGATTAGTTGCGTGTATATGGTTATTACATAAAATTCATTTTTAAAAACTCGACTTTTCGAACACATTACAGAAATCACAGGTGCCCAATATATACGCGATTTATCCGTTTAAAATAATGTAATTTATAAACGTATGTATTTGTAACAAACAGGTGGACAAGAAAGGTCGCAACTTCCTCCACGTGGCCATCCAGACATGCGACATGGAGAGTGTGATGTTCCTGCTGTCGGTGGAAGTGGACGTGAACTCGCGCGTGCAGGACGCGTCGCTGGCGCCGCCGCTGCACCTCGCCGCCGCCGCCGGCAACGAGGTGCTGCTGCGAAGCTTGCTGCTGGCCGGCGCGCGGCCCAACGACCGTGACGCGCACAAGTATGACCGATTCAATTTAAACTATTGTCTTTATGTTTTAATGAGAAAAACATATAGAACTCATAACTGAATGGTCAGAGCGCTTGAACGGTTTTCGAGAGACGCGGGGTGCGATTAAATCGTTTTCTTAAAATTATCATCCTTAATTTAAATGTATAAATTGGACTTGGCGAAGTTTACGTTTTTGTAATTAACATATACAATGAGCTAAACACCTGTTTATCGGTAACAGGCGCACAGCCCTCCACGTGGCGGCGAGCACGGGGCAGGCGGGCATCGTGAGTGCGCTGGCGGGCGGCGGCGCGGAATGCGGCGCCGTGGACGCGGCCGGCGACAACGCGCTGCACGTGGCCGCGCGCGACGGACACGCCGCCGCAGCGCGCGCGCTGCTCGCCGACACCGACATCGACGCGGCCGCTACCAACCTTAAAGGTGACCTGCTCGCCGCTCAACTCAAAGCCGCACCTTGTATCATCAGGGGAAAGAAATATAAAATCATTTTAAACACAATAACAACTACAACAGTCAGATGTTATCCTCACGAGATGCGATGGAGTAGTCTTTCTTAGGTTCACAAACACACAGCGCACTTAGCATTTATATTATATTCTTCGTATTATATTCAACGTGCTTGGGACTTGTATCATAAGTGTAGGTTTCAGGAACTTCTTTAAAATATGTTAACTGAATCTGTCTTCTGTCAAACTAATAAAATGTTAACTACGTGGATAAGTGTTGACAATGCTTTAAGATGACGTTGGTACAATAGTAACAGAGAGTTTTAATTGTAACGTTTTATATTATCATCACATCTTAACTTCAGTCTCAGAGCTTCCCTCAACACCATCATCTAAGAAAAAGTTTATTGAAAAAGTTGAAAACGTTTCAATTTTTAGGCATTGCTATATAGAATTTCCCTTTAAAAACTAAGCACCACTTCGAATAAAATTTATATGTAGAAGATTTAAAGAAAGTACAATGTATATAAATACACCAATTAACAAGAAAACGTTTTAATTGAGTTTATTATTATTTTATTGTGTCACTATTGAATTTTTATGAGGGTGTCACACTCGATGGGAATATTGATTCCGTAGCTATTTGTTTTATTATATTTTTATTTTATGCAGTAAAATTAATAACTTGCAAATTGACTGAAATTATTCTTCTGACTAATAAATAATATGTTATAGGACTTTTTGTGACTATTGGATACAACTTTTCCCTAAGAAACCACAAGAAAAAATCTTTTATATTTACTCAAATTCATTAAAATTATCCTGTGCAATTTTTAATACACTTTCATTTGTTCCTTATATGTATTTTTGTTCATTAAGGTCGTAATCCGTTACATGAATTATGCTGGTGCAAGAAGGATAATGCAGCTACTATATGTGAAACTTTTCTGGAATTCATGCCGGACTATCCCATCAATAGAACGGATTTACAGGTATTGATTATTAATTAAATCAGACGCTTTTTGTTTCGGCATGTCTAGGTATAAACCAAAAAAGTGTTATAAATAATTACATTAAAAATTATAATACTATGTTGTTCTAGTCTTGCAGAATACAAATTAATATTGAAATAATATTTCCCTTACCTTCTATATGTCCCTTGTCAATATTCTTCAGAAGATATTATAGACAGTAAAACTGAAAACAGTTTTATTGAGTAACTGTTATTATGAATATTTTGATAGTAATATTTAAATAATTATTTGTCCTAGGGTAATACTGCGTTGCTATTGGCGTACATGAACGGCCAGGGAGCGCTGTGCCGTGTGCTTGTGCGCGCCGGAGCGTGTCTTGCGCACGAGAATAAAGATGGCATCTCTATATTTAACTATCAGGTATTTATTATTTAACAGATTATTTTTAAATTTCACAATTCATTTTCATGACTATAAAGTAAAATAAATTGACAATAACGCTTTTGATAACATTTTTGAAAAAACGTATAAAAATTTTTTTTGAACGCAGCGGGATTCGAACCCGCGCCTCTTGGATACCGTCCAAGCGCTCTGACCGCTAAGCCATGCGTTCTACTACCAGCTGCGTCGAAATTCTTATACGTTTTGTTAGCATCTCTGTAGAGAGATTTTTACAAATTTCTACTACTTAAAGATTATTAAGAAATAATCGTTTAACAAGAGAGATTGCTATTTTATTTTAATATTTACTATTTTTAAAGTGTTTTTTCAAAAATGTTTTCTAATCCTAAGTGTGGAATAACACTTTAAAAATAGTAAATATTAAAATAAAACATAAATTGTTAAACGATTATTTCTTAATAATCTTTAAGTAGTAGAAATTTGTAAAAATCTCTCTACAGAGATGCTAACAACATAAATAAGTTGTAAGAAAACGTATAAGAATTTCGACGCAGCTGGTAGTAGAACGCATGGCTTAGCGGTCAGAGCGCTTGGACGGTATCCAAGAGGCGCGGGTTCGAATCCCGCTGCGTTCAAAATTTTTATACATTTTTTCAAAAATGTTTTCTAATCCTAAGTGTGGAATAACACTTTAAAAATAGTAAATATTAACGCTTTTGATGTCGTCGTGGTTGTAAGTCCCGTATAGCAAAGGCGACAGAAAGTACCTAGTGTCAAGCTAGAGCGCTAAATTCAAGACATAGCGTGTTGAGTGGCGGAACTCAACGCCGTGGTTTGTCTAACCAGAGCGAAGAAATGAAAATAATTCAAATATAATCATTCCCCCGAGTGGGAATCAAATTCACAACCGATGGTGTTAACAAGCAGACCACTGCGCCATAACCGGCTTATATTGGATATTAGCTCAGGAATATTTATGGGTACAAAAATTGTTTTCACATCCCCGATTTTTTAAAACAAATCGTTGTGCGATCCCGTTAACCGCTAACAAAATACAAAACGTCGTTAAGATTGATAAAAATTATATAATGATAAACGTTCTACCCTGTCAAAAAAAACCTGAATACAGCAACTTTCTACGATTTATAAATTTTTAAAATTTCCAAACTACTTCAGAGTTTCGGTTCGCTATTTTATTATTTTTAAAGTTTTATTCCACACTCAGGATTAGAATACATTTTAATAAAACGTATAACAATATGAACGCAGCAAGATTCGAACCTGCGCCTCTTCGAAACCGTAAAAGCGCTGTGACCGCTAAGCCATGCGTTCTACTACCAGCTGCGTCGAAATTCTTATACGTCTTGTTACAACTTAAAAACCTCTACTGAGATTGGAAACAACGTAAGCAGGTTCGTATCCCGCTGCGTTCAAAATGATATACATTTTTTAAAAGATTGCCTTGTATTTTAACAACATATAATATGTGTATATGTAGGTGGCGACTAAGCAATTGCTGCACCGTCTGCTGGACGCGCTGCCCGCCGAGGCGCCTTGGGCAGAAAGCGACCTGTGCCAGGAGTGTGGCACAAAGTTCACGCTCACCATGCGCAAACACCACTGGTATGCAAAATTCCTTATTTATTACTAACTAACCCGCTAAACCCCTCGCATCAATTATTTGACCCCATCCCATCCCAAGGTCGCTCGGAAGAGACCACAGACTTAACGATAATGCCGCTTATTGTGCTACGTAACATCGCCATTTCCTTTGAATGTTTCAATCGGTGTACAATAAAATGTATTTTCATTTCATATTTTTTTCCCATTCCGTGGGAACTTCGAGAACTCCTGTCTTAGTCCTTCCCGACAATCTCCTAGAAGCTTACCTAGCTTTCCTCATCTAGCAACACAAGTTGTAGATTGCCTAACAATTGGTGATATTATTTTTATGATAGTTTGCAATATGTAGTATATTTAGGTTTATAACTTTCACTTATTTTATTTTTAAGTAGAAACAAATTAATATTTTAATTTTTCATATGTTTGAATATTTAAATAAATAGAAACATATATATTTTTTTCAGTCGTCACTGTGGAAGAATGTTATGTAATAAATGTTCCAGCCAAGATATTCCCATTCTCAAGTTTGGAATGAACAAACCCCAACGAGTCTGTGAAATATGTTTCAACGTGTTACAAGTCGGCGCCAGTTAGTTAAGCTTCAATTAAACAAGTAAAAGTGTGATAAGATTTCAATACTGAAATGAAGGAATATTGTTGCTTATTGATTTAGATTCAAAATAAAAATTGCATGATAAAAACTTAATATAATTGTAAAACACAAAAAAAAATTGAAACTTCATTTTAAAAGAATAAACTTCCATCTACTGGAGTTTTTAATTTATCATAAATATTAAACATTTTTATAGAATGACTGAAATGTATTGATAGCATTTTGTAACTTTGTTGTCAGCATTTTATGTAACAAACCATTGTCACTTTGATATAAGGCTTAGGTTTAACAATATTGTCCATGTAAGGTAAGATAATACTGCAAAATTTGTAATGAAATCATATATAAAATTGATTGATGATTTTAAATTGTGAGGTATTAAAATTTTAATTGTATTCTTATTTTTTAAAAGTTATTTTTGATTTATGAAATTTTAACATTACTTCTTTCTTATAGAAAGAAAACTATACTATACCAAAGCCACAGAGTGCTTTTAATTATTTTGACATATATAGCTTTAAGTATGTTACTTATAAACCTTTAAAATAATATTATATCTTTGTTATTATAAATATCTAAATTTTATTTAATTGGCTGCATTATTCCATTGCATTTGTTTATCATTCCAAAAATATTTATATTTTTTTTAGACCCAAATTTATTTATAAGTGCCATTTTGAATTGAGTTTATGCACTAAATTGCAATGATCATGAAATGATATTTATATACATAAATAATTTACATTGTTTATATTTTAGATGTCTGATACTATAAATATAATTTCACTATTTATATAACATTTCTTTTAATATTTTCCTTGATTTATTAAATAATAATTGATTTTCCTACTTAATGACTTAATTTTATTATAGTAATTCTGTATCATGTACTAGGTTTACTAATGTTTTTTTTTATATTCCATAGTGTCAAGAAAACGAATATAGTAAAGCCTCTTAGTTATCCTGTTTTTTATTGAAACCACGATTAGGAAATAAAATATAAAAAATAATGTTGACTATTTATTTTTTTATTAAATTTCTATGGCAACCTGTGGTAGGTTTTTAAGAAACTAAAGTCAACTAGAAAAAGTTAAAATTCATAGGGTAGTATTTTTTTTCTAGCATTAAAAGTAGACGCAACTATTTGCCTTCTATTTCAAAATATGGATAGAAACAAGTAACAAATAGGGTAATAACAAACTGATTATTTATTTACAACAATACCAGCATACATCTTCTCTGTTTATTCTGTAAAATAATTTACTAACAACCTACTTGCCGCCAAATAATATATGCATACAAACAATTGGGTTATTTGTGTTTAGTAAAGGCGGGTTAAAATAATGCTAAATAATAAGTCTACTTAAGCCTTTTAAAAAGGTCTTTAGTAACACAGTGGTCAAGGACATGCAAGTAGTCCCGTAGCTCCTCCTCACAGGTTTCAGCAGTATTAGATCTGGAGTTTACTCGATCATTGCATTCTTGGTATTTAGCCCACATGTTTTGTGAGTCTTGTTTCTGGCTGCATTCCTCCTATGATAACAAAATTATACATTTAGATGAAGAATAAAAAAAATTGAATTATGGTATACAAGAAAGATAATTGATACAAAACAAATTGCTATTGTAATTTTGTTCTAATTTCTGTAATTTGACGAATTTAAAGTGTTTAAATATAGTCAATTTCTACAACGTCTAAACTTTTCCTTAACTTTATGGATAAAGAAAAGTAAAATACATAAAAAATGTCAAAGAATGAAATTTAGATTTTTTGAGTATAATTTGGTTATTTAGTTGAATAATTTGAGGTTAACGCGTATTAGACTGTAACATTAGTTTAAATGTACACCAAATTGAAGAGTTAATTATGTCACTATGTTTCTCCATTATAATGCTTACTCTTAATTGTGTCTGAGGATCAACGAGTTCTTCCTCCTCTTCCTCGGCCCTCACCACAGGGATTACTTTCCCAGACATTATTTCTGTAATTATAACAGACACTTTATAAATTAAACTGTTAAAACTAAATATATTTAGGTAAATACTATCAAGGATGTTAAGATTTTATACGAATAAGAGAATTTTTAAATAATTTGTACCTAAATCGATGATGCAACAACCAAAATTCACTCTTATCAATACATGTTGCCAGTCAAAAAATTCTACTATTATTTATTACGTAATTATAGTCTCAATTAATTGTGAAAATCATTATTTTTTATTTATATGTGTTGTTTTTAAATATATTGAAGCTACATTTCAATTAAAATTTCGTGATCCGTTATAGTAGTTAAAAAAAATATTTTTAGTGCACACCCCACTTTATTTTATTGTGTATCTTTTTATACTACATTATACTTTACAAGGCCACAAATAAAAAAGAAATATTAAGCTTTATGGGTGCTATTACCTATATAGTCAAATCAGCATCATATTAATTGTTTATTTTGATGTAGATTGTAATAAAAATAATATTTCGTAATTTTTTGTCTTTTCTTAAAAAATATATACCTGTATATACCATTGATAAACAAAAAAAATATACGTTTGATATCTGTTACATTTCATCATAGTCGAGTAGCCGTCACCATGGAGAGTGCTTGCTGTAAAAAAATATTTTATAATTCAATATCATTGTGTTAGCTCAATAATTTTCGTTATTACAAAGTAATTGTTCAAATATAAAAGTCGTATTTTATAATTTATATAATGATATTACATTGCCTACTTCAATTTCTCTTAAAAGGAGAAATATTTATTTATTAACTTATACTTTTAAAAACATCCAGGTTTGTTTTTCATACTGGTTATACATTTTATTATGATTTTTATTTGATCTAAATGTTGATATTATAATATAAAACATTTATATCAGGTTTGTTCTACATATTATGAATTTTAAGGTTATGTTTAATAAAACATTATTTGTTATTTTATTTTCCAGAATGAATGGAGGAATGGAGCATAAAACCCCTGGACACAACACAGTGCTACACAAAGCACCTAAAAACTATAAATTGTTGATAGACCCATTCCTAGTAAAAGGAGCTACAAAATTATACAGATATGATGGAGTTGTTCCTGGAGACCCAACATATCCAACAGTACAGTGTAGAGACCCGAGATCTCAATTGTCTAGAATATGGAACAAACTGGAACCTGCTGATTTACCAGTGCCCAGGTATAAACCATAATACATTACATGTACAGTTTTGCAATAAGAGTGCAATTCTCATTAGCATAAAGGTTATATTAAATTACCTTGAGAGTTATATTCAGGATTAATTTATTAAATCTAATCAAAACCTAATTTATGAATATTATTAAGATATAATTTACTTTCTTTTTCATAATCACTTGTACTGATGGCAAGTATTTACATTTTGCATTTTTTTTGAATAAGTGCTTACATCTTTAATATAAACGAATTTTGCTTATTTTACTATCAAAGGTAAACGTATATTTTATTAATACATATGAAATTTGGTCTAAAATTTGGTTATAATCTCCTTTGTTTTTATTATATCCTTAAAATTTTGCTGCCAACACTCAAATATGACAGTTGACAGATGGCGGGAAATTTGAATTCTTATTTGTTTTTCAGATTCAAAATAGATAAAAATTATGTTGGAGTGCCACCCCAGCTGGAAATTACCATGGGAAATTTAAATGATAATATTGATAAAGCCTTTTTGGCAGAAATGATGACTAAAGTGGGACCTTGTGAGGAATTAACTATATTTTACCATCCAGTTACAAATAGGCACTTGGGATTTGCTCGATTAGTATTTCAAGATGTTAAGTATTCAAAGATATGTATAGAAAAATATAATGGCAAGTCAGTGATGGGTCAGGTATGTGTATTAATTCAATAATTATGTATTTATTAAAGTATTTCATTATTTTTATAATTTTGAAGAACTATAAAGTGTAAAAACAAAAAGTATTTTGTGTTAACATCTCTAAATTGATCTTATCCTTAATTATAATAAAATATTACATACAGAAGTTGAGTTCTTAGGGCTTGTCGAAAGGAGAAGGAGAAGTGAGACAGTATTTGATTGTAAACACAATTGTGGGTTTGATTCCCACTCGTGGGAATGATTATACTTAAATTATTTTCATTTCATCACTCTGGTAGTACAAAGCATGCCATTGAGTTCTAGCACTTACACACACAATGCCTTGATTTTACCAGAAAGTGGAGTATGAAGTGTTTTGGTACTGTATACCCTTCTATGTTGCATAAAATCACAAAGCTGTAGAAAAGTGATGCTTGTTTTATATAGTGTATGAATTCGTAATTTTCTCAAAAAAAGACTTCTTTTCTTCGTTCTTGATCTCACTCATTGTGTATTTAATTTTTAACAAATGTATAATTAAAATTTATACTTGCATTACTTAAATAGGAAGTGCTCATGTTCCAATCAAGTTGTTCAATCATAAAGTCAATAAGTGAAATATAATATTATAAGTGATTTCTATGAATGATGAATTAGCAAGTTTTCATAGAATTTGTTTTTTTTTCAAAATTACTATCCACTCAAGTATTGTGCATTATATAGGTTCTTGAAGTGTTTCATGACCCCTTTGGGAAGAGATGTCAGGAGATGTTTGAAGATAAAACAATGGAGAGAAAGCCACAGCCACCAACTACAATCCCAAAATTACCTGGAATTATTGATGACGTTAGAGCTCCAAAGTTAGACCCTTCACTTAGTAAGAGATTGGAGGAGAGTAAATTGACGGAAAAGGTTATTTTGGTGATTTTATTATTCACATTTATTTTAATGATATCAATCAAATCCGCATGCATTTATAAAGGATATAGTAAAATTTTTAGACTATTGTCAGATTTTTATATATATTTATAGTTACTGAGAACTATGACTACTTATGTGATGTCTAAGAGAGTTTTATCTCTTTTAAAAATTGCTTACTTATTTATTGATTAATTTAATTTAAAATATACTGATCATAATATCATATTTTATACTCTTATCTTAAACCTGCTTTTACAAAAAAATCTATACAATATTTTAGGAACCATATCCTCGATATAAGGATATTGAACACAATGATAGTAACACACGGTGGTCTGATGAAGAGCGGGAGTACCGACATCGACATCGTAACCGCAGTGAAAGGGACAAAGATTTAGACAGGGAAAGAGAAAGAGACAGAGAGAGGGACAGAGACCGCGAGAGAGACAGAGATAGAGAGAGGTGAGTACATGAACATGGTCAAATATATGCAATATGTAATGAGAGTCAACTTCCCTTGATCTACCTTTAAACGAATGATTGTATTTGAAATATTTTTATTTCTCTACTCTGGTGAAGACAAGGCGTCGTGTTTCTTATCGTATAACGTGTCTCAATCGATATACAAAAAAGTACCTTGACTTGAATAAAGTAAAAATGCCATATGATTACATATTATAATGTATATTGCAGAATTTCATGTGTATGGATGTACAGTCGTTGACCAAAGTATTAAAATATTTCTTGCCGCTTTTGAGTACTACCAATAATTAACTACCAATTTTATTGAATAATGTTATTTATTTACCATTATGATTTTATTGGTTCCATTAAATAAATTAATTCTATTAGCTTAATTAAATATAATGTAAGGTGTCTTTTTTGCAAGCCGACATTGTAAAAGGAAATGTAAGCGAAGGTATTTATTCCTTAACCATAACTTATATGCAATATATGTCGTCAAATCAAATTTACAGTTATTTTCATATTTTAAGCTTTTTTGTTTTAATAATTCATGGTATATAACAACAAAACTGTAAACTTGGTAAGATATTTTATGTATTCATAAATGTATTATGATATCTTATATAATGATATTAATGTGTGAAATTAAATACTGTTGATGTTCAAACAGAGATATTATAAATGATATTTCAAAAGAAACAACTGTTGTGTGTCCCACCAATGCTTTTTTTGGAATTGTAGTGGTAGTAATGATAATTTTATTTTAAATTGATTTAAAAATTTGAAGTATTTTTTAGATTAAAGAAAAATGAAATTTGTAAAATATAAACTAAAATAAATTATATAACATGCGTAAAATATTTTTTTCCAAGAGGTGTGTTGGGAATTCGAATCTCACTGCTATCATATTATATTATGTTATCTAACAATGTTTACTTCTAAAAGGCACAGGGAGCGGTACAGTCGTGAATCAAGTGAGTCGTACCCGAGCTCGCACGTGGCCGAGATGCCGTACGCGCCCGCGCCCACGCCTCTGCCCTATGACGCCTACTACCAGCCTAAGTAAGAATCTATTTTATAATAGAAAGGGTTCTTGTAATGCATATTATAAGTTTGTAATGTTAAAGTGAATGTCTTAACACATTCGAGCCTTGCCAATTTTCTACGTTTCTAATTCTGAGCGCGGTTGCCGCAAACTTGTATATATATGCAAATATTTTTTCTTAACACTAAACGAGTGAGAGGGCATTCTGAAATAGATATTTCAGGACGTAAATTCACGTCAGCGGCAACCAGATATAAAATTTGAAATTATGTGAATTCACATCAGCAGCAACCAAGAATAGAATTTGACCACGTGAGTGGTCGCGAATGTATTAATATGCCCTTTACTTTTCCTTTTATAATTGTCCTTTATTTGTTAAAATATTATTTTATAATTACTATGTAAGCAGTTATGGGTATGGATATGGCGGCAGCGCCGGCCCTGTGTGGTGGGGCGAGTGGCGCCAGCCGCCGCACGCGTCCCATCATCATCAAGTGAGTAAAATATATTATTTTAATTGGCTCATTGCAAAGCTCAATGTTCAATAATTTGCACAATGTTACGGTCCGCAATAATATTGGATTTAATGAATATGTTGGGGAGTTATTTATATTTTTGTATTGTCTTTCAACTTAAATGTTATAATGTATTGTAATTAAAATATTATTCTTGTTTAAAAAATCTTTCTATGTTGTGACTGTTATATACAAAGAAAATTGTACAATTGTACATAAAAAAATGTAATTATTAATATTTTCATTCTTATTGTTTGTTGCGTGTCAATAACAATAGACTATTTAACTACTTGACTACTTTTGCTTTCGTCCTTATCTATAAACTAACAGGATCATATCATGCTTTTATTCATATATTTCATTTATCTGTATTGTGTCCTAACCACTAAAATTCATTAAAAGTAATAATTGAACCAAAACAAAAGTTAAGTAGATTTTTTATACTAATCTAGAAAATTAACATCGTCACAGGCTATTGATATTTTACATTAATTATTTTGCAAACAACGAAAATCAAAAGTAAAAAGCGATCGTAGGCAAAAGTTAGTTAAAAAATAATATTTCGTATAAAGTCGGAGTCGTCAAGCGCATGGAGCGGGCGCGAACCGCCCTCACCACGTGCACCGCTCACGCCCGCCGCCGCCCCCGCGCCCGCCTCCGCCCCCGCGCCCTCTTCCGCGCCCGCCTCTGCGCCCTCGCCCGCGCTCGCGCCCGCACCCGCGCATTCATACGCGCCCTCGTATAATGATAAGGTTCGACTGGAATCTGCTTTATACAGTATGGCCGCGCACTCATCTAAAACTAAAAAACAAAATAATTTCTTTTATAAATATATTTATCTCAAATGTAGAAATATGATTCATAAATAACATAAAATATATTTTTGGTTTAATTCCTAAAATGTTAGTCACTATGTAAAATTTGAGGTCGTGGCCACATTGTATACTTAGCGACAACCGCATCCGGAACGGTTGTGTAAACATTTATTATTGGCTCTAGTTTAGATTGATTGGGTAGATATATTTTCAGTACTAAAGTTATATAAATTATAAAACGTAATGTCGATGTGGATTATTATCCTTTTTAGATAATAGAAGTTTTAGTTTAAATATAAATGTAGAATTTTGTTTATATATTATTATGTATCATTCATATCTTTGCATGTCTTGTTTATCATTTTTCATCAGTATTTTCTCTATAATGACTACATGTTATACATACACGTACATATTTTTACAAAATGCATGTTATGTTGTCATAATTATATATTACGGTAGCAAGTGACTTGAACTTCTAACATCTATACGTTTCTAAATGTTTTTTATATACATATTATTCATAGAATATAAATAAGGACATCTAGTTATGCTGTTGTACGCATGAAAATTGATTAATAACTGATAATAAAATTTAAAACATACAAACAAACATGTTAAAAATAAATTGCAGGAAGTGAAAAGTAAAAGTGAGGAACCAGTACCTCCACAGGAAACGCCCGTAGCAAAAGAAACCGAGGCCAAGCCTCCTCCGCCTGCCGAGGAACCAAAGAATGTTGATTTGGATACTAGGTAATCCTAGTAGGGAAATTTAATACTTTATAACTAAATACAGCTAAATTTGTGAATAAAATGATTACATGATTTCCGTTACAAACAAAACGAAATTATATCGTGAAATAAATGATAATAAATTTATTTCATTACTTATTGTAATTAAGTATTACTTATTTAACTATTTATGTTTCATATTTCATATATATAGATTCATAAATATGTTTTTCGAACATAAATATTTTTACATTATGTATATAGAATCGCGATGCTCCTGAAAGGTGCCAGTGGCGGCGGAGGCCTAGCGCCGCCATTTCTCTCGCTCGGCATATCATCTGAGGAGGAGGACGACGACCGCCTTCCTGCTAAAATCCCTGATCTAGACGCACACAATCCCCCCTCGGATGATGATGGTTCGTTAAAATTTAGTAGTAAGACCAAACCCTTACTTGACGACATATGTCGCAATAGCGAGCGTATACGCAGTATTTGTGGGTTTGATTTCAACTTGAAAAAATATTAAAACATGTTTTTGTTTTTACATTATTATTAGAGATGTTGGTTTGTGCCATATATTATATATCTCTGAAGCGATCAGAAAGATGGCAAGCAAAAAAAAATATTTAAAATTTTTTATGGTAAATATTTTTGTATTTCAATTAAACTTTCTAATACGTAAATATTGTATACAGTTTCAGGCAGTGACGACCGGGAAAGCATAATATCATTTGAACAAAAAAATGAAGTAGATCCTGAACCATTGTCAACAACACCTTCTCCATACTTAAATAGAGAATTTTACCTCGAATGTCTAAAAGTTACTGTTGAAAAGGTATTTTTTTAATAACAATTCAATATTTATTTTATTTTTGATATTGGTATTTATTTTATATTTATATATATTTAAAACAGAAATATTAAGTGTTTATATTATTATACAGAAAGCTAAAGATGAAGAACGTAAAAGGTTCCCGCAAATGGATAAAATTGGCTCAGATATATCATCATCAGAAGATGAACTGCTGACAGGTGAGGAGCCGAGGCGGTCACCCGCTGCTCCCCCTGACAAAGATCAGGATAACTTAGATGATGATCAGGTTAGTTCATTATATTATTCTCTTATTTTTTTTATAAGTGATCCGCCGCCCACGCCCCGTGTAACACCAGGGGAGCTACAGAAGCGTTGTTGGCCTTTAAAGTAATAAGTGTGAGTAATAACTGTTTTGAAGGTGTATATGTCGTAACGACCAGGAAACACTGCCGCAGAAAAATTTACAGTAGTAGAACGACACATATCCAGATGGCAGGGATATTTTAGTCTGTTATGTACTGTGCTGTTGGAAAATTCAGCGGCAGGAACCAGGTCAAACAGTTCTCCAGAACATTCCCTGTGATATATGCGATAGAGACATACAACGATGAAACGTCTCTACGCAACGTCAAAGTATCAAGCCTGTCACAGATTATTGGGTCCCCAACGGTCTGAACGGCTTACCGTTCTATGCGATCAAATGATTTAAGCTGATACTCGAGTGCACCAGCCCAGAGATGAGAACAGTACTTCTATTGAGGCCGAACATGGACCCTATAAAGGGCCAAACAGTGTTTAGGCGTGAAGTACCGTCTGGCTATACCGATGACACCAAGTTTTTTCGAGGCTAGCTTGGCCTTGCTTTCGCGATACTAACAGTCACTCGCAACCCTAAGATCCAACATACTGATATCGGGCGTGGCTTTAAGGGGGGTGTTCTCGAAAACCGGTGATATTACAAATGGGATTTTCTTAATGGTTAACGAGTAAACTTGTGTCTTCAGGGGGTTGAACTGAACCAGGTTTCTTCCACTCCAGGAAGAGACATTCTCAAGGGATGCTTCGACGGAAGACAAGCAGCGGCCCAACGGTGGGTTTGGTACACTAGAAAATCACCGGTTGACCGATCATGGCGGAAGCCATATTGACGGTCGATGAGCAACCGTAACCTGTAGTTAGTCGGATCGGAACCATCGCCTTTTGTCGGGATCGGGTGGATTAGGGCGCTCTTCCACGAATCAAGGACTACACCTAGTGAATAAGAGTGCCTAAACAAACGCGTTAGCACCGATGACAACTCAGGAGCACATACACGAAGCACTAAGGGAGAAATGCCATCCGGCCTACTCGACTTGTGGATGTCCAGAGAAGACAGAGTTCGTCGAACAACTTTTTGGCTAAGGCCCGCCAAAAAGCATTAAGATGTCGGCTATCAAGCTCTGGCATCGCCGAATGATCGGCGACGCGGTTCCTCTGTCATCCAAAGTCGAGTTCACGGGCGAAGAGAGCGCCCAGGAGATCGGCTTTCTCTTTCGACGTGTGGACTAGGATGTCATTCCCGGTGCGCAACGGCGGAAGCGAAGACTTGCTGAAGTTGCCAAGTGCAGCCTTCGAGAGCGCCCAGAACTGACGTTTTTGCGGTAAAATGTCTTCAAGTACCGCTTTCATTTTTGGGAGAACGGGGGAGGGGGGGTCTAGATTGAGCGTTGGGGCCTGGCATTACCTAATGCGAAAGGCAATGGCATAAAGCCATTACTTAACGGTTGGTTTTAGGTGTTAATGATCCGGTCGAGTCTGCCCATTGGTGCCATCGCTGGCAATGTGACTTTACCGCACTACCACCAATGCCAGGGTAATCCTATTCTAAGCCGGAATCACACGGCGAAAAATATACAGTTCTTATGTTGTTTGGAAAATAGATATTATTTAATATCTATTTTCCAAACAACATACAGTTTAATTAGTCTTAAATATACAGTTATTATATTGTTTGGAAAATAGTATTAGCATGTCGTGTGATACTTATATAGCGATACTATCGATATATAAGTATAAGTATAACATCATATACGTTTTTACATATACGTTTTTACTATTTCAGTGTCGGTTACGGATATTTATCAAAAAATTTAAGGAATATTAATTAAATATGAATGCCATGTGTAGGCGCGGCCAATTTGTTCAGAGAATCAAAAGCAAAATCCCCAAATTCTTAACACAAGTTCTGTTTATATTCTACTTATACACACTATCCAAAAATTATATATTGTTCTCAATTACAGTTACGGATTGATTTTTTTATTGTGCATATCCTATTATGTCTATTACTGGACCAAAACTAGAAGAAAGAGTAATATATCTCTGTATTTTGTTCTCTTAATTTATTTACCTTATGTAATAAGTGGGGTAAAAGATTTAAATAAAATAAGATAAAAATTATGATAATAATTAATTAATTGATCCCAGATGTCATTATCATCGCTTTCCTCAACGGAAGCGAAAATTGAAGAGCAAGTTCCAGCGGAAGCATACTACTACCCGCCCGCGCCGCACCCGCATTACTACCAGCCGGTGTGGCCGACCACAGGTAACAGATACACATGCTATGGGAATACTATGTAAATGGTAATATGCAGGCCATGTAGTATCTACACTTAAATATTTGTCACAAATAAAATTACAAAACAGGTTTCAACTTTACGCTATATATTATATATTTATGTATTTTTAAAACGTTTCTTACCGAAAAATATGTATTAAATATCTTAAAAGAGAGAATAATTAATTATTAAATTTTACTTGATATTGATTAACTTGCTTAAAAGAATTAATTTATTTCAAGGATCCAACATGGTATACTGTGATTTTGTTCTATAAAAACTTACTTTTCTATCCTATAAAAATAATTTACTCAATAAATCTATATTATAAAAAAAACAATGAACAAATATTTCTTAATATTCATGCAAATAATGAATATAAAAATACCTCTATAAGATATTGGAATACAGTAATATATAAAACGCTTCCGTTACTAAGTTACTGACAAAGTACTAACTATTACGGATTAACTATAACTAATTGTGAATTTTTGTATGTAAATCTTGAAATTTCGAGTGCAGCTAACATAGTGAATTTGCGTGTAATCTTCCACATCACAACTAGTATTAAATAAATGTAAAAATATAAGCATATCTTCGTTTCTACAGCGTACCCTGCGGCGGCGGCGGCGGCTCCGTACCCGGGCGTCGACATGTCGCTGGCGTACGGCGGCGGCACGTTCGCGCCCGCGCCCATACTGCCGCACCACTACCCCCCACACGTCGACACGCCACCTACGCATCAGGTAGGGAGAATAAATGTTTATATATTTTTATTTATTGTATATTTTTTATTTCTTTATTTTTATGCCAAATAAATATATTACTAATATATATTTAATAATAATTCCTGTTTATTTTATCGATTTTTATACATTTTAAATGAAACTATTTAACCGGATTAATCGCGTATATTTTGGTATTCGAAAATACATTTTTGGACACCTAACGTTTCGAACACTTTACAGTAGTCCGTGGTTGAGTCTACCTGTGACCACGGACTACTGTAAAGTGTTCAAAGTCAGGTGTCCAAAAATGTATTTTCAAATACCAAAATATACGCGATTAATCCGGTTAAATAGTTTCATTTAAAATTCCTGCTTATTTGTAAATTTGAATTATTATATCTATAAATACCTGTAAAGTAACTGTGTTAAAGGATTGTAAATAATGTTACTTGAAATACAATGATTACATATCGATACGATATTTAGTATAAGTAATCACTTTTTATTTCATTTTCAGGAACTAGATAACCCCTACTACCCCACTATCAACAGAGTTATAGAGCGAGTTACGACAGAATTAAAACAGATACTGAAGAAGGATTTTAATAAGAAAATGATCGAAAGCACGGCCTTTAAAAACTTCGAAGTATGGTGGGACGAGCAGAGTCGGAAGACACGGACTATTAAACCTCAGAAAGAAGAATGTGGACAACCATTGCAGGTAATTACGACAATTTTTAAGTCTATCAAAATATTCGTGAATGTCAAATTAAATATTGTTAGCAAGAAGCTAGTTATACGACTCTCATAATGCAAAACACTACATTTTTATGACAAACTGTGTTGACAGACTAAACTCAATATATAATACGAAATAATATAAAAAAGAAAGTAAGAAAAAAAACAGTAGCAAAAACAAATAAGTAAAAAAAATACTGAAGTTTGATTAAAATTTCACTAATAATTATTAATATTTCAGGATATTTCAAACAAAAAAGAGGAGGCGGTGGACTCTATAAAATCCATCATGGAATCTCGGGAGCTAGGTCTAGATTTAGGCGGTTACAGTGTTGGCATCGGTCTAGGACTGCGCGCCACTATACCTAAGATGCCTAGCTTTAGGAAAAAGCGGAAAATACCCTCACCTGTTGTTATGGACGAGGATTCATCTAAACGACTCAGTGACCAGGTATATAATAATAATAATGTCTAATAGATCGTGGTATTTAGAAAAAACCTTTAGAAATAAATGAACATTTATCGTTTTCGTTTTCCACATCTCTACGCCGCTCTCTATCGACTGTTAGACTTGAGTCATCAAAAATTTTTTATATATATACATTTCACAGTTGGTGTTGAAATTCCTACTATCGCTATTATTTGCAACGGTACGTGTCGGCTGCTTAAATTCTTATTATTTTAAACGTTTGTGTAATAAATATTATAATTACTGTCTACCCTGCAAGGGATAAAGCGTGAAGCTAAAAATACATCTTATATATTATTTAATAAACGATATTTTTCAAATGTCTAGGAAGAAATTGTACAGAATTCGGATGAAGAAAAAGAAGTGCCCACGAGTCCCAGAAATAGAACTACCGGGTCTTACTTATCTACTGGTAGGCGAAGACAATCTAGCAGTTCTTCAAGGTTTGTTAATATTCTATTTGCCTTTTATTTTCTGTAAAATAACTATTACATTAATTATTATTTTAACTATATCAAGTGAAAATATTTAAATAATTATTTATTCAATTTTAATGCTCTGATAAGATAAATAACGGCGTTCATTTTCGGGACCCAAGCAATTCAAGTTTATTGAACCATATAAAAACAAGCTATATTGTCTTAAATCAGTTTGATTTTTATATAAAATATTTGTATCTGTGAGCAGGTCGTCTTCGTCGTCTTCGTCGCGGTCGTCGTGGTCGGGGTCGGAGCGGTCCACGCGCAAGGGCGCGGCGCCGCGCATATACTCTGACACTGACGACTCGGAACTCGACGAAGCTGAGGTACTATTATGTGTTATTAGATGATACATCCATCAGATATTATTATTAAAAATGTAAGTCTCCGAAAAGACTAACTATACCAACTTTAAATTATTTTTTTTAAACTAAGTTATAAAACGAAAATATTTATATTTAGTATGAACGTAAACGTTTTTTATTTTAAAATATTTATAATTTTATTAATCCGCTTTTACTATAGTTTAAGGTTGTTTCAAACAAAGAGAGGCTAAGAAGAGTGTACTCTTCGTCATCGGATAGTGAAGAGGAACAAAGGAGAAGAGGTAAACACACATATTTTAACGTAACCGCTCTTTATAATTAGGACAGATTTTAACCTCTAAATATTTCCAGTCGAGTATTGCATTAAATTAAATTTATTTAAAAATTTAGATTTCATAAATTAAATTTTTTGTCCAACTAGAAAAAACACCAATTCCCCCAGTGGAGGCGTCTGACGACCGACTCGGTTCACCCATTCTATCTCCAGAAGAAGAGCCTAGGGATATATTATTGGATCGGGTTTATTCTGACTCAGAAGAAGAAAGAGAGTACCAGGTAATTATTACCAATTATAACTAATAGACGCCTAACTTGTACAGTTGTGTATTAAACGTGTATAATATGCGTTTCGTTTGTAAGTTAGATTATACTCATTGATAGATCGAAGGTATGTTTAACACATGGTAATTTATGGAATATTTATTTTATTAATATTAATTGAAGAATTCTATATGATTATAAAACATCTTTTTGTGCACCCCGACTTTTTCTATACAAAAAGAAATAACAAATGCAATTTGCACGATTTCATATCATTCTCTTAGCATATATATTCGAAAAAGGGGTGGAAATTATTATGTAGGAATATCAAAGGGATGCCTGGAAGAATCACCTGCGTTGATAGTGCGCCTTTACATGAAATTTTACATTTTATATGCTTCTTTTTTATAAAGCATCAAATAAATAAATAAAATATGTATGAACCGACAAAAAAAATGAATATAATAAAATATTACATTTTTATTTTTTTACAGGAGAGAAGAAGACGAAATACAGAATACATGGAACAAATTGAGAGAGAATTCTTAGAAGAGCAAAGACGTAAATTAGAAGTAGATACCGGCCAGCCTTCAGACAAACCTCCCGATGAGAGGTAACATTATCTTCTTTGTTAAGCAAAATTACTTAAACGAGATGAGACCCAGTGAACTTCGTGCTACCAATTTTTTTCCAGTTCGCTAATAAAATATAACTATTTTAAATTATCATTAATTCATTTTATTGAGATGTTAGATTTATAGAAAATTAAATATGATGTGATAATGGTGACGTCATATTGAAGTCTATCGAATGTGCGCGTACCCACGCGTTCAATTTCAATGATTGTATTATATATATATATATATATATATATATATATATATATATATATACATATATATATATATATATATATATATATATATATATATATATATATATATATACATATATATACATATATATATATATACATATATATATATATACATATATATATATATATATATATATATATAATAATATACGAAATATTTTTAAATGAATTTTAAAACTTTAATGTCTCAATTTTTAGTATATCCGAGCCAAAACAAGACGAACCAAGAAGCAGTCCAGTGAAAAATCATCTCAAATCACCGGAAAAGAGTAAAAATGAGGCTGACGTTGAGGATGGGGAAATTACGTCGGAAGAGGAGCCCTTGGAGACCAGGCGGAAAAAAGAGAGACGCCAAAAGAAAAAACAAGAGAAGAGACAGAGAATTGTGTCCGTCAGCGACCACAGTTATACGGAGTCGGCGGTCAGCGTCAATGGAGTTAAAGAGGTCTGTGGTATTGACACATTACATTTTAGATATTAATTTTATATAAATAAATATAATTTATAAAATTATCTTTCAGCCATAACTGTCCAAATTATATCATGAATCGCATACCGTTTAATGGCATATATTTTACCGTTTATTAGTTATCGCTTGGTAATATATAAGAGATTATTCAAACAACACATTGACGTTTACATTTTATATTTGAAGGGCAGACAACATTCAAGAATATACGTTTGATTTATTTACGATGAAATAAAATAGTCAATATTTATTACAAGAAATAACGTGTGATGATAAACCCTACGTTGTGGCTTCATTCCCTGTTATTTACGCAATCTGTAAAATGAAAGAAAATTCTGGTTATCTGGTATTATAATTAATAATTAAGGTCATTTAAGCTGCGCAGAATGCATCGTCTGCCTGTAAACGTGATTAGTTGTTGGTGCGGTAAAACAAAACGCGACGTTGAGTTCCGCCATTTATGTGTCGAATTCAGTGGTCTTGACATTACATCTTTTCTGACTGCTCTGCTTGTATATTTAGCTTCACTCAATACAAATATTTGATCGGCAGCAGAACGCGAGCAGCGCGCTGTCCGAGACGTCGTCGCCGCAGTCGCAGGCGTCGCAAGCGTCGCAGGCGTCGCAGGTGGCGCTCGACCACTCCTACTGCAGGCCGCCGCCGCGCGACGCGCCGCGCGCCAACCACCTGCAACACGACCATGGTAATCATATCTGAGTATTTATGTAAAGCACTCTGATATGATTAACATGTGTATATATCAGAGTATTTATGTAAAATACATATTGAAGAACGATTAAAATGTAATTATTACAGGTTACACGTGGATGGCAGAACCGGAGATCGAGTCGCCGCGAATCGAACCTGAGGAAGTCAAGCCGCAGAAAGAAACAAAGAGGCCTTATAAGAGGAAACATGAAACTAAAAAGCTGGCTGAGATACAGAATAAGTATGTGTATTTTTATATTATATATTTATAACTGATTTAATAGATATTCTTGTTAAACAATATCTATTTTTTTTCAATTGTTGTTCATGATAAATTTGGCCTTAAAAAAGTTATTCTGATTATAAATATATCTTTGAAAATTTAGTTCAAATAATATGCAAAATAGACACTAAATATTTTTATTTATCTACATTTGATCCTTCGAGATTTTATATGATTTATGTTTTTATATAATTAAATATAAAACGTTTACAGATTGCACTCGCGCGGTCTGAGCGACTCGCCGCTAGAGTACACGAGCAACGCAGTGTTCCCGCCACGCGACATCATGGCGGAAATGCAAATCATGTATTCGTTCCTGACTCGAGGCATCGACCGCGAGGACGTGGAGTACCTGCGGCGCGCGTACGACGCGCTGCTGGCGGAGGACGCGCAGGGCTACTGGCTCAACGACACGCACTGGGTGGACCACCCGCCCACCGACCTCACCTACTCGCCGCCGCGCAAGAAGTCGAAGCGCCACGGCAACATGTACGAAGACTTGCAGGTTGTTGCATTTCAATGTTTACTTTGTTTGTGGCCTATTTGATGTGGTTGGAGTGGTAGGCATGTTGTGATAAAAACTTCATACGCACCATTATGAGTGACTTGGAGTATGTATTATAATTATCCATAAGATAGTCTTTTCATGTTTATTTCAGCATTATTAATGTTGACCTATATATATAAAACGTCTTTTTGTATCATACAAAAAAAATTCTCAACCTCCGGAGATTATGCCATAACCTCATAAATAAACTTATATACTAGATTCAAAGTTTGATCATCTTATTAAAAACGAATTTAGCTTCAATTGTTACAAAGAATACTATGAAATCTATCAACATCTAAGATTTAATAGAATCAATTTAAAATGAGCAGGGTCATTCGAGCGGGTCTGCCCGCACGGAGGGCTACTACAAGATGGACGCGCGGCTGAAGGCCAAGTACAAGTACCACCACGGACGCGCCGCCGCGCTGCCCGCGCCGCCCGACGACAAGAAGGCCTCCAAGATGCAGCTGCTCTCCCGCGAGGCGCGCTCCAACCAGCGCAGGCTGCTAACGGCGTTCGGTTAGATTGCCCCCATCGTTAAGAAATTTATCTTAATATTGTTTTTTGTATTAAGTTTATCTTAATATTGTTTTTTGTATTAATTTGTTATAAGAGTCGACTTGGAGAAACTGATATTTTTTATATAATTGATCAAACACCGCTGAGGAAGACAGCAAGTCAGTTTTAGTATAAATTATCAAAAAAAATATAATAAATAAAACAGTCAAATATCCTTCCTTCAAAGATCGTGGTTTACTTCATATGAATACATTATACAGTATTCGTATGTATAAGATTTTTTTAATAATATTCATTGCATCTTTTAATGATTAACCAAATATCGGTTTATAGGTGGACAACATATAACATTCTTGTCGCTAGCTATCGTTGTTCTTAATTAATTTTTTTTAGTTTCCACCGAATTTGAGACATTGCATGTTGAGTGGTGGAACTCAACTCCGCTTTTTGTCTTTATCGGAGCGAGGAAGTGAAAATAATTCAAATATAATAACTCTCCCGAGTGGGGATCGAACACCACCGATCGTGCTTATAGTCAGACGCTGTCACACTGCGCCACGACCGGCCTAAAAAAATAATAATTTTTGTCTTAAATATAAAACAGTTATATTTACACAACATTAAAAAAGATGATATATTTTTATTGTTTTCAGGAACGGATACTGATTCTGATTTGCTCAAGTTTAATCAACTTAAATTCAGAAAGAAACAACTCAAGTTTGCCAAATCTGGTATTCATGACTGGGGTCTATTTGCTCAGGTAAAGTTGCTTAAACATACTACAACATTTGTAACGATCATATGTTGTCTAGATAACGCACTTATAATATATTATTATGAACAGGAATCATTATTATACAAAATATTATGTATGAACGTAATCAGGAGCCGATAGCAGCGGACGAGATGGTGATAGAGTACGTGGGTCAGATGGTGCGCCCCATAGTGGCGGACGTGCGCGAGGCGCACTACGAGGCGACCGGCATCGGCAGCTCCTACCTGTTCCGCATCGACCTCGACACCATCATAGACGCCACCAAGTGCGGCAACCTGGCGCGGTTCATCAACCACAGCTGTAATGTAAGATACTACCCTATACTAATATAACTTTTTGTTTAACTTCACGCTTTTGTAGACAGGAAGTACTAATTACTTTAAGACACTCCGTACTTCACTCGGAGGAATGATTATGAAAATAATTCAATTAAATTATTTTCATTTCCTCACTCTGGTAAGACAAAGCGTGGCGTTGAGTTCTCGTAAGTGGAGCGTTTCGAATTCGGCGAAATGCGGAGTACAGATTATAATTTATGAACAGCTTTAACTAAAATAAAATTCATTGATAAGACTTTCTATAAAATTGAAAAAGAAAATGTACAGTCGAATAAAATACAGTCGAATCTCAATGACTCAAATGTTAATGAGGCTACTTTATTCCATTATAAATTAGATTTAAAATTAGCATTAAATGCTAATTTAATCCAGTTAGTGAGTTTTAAGTTAACAAAACTTGGAAAAAAAAAGAACCACAATGATTTACTGAGTTCTTTTTTACTAACATAGTTAGTAAGAAACATACTAACTATACCTAGTAAGAAAATAACATTTTTATTTAAATTACTTACTTGGTCAAAATATTCGTGATACTAGTATGTAAAGGTTTCAGCGGTAGGTAATGATATTTTTCTAAGAAGTTACAGAGGATTACAACTTAACGTAACTTAACATGTAAAGATTCCACTGTAATAATGTAATAGAAATTGTATATTTAATATATTTTTAAAATATTATTTTCCATTTTCAGCCCAACTGCTATGCCAAGATAATAACAATAGAATCACAAAAGAAAATAGTAATATATTCCAAGCAACCAATCGGCGTGGACGAGGAGATCACGTACGACTACAAGTTCCCTCTGGAAGACGAGAAGATCCCTTGTCTGTGCGGCGCGCCGCAGTGCCGCGGGTACCTCAACTGAGCACCTGCCTGTATTCATAGTATCAGTGAAATTCTATTTGACTGCAAATATATATTTATATATAGCCAAACTCAATTAAATTGTAAATAAGTTTAATTTAAACATCATCACTCATGGAATAACTATTTTGTTCTCAAATTTAATTTTCAATGATGTAATACAGTTATTAGTAATATTTTGGCAATGTAGTTTTATATATTTTGCAGGCGAAATTGCTTTTGCTTAATAAACAATTTTAGCGATTAACGTGTTTTCATACGTTAATCTCAACTAGGGAACTATTGCTCGGTAAGGCTCCGCAATTCGTTGTGTAATTTTTGTAAATATATTCTGTTTGGCAAATGTGAAACGTAATTAGCCTAAACGTGTACTTGTAACGTGTGTGTAAATGGTCTGCAAATCTCTCTTTATCTAATATATATGTAATAAAGAAATTTTTCCTATATTTTCAAATGGTTTTTGTATAATCAAACTTGCATTTCAATATATTTTTACTTATTTTAGGAATTATAAATATTTACCTCCACACCAAAATTGTTCTAATTAGTTAACTACATCATTGCTCAATACAGAGTAAAATTTTGCATGATAAAAGTTTAAAATATAAATTTCATTAATATAAATAATACAGTCATATTTGTATGTAGTGGGTCGATGCTATCGGAACTTAGTGAATGTTACATTGCTACTTGGACGTATCGGGACTATATTCACAATTAGTATTGATTTGTTAACATACATATATAAAAAAATAACATAGCAGTCTTATCATCTGTTGGAAAATACAACTATTAATTTTTTACTAATTAAGTCTAGTGACGTATGGGATAAAAAGTGTAAACTACCACCAATTCTTATATACATTTTTGAATATATGTATTTATAAATGTAATTTCCAATTGCGCAGAGCTGATTTATTACTGTAAAACGCGACTGCCTCATATAATTCGACATAGTGTATAAATAAATATCGTTAAGAGTTTTAGTGGGGTTATTTTGAACGCGCATATAAAGAGCAGCCGTGCCGTTGTTTGTGATTAAAAATTGAATTTATGAGTCTTCTTGTATTATACTTGTATTGACTGATTTTACGATATAATTGATTAGGAGTAAGAAGTCATGGTTTACACGTTTATATATAAGTTTGTAATGTACATTGCGTTTTATTAATCAATGGATCTCTGCTGCTTGTCAGATTAATGTAGTACAGTGAAGAGTACATCTCTCATGAGTTTAATGTGCGTAGCGAGTTGTTGTCCTATTGTATATTGTCCTAACGTACATTTTTATTAATATACAGATTGAGAGCGTTCATCGTAATTATAAATCCTATGCTGGCTTGTAAGTCCTTCCAAATGCACTTTTTACTATAATGTAAAATGTATAAGAATGTAAATAAAAGATTTCAATTTATACTGCATTTTATTGATACATTTTTCGATAAACTATAGGTATTCAGATTAACATACATGAATTCAACATTTGGTTTTTATTCCGTGTTAAATATTTTATATAGTTTTTTATATAGTCGGTAATGGCGCAGTTGGACAGCGGCTGAATGATTATATTAAAATTATTATTTTCGTTCCCTTCCGCATTGTCTCAAATTAGGCGGAAAGCGGACTACGGAGTATCTCGATCCTAGGTACTTCCTGCCTGCCGTGCTATGCGGGATAGAAACTTGAAGCTAGAAGCTAAAAAAACGACATGATTTATTAACGAAATTGGTGCTAGGCCACGACTGGGTGGGTAGCCGGGTAAGCCGGAGTGTGTTATTTGAAATTCTCAGAAAGTAGTCAACTAAAATTTTCATTTACGATGGTTTTTACATAGGAAGGAAAGAAAAATGGTGTAATATTTTGTTATTCTGTTTTTTTTTATAATTTAGTCATAAAAAACCAAGCAAGTTGTTTTTAAGTTAAAAAATACCCACTTATTAATATTTGTTTTATCAATTTTTTTCTCTGTAACAATTTAGTTTTTCTATTAAATTTAATATATGCAACAATTAACTTTCATTTTTTTCATATAATAATATTATATTGATTTAGTCTACTCGAATGATACTCTAAATAAGCGTAAACAAAATTCGTCACTGACGATCAGCGGCTCTTTCACTCATTGGCAATTATATGAGTATTACAAAGTTACAGCATAAGTAATGTATTTATTTTTATATATAGATTTTATAGGAGCGTCGTGGGTTTGGTCAGATTCATTTTCTAAGCGTTTTAAAAAGAAAAGTTATTAAACAAATTAACACTTTGTTTGAATAATATCTGGTTGGAGATTGAAATTTACTTACTACAAATATACAAAGTTTTCAGCGTTTAATTTAATTTTAGCGATCTCCTCAACGAATGCACATGAACTGTATAAATAATAATGATCTTGACTAACAGTAAAATTTTTTACATAAGTATAGCGAGTGTCATTGAAATGGGATAAAAACAAAAGCACCGTACGCCTAAAAATACAGAACAATTTCAAATATCTCCGAACCCTATTTGAGAGAATGAACTCTTGCAAACATTGAGAAGGTTGCTAATCATGATATTGTGTGCTATTGTAAGTTTTCACATTGATACGTAATGTACACATCGTTAAAATCTACAAATTTGTAGTACAATAACTATTTAGTTAACTAAACAGTTAATGTTGCAGCAATACTCTTGTAATTTATATAAGTTTGAGGAATTTAATAAAAACACAATCTATTACAAAAGTATATTTATTAGTAATAACTAATATTAAATATTAAAATAAAAACATGACTTATCAAATCACAGTGAAACTATGCATTAGCTAGCTACAATTAATATTTACCGTAGGAAATGGCAATTGGTAAACATAATAAAACACATAGCTTAAGTACAATTTTGGCGTAAGTTTTAGTTATAATGTAGTAAAATAACTATACATAATTACAATAAGGGAATCTAAAAATAAATAAAACGAACAAAAGAAACAATCACTTAAAAATAGCCAATATATAATAATTATATTAATTAAATGTCATTAAACGAAATCAATACAAAATGTTATGAAAAACGTTAATTATATAATTGTTAAAAAATCCATACTAATTTAGTAGTTGAGTACAATAACTATTCCTGTAATTTAACAAAAAGGTAATTAGTACATCTAAGTACGTTATTATATTTTTTCTTTCAAATATTAAATTGTATAAATTATTGAAATCGTACTTGCCTCGTAAACATTTCCGCGCACACGTCGGCGGTGCACTTGGTGGAGCCAGTGCCCTCTTCGCTCTCAAACTCCGATTCTGTTTCATATTCCGATATAACGGCTGGTGACTTTCTTCCGTTGGATTTTCGAGTCAAATCTACTTCTGTGGTTAAAATTTGTTTTATGACGTCGTCGGGCGTCCTCTCGTCTCGATGTTTATTGCGCAACTGTCTCGCTCTTTGTCTTATATCAGCGAGGAATCCAGTAGTAAGCTCTACGCTTTCCTTAGATTCGTCATGGTGTGAAATGTCAGTGAGAGACTGTGCCAAGTCTGACGAGGAGCCTTTAACGTCGGAAAAGGTATCCAGGGATTCCAGTGAAGTGCCTATACTTCTGAAAGCCGCAGCGCCTTCGACGATTAAAACTTTATATTCGTTATCGAATTTACTTCTTATGATGATACCGTTCGTAGTGGGTCCCAACAAAGATGGCTCGTTGACTTTATAATTGAATATTTCGGGCTGATAGCATTCTGATGCCGATGATGCGAGAGAATTTGTATCGCACGTGCACGGCGGAGCTTTGTATGTTTCGTCATTGATATAGATAATAGTGACTCTGTCTTCTCCTACGGCGTACAGGAACGGGCTGACGTACTCCCAGCCGTGGACTGCGGCGCTCCATTTTGGATCTTCATTACGTGTTCGCTTACCGTTTTCATCAACGAAGACGCCACACTCCGCGTAACAAAGCAGAATCTCGAGTGGCGTGCTTCGTATTTTGATTATCGCTTTGGGTGGCGAGTGTTTTTTAAACGCCGCAGCCACTATGGGTTCTTCCATTCCGAACGATTCGAGCGCCCCCGATGGTAAGTTGATCTTCAAAGGTTTTTCCCCCGCGATGTATAGCGCCCGCGCGGTGAGCAGCAGCGCGGCGGGCGCGCGGTCCACTGTGAGGGAGCGCGCCGTGTTGAACTCGGCGCAGCTCGCGTCGTACCGCAACAGCAGCACGCGGCGCCCGCACGCCGCCGCCGCGCACAGACCCTCCGTGCAGTCGGGTAGTCCCTAATATAATATTATATTTTTTTGTTCAATTTTAGGCAAGTTAAAAATAAACTCGAATGAATGAAAATACAGTTTATTTTTATGTAAAAGCACAGGAGTATAGTATTATTGATTATTTTAATATACTTTTTGTATTAAACGAATATATTAAAATTAATTTTTTCAATAATTCTTTGTATTGTAATTTTTAATTTTTTTCTTTGAAGAAAAAATTCTCTTTATTTTTAAAACATTTGTCGCTATTTTTGCATGTTTCATTATTTTAATTTTTTAAAAGATAAAAACGGTAATAAAATTTATTGTGAATTCAATAACTAAAATAGTAGTGTACTAACGGTGACGAGGTGCAGCGGTGTAGAGTCGGGCAGCTGCACGCGGGCGGCGGCGAGCGCGGGCCGCAGCAGGTCGGCGCGGCGCAGCACGGAGGCGAGCGGCAGCAGCGCGGCGTGCGCGAGGCAGTCGCCGCGCACGAGCAGTGCGCGCCCCGCCGCCGCGCACGCCGCGCGCACCGCCCCGCGCGCCTCCTCGCACTCCAGCGCCACGGGCCCGCGCAGCGAGTGCAGCCCGTCAGAGCAACCTTGGTTTTAGTCAATTTATATTAATAAAAACTTAGTTTCATTCTTTATCGAATAACAAGGTAATCGGAGAATGTATATTGGTGAATGTATAGTCTTATGTCCAAAATCGAGATATTGCATGTTAAAACGGAACTGGACGCTGCACTTTATCTTACCAGAAACTTTTAGGAAACCAGTTTACCAGGTTTAAAAATACATATACAGATATATGATAAAACTTTTGACTTTTTGTTAATAAGCACTTGAAGTGTGCAATTTCTAGCTATAATAGGATATTTAATACATATTAAAGTATAAACATGACACAAACCTATAGCAATCGCATTAGGAGCAACATACAGCGCGGTATGAGGTTCGACCTCGCTCTGCATAATAACCGTCGGCTCGTACCCGGCGGGCGGCGCTGGTGTAAGTTTCTTGATCCACTGCGATCGTTGTTCTATACTGGGACATACTATCGCCGCCTCGTTACCGCGATCACAGTATTCAAACTTAACCTGCATTTAAATTAAAATAACATTAATGTTATCTTCAGATGTAGGTGTCTTCGGAAGATTCCGACTGCATGGTACCAAGCCGTTTAGGATAAATATCAATTTTAAAATCAAATTTCCTGAAAATAAAATGTAGTGATGTTTCAAATTCAACAGAAAGCGGAGTATCGTAACACTAGGATCTTTCTGTCTATCTTGCCATGCGGGAAAAAAATATAGTGAATGACAATAATATAGCGAAACAATTTCTATAGTAATTCTGTTGTACCGGTCAGGAAGTCTCATTCGGTTGTGGTTAGGTTTTGCCCTTGCAGACAAACACACGTTTTAAGCGGTTCTAATATAGTCAATATAAAAATTATAATATATAAAGCTTCACTTCGCTGCTTAACTTTATAAACACGGAAAATACGCAAAACAAAACAAAATAGAATAATAACCTAACCGTATCAATCAAAGTAAAGAAAATAAAATAAAGTAAAGACTTTTTAGTAAAGAATAATATACTTACAATAAAAGCTCGGTTAGCTTCATTATGTGGCAGGTTCTTTGCGTCTGTGGCTAGAAGACGCGCGCGCAACGACCGTTGTCCATTGGACAGTTCTAGAGAGTGCTCTGAAAAACGTGCTTGCATACGCTCACGAGAACCATCACCCCTGAAAATTGATATTTTGAAGATAGATAAAGCAACAAAAAGAAGCAATATATACTTATTACTTATTAGTGAGCTCAAAAATGTTATATATTATATTAAGTAGACTTGTGATGTTTAAGTATTTTGGAGAAATTTAAATGGTTTTTAATGATTTATGTAACTAACTATATATTTCTCTAAAAAATATAATTAGTTAATTAAGCCAAGACACAACCGAAAATAATATTTAAATAGTGCAAATTACAAGTTTTGTGTTAAATACCCGTATGATGTATAAAATGAGATAGTTAACAAAATATAATTAAGCTAATACCATATCACAAGTAAAGAATCTTTGTCTTCTGGCGCGTCCAGGTCGAATATTCTGCAAACAAAAAAAAAGATATATTTTAGAACAAATTAGATAAATTTAGAATAATTAATAAAAAAAAGTAATATTTAAATTAAAAATATACCCATTAACATTTTTCCGGTTTGGTTTATCCGATTTACGATCTCGTCTCGGTGTCGGTGGGAAACTGAAAAATATAATATATTTATTGTTGTGTGTTTGCTTTTTTTAGCACTAAATTACTATTTTTTTTAGTTCTAAATTATTAACTAGAATCACTTACTTTGCTTCACAATTGGCATTGGCAGCTGATAGTTTAGCTCTAAGACGCTCGACTTCTTCTCTCAACTCCCTGTAAATTATAAAAAAAGATTTAAAAACTAAAACTAGTTTTTAAATCGTTTTTGACTTATGAAAAATAAGCAAAGCGAAGTACGGAGTGTGCTGAATCTAGGTACTTTCTGTCTACCCTGTTATGCGGGATAAAAGCGTGAACCTACAAAATAGGGTACATTTGTGAAAAAAATAATGTACATATTTTACGTGGCTACAGATGTATAAAATGATATACCTATTAACTCTAAGAAGCGGAGGTGAAGCTGCGGGTCGACGTCCCGAACGACCAAACAATTTGTTACTGAGTGAACATTTCTTACGTCCTACTTCTTCAACCTTAGCCTGGAAATTTTCAATGATTTAGTATAAAATAGAAATTAAGTTTATTTTTATGTTGTAACCATAAAGTTGGTACCATACATACCTGTAGAAAATCAATAAGCTTTGCCTGCTGCCGCAGCGTCGCGTCGGCCTTGGTCTCGCGCGTACGCCACCAAGCCGCTGCCGCCTCGTGCGCCTCGCGCGCCGCCTCCGCCTCCTCCTGCACACCACACAATAATTATACAACATTATTATATATGTGCCGTGTGATGCCGGCTTAGAATAGCATCACCCCATATCCTCCCGCGGGTGTCGTAAGAAGCGACTAAGGGAAAAATCAGGGCATGGGCAGCAGCGTGACCCTATCTAACATAAACACCTACTGCGGTCACCAACCCGCCTGCCAAGCGTGGTGACAATGGCAAGATCCCCCATGGAGACAGCGCCAAAAATACGGCCCTCAGTGCCCGGCAGCCCCGCTATTCCCGGCCAAGGCAGCGGTCGTGGTCACGGCGGGGCAGAGGGTGCTAAGAATCCCCGGAGTAAAGGCTGCCGAAAACAACATATGTATTTGGCAACGTACAACGGACGTACGATTCTGCTGGACCATCACCTCACAGAACTGAAAGTAGAGGTAAGTCATATAAAGTGGAGTATTCTGGGGTTATCGGAAGTCCGAAGAGAGGGAGAGGATACAATAACCCTTGACTCTGGTCACTTGCTCTACTTCCGGGAAGGTGATAGGGCCTCCCAAGGTGGTGTCGGTTTTCTGGTCCACAGAGCTCTTGTTGGCAACGTTGTGGAAGTTAGTAGTGTGTCGACCCGGGTAGCGTACCTCGTAATCAAGCTTACCGACAGGTACTCTCTAAAGGTAGTGCAGGTATATGCGCCGACCTTGATACACTCCGATTAAGAGGTTGAAGCCATGTATGAGGACATTACTAAAGCCATACATGGTACGACCTCATGCTTCTACAACGTGGTCATGGGAGATTTCAACGCTAAAGTGGGAGTACAGGAAGTATTGAATCGAAGATTGGGTTGGGGTGCAGAAATCACAGGGGGCAAATGCTGGTCAACTTCCTCGAGATGCAGGGGCTTTACTTGATGAATTGCTTCTTCAAGAAGAAGCCCCAAAGGAGATGGACCTGGCAAAGTCCAGATACTGTGACAAGGAACGAGATAGATTTTATCATGGCGGACAGAAAGTATATATTCAAAGATGTCTCTGTGATCAACAGGTTTAACACCGGCAGCGATCACCGACTCGTACGAGGCACTCTGAATATATGCTTCAAAGTCGAACGAAAACGCCTGCTGAAATCTACTCTCCGACCTACGCCGCCCCAAGTAGACCGTGTGTCCAAGCAGTTCCAATTGGAACTGCAAAATCGATTCGACTCGCTGGAAACCACTGACGATGTGGACGAGATAACCGACAGCGTGGTGAAGACAGTGTGTAAACTGGGCCGTAAGCATTTTCCGCCGACGAGTACCACTAAGCAGTTCAAACTTGCTCCGGAAACCCTGGATCTGATGAGGCAGAGACGGGAAATGCCATTCGCTCAAGCAGCTTCTCCAAATCAACGGGCTCTCTCTAGGCGGATAAGGAAACTCACGGGCCGGGACCTCCGTCGCTCAAACACGAGAACTATTACAACCCTCATTGAGCAAAATAGGGGGTCAAAAGTTTTCCAAAGACCGCTAGGCAGAAGCCACCTTGCAAAGCTTAAGACAGCGGATGGCACAATAGTCACGTCAGGACCCCAGATCCAGAATGAGGTTGAGAAGTTCTATGGGCTGCTTTACTCATCGCGCACACACAAGCCTATAGCTCAGGACACTGAAGATCCACGTGCACCACTGACGCGCCATTACTCGGAAGACATCCCGGACGTTGACGTAAGCGAGATTAGTGCGGCTCTTAAACAGCTCAGGAATGGGAAGGCCCCGGGTGATGGTGGCATTACCACTGAGCTCCTAAAGGCTGGTGGACTACCGGTCCAAAAGGCCTTAGCGGAACTCTTTAATGCCGTCATCCGCCAAGGCATGACGCCAGAAGCGTGGTCCAGGGGTGTGGTCGTCTTGTTCTTCAAGAAGGGTGATAAAACCCTCCTAAAGAACTACAGGCCGATTACACTCCTGAGCCACATTTACAAGTTGTTTTCAAGAGTCGTCACTAATCGTCTCGCCATCAAGCTCGACGAATACCAACCTCCGGAGCAAGCCGGGTTTCGAGAAGGCTACAGCACCATAGACCACATACATACTGTTCGGCAGATTATACAGAAGACCGAGGAGTATAATCAGCCACTGTGTATGGCATTTGTGGACTATGAGAAAGCGTTCGACGCCATCGAAACCTGGGCTGTTTTGGAGTCCCTGCAGAGATGTCCACTCGACTGGCGATATATCGAGGTGATGAGATGTCTCTACAACGCTGCGACGATGACCGTCCAAATCCAAGATCAGCGGACAAGACCTATTCGGCTCCATCGTGGGGTGCGACAGGGGGACGTGATATCCCCGAAACTGTTCACCAACGCGATGGAGGACGTCTTTAAAACCCTGGATTGGATTGGACGAGGCGTCAACGTCGTTTTGCCGACGATATAGTCATCTTTGCAGAGACACTGGAAGAGCTAAATCAAATGCTGAACGGCCTAAATGGGTCCTCCCGACGTGTTGGTCTTGGTATGAACTTGGACAAAACAAAAGTTATGTTCAACAGAAACGTCATGCCGAGACCAGTGCGGGTCGAAGGCGTTCTTCTTGAAGTTGTACAGGACTACACCTACCTAGGCCAGACAATACAACTTGGCAGACATAACTTCGAGAAGGAAGCGGATAGGAGGATTCAGTTGGGTTGGGCGGCATTTGGCAAGCTCCGTCGAGTCCTTACGTCAACAATTCCGCAAAGCCTAAAGAGGAAGGTTTTCGGGCAATGTGTCCTACCTGTAATGACATACGCTGCCGAGACGTGGACACTGACAGTAGGGCTGGTCCACAGATTTAAAGTCGCTCAGCGAGCTATGGGGCGAGCTATGCTCGGGGTCTCTCTCAAGGATAAAATCAGGAATGAGGTTATCCGTGAGAGAACTAAAGTAACCGACGTAGCTCGCAAAATCAGTAAGCTGAAGTGGCAATGGGCCGGTCACGTCTGTCGCAGGACCGATGGCCGTTGGAGCAGATGAGTCCTGGAGTGGAGACCGCGTCTTGGCAAACGTAGTGTAGGACGCCCTCTGGCCCGCTGGACTGACGACATACGCAAGGTTGCCGGAGCAGGCTGGATGAGGGTTACGGAGGACCGGGATGTTTGGCGCAAACTTGGGGAGGCCTATGTCCAGCAGTGGACTGCGATTGGCTGACGACGACGACGATTATATATAATTATACAACGTAATTTTTCAACATTTTAATTTCAATCAAATACTCTAACTAAAATAACTCGAAACTAAATAAAATTCACAATATTATACATATATATTATCAAATTTAATATGAAATGGACCACACCTATTGAATATTGTAGGATAAATAAGTGATATATTATCAACAAAAAGGGATTTTCGCAATATGTAAACTTAGTTTTTATTTAATGCACAAAACGATTATATAGAATGTGAGTATGAGTCAGTTAAATAAATAAGCATTAATGTTGTAGTGAAAGAAAAAAAAATATTTATAGTTAAAAAAAAATCACCTGTGCGTCAGCGAGCGAGGCCTGCAGAGAGAGCGCGTGCGCGTGGTGATGGTGAGCGCGCGTGCGCAGCGCCGCGCTCTCCTCCTGCAGGTCGCGCAGGCGCCGCGCCGCGCTGCTCAGCGCCGCCGCCTGCGCCGCCGTCTCGCCCTGCGCGCTCGCCAGCCGCGCCTCCAGCGACGCGATGATGCCCTCGCGGTTGTCAAGACGCTCCTGTTGGTTTCGTACATACGCATTACTGAGTGATCAACCGATAACGCACTAGCGAAATTGCGCCACGTACAAATTTGAAATACGTTTGTTGTGTTTGTATATTCCTTAGCGAGTATAGAGGGAACTAGGAAAGTATTTTGAACATCGGCTCCAATGTGTTGGAATCGACCAAAACGATGTTGCGAGCTACAGTTAGTCTATAATGACCGATTGTTTATAACAATCGTTTAATTTTCTGCAAAATCGACCCTTATCAAAAACAGTCAATAACAAAATAATTATAACAAACACGTTAGCCGATACTATTGAATGATGTCAAATAGTCGTACCCTCATAACCTGCAGCTGCTCGCTGGCCAGCCGCAGCTGGTGAGCGTCGTCGTCGGCGCGTTGCCGCGCGTGCTCCGCGTCGGCCGCGCGGGTCGCCGCCGCGCGCTCCGCCTCCGATAACTTCACTCTGCATGTCTCTAGCTCTGAACGTACCCGACTTAACTCGTTCTGATTTAAATATAATATCCGTTTGACTAATAAAATATTATCAGTTTAGCTCAAGAATGTCTAATAAAATATGATTTTTTTTAGCTTCAACGAAGCGCCAAACGCTACGGTCCCTTCATCGCCTCTTTTGCCTCGTATATAGTCATTATCACACTTTATATATATCCTTCAGGAGGTCCTGAGGATGCTTTTTCCGTGACTTTCTTCCTTTTCCTTCGAAAACACAGTATCTTCAATACTGTGTTTTCGAAGGTCAATCGAATCCATTCATCTTTGTTTTTAAAATTTTTCTTACCATTCTTTTATAACTCGTCCTCTCAACGTGCCCCAACCACCTGAGCACGTTTTTCTTCATTCTCACTATAACATTCACGCTTAAGCCTACCATTCTATGTATCACTTCGTTGCATATACGGTCAGCTAAACTGATTCCGCATATCCGATGAAGAAAGGGAGACGAGAGACGTTTCGCTGCCGTATAGCAACGTCGGTATCAGTACTGCATTATGAACGGCAAGACGCGCAGGTATGCAGACGTTTACCGTCGCACCAATGCAGCCAGAGCACCGTTAACCCTGTTACCGGCAGCAAAATCTATTTCGGACCTTCCATCTTTGCTAAACATACATCCCATATATACCATCTCATTCTCTTGTTCTAAAATCTTTCCATCTTACATTCCGTTCTTTCTTCATCTCTCTCAAATATCAGATTCTTAGTCTTTATCCTAATCAGGTTTAGGCCATTAATTTCACTCTCTTCTTTCATAATAATGAGCAAAGTCTGCAACTCGCTAAAACATGTTATAAAATTATTATAAATAATCTATGTAATGTAATAAAATTTAGAAAAATAATAATACCTCAAGATCTTTGTTTTTTAATTCATGAAGATCAGCAAGTTTCTCCAAATCAGTCAATTGCTCCTCTAGTAGACTACATGCTTCTTGTAATGCTTTGTTATTCTGGAAATGTATGTTTAACATATTATATTGTTCATTAACTCACAAAAACCACTTGTTGAAATACGTATATTATTTACTATATTTATGCGTGCTTGAGAGGATACCAGTGCGGAGTCCACAGCATAGCACCGACCACGCAGTAGGTCTGTAGTCAAAATAAATCGTAAACGTTTCGCCCATACAAAACTTTTCAAATATGGCGGCTTGGGCCAAACAATTGGTTTTTCTGTGAATGATCTAGTTAGACGCCGATATGGATAAGCCATATTTAGTTCGAAATCCTACCCTAATATAAATGCAACTTTATATATTAATATATATTTTCCTATAATATCCATTTTTATAATATGTATATTTAAATAGTACACTCGTCTAGTTGGCGAGGGTATAGAAATGACAATGACATACAATGGGCTGACGGTCATGTCAGCTAGTATTTACTAAATAACAATACAATGATTGTTTATTTTGTTATTATTTGTTGAGATACTCCATACAAATAAATACTAACATTATTTATGGTTAAATATAATAAACAGCTAACTCATTTATTCATTATTGTAACATGTTTGAAATTTTGGATTCAAAAAATGTATAACATATAACCAAATCACAATCTCAACCAACTGTTTATCATTTACAAGGCTTTTAAAAAACTAACTGATTATATTTTACGAATATATTTTTTAAGTAGTAGCTGGTACGTAACCCGATTGTTGTGTAAGACAAAATGTAGTGTGGAGTTTCGCCATTGAACACGGAAAGTCTACATTTCGTGTGGAGAGCAGTAAACGGAGTGTCTGGACACTAGGCTCTCTCTGACAATTTTACGTTTTATATTAAGTATATTTAACACATACCTGTATTAAATCGTTGTTGCTAGCACGCAGAGGCGCGAGTTCATCGCGCAGCTGCGCTCGTTCCCTAGAGGACAACTCTTCCTGTTCCTCCGCGTGGAGCCTTCGTTTTTCACTGTACTGCACTTCGCTTTTTAGCTTACGAATATCGTTACGTGACCTGATTAGTAAAAATAAATATATATTTTAATATATTATAATATGAGTTCAGCATCTTGCATGTATTTTGATTACTATGCTTTTGGTATATTAAAATGAAGACGTTACATGTCTCTTTGCCTGTTTCTACAACTATAATTCTATTATTCTTAATCATTGTTATAAAAAACAATGCACGATAAGAAGGCACAATAAAAAATCAAATCCACACACCTGTCAACCTCGGCTTGCAGTATTTCATTTTGCTTCTTCAACTTGTCTGTTAGTTCCCTTAGTTTTTCAGCCTCTTTTTTAACCAACTCATACTGTGGTTTTATTGTCGTTATTTCTTTGTGCACCAGACCAGCTTTACTTTCAGCAGACCTACGCGCTTCTACTGCTGAGTTGAGACGTTCTTCAAGTCGTTTTAAGTCTCTTGTTTGTACTTTATAATTCAATGACAGGTCATCAAATTCCTTCTCCTGAGATAATTAATAAATAAATGTATAATAAATTTACATAATTAGAATATATTATCATTTTAATTTTTTTCACAAATCTACACTGTAATCAATTTTATATGTTATATTTTTATAAGTATCTATAGATTATTAGGATATTGGGTTGAGAAAATTTTTTTACTTGAATTATAACAGAATAGAAATTATTAAAAAAAACATTCAAAAAATAAATACCTTACGCCATCTTGCTAAATTAGCAGCCCTAGTCTCCTGCCGCAAAGCTGCGATTTCTTCAGCACGTGCCTTTGTGAGAAAAAACTCATTTGAATTTTAATTTATTTGCTTATTAACGTCCAAACAGATAATATTGTCTATACATACAATAAAAATGTCACTGATCGCTGTCTGTACATGGAAGATATACGAGAGTATTCATCAATGCAGTAGAACCCATATTAATATTTAAAATAAAAAATTATCTGTTTGTATCTATTTTTTTACTATTAACTATCTATTTTTGCATTGTTGTAGGTTAATCTCAGAAACGGTATAATCGACTCAAATGGAGTTTTATTTATTTCGTTTCGGCAATGTTGACTTAAAATTTAGTATTTGTTTTATTTCAATGTATTCATAAATATATAGATATATAAATTTAAAGTATTTTTCTATAAAATGCTTTAAAATAATTAACATTAAAAATCACAATTCGAGACATTGCGTATTGAGTGGCGGAACTCAACGCCGCACTTTGTTTTACCAGAACGAGGAAGTGAAAATAATTTATATATAATCACTCCCCCGAGAGAGGATCGAACTCACAACTGATCGCGTTTACAGTCGGACGCTGTCCCACGACAGCAAGCAGTTTGAGAGCAACTTTTTCACGTGAAAGAAGTCGCAGACAGGTCTAGTATAAAATATAACCTGTAGTTGCGCCTCAGCACGTTCGAGCTGTTCCTTGAGTAGCGTGACCTGTGCGACGGCCGCGTGCGCGGGCGCGTCCGCCACGCTCTCCGTGTCGCTGCGCGCGTCCGCCCTCTCCGCGCAGCGCGCACACTCCCTGCTCTCCAGAGCGCCCACCTCGCGCTCAAGCTGTCGCACGAGCTGCTCCAGTGTGCTCACCTTTGAGTTGACAATAATAGAAATAACAAGTGGAAACGGCGCATGCCAGAATCCCGCAGCGTTCTATATTTTATACGCTTTCTAAAAATAGTACAAATATATTTATCATTTTTAAAAGACATTTTTTTATTAAAAACAGTACATTATGCGAAATTAGGTACAAAAAATATGAAATATAATATTATATTATATTTCGTATAGAAATATAATAATATTAAATAATAAATATTCAATTATATATTAAAAAACATAACGTGATAAAACGCTCTGTCATAAGTAAAAAAACTAAACATAAAATCCTCTAGAAAAACAAATCTTAATAATTTTTTTTACAATTTTATTTCTTTGTTTTAAACAGTTTATACTGGTAAACTTTGTTATTTGAAAATATATTTCCGAACACTTAACAGAAATCCGTGGCTACAGATGTATAAGCCGTGAAAGGTTATTTTATAATTAAATGATTTATTTTCAACACATTGGTCGTACCTTCTCCCGGTAGCGCGCGTCGTCGTGCAGCGCGGCGGCGGCGCGCGCCTCCGCCGCGTCGAGGCGCTGCTGCAGCCGCGCCTCCGTGCGCGCGCACTGCTCCTCCAGCGCGGCCTCGCGGGACCCCGCCTCGCTGATGCCGCGCTCTAGTTCCTGTAAGGTGAAACACCACAAACAGATATGGTAAAGACATTGTCAGTCTGTTCTTGTTGCAGGTCTATAAAAACCTTTCAAAGTCATCAAATTAGAGGCATTACATATATGGAATTGCAAATGAATTATAGTTATAATTAATTAGTGGTATAGTTATAATTAAATATATGAATACATATTAAATAAATGAATGCATTTCATATAGTATTCATCATGAAAAATATTATTTAAGTAATATTTATATAATAGTAAATCAAAGTAATAAGTACATAAAATAAATGAGTAGTAAATCACCGCGGCGCAGTAGAACAGCGCGTAGCCGTATATATATTAATTGTGGGTTTGATCATCACGTGGAAAAATCATTATTATACGTAAATTAGTTGCATTTCTCTGCTCTGGTAAATCAAAGCTCAATGATTAGTTCCGCAACTTATCATGCATATGTTGATTTCAGGCATAAAACAACAGTCAAAGTTTCTATGAGATTTAGAAAGATTACTATGAGGAATAAAATATGAAACTGTTAAATAAAAGATTTAAAAAGAATCAACTACCTGGACTTGTGCAGTAAGTGTCGCGACGCGCATGCGTTCTTGAGTAAGATGCACCTGCGCCTCGCTCAACTGCTGGCTGGTGGCTGTTGCAACGCGTTCCTTTTCCAGTGCCGAGTTCTATAAGCACATAATAAATTAAGTTTTCAAATTTTTGCAAAAGAGATTTAGAAATATATGATATAAGATTTTCATAACACATTCGGTATACACAATAAACATGGCCTTGGTATTATGTTGCTTAACCAAAAAAATTGTGCTATTTCTATGATTGTCTTACTTACTTACAATATGTTAACAACTTTTATCACGCAGTTTCAAACACAAAAGTTACGTGAAAATAATTGGTTAGACCTTCTTTAGTGTTTCACATTTAGAATTTTCTATTTTTTCTGTTTCTACTTATTTAAATTAACAATAAATAAAATCAGTATACCTGAGCAGCAGTAATCTGTTCACGCATTTGTTCAACAGTAACGCGCAGCTGTTGCAACTCGTGGTCTGTGGCCACTAAACGCGTTTCCACGTCTTTGCGAGCGCGCGCCTCTCGTGCCGCTGTCGCTTCTGCTGTGGCCACACGCGCTGCGTCCGCGTCTCCACCGCTTAAGGTTTGACGACGTAGGGCACGCTCCTTTGCTACTGTGTCCTTTTATGGTGATTACGAAACATAAATAACAACATTTGTGAAGCTTGTTTATAGTAAAATGTTATTAAAAAGCAAATATTAAATAAGTCTAGTTAAGTAATCTACATTATACAACTATTTGCACTATATAAATATTGAACTATATTCTAATCGCTATGAAGCTATGTATTTATTATGACTACAAACATTTCTAGGAAAATGTATTTAAGATTGTTCTTAGTACTTATTACATTACTATTGGTAAGATACACATATATAATAAAACGCAGATATGTTTGTTCTTAAATTACTGTCAACTAACTACACTTCAATTTATTGAAGAACTTACAATAGGCCTCACATTGATTTCTGTAAGCCATCTATGACTTAAATCTTGAACATGATGTATAATTTCCTGAATGTCATATAGTAATAACAATATTTAAGTTATTGAAATTGTTCAAACATGTTATAAAAGATAATGGTTTTTGTTTACATAATCACAAATAATTCATTTGTTTTCTTATTACCTTATAATGTTTATACTGGGCCCTTGCATCATCTGCCGCCGCTAGAGCATTTGAATATTCCGTCTGTAGCTCTTTCACTCTAGCCTCAGTCCTTGTTAAATCTTCTTTAAGTAAATCTCTCTCAGATTTCAGTTGACATGCCAAAGCTTGAGCATTCCTGAGTTCAGTGTTGGTCCGCTCCGTGATGCCTATACTCATTTCTTGATTTGTGCGTTGTAAGGCCATACGTTCTTCTTTTTCTACTTCTATTTGACGTTCTAAACGCCTAAGGACGGAGTAAGGGATTTGTATAAAATGAGTCACGTTAAACTATCACATAATAAATACAATACTATATTGTTGACTTGATAGTTATTTCGTAACATCATCAAATTTCCTTAACGTTTGATTATGATAGATAAAACCTTTAGATTGATAAAAGAAGTTGTATCTATGAATCTTTAGCAACTTATTGCAAATTAGTAATTTTCGAATAATTAATAGATGTTGTGAATAAAAATAATTTAACATTAATAACAACTATTCGCGATTATTCTTTTTCAAAAAGTTTAATTGATTTTTTTAAAAATTCACCACTCAACACGCAATGTCTCGGATTCGTACGGAGTGTCTTGACACTAGGTACTTGCTCTCTACCCTGCCATATGAGATAAAAAGCGCAAAACTAAAAAAACATGAAAAGAAAAGCCGTAAATAACTAACTTGTTCTGCAAGGTGAGTGCAGTGATATCCGCCTGCAAGGCAGCCCGCACGCGCTCCGCGTCGGCGTCGGCATCGCGCCGGGCTCGCTCCGCCGCCGCGCCGCCCGCCGCCTCCGCTGCCGCCTCCGCCGCCGCTAGCTTGCTCTGTAGCGACGCAATCTCCCTTCCACGCATGGCTGCTAGCTTTTCTGCTGATCTAATTAATTTTTATTTATACAACAAGCAAAATACTGGACGCTAAGTATAATTTAGTCATACAAGTCGACTTCTTAGTAACAAAAAATATATTAAATAAAGTACTGAATAGGATAGGTTATGTATATATGACAGCATATATGTTCGTAGTGAAGTAAATAAAAACATTTAAAAGCAAAATAATATAATTCGACTTAACTAATAGATTAGTAGTGTTATATATTAACACGATGCTTTTTCTCCTTCAAATTTCCGAAACAATTATTATGATAACATATCTATATTTCAAAATTTTTTGTTAAAACAATTATGAAATAAAACTTACTTGTAAGTAGCTAAGTCGATAGCTGTACAATCATGAGACGCATTGAATCCACCACTGTTGTCTTCGTTTTCATCAATGGCTACATATGAATATCCTAAAAATTAACAAAAAAATGTTAACATTTCCTTTTATTATATTCATATTATAATAATAGTCAAAAATATATATTTTCAATTTAATTACAGCTGTTCAGATATCTAAATATATAATAAGTTAATAAGCGAGGGCAATCAAGGCGCAGTGGGACAACGTCTGACTGAAACCGCGGACGGTTGTGGATTCGATTCTTACTCCGGGACGTGATTATATTTAAATACTTTTTGACTTCCTCGCTCTGCTAGGTCACAAAGTGTCGATAAAGCCCGCCACTCAACACTCATTGTCTCGAATGTTAGAAAGCGGCATAAGGAATGTCTTGTCACTAAGTACTTTCTGTCTCTCTTATACTCTGCTATGCGGGATAAAAGCGTGAAGCTAAATAAATAAAGTTAATAAGCTTACCAACAAAAGGTAGGTGTCCAGCAAAAGGTGGTCGGGTACGAAAAGGAGCGGCAGACGGAGGCGAGGCCTCGCGCGTGGGACACGGCAAAAACGTTGCGTCTTCAGGACCACGGAGGTGAGGCACCCATGGCGGTACCTGAATGTGATTTCTTAATTTATAACCAAAGGTGTATAAAGAACTAAATGTTATTTTTTTAAATAAAAAGGTTGTTGATACACATAAGAAAAGCTGCTAACTAAATAAAATTGAATATTACAATATTAGAAACTTTCGCAAGAATGTGGGTTCAAATTCGTGTGTTAAAAATATCATATGTTTTCTAAAAATGTTTCATCTATGCTAAGTGTGTTAATAACTCAAATAAAAATTTCAAATTGCCAGCATTGTAAAGGAAACATACCTGATCTCGAATAGAATGCAATTTAAGATGCGCCAAAGCTGGATGCTGTAAGGTGTCTAAGTAGTTGTATCGGCGGGCGGGCGCCACACGCAGTAGACCGGAGACGAGCGCGCGCCAAGTACCAGACGGTCCAGCGGGAGGAGGATCAGGAAACGGTGGTTGGGAATTTGGTTCTCGTTCATACCTTGAAAAAAAATGTGAGTATGTTAATTTAAACAATCTTCTTTTTGAAAATTCTTCCGTAAATGTGATTGATTAGATCATACGAACCCAGCGCTTCATTTCATAGTAAACACGACTTCTTTGGATATCGATTGTCACTCGCGGGAATTATTGTATTAATTTATACCCACGCTAGTAAGACAAAGCGCGGTGTATTTCGTACTGAATACGAAATGTTTTGAGTTCGGGAAGAAAGCAGAAAACAAAGTGCCCTGACACTAGGTTTTTGCGACTAGCTTTAGCACCTAATGGCTGGTAATATAAAAACAAAACGATCAGATGTATTTCTATGTAGTGTCATATTCTAGTTGTAAGTAATGTAAATTATAAAAAGGGTGCTCATGGTGCAGTGGGACCATGCTTGACCCACTTGAGAGCTGATTATATTTAAATTCTTGTGGTAGGATACAGCGCAGCGTTGAATTCCGCTAGACTTGAGTCAACATGCAATATCAAATTTAACTTATTTTTAAATATAAATTTCTAATTCTAGTTGTTTGAACTAGTTTTAAAAAAAATGAGTTATTTAATAGCTTACTTTTGTATATTGCTAAGGATTTTTGCTGTACTATCATCATCGCTTGATGAAAATGGTCTTCTGAGAGTCACCAGTTCAAATGCCACGACACCCAAGGACCAGTAATCACAAGCAGACTAGTAACAAAATTTAAATATTATTAGAGAAAAATATTTATTTATTAAACTGTATAAAAGCTTTTTATTGCTACAAATTAGAATACCGTTTATATGTTTGAAAGTTTAAAGATATAAAAAGGTAGTTTTGTTCATTATTTTCATAATATAAAGAATGAAGAAATCTTTTCGAATAAGCTTAGTATCAAAAATATAACAGTTAATGCACAATAATAACAATATAAAATACAATAATAAAAAAGGGTTAAAATGAGCGTTCTCATGCAAATTCGTTCTCAAACTACTTCAGCTTACTTTAAGTACCAACACTACTTTAGGTGCCATTAACTACACAAAAAGCTTCCTTATTTTGTTATTAAAAAGAATAAAATTATTTTGTCGTCTTCTTATCGTGCCTTCACTGTCGTGCTATTTTAGTATTACTGTAGTTAAAATTACTTTTTGTTGAGTATGTTACAACTAAGTCAGTTAAATGACTTCATATGGGGTTTTTTTTTAATTTAATGAATAAAAAGGAATTTTATTATGTGGCAAATGAACATCATATTTCATTCAGTTTTTGCTAGTACAAAATATTTAGAGAATTTATTTAACACTCATTAGTTCAGTTCAAAATATTTATAAAATTTATTTAACACTCATTAAAATTTTGTAGGTAGTATCAATTTTTAAGAGAAGAAAGTTGTCTCTCGCTCAATATTATTACACAAACTGGAAAGATGTCCTAGGAATATAAAATTAAGCATGCATTTAGGATATTCAAAAACTAATGAACCTATTGCGCAATAAATTTACGCAATAATATTGAGCACAACAACTGATCTCTCTGATGTCCATGTGAAGTGTTCAAAAGGGTTAGTATGCATGCGTCACCCACAATGGCCGTGTTAACCCGTCGGCAGTATTCGAGACACACAGAATGCGCAGCGGAGCAGTCGCCCAGCAGCTCCGGCGCCACATAGTCCGCAGTGCCGCCCGCCACGCACCCGCCCTCCGACAGCCGTGCACACGTGCCGAAGTCACCCAGCTTTACGTGACCGCATCTATTGTCAGATTACATACATAACTACTGTACATCCATAGCTTAACGATTGTCTCTAAATGGGATAGATAGAAAAATGGTATAGAATGAAAAAATGATCTTTAGCCTTATCCATTATCATTAATCTGTTTGTAATTAACTATGAAGAAATCCAAAAAAAATAGTTTAGCAATCTAATTATAAAAAACTGCTTTAAAATTTGAAGTCACATTTAAAAAGTATTAAGTATTTTATTTAAAAAAAATTCATACCTATCCAAAAATATATTTTCAGGTTTAACATCTCTATGTACATAACCCATGGCGTGTAAAGCTTTTAGAGCGTGTGCGACTTCCGCTATATAAAAAGCCGCGTCGCGCTCTGTGAGAGGGTTGTTGTGACGCGCGAGTAGTCCCGCCAAGTCACCACCATTACATAATTCCATTACAAGGTAGAGGCTGGAATTATCCTGTAAATATAATAAGAATAATGCAATTAGAAACTATGAATACCTATTTATAGCTTAGTGTACAATTGGGTCTTTATGTTCATAATGGAGATGGGTTTGATTCCCATTCCCATTGATGATTTGGAGTGGGTTAGTGAGTGGAGGATTGGTTAACATTTGTATATAAGTGCAGTAAGAGCATCTTCTACTGAAAATGCAATAAACAATAATCCCGAAATAAACAATAATTGCATTATCTTGGCTCGTAAAGTAGTGAAAAGTTGAAATAATGTATCTATTATTTATAGCAAACCTGAAAGGCATATTGTAGACGTGGTATCCAATGACCTGAGGCATTTGCTAATATGTCTCTTTCATCTTCAGCACCAGTAACTCTCTTGCGAGCTTGTTCCTTACGAACACTCTTTAGAGCATAGACATCACCTGTTTGCTTTTCTCTCACCATCTGCAATTATTTAAATCAAAGACACTAGGTTTTATTCACTTTTTTATATGCACAATAATTTTATAAAAAAATGCTTATTTATAGAAATTACAATATTTTTAAAACATACTAAAGTGAGCAAATCAATTTAATATTCAAAATTATGTGTAAAATCATAGAAGGACACGTATTAAAGTAATTATAATAATTAAGATTATTCATTACATGAACTTCTCCATAATGACCACGACCAATTAACTGTATTGTTTCAAAGTCTGTAAGGCAAACACGGGTCCTTCGCAAATCTGCCAATGTGCTGCGATCTGAAATTATATTAGTTTCTTATAAATTATATTCAATTATTTACTACAAATATTTTTCATCAATATAATTATAATGACTATTACAATTCAAGATAATATTAAAAAAATCTTTTACATAACATTGTAAATTTTTAATGATATAACACTTTTTACACATATTGTATATTATTTACCAAAACACTGCCAAAAAAATTATTATGTAAATTACAAGCTTTTAAGTAATTTTTGTGAAATTGAACACATAAAAGTTACTTAATGCCTATAATATTAAGCGTCTTTTTAAATTTAAAGCTCAATCTTAGTAATCACTGTGTAGAAATCTTTAAAACTAATGCCACAACTTGTTTCTCTTAAATAATGTTTCATAAATAATTAAGTCTTTCAGTGTTTTCGTTTTTGTGGCATTTTTGAAGTACAGAAGACACTGAATGCACCAAATCCAGGTAGGATTGTGCTATTGTTTGGGCATCAATATTTTTATTATATAAGTAAAATACGCTCTGATCAAATATAAAACATAGATAATCACTTTAAATTTGTAAGAAAATATTAGCTTTCATTAAGACAACATGACCTTTAGAAAAAATATTTTGCAATGCAGGGCAGGTGTTTCAAATGTTGAAGTTATAATAAGTAACTCACATTTATCGAGAAAGCTTCGTACAAGTTCATCGCACTTTTTAACAGGATCTTCATTACACTCATCATATAATACCGTTAAAGCATCTAATAATGTCTCACGATCTATTTTTCTGCTAAGTTTACTAGTTCCATTAGTTACTTTGCCTATTATTTGTCGGTTTATTCGAGTAATACGAACAGCAATAGGCTCCTTAGAAGATTCCATGGTATTTTTTATTAAGATTATTTTTTAAAGAATTTTAGACATTTTATAAGCTCAGTTTTGTTTATATTTCTCTTTAGCTTAAAATTTACGCTACAAACAATAGCCCGGTTGATACCGTTACTATTTAAAAATCGAAATTACAAAATGACAGCATTTAAAAAGTGTTGCTAGTTTATTGAATTTAAATAAAAAACATATATCAAATGTTACAAGTACGGTGCAACATTTGCTTGCTTGGCATAGTCAATTTTTTATGCTATATAATATTAAATTCGTATATAATTTATATAGCAATCAGACTGCCTTTGCATACATTTAATATTCGTATTTTGTACATTATTTTTTATTTTGAGTGCAATATAGTTTCTTTATTCTATTCTATTATTTTATCGCTCTTAAATGTTGTAAATTTTTATTGTTATCAGCTGTTATTGTCTTATTTTTTAGTAGTAATTATAACAACATGCATTAATTTCAATATGGCTAATTTATAGTAAAGGTCAGGTTTAGATTTTTGATTTGCACTTCTTAAACGTGTCAATTTTGATATGAAAGACAAGAAGCCAAAATGGTTAAAGACAAAGAATTCAGGGATTTATAAAAACCTTATGAATATTTCTTAAGCAGTTATAACCAGCCGGAAACCGCCTCATATTTTTGAGAAATGATCAAAAAAGAAGAAAATTAAGTTCTACGGTCTATCAACGGCACTGATGAATTGGGCTAATAAATGGGCATATTATGACAATCCTAACCATAGGAAAATGAGAGTTTAAGCCCGGACAATCATTAATACTAGTGTAAAAAGATTACGGAACGTAGCTTCTTTATTGTATTTGATTATTTGATTACAAAGTGTAGTACTCTTATCATAAAGTGTAGTGTAAATACCCTTAAATCGAAGAAATTAGAAAAAAATAGTTAATAATTAGCATTGCAAAACTATTGAAAACATATCTGGAAACACTGAAATGGGAAGTTCTAACCCACCCACTGTATACTATACATATTGGTAGACAGGCTACCGACTTAGTAGTTGAAAGCTTGTCTATGACAGCGTGGCCTGATTGCGACAATTAATGACCTATAGTTTATCCTTATGCTGCCCAAAAGATTGGCAACAGAAGTAGGAATCGATGGACAGAAATTTTAATTATGTATTTTTTTATTTTCATATAAAATAAGTCGTTATATTTCTCTTAAAAAACACCTACGAATTGTTTCGAGCCCCCAATTAATAAAGCCGAAAAGTTTGTTTGTTTTGTCTTACGTGCAAATCTTAGAAAAATACTTACAGATCATGATAGAACTCTCGGTGCTCTTCTCAACCGCCAGCCGCCGAAGTCAGAAACTATCCGAGACCCTGCAAATCATTTCAAGGAGTCTAGGGCTGTAGGTCACCCTTGATAGCAGTCACCTTATAGGACTAGGAGACGGAAGTGGTCAGCTTCCTCTAGCTGAAAGAATTCTGGCCAAATTAAAGGAAAAGGTAACGATCGTAAAAACGTTGAAGACGTTCTACAATGTGACTAAATCTAAGAAGAGAAGATTAGAGTTTGTAATAGTCTCAACTATTACAAACTCTAATCTTCTCTTCTTGTAAACTTCTGAGTCTTGGACGAGCAGTGCAACAGATACGAAGAACACCGAAGCCTTCGAAATACTACTGGGGGTACTGGGGTATAATCTTATGCTTATTTTGAACAACAAAAAGGACAAACAAATTTATTCTTAACCTGCTTAAAGTTAAAACCATACTCTCCACTATCTGTTATCAATAATTACTCTTTTAATAATTACGCTTTTTTTATAAACATATGAATTTGTTTTGATTTTAAGAATATTGATTTAAATTCAAATCCGCGTACTCTACCAAACAACAAAAATTGTGGTGTTACATTACCAAATTTTACTTTTATCTTTGGATAAAATATACTCAACAGACAATGTTTTAATTTGTATACAAGGTACCTAAATGTAAAATGTGAACGTTAAGAAACAATATTTTTTAAATTTTGTTGCATATTTTTTTAACTTAATAATCCCACTCATATATAATACATATATGAGTGGGATTATATATTATATATTTTTATTGTAGTGTGATCTCCTAATACCGAAATGAAATATATTTACACTAGAAATAAATGTAAATTACTTACGATATTGTTACATTATTAAATTACTACAACAAATATTAAATCTTAAATAAAAAAAAATATTATATATAATATTAAAATGATTATTTAATTAGTTGATATAAAAAAGAAAGAATTTCATTTACGATATCGGCAATGGCTAACGAGTAGGCAATAGAGCTTGTTTATAAAAGACGTTGAGAGACATTTATTGGCAGTTTTGTTCTTGCTTAGCTAGAGTTTACTGTGTAGTATTTTAAAATTAAATATTCTTATAGTTTCTTTGTGGTGTTCCCATTATGGCGTTTCTTGAAGGACCTTCGATTAAACAGACGGAAATGATAAAACAAGAACTTGGGGAGGGGCCCGACGACTTAGAAAGAGGTGTCAGAGACCTCCGAAGTATGTGTGCGGCCAACCCTTATTTGCCACATGCAGATGCATTAGGTACATATTTTAATTTTGAATGTATTTAATAATAATAATAATAATAATAATATATGTTATAATATATGTTACGTTTTTCAGTTTAACCAAAAGAAATATATTTTTAGAATTTTTAAATTTTTTTACAATTATTAAGTTACCTTAACATTATTACTTATTTTATAAATTTTAGTATTGTATGTTTTGTATGATATAAGTATTTTTTAATAAAGAAAATTATATTTAAAATATATTTTTATTATTAAAATTTGAAAAATAGGACTAGTACGTTTTTTATAGCTTATAAAATAACACACTAAACATTTTCGTATTGAATTAAAAAATATTCAAATATATTTACATATTTATCTATCTGTGTATAAGCTGAAAATATATATGTATATTTAATTCGTATAGTTATCTAACGAAGGACAATAAGCTGATTTTATAGGTATTATGGTCTATATATTTTTCATCATCACATATGTTTTACGGTAACAATATTGTGAAAGATAACTCTGTTCTGATTTTTTTTGTCCAAATACAGACATGGTGTATTGTGTATGTAACTTAATGTCGAACTTTATGCAAACAGATCAGAAAAACAAAAATATATTATTTCTCTTATTTTTATGCGGAATTTTCGAGTTTCGACCGTTGAGAACTGTTACTAGTGTATCCACTACGCTACTACAGTTGCTCTACCAAAAGTTGCTTAAAGTAAATAATATACTATACTTTTTGTGTATGCATACTTACAATTTATAATATGTATTAATTATTAATTTTTTGGAAATATGAGTAGTCTGTATTATTTTCATTGACAGATAACTTCGATTCATATCCAATTTAATTAAATTCACTTCAGCGATTTAAACGTGAACAATTGGACAGGATTAATTGCACATATTTTATAATAAAGTAATTAAGAACACGTACAATAATACATTGATTAAGAACACGTTTATTTATATGTACTTAAAATTTGGCTTTCAACCTTCTGCTATTAATGAACCACCAATGCCTTTTTTATCTGAGCCATACTAACACTTCCGTATTGTTGATATATATTTCGTGTAGGAAACGCGGATATTGATGTCATTATCATATACATATCATAATTAATAATATCGATTATATCCGGTAATTTATCAACGTAATTTTAGAATAAACTAATATTATAAATTAGATAGTACAAAAAGATATTTTAAGTTTTTTCGTAAAAATACAGAATAAGAATATTTTTCATGAATTATCAACATATTATCTACATACATAAAATATCATTTAAATATTTAGAAAGAGCACGCAAAAAGAACTTTAGTAACAAAGAGATGCTAATACGCTAAATATATAATCAACGTAGTATCTACTATACCTGCTTAATATATTTTACCTTCCATGATTATAAAATTCACTAAAAACATAAATTCTATAAACCAACCTCAATTAACTTATTTTATACTAAATTAGTTAATACATATGTAATTATTACGAAATTATATGTTACTTATTATATTGATTTGTCGTTCAGCCTCAATAGTGACTTACTAACCTTGTTCGCTTACTTTTATTGTTTACATGCAATTTAAGCACTAACTTGCATTTTTATTCTTACTTTGTGAAATGTTGCAATGTTCAAGTTCCCGTTTAGTATGCGATATCGATATTGTTTCGTTAATGCTCTTGAGACGATATATTGTGCGAAGAACGTTTGGTCTATCAAATACGACTTACCAGTTTACTACCGTGTCTTGGCGACACTCCGAATTATAAAAGGCCTTTTTTGTTCAGAAAACTTAAATATTTTAATAAAAATATTTTATTTCTATATTTGAAAACTTCATTTTTAAACGATAATTTAAATAATTTCAACGGATACATTTAATAATAAATAAGAATAAATCTAAATATTTTCTGTTTAGTACCACTTTTAATACTTAAATTATATATTGTACATTCACAACATATATGAAGTCCAATATCATTGTGCGTACTTAAAGGTATTAATTTAGTCATATTTAAAAATAGTATTACATTTAAAAATATGTTGTCTACCTTCGTGCCCCAATTTTGCTAAAATTCTTTTTTTCTTATTTGTTAGGATACATTTATAAAATAAATTTATGAAATACATAAAATCGATACATGTATTACTTTTTATCTTCATGTATCTACATTAAACTATATTTTCCATTTTTTTCTTAACTTAATACATTGGTGATTAGGTGTTGTTTGATGTTACCTTACCGGGCGTGTGAAAAACTTACTAAACATTGAAACGTAATCGAAGACGGAATCTTCGAAGGAAAGCGCAAGAAGGAATCGAACCTACAACTACTGTGTAAATTTGACAAACTATAATATTATGCCACTATGGCATCATAGGATAGGTATGTTATTTTAAATATAAAATATCTTATTGATCAGCATTTGGCTTTTCCTGATGACCGGTTTAACAACTAAAGCTGAACAAGAATAACAGTGTGAATCTATGTGAACGCCTTTTCATTTTGCGATGTTATATTATGTTGGTTTCTGGTTTTAATCTTTATATTAGACAAGTTCCTTTTGTGATCCCGTGTGCGTGGAATCATGTTTATTTTAAGTATAAGTTACTACTTATTACTTCAGATATCTACTGATTAGTCGGCACAAGCAGACAGTCAGACAGTCAAAATTAAAAAATAATAATTTGGTATATATACCGTATATGCTAATAATACATGTAAGAAGCGGTTATTTTAATATATTCAGACCTTCTAGTTTTATTTATTTATGTAGAAAAATAAAGATGTAGTATAAAGTCTTAGGTATACTATTTATTAGTATTTTATTTTAAACAAATTTTAAATTTTATAATTATATGTAATTATTTTTTGTATTTACTTGTTTGTTTTTTATATGCGCCTTCTATCAATTTAATATACTGTGTTACATATTAATGACATCTTCGACGAAAAGTGTTTAACGTAGTTACCAAGTACAAATATAGTATATATGTTAATAAATAATTTACATTACAACGTCATTTTTTCAGAAGTTGGGATTTTTTCTAATTTTGATATTTAACTGGAAATTCCACTGACGCGTATGGCAACCTAAAATGAGCAGCTTTATTTTTTATTTAAACACTTACAAAAGATAAAGGCATGTCAATGAACAACGTAATACCAAGTGTAAAAAAGTATTTGCTAAAACCTTGCTTGAACTATCATTTATTTTAAAAAAATACTTCGGCTATTCTGCATAGACAATTTTATTTTATGTCCTACATTTATAATATAAATATTACGTGCGTATTCCGTGTGTCATTGATAAGCACTTAAATATTTAAATTATACATAAATAGGTTTTAATATTTGTAATTATAATACATCATTGACCGGTGTCAACTACCACTATAATTAATTCTTATTTCTAAATGTATATGATCTTGGGTTCAATTTTCGAAATCTATCTGGAAATAAATAAGTGCAAAATATTTTTAAGTACTTAAGCACATATGTTATTTATTGTTAATAATCTCATAATATTTTTATTTTTTTTATTTACTTTACTTTAAGTGTTTGTTAAATTTTATTTGTTTCTTATACTCTTTGGTTATTTGGGTATAGAAACAATTTGTCTATTTTTGATAGCAAACTGCAATGCAAATAAATATTCAATATGCAAATAAATATTCAGCATTTATAGACGTTAGTACAATATGTTTATTTTGCATTTATGATTAATTTGCTCATTACGTATTTGTTTTGTAGTATATATCATGCTTTACATTAAGGCGCAGCTTTCTAATTAAATTATAAAGTATTAGGATATTTAACTTATTTTATCTATGGATGTGAATAAATAATTACAAATAATGCTGGTGAAAATAAACAATTCTATTTATCTTATTTGTGACGCCATCAATAGTCGTATGGTGATGGTGGTTGCAAAACAAAAAAAATGCTTTTTGTTGTATTTATTGTCTTTTTGTTGTTGTATTTGTCCCTGATCCTTCATTTTTCAATTGGGAATGATCACTTTTTTAATATTATTCATATATGTATGTAGAATATATGTATGTAGAATATATTATTGTAAATTGCATTTGTAATTAACACGTCCTTTTTAAAAAAGAAACGCAAGTAAATTAAGTACATATATAAAAAATGTAAAACATTGTCCTAGTAGTGTAATCGTGATTTTCATACGAGTAATGCGAATGTACTCTCACAATCAGAGGAAGGTAACTTGGCTAATTAAATCACAAGCCGTATCGGTGTGGTGTGACATTGACACTAGTTTCACAAGAAACTGATTATTTACAATAGTTTATATTGTAGGCGTATATTTATATTTTAAATATGAACGTCTAGTTGAACGCTATGGTTGAAAGTTCTTTTATCAGCTAGTATAGCATGGTAGTCTGAGGGAATTAAAGTGTCAAGACTCTTCATTTTCCACTTTAAATAAAGTTTTATATTTTATTGTTATATAATTGTTTGGTCGACAAGAATAAAAGATGGCGTTGAATTTTGCCTAATAATAAGTAGTATTTATAAACATAAAGAAAGTTAAGAATGTTATAATTATTACACAAAAGCTATTTGTCCACAGAAACACAATTACTCCAGGTGTTTTTACGAGGTTGCCGAATGGACTTTGAGAGAGCACGAAAAAAATTGGAAACATTTTGTTACGCACGGTCGCGCTTCAAAGATCTTTTTGAACATCGATCTCTCACAGAACCACCTCTAAACGAAGTTTGCAAATTTTTGTAAGTAAATTATATTGGTGCATAAAATATAGATACGTTTTCCATTAGGTATATGCCTGAATATTTATAATATATCGTGGCATAGGTATTGCAAAATTTCATAGCAAGTCATTTTTTTTTTGTTAACGTTACCTTTTCACTGGAAATAAATAAGTAAAACTTATTTTATCTAATAAATAAACTGAATGTGTTAAAGCTAATAAAAAGGCGGGTTTAAGTTCCGTTGTGTTCAAACTTTGCTTTCTTTCAGCTTCACGCTTTATCTCACATAGCAGGGTAGAAACCACCTAGAGTCAAGTTACTCCGTCGACAGCTTTTCGCACAAAATCGAGACTGCCTGTTGAGGAGTGAACTCAACGCCATACTTTGCTTTACCAGAGTATCATATAGGGGTACTATACTATCCTACTGAGCCACAAAGGCCTAATTTTATTTATTTTATATTTTTATCGTTATTTTGTAAAATTATTGTCTTTTCTTTAATTCTTAAGTGAGTGACGCTTTAAAAATATTATCATTCCATTTTTTTCTTTGCTTTGGCTGTTTTATAAGTAAACTTTGACCACAACCCAGTGTCTCTTAAGACATGCAAAAAATTTCACGAAACATTTATCCCTCCGCAATTGAAAATCTGTTTGTGACGAACTAATAAAACCTTAAGAATAAAATTATATAATTTTCGAAACATACAATCCCATCCCATTTATAGTACATAAACCATATTAATTCTTTTTGTAATTGTAACTTATTACCTTTTTAAAATTGTTTGAAATGTAAAGGGACTTGATCGAATTTTACTTACCATATATTCTGAATATGTTAAAGATGTTACGTCACACATATGATTAATATTTATGAAAATATTTATGTTATTTTAAAATTGTTAAATTGTGCTAGAAAAACCATCGCGCGTAGGTTGTCACAAAGATGACCATCTATCTATATTTATACTACCATCAGTCTAATAATTGGCTTATAATTTGAGAACGTAGACACATAGGTACATATATCCAAGTAAAGATAATTAGATAATAAAAATATACGACTGAATAAATGATGTTGCCAATTCAAGGCAATATATAAGAAGGAACTAACATTTAAATCGACTAGAAATTCTAAATCTAGGGCTGCCACAAACGTTCGTAATTTTATTGTTAGTTGAGAAATAAATAATTTTGTATGGTTATTTTTTTAATATATAGTTTTTTTTTATAAATATCAAGTTTTATTTGTACTTGAACCAAATATATATTATTTTTTTACTTGATGGGACTCTTAAGACATAGGAAACATTTTTTTATTATATATGTGGCAGCCCCGGCGAAACCTGGTTGTATCGATAAACAACTTTTGTCATCACATTACAAATAATATGAAAAATCATGGCCATATCATATTATTAAAATATTACTTCCCTATTTTAATATGTATTTATGAAAATAAACTGACATTCCTTCAAACAGTATATAATTTATTAAGCGTACGAATATTTAATAATGTGTATTTATTTTTATTATTTTTTGAGCTTCATGCTTTTATTTCGTATATCAGGACCTAGTGTCAAGATATGTGTGCGTGCGTGTTAAGGAGCGGAACTCAACACCATGCTTTGTCTTTGTGTTTGCCAAAGCGAGGAATCGAAAATAATTTCAATATAATCACTCCCCCGAATTGGAATCGAACTTACAACCAGTCACGTTTAAGTCAGACGTCAGTCCCTCTGCTTCCCGACCGTCCTCAATGTACTTATTTAAGGTCGCATAAAATTCTCAACATAAATTGTGTAGGTACCCAATAACGATTGCATACGTAACGACTAAAATTAAAGGAGTATCCTTTAATTTTATAAGATTTTATAAATTTAATTAAATATAAAGTATACTTAACACTTATTAAAAGTATTATAATATAGTATAACAATCAATATTCATTGACAACACAATTTAATTCTACGTTTAGTCAGCAGAATGAACTCATATTTTAATTTTCCTCAAGATGCAGGTCAAGGAATGCTTTCTTAGCGTTTTTCTTTATTATTGTGAAATAGCGAATAATGTTGCACATTTTCAATTTATATTATTCTGCTTCAATTTTTGCTTAAAAAGCTAATAATTTATTATAGTCTTTTTTACAGTTCGTCGATATTACCAATACTAGTGTATATGTTGTGCAATTCATAACTCATAAACAGGACAAATTTCTTAATTTCAACCATAAAAAATATATGTAAGCGTTATTTGTATAAGTATGATAGACTAATCATATTTTATTCGTTGTCACATAGAGACATAATACCTCTTCCTAAGCTAACCGATGAGGGTCTCCGCGTTACAATATTCAGAGTGCGACCGAACTATCCTGAAGGTGCATCAGATATCACTGCAGCTGTGCGAGCGATATTGCTTATAAGCGATGTTCGTATGCATGATGAAACACTTATTGCCGGTGACGTATTCATTTGGGAGGTGAGGGCTTTGAACTTATGTAAAATATTAGGCATTCCACATTATGTTCGTTTTATGATAATTAAGCAAATAATATTTTTTAAGGTGACATAATGAATAATGAATCACAAATATTTTAAAACAACGCTTAAACTAGCTTTACTGTAAATAAATCAGGCTACTTGATTATTATTGCCTAGAGGGTTGAAGGTTATAAGCTTAATTCCTGATGTAATATGAATAGTGCAGACAATTGTTCCGGTATGACATGAATTTTAAATTAAATAAAAATATTTAGCGCTTATGAATATAAACTCATTACATTTCTTTCTATAATTTTCCAAAAAAAATCATATGATTAAATTAAAAAATAATAACAAGATGAATAAAAGAATGACGTTGATCAACTAAAACTCCACATTGTAAAACTATTTTGGAAATGCTGCAAAAGTAATATGATATATAATTTTGATATAAATTAAATCTTCCGGCAGGCTTCACATGTTCGAGCATCAATAGCGGCCCGCGTGGCAGCCTCGGCGAGTTCTGTTCGGCGTAGTATCCAGCTTGCACAGGCCGCGTACCCGCAGCGCATGCGACGTATACATGTAGTAGGCGCACCGTCTTTGGTCGCTTCCTCTCTAAACCTTATGCGTTCCTGTGTTAATGAGAAAATAAGGAAACGGGTACGAACACATGACTTTAAATTCAAATAAAGTACTTATTATATACATAAATACACTTTAAATAGGTTTAAATATTATTAAAAAACTATATTTTGAATTGTGAGCCACCGTCTTTAGCTGTTACAAAGACGACCTTGACAATGAACTCAATGTTCAGGGATTCAGTTAATATAAATTATAAATATAAATTTTGCTAGTGTAATTTATGATGTCCTTATTGAGGATCTAAAAAGTAAATTAATTATACTTTTCAGTATTACTTGCACTCGAAAACCGAAGAACTGTTGGATCATTTCCCAACGCGAGTGCTTCCCGCCGAATGGGGAGGACAGGAAGAGTCTATTGAGATTTTAACGAAGAAATGGCGACGTAGAGTTGATGAAGCGAGAGATTATCTTCGAGATTTAAGTGAAGCATGCAACGTTTGTCCAGACTCACAGTATGATAACGACATATACGGTGTCGTTGGTTCTTTCAGAAAACTAGATATCGATTAATCACATGATTTAACTCAAAATATTACAAGTATTTTAAAGTAGTAGGTACATGTAGGTATAATAAATGACTATGGTCGTAATGTTTGTTTACGATTGTAATATTTCTAGTGAATTGTTTTAATTTGACTTTACATTAGATAACATAATGAAGTACTCTTAAATATGATTATAAATATATATTTTAAGATATAAGTAGGAGTAGTAAGTAAACATTCCTTAAACAAGAATATTATAATATACGACGCTATAATGTCTGGCGTAGTAACTGGCTTTTTGTCAAAATATTATATAAGTTAGAATATTGTAAAAAAAATAAAAATAAAAATATACGAACTTTATACTCACATATATTTTATTTACCATACAAATTATTGGCTTTACAGTTTCTGATACTAAAAATGAGGCGTATGTGGTCACATTGCGTAACTTCACTTAACATGTCTTATAAATATAGACTCTACTCATTTAAGCTGAAGGACTGATGTTTTTCTAATAACGTTGTCTTTTTATGTTACGAAATTAAATACGTAAATAAAACGTAACAGTCATTTGTTATAACATTATACATGTGAACTAATGAGACCTTATATGTACGTCATATACATACAAACATGGACTCATTTATGCAGCCACATGAATAGCCTTAAAGTAAAGATTGTTAGATTAAATATATTTAAGATAGAGATTTTTTAAAAGACTGGTTAGACTAAATATCGTTGAATACGTACTATATTTCGAGCGATACCTATCATCCAATACCTAAAGTCTAGAAAATTTAAATAAAATGTGATTAAAATAATACCCTTGACAGCTATGAAGGTTTCCATGAGGATCTTATATTGTAAGAATATTACAAAACTAAACCTGTATAGTGTATACTATGTATACATATGAACTACTTTTATAGCAAACATTATGTAAATGGAGTAATTAACATAGAAGTTGGCAACATATTCCACTGTTTATAATGTGCTGGTATTTAAATAATGCATGCTGATCTAAATAGGTTTATTTACTATTTAATCACGATTATCCTTAGACATCCTATCATGCATTGAACGTGGTTAAAAATTTAAATCACTTATGTAGATAAATTTTTATGTATGTATGTGTTTATAGGTAGCTATAAATAGATAGTCAAAGGACAATAGATATTGGATATTGTTGACGCATACGATGAATTTGTGATGAAAATGAAGTACTTCTAACTTAATACTAGTTAAAAACAATATCTGACTCTTGCTGTCCTAGGGTGACACAGTAGACGTATGTAACGAAAATTAAGACATTCGGCCTCCACCAGACGTATATCAATTAGCAATGTCTTTAAATTGGAAATTGAAATGAAGTAATCCTAATATAAAAAAACTAGTTTTAACCTTTAGATTCAATATACTCGTAGCTATTATTTTACAAAATATATTATAAATACCTCATTTATAAACATTGTTGAAGACGACTAGTATTTGTGATGGTTAAAAATTATAAGAAGTGGGTGGGTGGGTCACACTTACGTCAGTAGACATACACGTTTTTGAAAATATTTTTTATAATTCGTCAATTTGTTCAAGGACTTTTAAATGGGGAAACGAATTATTTAAATTAATTTGAACTTATTGAGGAATAATAATCCAGGCCACCAAAATTCGTAGCTATCATTCGGTACCTATTTGCAGCTTTTAGATAATATGTATTCAGGTAAATCATTATTTTAAAAGGTTATAATTAAGAAAAACTGTATAGTGTTATTAAACGCTTAATGTAGTAAAAAGCTATACGTGTTAATTAAAGGTTGAGTGATAATTAACTATACATTATCTGTGAACATATTTTTTCATCGGATAATATTGTAGGATAATGAACTGGCTAAAAATAGTTATCATATATTGAAGTTATTAAATAATTAAATTAAAACAAACTAAGAACTCATCATACATATTTTTATGTTAGCAGCATAGAATTAAAATACACACATTATATTTTACAAACAATTACCACGTAATGCTGAGTAGGAACGTATCAGGTCTCGGAATCAATAAAAATGATTTATGATCTTCATATCTACCATTAAAACTATTTACTTTTTTTTTAATTATTTACTTACTTAATCTTCAAAATGAATCAGCAGACCTATTTTACAACTTATCATCAGAATATCAATCCTACGTCTAATTGGATAGGATAAATTAAATTGCATGACCAATGTTTTTATTTACAATACATGTAAAAAGTTAACAATAAAAACATTATAAATTTATTAGTTTATTTTTTTTCATTCAAATAATCATTCCCATTTCAAAGAAGCGGCATGGTCGTTCACGATATGTTTAGTAGAAAAATTTTATATTCTTGCCAAACTAGTTTTTACACCAGAAGACAAATGGGTATCAAGTTTAAAGGACAAAGAAAATTAAAATATACCGACACGTAAATTTATATTCTTTTATTTTATTTAATGATAAATATTTTACGATACTGTTTTGCTTCACATTATAAGTAACGTCTTGTAACGTTACAACTGTTTGAAATACTTTGAAATTATGCATGTGTACATCCCAGATCCGGTAACAATTTTATTTCTTTGTCCTATATCTTTAAAATAATTAAAGCGTGATGCGTGAGCGTTAACCATTAAATTATCTAATTAATAGATAATATAAGTGCGTTTTGAACGCATAACATAATTATTCAGCGCCTACTAAATAAGTGTACCTATATATATATTTTAATATAATTAAATAAATTTGAAATAAAAAAATATTTGCTATTATAATTAAGACACTTTGTGAAGCTTACTTGCCTGTAAACATACTTACAATAAAAGAGATAATGTCAAATGTCGTCGATCTATAGACATAATACAATCATAGCAAGTCTTCATTAAAGTAAGTTACCAACTAAACCTGATTCGAAATGTAAACAAGTAATCTTTCAATATTTTTCCATGATTTTGTACTTGGTTAAATTCTAGAAAACTCGGTTGCTTAATTAACGTGACTTGCTATATATATGTATGTAAACATAATAGAACTTATAAACTGCGTCGGTAAAAATGAATCTATAATAACAAAACATACACAAATGTGACCTTTGCAAATTTGATTTATAAATAAAATAAATGACGGAAAATAAACGACGAGCATAGGTGGCGAGCATCATTTATTCCGAAGGCAAATTACATCGTAGCTAAGTAGTTTAGCTCTTTTTTCAAACTGCCTTATTACTATTAAACAGTAACAATATACTACTATATAAAACGACCTTTGAAATGTTCTTCTTCTTCTCGTAATTTATAGTTTCAAACGTGCCAGTTCACCATAGATCACTTCGCTATTGTCACGTTATATGAAGAACACATACACGGAGTAATCGGTAAAAAAAGATAGTTATACTGTAATAGATTGCATGTCAAAAAGATCCAGGAACAATAGTGGCCTTCACATATAACAGATCAAGTATATATAATATTGATACGCAACACACAAAAATAGTAAGAAATAATATTTTACAAAGATGTTAGTTTATAATTTAATATTAATATTTAAAATTAAAATAAAACTATACAGATATTAAAAAAATAAGTAGCAGGTGGTTTTACTAGACTGATACTGAACCTAAAAATGTGATCAAACAAATTTCTATCTGTTTGTTCAACGATCACGCAAAAACTATCGAGTCGATTACACTGAAAATTGGTATATTTTACATCAATATATACTAGGTATCACACTTTTTTTTATGCTTTGTAACCTATAAAAGTATATACCTTAAAAACATAATTTATTTTTCGGCTCGATCCCTAATCACGACTATAGTATTAATCGGAAATAGTAAGTTTGTCGTATACGTGGTACGCCACCTACAATGAATTCACTAATTTTATGGTATAATTTTTTTTAATAACTACATCACTTAGTAAAATTGGAAAGAAATTTGTGCGTAATCGACGTAATTTCACGGTATCGGTTTTTTTCAGGAAATATTCAGTAAAAAAAACGAAATTATGGTATAAGATGCCTTATGCATCTAAGGTCTTCGGCTCTACGGCTCTAGTATTTTATATATTTACATAAAAATCTACAAAGAGGACTAAATCCAAACGTTAACAAACACTGAACAATGAAAGGTAGAGGAACTGTATGAAAAATGGCATCATATAAGGGACGAGTTAATTCGAGACTAAAGAAAAAAATGATACCAGCGGAACCTTTATCCAGACAACATTCATATTTGAAATATTGTTAAAACTTGTCTGTAGTAGGTAATTTCTTGTACTTATTTTAAGCGTACAGCAACGAGATTTTTTCTTAAAATTTATCAACCATGAAATAGCAATTCTCTAGTTTCTATAAGCTTATTAACATCTACAGGTACCTATACTCAAATTCAAAAAATCCTTTGAGATTCCGGTAGATATTATAACTAAATCTTCACAAGTGTCTTTCATTCAAATAAACAACAATATGGACTTGTTTTACCGTTCCTGCGCTACCGAACCGGCTAGAAGCTAGGTAGCTTCTTTACATCCTATTTACTCCGTTTTCTGAAAGGCAAAGGTTATTCAACTTGAATATAACGATATATATAAATCTTCAAGGATTAATAGTTATAAATATAACTAATGTTTAAGAATCCAATATAACTTTTATTTATTTTTAAATATATCTCATGTTAACAAATACATCTCTTACAAATCTTAATGATCAATTAGATTTTTACCTATTTATTTTTCCATTGCGCCACGATGGCGTTTTTTTTATTAATTTAGGTTTCGCATTAATAATGTCATTAGCTCCAATAATATCCTTATTTTACAAAAAATGAGCCATCCTTACAGATAATGAGGAAACATATTCAGCCAAAAATAGGTCACATCACAGGTCGTTCGATACAGTATAATTACTCTCTTATGTTTTTGTTAGTACTCATAACGTACACGTCAATACATATTAATTATGCGTTACACGTAATATTCATACTACCAAATATAGTATATATCTTGTCACTGTAAGTAGTGTTTATATTTATATTTTTAAATTAAAAATAATTACTATTTTAAAACGTGACAAACCTTTTTTACAATAATTTGATAAAATATTGAACTGAAACGTTAGAGAGCAAAGCGTTTACGTGTATCCAGGACTAGTAATTCGATCGAATCTTTTGTGTCGATATTTTATAATGATAGGCAAGTGTATGTTGCAAGTAGATTCTGATAGTATGTAAGTGCATATTGGTCAAAAAAACAAACAAGTATCCGAAACGCATGCTAGTTTTTTTAATATATTTTTTTCTCTTATTGTTATGTATTTCTCATTTGCTTATAATTATAATCAGCTACTTAGAACTAATAATTATATTAAACGAGGTAAAGGTAAAGGCGTGAGGAATTTGGCGAGGAAAGGCCATGATCGCTATGATGGAGGACGTGACCGGATGGTTCCTATCTTTTATGGCCATCTTTAAATTGTATTTCATTATACCTTTTGTCGTTGCCTTCATTGCATTCCGAATTAGCCTATTGACCGCATCATTTTCGCCATCACTGTAAATGCAGCTGTTCGTATGACGTGAAATTGCAACTACAGCATGGGAAACGCTATCATGCAGCTGCAAGTTTACTACTTTACAGCTTAGCACGGTAGCGTTGGACAGACCTTAGGCATGATAGATTGTTAGTACTTTCGAGCTTGTATTTCCTCCCCATCCCTGGCTGGTCAGAGATTCTTTGTCCTCTTGAGTAAAATTAAGGTAGAGGGTATCTCTCTTTTGCCACTGGAGTTGTGTTTAAAAGATATAAAGATAACACCATGCTTTGTGGTTAGAGCGGTTGAAGATTTCCAAAAGGCGCTCGTTTGAATGCCGCTTCGTTTTTACAATTGTAAATTTAATTAGTTTTAGTTATTATAAATTACGAATAAATCATTAATTATTATTATTAAAAATCTATGACAAATAATCATATTAAAGGTATAACAAACAGCCATATATAAATATATAGAAATTAAACAAACAATAAAATTAAACACAAATCAACCTTATCCTTTACAAAGTAGATGTGAGTAAAGGAGGACCTTCTAAAAAAACACTGTGAAGGATTTAATATATTATAATTACTATAATGCATTATTTACTTTATTAGTTTTATTTAAGTATTTATTATAATATTACTAAAGTAATTGTTTAAAAGCAGTAAAACCATTACACAGTCTATAATTCGTAAAATGATAAGACAGCTCGAGATGCACGGCTTAGTAACGTCTAGGGTGATGCGAGGGGTAAACAACATGGAGTGTAGCTGCATCGTAGTAGTGCAGTACCTTTATATTTATATCAAATACTTGTATTTAGTACGATCCCGAGGTATCGAGGTACTTTTCTTGTTTTTCTTCCATTCCACCGATATCCTATCGGTGAGCTATCGTCGCCCTTCTCAGCCTGGTGACGGTGTCGAGACCCTTCAGGTCAACGGTATTCATGTACATTTGAAAAAATAAAGAAATATGCAGTTGAATTGAAGAGAAAATCTTAAACTTAATACCTTCAAATGCCAGTTCAGTTTGCCATATGCTGCACTGCTAAAAAGTGAAAGTCAAAAATTAAAGGAAAAGTGGTAAAAAATTAATTTTATTATTTTAATATTCTGTCGTCTGGTTGTTGCACTTAACTTGATCGCATTGTAATTATTCAATGTTGACTACACTGAAATAAGCATGACACACTTGAAGTGTCACTCATCTGTCATTACGTGGCCTTTGCCAAAGATTTTATTTTAAAATAATATCAAGCTGTTACTGAAATTTATATGTTAATAGCTTAATTAAGTAAAAATAGTTTTATATATAATTACAAAATGTATAGTTCATACAAAATTTTATGGTTTCTCTCACTTATTTTAGCTTCTTTAATAACAATTGCAAAAGGCTACACTATAACAGTAGATGCACACGCCGAAGAGTGCTTCTTTGAGAATGTTGAAGCCGATACGAAAATGGGTATTTAGTATATGATATTTCAATATAAATGTATAAGTTATTTATTGTACTATTCACGTGCTTAATGTTACTTATATTTTAATTAATAATGTAGTGGTTGTAACACCGACAGTATGTTATTATGATTATGATTTTATTACCTTAGAAAAACAATGATAGTGAAAAACAACATATATCTTGTTTTAGATTTTTCTATGCATATTTTTTGCCACATTAAATGTATGTTCAATTTTTCATATTTTTTTTATAGGTTTAACATTTGAAATTGCTGAAGGGGGTTTCTTAGACATAGATGTTAAGATAACTGGCCCAGATGGTGCCGTTATATACAAAGGAGAGCGAGAGTCTTCTGGAATGTATACATTTTCTGCACCAACATCTGGTCGCTACACATATTGCTTCAGTAACCAAATGTCAACTATGACTCCCAAGGTAATTTATGGCTCTATGTGAAGAAAAATAAACTTTAATTTCACAGCTTCTTCTATGAAGCTGAAAGATACAATCTATCATATCAATAAATTGATGCTCATATTATGCTAGGTCAGTTTTTGGCCATAATAAGTGCAATATCCATTGTCCTAAATATCAGTAAATCACAACATTGAAACTCTTTATTTCACATTTATATTAAAATTATAATTTGTTTATTCATTGACAAAAGCAGAGTTATAACCTTTTCAATGAAATGGTGAAAGTATATATCTTGTATTACAGGTGGTAATGTTTAATTTGGAAGTAGGAGAGGCACCACACAAAAAGACTGGCGGCGAAAAAGACGATGAAGTGAATCATAACAAATTAGAAGATATGATTAAGGAACTTGGAACAACTCTAAAAACAGTCAAAAATGAACAAGAATATATGCAGGTTTGAGTTTTAAATTGCTGATTTTCAAATCTTTAAATGATAGAGGAAGTCAAGTGAGTTATTTGTTGCCTATTTTCTCTGTCATATGTCAATAAAAAATAATATAATGAATATAGTAAAATAGCAGTGTTTTGTGTTATAATTAAAATTATTATTAGTATGAGTGCCTGTAATTCTGCTAATATTTCACATGTCAGCATTTCTAATAACTTACCAGCAGCAATAAACCTTTTATTGCTTTAACATATTTGTTTTAGGTTTTTTACATTTATCCAGATCTTTTGTTTAACATAAATCCATTCTAATTTACCAAATTAATATTACAGTTATACATATTATAAATGACAATGAATTTGTTTAAACATATTTGTACAATTCATATAAAATAGAAAGATGAATTGAAGAGTAAAATAATTAGGGATTTCTCTAACAATTTGATTTTAGAAGAAATTAGTGTTATTGTAAAATTGATGGTTCATCATTTTTTTTAATTGTGAAAAATGAATAACACTATATTATATTATGTCTAAAAGTTCTAAAAACTTTCATTAAAAATTTTATTTATTTACCAGGTTCGTGACCGCATCCACCGTGCTATCAATGACAGTACTAATTCACGTGTAGTGTTGTGGTCAATCTTTGAGGCCTCAGTATTGCTTGTGATGACCATGGGTCAAGTTTACTATTTGAAGAGATTTTTCGAAGTGCAACGTGTTGTCTAATTTGTTACTTAGGAAAGTTATATTTAATATTTTTTTATATAAATGACTGAGGAATATGAAATCATTCAGTGTGAAGTGTCTTTATGATTTGTGAATACAGAATATTATTTATTATATTTGTTTGTTTTTGGACATCACAGCATTGAGTATAACATTTTCATATTCAACCATAATATAAAGTACATTTTGTAATAGCTTGCAATTGATCATGTAATTTCTTGATTTGCTTTATTATGATATCGAAATTTATAGGCAATGTAACATAAAGCAATAGCTGTTTATGAATTGAGTGTTAAATAAAAGTCAATTTTTAAATTTTCTTTTTATTTTACAACACAGTATAACAATTATTTTTTATATATTTATATAATTACAACTATATTTATTAGGAAAACCTTTATTAAATATACCTAACAACATTTTTATAAAAATCTGCTGAATCATATTTTATATGAAATACATTCTAGTGAAATTCAAGGTAAATATATTTAATTGACATTTAAGATACTTATTTCACTGAGTATCATTTTATTGTTTGACTTAGAGACAATTAAAAAATATTTGAGCAAGAGATTCTAAAATGTTAATTTATCTAAAAAAGGGAATGTAACAAACAAAGTAATAGGCATAACAATGTAAAGATAACTATAGTACATATAACAACATCATATAATAAGGTAAAAAAGGGTTAGTTTAGAAAAGGTATTTCATGGGATTAATAACTTTTAAATAATAACATGTGAAACCAAGTCTCTAATAAATAATAGTTTTAGCTGAGCTATTTCTTTTTAGTTGAGTTATCCAATAAATTATTTCATCACCACACACCTACTATATTTTCCAAAAAGTATGACATATTGCTTTCAATAATTTGTTGCAACATATTGAAAAAAGTTAGTATTTTTTTGTTTAAAATAAACATTTACAGCCTAGCCAAGTCTATCCTCCCAATGAGCAGCGCGGGCACGACGGCACCAGCGGCGAGGCGCGGCACTGCGGCAGTCCGCGCCGGCAGCTCCAGCAACACACTTGCACCGGACGCGCTTAGTAGACGACTGCTGCACTGTAGGTATATAAGTTCATTTAAAATATTGTTTTAACTAAAGTGAATATTGAGGATGATGAAACTTAACTTTAAGTTTCTTCCGTAGACTTTTATTGAAACAAAATACATGTTATGAAAAAAAACACAAACAAAATCATAAGATAAACTTAAACAACATCGGCGTTGAGTTCCTCCGCTTAACACGTAATATCTTGGGCAGAAAACAATGAAGTGCCTAGCTTCTTCTTCTAGTGAAAGGAGGTTAAATAATAATTTACAAACCTGGTTACCAAGTAACGTAGCAACGGGCAATTTGTTAAGAGAGGGAAAACGCAACACAGCGCGCGCGTACTCGGGGCGCGGGTCGAGCGCGACGTCGTGCGCGAGCTCCACGCCCATGCGCGCGTACTCGCTAGAGTAACGCGTGCTTTGTCGTAGCGCGCGCACTACTAGCACTAAGCAACACACGTATGCTGATACTGGATTGCCTGTTCAAATATATTGATATTAATAATAAGGCAAATACACATATGTCGGAGACGGGCATGAATATATTTGCCAAATAAAACACAAAAGAATGATGTCCACACTACCGCCAATATGTCTACGCTCGAGAGGTCTAGCCAGTTAGTGGCCTAACATAAGTTACTTAACATAAAAAAGTACCTATCATACTTGGTTTAACCGCCTTATAACATGCGACATAGCTTTATATATTATTTTACAATAATTTAGAGATTTATAAAATATAAAATTCTAATAAAATGAAATTGAAACTTTCGTCTCTAATGTAACATTTTTTCATACTTTTATCCTTCGTCCTCATTAAATAATATTCTTGACTAGAAAAAGACAATAATCCGCACAGTGGCGATTTACATTTATACTGTTTGTTGTATACGAGTCACAATATAGTAATGAGTTTATAATATATGAGTACTCGTATATCCATAGTCAATGTTATTACACATAAATAAAAACGATATTGTTGTATCGTTGCAAAAAAAACTGAAGATCTTTTTAGAAGCTTTTTTATTTTCATCATATTGTATGCATTAGATATGGTAAAACTTTCCATTGTAATAGACATAAATTAATTTAAAACGAGTTTATTGAGATATTATACATAATTAGGACATCTTAAATAACAAAATATTACATTTCCAGCGGTTTCATATATCATACATTTTTTTATGTTTTCTAAATGCAAAATGAGTGTGTGGGCAGAGTTGTAGTTCTTATTTGAAATCTCAATCGAATCTCGAGATATCTAATTTTAACAAGAAATTATTGTTTACGTAAACGTTTATATATTTATTTAGCCAATAAATAAGAAAAGGCACATTCAATTGATTTGAATTAAAATTGACTATCAGAAAATAGTTTGGTAACTCTCTTTTACCTCTGAATGTCACGTAGGTCACAAAATGTGAAGGTATGTGATATATTTTCCTTTTTCCTTATTATTAAAATTACGTTCTAATTAATAAATAATTACTAAAGAACTTTTCCTTTAATGTCAGTATTTCAAAGTATAGTCTAATAAATTAAAAAATATAAGTAAACTCGAGCAAAGAAAAATATTTTACATTTTTTCGCCAATTTCTCAATCTGCGCATGTTTGTTTCAAATTATGAGCTTTAAAATTCTTTGTTAATATTTCCTTACCAGGCAACGCAAATATAAACTTCGTCTTCCCATCGAACTCACAAGTAGCGAACGTACATGGTTTCCCAGGTTTCATGCGCACACGTCCGAAATGTATCGTTGCGCCAAAATCCTAGAAACATGAAAAGAAATAGTTATTTTTTTACTTGTGTTCCCATTGACGTGTAAACAACGCATTGCTTTATCGCCGTGTATGTCAAACATAGGATAATGAGTATGAGTTACGTAAATTTAATTTTTTTCATATTTTCTTAGGCATTAATAAAAATATATATTAGCATTCTGCATTCTATTTCTGTGACTATGCTCAATTTATTCCTATAAAATTACATCACTTATTAATTAATATATAGATTCTGTATTAAAAAAATATAAAGTATGAATATACATATTTTTAAACATATAGAACTTCCCTATTTTTTTTAATTTACAATATATTTATTTGTTCCACTCACATTAATCAACACAGGCTTGAGCAGATCGCGTTCCCCCATAGACACTCCTCCGGTACAAACGAGCACGTCAGCGCGTGGCAAAGCGCGCGCAATCGCCGCCGCTAGCGCCGCGGGCTCGTCGCGCGCTATACCGCAGTCTATGCTATCGTAGCCGTGCTCCCTAGTTAATGTTATTAAAAAAAATGTATATATAAAATGTTATCTTTGCGTAGGAATGAACGAAGACAATTAGTTATAAATCCTGGAGTCACTTAGGGAATACTTAGACACTATCTATAGGCCTAGCTTGAAACAACGCTAATGTTTAATAAGAACTGAAATGAAAAATAACAAAAGGTACAGTACATGTGTGCATTGGCCCAAAAGATGTTGCGGGTTACCACAACATAATATGATTAGTAGACAAAATTTTCATTTAGCCTAGATGAGGTTATTGTGTATTTAAGTACTTTCCAGCAAAAAATTTTGAAAAAACTTATAAAAAATTGAAAGCAGCGGGATTCGAACCCGCGCCTCTTGGATACCGTCCAAGCGTTCTGACTGCTAAGCCATGCGTTCTACTACCGCATATAATCGTTTAGTAGCAGAAATTTGTAAAAATCTCTCTACAGAGATTCTAACAACATAAATAAGTTGTAATAAACGTATATAATTCGACGCAGCCGGTAGTAACACGCACGGCTTAACGGTCGAAGCGATTGGACGGTAAGTTCCCAGGCGTGCGGGTTCGAATCCCGCTGCGTTCAATTTTTTAATTGGTTGTTCAAAAATGTTTTCTAATCCTAAGTAAAATAATACTTTAAAATAATAAATTACTTTCAATCAATTAAAAATGAACTGTTAAAAGACAACACTAAATTTCCTCTGCCCGTTTTATATAAAGGCCTAGTTTCAGCTTCTATAATACTTACTTGAGCAATAATTTTAACATAATTCGATTTGAGTCCCTGATGTGGGAAGGCCGCAATGTTTCTTCAGTGCGCTCTTGCAATTCGTTACCAGTAGACATGATGGCGATCTAAAAAATTTATTACATATAATTTAAAATTCACAATATACACACCCTTATAAATATTATAAGTTTATATTTTGGGACATACTTTTGGATAAGAAACAACAGGAACTTGCTGAAACCCAGCTCCAGCTAATATTCCAATTAGTGCTGCATCAATAACGTCTCCTGAAATTATATTAACTTTATTATAATTACAAATACGTATATGCTTCTTAATACAAAACCAACATCAGTTCAACAGTCGTTATAAATATAATAATACAAACGAGTTGTCGTAACTTCATTTACGTAGATTTATACTTTGGCATACTATTATGCTTTTTTTTACGATTTCCATATATATTTAAAAATGCCATTTTTTCCCGACCCAGCAGGAATTTTGAAAAAAAATTGTGTTCCCTTACACTCAATGAATATACATGTCAATTTCAACGTTCTTAGACTAGCTAAGTTTCAGCTATGAGTTGTATGAACAAGGGCAAAGCACTTCTAAATACATGTATCTTTTTAAGCTTGATAAGTATGACTTAAATTATAATTACATTATTTCATATATTCTTTTATAAAATAACTTAGCAAATTAACTTTACATCTAAATAAAGATGACTAACCTTTTTCAGCCAATAAAGACCCAACAGGAATGTCGAAGCCTATAGCGCGTACATCTTGGTGAGCTTGCGGTGCGACTAGCACTTCGATCTCTACCTCAGTTTCATGATCTGAGGAGGCTTTTATTAATTTAGTATCTTCTACCTACAAGGATAAAGACAAAATTTGCACAGGTATAATTTTTGTATATAAAAATATTAATAAAGCTCTAAAAAAATTTTCAATATGTACATGTGAACAGTGCAATTTTACTCTTATATGTGTACGTAAGAGTAAATTTGCATTATTAAAATTTATATGGAGAAATAGCGGAGAATGCCAATATGTTTCATAATAATACATCACAAATAAATTACACAGTCTGCGATAATATGTTTTTATGTCAAAAAACACTTGCGCGTACACATATCAATAATTATATACTTTCAAAATATATAAAATAATCATAAATTTCGAATTTTGGATATCTCATATATTATTTTATGCATTATATATTTTCTACGTAAATAAAATTAAAAACCGAGTAAATACAGGTATTTAAAAAAATATTTCTATGTAAACCTCTGGAATAATTTACAAACATGTTCGTGTGCGTGTATTTCGCTTGTTCAATAACAATACATATAGATTGTAATCAATATTTTAAAATAAAAAGACGTATGAAAATTAAAAATTACGTAATGGTTTTGAAAAGCTAGTTATAAACTTAGTTTATGAAATTAATTTTGGTTTGAATCATAATTATAATTATAGTAGTATAGTAATATAGATATATATTTACCTGTACCACACAATCAGCTCCCAGGGGCAGTGGAGCGCCAGTATTCACTCTGGCACACTCGCCGGGTGCCAAAGGCATAAACGGAGTGTCTCCAGCAGTAACAACAGTACGAACTTTTCGTATACCAGCTCCGTCTAAACTAAGGCATGCATACCCTGACGAGAGGAATTGGTTTTTATAACAATAATGTATATATATACTTATATATAAATTTTTGGGTTACTGACTTATTGGCAGAAAGTTCATAATACAAAGAACCACAAATAAAGGGATTTTTGGGGATATGTTATATTTGTGACAAGTAAGTTTGTGACAACATTGTTTTAAGGACTTGTGCCTGACTGACTCGTATATCTCTGTGCAGGAACTTCTGAATATTTTTAAGAACAATAATATGAGGTTTTAAAGCTACACATATAGATCAAATGCATATGGCAAATATTTTATTTTTCACTTCTGATTAATATAATTCATACTAGATTTTTGTCTGTCATGTTAATGTATGAACCTTACAATAAACAATTTGAAAATATACAATAACAGCAATTTTCATACACTTTACATATTTACATTGTGCCATCTGTGGCCTTAATAATGGCTTTAGATAATGATACTAAATTAAAATGTAGTCCTAATGGGAAAAATGGGGTAATATATTTGATAACTTCTAAGTACCTTGTTTATCATCCTATAATTATTTTATAAAGATTAAATAATTTACATATTGAGCAAATTAAGTAAAATATATTTACTATTTTTAAAGTGTTAGTCCACACTTAGGATTAGAAAAAGAAAAAAAAATTATATGTTTTTTCAAAAAAATAAAATATATCTAAATATAACAATATTTATTAAATGTATATCATATTTAATAAATATTGTTATATTTAGATAGATTTAAAAAAAAATCAGTATGACTTACCATCTTTTACAGATGCTGGAAAAGGGGGCATAGGTTCTTTTGCTATGATGTCTTGTGCCACAACACGACCCACAGTATCTTCAATAGGAATCATTTCTATATGCTCATTCCATCCTAACATGACAGCATCAATTATATTAAAAGCATCTGACATTTCTAACATAGGGAAAGGAGATTCACGAGGTCTCAAAGCAACTTTTGATATATCAACTTTACTATACATTTTGTGTGGACACACATGGTCTGATGAAGATTGCATTTTATCATGGACAGTTCTAACTTCACTCAACTCATTAGTAATTAATGATATAGCATGTGAAAGAACTGATTTTACAACATCAATACATTCTGATACAGCTTTCTGACTACCTGGGAAATTAATAATAAGTGATCTATCTCTAATGCCAGCAACAGCTCGAGATAACATGGCCATTGGAGTCTTTTTTAAACTTTCAATTGTCATAGCTGTAGTAATTGCTGGAATTTCTCTTTGTATTACTGATTTTGTTGCTTCTGGTGTTACATCTCGAGGACTTAAACCAGTTCCTCCAGTAGTCAAAATTAAATCAACATTGGAATCACAGAAATATTTCAACTCTCTTTCAATAATTTCTTTTTCATCAGGAACTATTATTGTATGTACATTGGCTTCTGGAAATTTATCTTGTATGAAATTAAATATTGCAGGCCCAGATGTGTCTTTAGAATTATCTTTAAAACAACTATCACTGACCGTGATAATTGCAACAGCTTTCACCATCTAAAAGTTTTAAAGAAGTTATATAATTATAAAGAATATTATAATATTTTTTTTTATTTAAAAGAAATTAGGTATACAGAAAATTCATTCCAGACCTTACCTTTATGGTTGGCTGGCTAAGCTCTAATTGTATAAAATCTATATGAAGATATTATATTATAAAGTATTAAATGATAAAAAATGCTTAACATTCAAACATTCGTTACAATATTAACATGTTTATAAATTCTTATCAGTAACCTCAATGCCAATTTTTCGTAAATATAAATAAAAAACTAATACACAAACGAGTTTCAAACTATGATTGCTCTAACATGATTTATTAATAGAAATAAAAATCATTAAATAATTTGGCACTGACTGTTAACAAACGAGTATTATTATTTAAGAACAATGCATTTATATTAATTTAAACAAATCAAAGAGCGATATATAAATAACGTTAAGTATTACACTACTGCGAATTAGCCACAGAGTACATTAGTTATATATACAAGATGAAATTGACCCTGAGATATGAGCCAATTTTATTATGACATTTTTAATTTGACATTTCGACAATTGACAAGCAACCAGCTGTAAAGTTACATTATTCAGCTGACAATACCACAGAATAAAACAATACAATTTAGCTCTTTCTTAAATATAATAATAATAAGTTTATTAATCAACATAAAGTACAAAAGTTCGTTTTTCTTGTAGGTATAATTAAATATAGTGTACTAAGCTCAGAGCTTTTGTTACGAGTCGTCAGGCCGTCACTCGCGGTTCCAAGACAGTTATGCACACATGCTTCTCATCGTAATAACAAATTAAAAGAGAAACAAATACACGTAATTAGAAATAAGTACAATCCCATATGTAGTAGTAATTAAAAATCAGATAAAGATCGAGTGTGTGTATTGCCTGTGTGTGTTTCTTATGATATTTTAAGTATATATAAATTAACAATTAATTATATATAAATGAATGAATGGTACGAGAGATCGGAGGAGACCTCGTTTGACCTTCGAAAACACAGTATCGAAGATACTGGAGGAAGGTCACGTAAAAAGTATGAGGACCCCCCGAAGGGAATGCATGAAGAGGATAATGACTGTGGACGAGGCGAAAGAGGTATGCAGGGACCGTAGCGTTTGGCGCTCCGTACTCTCCGACTACCCCACCAGGGATGAAGTGTAAAGCAAAAAAAATATATATATATAAATGAACAATTAAGTATTTAATATTTTTTCCGTAGAGTCATATGACATACCAAGTAGCCATTTTGTAAGTGATATCTTTGTTTGACTGTAAAATAGTAATTTTGTATTTAACTTATTATATAGGAAACTACCGAGATAGCAATAGAATTTATGCGTAAATTTGGTTCTATAGTTGGTTTTTTTTTTCGAATGTGTAGTATAGTAGTAGTAGTAGCTGTTGGCCCTACCGGCCTTGACAGCGTCACCGGATTTTGGGAGAGGCCGAGCTAGAAGAGCTCTGACCTTGGCGTCGAGACCTCGAGAGGAAACCATCAACTTAGAACACAGTGTCACAAGGGCGCCTCCTGTGAGGCACGAACCTCGGCTTGTGTACACCCCACTACAGTGGGGGACTTGCCTGTCCGGAACAGGCCTATTGGCAGAGGGCGGGGCTATAGTTAGTTGTTGGGCACAGTACCTTTCCGATGTTTATAGGGTATTAATTACGGTCTGTAAGTTAGTTTAGTGGGTTATTTAAAATCTTAAATGTTGGTCAAGGTGCACTCTCAAATATTTCAATAATACTTCAGCTCGTTGGAAAGGGCTACAAGAACAATAGGACTGAAGTGAGAGGTTACAAGAGTGAGCGAATAGCTGAAGGTTTGACGGAATGGAAACTTTATGAATAGAGAAAATTAAATATTTGGATTTGTCGATGTTCAATGTAAGAAGATGATTAGTAAGCCAATTTGTTACTTTGTAATATAAAATTTAAGAAGCCCTAATAGTATTCCTGTGATTCCCAAGCATTTAAGTTTTGTCAATAGGGTCGGAACAGATACGGTGTCAAATGCTTTACCTAAGTCTAGAAATATTGCGATAAATTTGTCTTGGTTATCTAATCCTTTTACTAGTCTGTTAAAGCATGTACTGCATCTGAAGTGGATTTTTTTGTCCAAAACCCGAACTGATTTGCTGATAAGAGTTGATTCCAAATTACTTAATTAGTTATCTATAATTTATTAGTTTTTCAAGCAGCTTAGAAAGTGAAGGTAAGATTGGCATTGCCCTGTAGCTGACAACATGGTTAATATCACGATTTTTATAAATCGGTATAATTAGAGCAGTTTTAAATGCTGTGGGTAATACTCCTGAAGAAAAAGCACGATCGCATAAGTACGTTAAGGGAGGGATAAGGTTTTTATTTTTTTTATTAATTTGCTTGATATTGTTTGATATAATTTTGTTTATTTCTATCTCATCAGTACAAAAAAACATAAATGAGTTTGATAGGGTTAAAGAAATAAGGCTTGTGGCGGTTATGTTCAAAGAATCCCACAGCTTCTTCTGATCAGTGCATGCATTTTTAGTGTCATCTCTTTCAAAGTATCTTTTAAGTTTCCTTAACATTCCATTACAAAAATTTCTATACCTTCTATATATTGTTATCATATATGATCTTGTGGTTTTTCTTTTAGTTTTTGGTGCATAATTACTATTACGCATACAACTTTTAGGAGTAATCTAAGGCTTTTTAATTATTTTTCTATTTGAAATATGAAGTAGTCTTGTATTTTTTAGTATAATTTTCTTCAGAGATATAACAGTATACTTTAAAATTAGTTTTTAGCATAACGTGATCTAAACAAATGCGACTGTTAGTGGGAAGTGTGCCCAGGTAATAATCCTTGTCCGGCTAGCATATCCAGATAATTAGAACTTCTCTTATAAGCCATACTTTCCACAATATCAATATTAATGTCAACTGTTACGATTACATTTCTTTATTTAGAATATGTCAATATCAAAATCATATCTAGACATTCTTAAAAACCTTTATTCCTGGGGCACGAAAAATATACTATGTATATATATAATCATATACCATTATTAATATTAAGTGCTAGACAATTACCATCAGTAAGAACAGCTTCTTTAACATTAATGTTGACGTTATCGATATAATATACAACGATACCCTCATTTTGGGTAAAGTTACGAGTGGTAAAAGTATAATTATAGCCTTCAATATGTAGGATATGAGATGTAGAATGTAATTCCACTTCTAGTCCGTAAAGTTAGAAAACTAGCGATGTTACGATTAGCGATTGGGAGTAGCTTTACACAATTTTCAATTTCGCTGTGAAGAATATGCTATGGATAATTTATCTAAGATATTGTTTATGACTCCTAGTGTTCGCCTTTACAGTTATCGAATTTTGTTTTGGAATGAGAGAATACATATGAAGGGATTAAAGTTTTCAGTACTGGTAATACATATAATCAGTTACAATAATAAGGTCAGGTAAAAAGATGATTAATAATTAGAACAATGCCTTTAGTGACAAGCATATTAAGATGGTTAACTTATTTAACCATATGTCTTATTTTTAAATAGTGTAGTAGTGTAGTTGTGAAAATAGTGTAAATTATTGTAATCATTTTCACTTAAACTTGACAAATGTGGACGTATACATAAACGTAAACGTAAACAAACAGACATAAACAAACATAAACATATATAGATATAGTTGAAATCAAATATGTATTATTACAAATAAATCAAAAATTTATCTGATCTTAATTAACCACAACACAAGCACATGCTATCATATAAAAAAAACATTAAAATTAAATCCAGTAAAAAAAATATAGATTAAAATAAAACAGTTGAATTGATAACCTCCCCATTTGGAAGTCGGTTATGAAATGGTATATTCGTTATTTAAGAAGCTCAATGTATTTACATTTGATGGTTTCCTAAGATTAGTAAATGTTACATTCAACAGTTTTTGTACAAAAATTATGAATTAACATAATTATATTTATTCATTTATCTTAAAATACTTGACTCACGAGGTATTACTATTAATAGTCAAAATATTATTCATAGTATAAAAGTAGATATTTAAAGATCATCACATAATAGATCTATAAAGTAAAATAGTTCTTATTACTTTATATTGGTCTATAAAATACAGTACTTCAAATTAATGTTTAATATAAATAAACTCAATAAGTTATCATTGGATTTTGTGTTGTTCAAAAAGGTTGACTTTTCATTTTGACTTTTCTTTATAAAGTTGATAAGCAAGTTTCAATATATTAATATTTTTGCCAGTTTCATGTTTTTTTTAATTAAACTAATACAACCTTCATAAATGCACATTTGAGGTAGATAAACCAATAAAAATCTAAAAATATTATTTATTGAGCTTTCACGTTTTAAATATATAGTAATAAATACAAAAAAGAACCAGCTTAATAATTAAAAATATCTAATAAACAATAAATTTAATGGTTTAATAGACTGGAAAACATGATTAACTAATAAAACTTTTATATTTTATACTTAATTGTGCGATAATATTATTGTCAATATCAATAGTTTTGCATGCTTCTATGAGTCTTAAAAGAGGAACATATTTCTGTAGAGCGCGAAGCTCGCCCATGACGACGAGTTTATGCTTTGCTCTCGTCACACTTACAGCTAAACGTCTTTGGTCGTTAAGAATTTCACCGTCCTGTACAATAAAATATGTTGTTTATTAATATATGAAAATATTTAGAACAATCTAGAGGCTGTTCGTGGCGCAGTGGGACAATGTCTGACTATAAACGCGATCGGTCGTGGGTTCAGTTCCCACTCGAGGAAATGTTTATACCCAACTTATTTTTATTTCCTCACTCTGATAAGACAAACCAAGGCGTTGAGTCCCCCGCCACTCAACGGACAATGTCGAAAAGGCTTATAACAAAACTAAACTATATACGCCATTGACATTAGATGTAGTGAATTAATATCTAAATTATAAACTCAAAATATTAAATTATTCTTATACATTCATTGTCTTTCCGTCAATATCACGTCTAGTACAGGAATATAAGATGACACTTTTGTCTCTTCCTTGGAACTGGTCCACAGTACTGACTTCAACACCTTTGCAGATTAGGGCGCGTCGTAGTAAGGACACTTGTTCTCGATATGGGGCTATTACACCTATTTCACTAGGATCTACTCCACCCTTCAAGATAAGAATTATAATAATTATATAAATATCAAAAACATTACTTAAACAAAATCAAATTCATATCTTCTCTTTATTTTTTGTTAGTTAGTCGAGACCGGTTGTGGCATAATGGGACAGGGTCGGAATGTAAACGCGATCGATGTGGATGTGGATGTGGGTTCGATTACCACTCAGAGGAATAATTATATTCAAATTATTCTCATTTCCTCGTTCTGATTAGACAAAGCGCGGCGTTGAGTTCTCTCGCAACAGGCAGTCTCGAATTCGGCGGAAAACGGAGGTGGACGTGAAAGTAATCATGTATTCAAAAATGTATTTTCGAATACTAAAATATACGCGATTAATCCGTTAGTTCATTTACAATGTATAAAATAACAAAAATCAAAGATCTTATTAACTTAAGAGGTATTGTCAATTTGCTAAGACAAATGTCAAAAGGCCACGTGAATAAAAATAATAAATTACTTACATCAGTTAAAGCTTCAACCAAAGCCATGACTAAATATGCTTCTTCAGTGTTTGATAATGTTTTTTCAAATTCTGTAATCTTTTCAGCATTCATATTAAGAAATATCGCCGCATGTTCTAGTTCTGGGCTACATGTGGTCACGAGCCATGGTGATCCTGCATATTTGGTAGATATTTTCTAGAAATTGAACAATTCTATCATATAATACATTAGAATAAATATCTTAACATTAATTATGATGCAATAAGAATAAAGATCTAGTTTAGAGCACCACAATTAGTTATACTCAATAAAACGGATTGAAAGTAATTTAAAGCAACATATTCAAGAATAGTTTTCATTAAGATTTCAATTCAGCCATAAAACTAGTTTTTAAAGCGAAATATTCTTAATTGTACTTACCTGTAAATCTATATTTAATCGAGCCTCTGCTACTTTCTGATTAGCACATTTTAAACTATTGTTATACGCCACCTTGTTTGCAACGTCTACTAAAGCTTGATTCATACGATATTGTAACCGTAAGGTGAATGTCGCTTCTTCTTTCATAAGTCGGTGGAATAGACTTTCTTCCATTCCTAAACGCCTGTTTTAAAATATATAATTAAACTAGGTATATTTCTACATATTTTTCTTAGTGAAAAAAATATTGTAGTTCAACATACACATATGAAACAATGTTGTACTATTTTTTATACCTAGCAGTTTTGCTTCTAACTACAGGTGGCAATTGTTCCGGGTCTCCAACAAGAACAAAACGATGTGCAGCGAACAGCGGCCTCAGCACCGTACTCTGTAGTACCTGCGAAAATGTTATAATCATGTAATTTACATTATATATATGAGATATATAGAACTAGCTATATTTATTAACTCACATTACCTCCTAGCTTATTTTTTACATTCATGTACTAAAAATGTTTTATAAACGTTCAAAATCATTTTATAAATATATAGTATGTAATTAAGAATTTAGCACACTATCAATAAAATAAATAGCAATAACTTTTTTTTAGCTTCACGCTCTATCCCTTACGGGGTAGTCAGAGAGCACGGAACGCCAAACGCTACGGTCCTGTCATACTTCTTTCACCTCGTCCAGTCATTATCCTCGTCATACATGCCCTTTGGGGGTCCTCATGCTTTTTACGTGACCTTCCTCCAGTATCTTCGATACTGTGTTTTCAAAGGTCAACCTAGGTCTCCTCCGACCTCTCGTACCACTTACCTTGGCTTCATAAATCCTTCTTACCATTCTATCATCGTGCCCAAACCACTTGAGCGCGTTCTTCTTCATTCTTACTATGACATTCGCGCTTACACCTGCCATCTCCTCGCTCCATATCCGACGAAGAGATCTCATCTCTACTGCATTCATATTTCTTTCATTCTTCTTTTGACACACACACGTTTCGCCATATAACGTCAGTGTCATTACTGCATTGTGAACGCAAGACGTGCAGGTACGTTGACGTTTAGCCATCGCATCAATGCAGCAAGTGCACCGTTAACCTTGTTACCGGCAGCAATAAGCCTTTCCACATCCATAACAATAACTTCATCTATATATATAATTAACTTTACTTGAATTTTATATGTCAACCAAACGATGGACATTATTGTGGCGAGTTGGATCGGTTCTAGAGAACAGTATGGGTTCGATCGCAACTCTGAAGAATATTTACATTTAAAATCTATACTAATATTATAAAGAGGTAAAGTTTGTGTGTTTGTAAATTGTATTGGGTAATCTCGGGATCTACTAAATCGATTTTAAAAATTCTTTCACCAATAGAAAGCTACATTATTGCTGAGTGTCATAGGCTATATAAAAAAATCAAAATCTGGTGATGGGATCCTGGAAACGAGGGAACACCTAAAATTTTATAGGCACACCTATAGTGATTTCGGTTTTTTTCAAAGAATCTTGGTCATTTTCTCACAAAAAATAATATTTGATGAAGTGGAACTGTTGATGAAGACCACAAATGGTCATGAGAACTTAATAATAAGTAACTGTTTTACGGGTTTGGTTCTATTTCTTTAACATAGTCGCTAAGCAATTGATATTAGTCAACATGCATATGATGAAGTCTAGCTGATGATGGAGTACCACAACAACTCCTCAACGATTAACGGCCTTGCATCGGGAAAACCGATACTTTCCAATTGGTCATGAGTAGTTGACAATAGGCCATTGTAACTTAGGTAAAGGGTAATGTAAGTTGTAGTCCACAACGTGCTGAACAGGAGTTGACTTATATTTAGAGTTGGAGGCCGCATAATGGAATGAAACGTGTAAATTCTCTTATGTATTCCTTTTAATTATTATCACGTGTTACGAAAAAGTGTAAAATAAATAACTTTAAGAAAAAAATAAACTGACTTCAAATGTGAACTGAAAAGCAATATCCTTCTACAGCATAAAGAAGTCGGTGCCAATTAATAAAAATTACTTAGCACCGACGTACCTAAACATTTTACCTGCTTGGCACAGACTCCAATATGTTGTAGAAGATAACGACGATGACGACTTACCGCGTTTTTTTTCCCATGGGCCTTATACGTTGGCTTATCTCCGGTTGGAACTCCTGATCAATCTATACTAATATTATAAAGAGGTAAAGTGTGTGTGTTTGTAAATTGTGATGGGTAATCTCGGGATCTACTGAACTATTTTAAAAATTCTTTCACCAATAGAAAGCCACATTATTGCTGAGTGTCATAGGCTATACATAACGGAACAAAAAAATAAAGAGGCTTTTACGTGGTAGTCCGTTTTGCAAAGTGAATCGGAGAAACGGCCGAATGAAAGCGTTTCTTACGAACGCTGCCTTAAGTATGAAAGATATCTTTTTGAGATCTAGAGAGAGCTTGAAAATGCGTACAAAAAAGAAAACTTATTAAACTATTTACAAAAGAAGAAATTTTCGGAAAAGTCAAATGTCACATGGTCAGTGTCGAGTGGCAGAAACGAGGTTTGTCACATGTTGATTTGGCTAGAAAATAAAATACAACCTGACGAAATTGACAAGATCATAGTTGCAGAGCTACCCAATAAAGATAATGGTCCGGCGTTGTTTGATATTGTGACAAAGAACATGGTACACGGGCCGTGTGGAGAACAAATGGTATTTGCTCAAAAAAATACCCACGTCGTTTTGTCACTGATACCCAAACCGGAGAAGATGGCTACCCTGTTTATCGACGCCGAAACGTCGATCACGGCGGTCAGGTGGCCACTTTGACTATTCGTGGAAGTACTATTAAAATAGACAACACATGGGTCGTCCCGTACTCTCCATTTCTCTGTCGGACTTTTAATGCCCACATAAACGTGGAGTATTGTCATTCCTTTCAGGCTATAAAGTATATCTGCAAGTATGTAAATAAAGGGTCTGATCAGGCAACATTTGGTGTCAGAAATGCTCATAATGAAGTTGAGAATTATGTAAACGGAAGGTACATAAGTACATCGAAAGCGGTCTGGAGACTATTGGAATTTCCTCTCCATGACAGACACCCTACGGCCAAAGAGTATACTTTTCCCCAGCTAATGTGCAAAGCATTGTTGAAAATCCACCAAAAACAACTCTGACAGCTTTCTTTGAATTGTGCAATTCCGACAACTTTGCAAAAACATTACTTTACCATGAAGTTCCTCACTATTATACCTGGGCTAATAACGAATTTTCCCGAAGAAAACGTGGAGAAGATGTTGCTGGTCATCCTGGAATAAAAAAGATCCTGCTTTGGGAAGAGTATATAGTGTGCACCCTTCTCAATCGGAGTGTTTTTTTTCTTCGAGTCTTGCTTCACCAGGTACATGGCCCCACCTCATTTCAGGACTTAAGAAGCGTGAACGGAGTTGTCAAAGAAACATACCAAGCTGCTTTCCGTGAGAGGGGTTTGTTGGAAGACGATAAACAGTGGGAAAATACTCTACGAGAAGCCTCAATTTCTCAATGTCCCTTGAAGTTGAGGGAGTTATTTATGGTGATATTGTTATTTTGCTACCCATCTGAACCATTCAGTTTATGGGAAAACTTCAAAGACGACTTATGTGACGACATAAGACATAGAATACGACAGCAGAATCAGAATTTCACTTTACCCTATAATGATGACATGCACGATGAAGGTCTATTACAAATAGAAAATAGACTTTTAGAACTAAATGAGAAAACCTTAAATGATTTTGGTTTACCTTCTCCAATTCGGACACATAACAATGAATCGGACATAATACTGATACGTTCGTACGATCCCAATGAGTTGTCAGTTTTTATTAATGAAAATATATCGAAATTAGTCAGAGACCAGAGACAAGCTTTTGATGCAATAATTGACAGTGTGCTAAATAACAGAGGCTTAATTTCCGTTCTGGCACTGGCAAAATGTTTCTTGCAAATTTGATATTCGCAAAAATAAGACAATCCGGGAGAAATTGACTAGCCGTTGCCTCTTCGGGGATTGCTGCTAACCTGTTAAATTATGGGAAAACAGCTCACTCCACCTTTAAGCTACCTCTGACAGTCCCACTAGACCAACAGTCAGTTTGTTCCATACGTAAAAATGGGCCACTCGGGAAACTTTTACAAGAAACATCTTTAATTATATGGGACGAATGTACCATGAGTCATACAGCTCATGTTGAAGCAGTAAACCGAACGCTCAAAGACCTCAGAAACTTTGCAGGCGATTTTCGGCAAACACTACCTGTAGTAACAAAAGGAACACGCGCCGATGTCATCAGAGCATGCTTAAAATCAACTCACTTATGGAGTTTGGTTGCAACTCTCAATTTACGAACCAACATGAGAGCCCATTTGAGCGATAACGACGATGACAACTTTCCGCGTCAACTACTCAATCTTGGCGAAGGAAAAATCGTCTCTCAAAACACCAACAGCAATGACATTAAGCTTGACGAGACATTAGGATACATATTGTACAGGTTGGAACATCTTATTGACGCAATATATCCCGGTTTTGAAAATTTATTAGAGAGATATTATCATTGGATTTGTTCTAGGGCAATAATGTCACCCATAAACGATACTGTGAATGAAATAAATAAACTCATATTAGAGAAAATTCCCGGTCAGGTCAACCAATATAAGTCTATTGATACGGTGTGTAACATTGAGGATAGTGTAACATTGAGGATAGTGTTGGGGATAGTGCACTGTATGCACTATCTTTATCATTTCTATCATGCTATCAAGAAACCTGAACCCCCCCAACATGTGTATTGGGACAAGGCTGCTTACACAAGAGTTACGGGACAATATAATCGTGGCGACGATTCTCACAGGGCCAGCCGTGGGACAACTGGCTTATATTCCGCGGATAACCATGATTTCCACTGATTTACCCATACCGTTTAAAAGGCTACAGTTTCCAGTGAAGATCTCTTCTGTTCTCACTATTAACAAGTCCCAAGGTCAAACATTCTCTCTGGTGGGCATTAACCTGAGAAAGTCGTGTTTTCCCATGAGCAGTTATATGTTGGCTTATCTCGGGGTGGATCTCCTGATAGACAATATATTTTACTACCAAATGGTAACATTACATCCAATATAGTTTACAGAGAAATTTTGAACAACTAAAATTACCATAACTAGACTAATTTTTCCCGTGACTTGATACTCATGGAAATAGTTTATTGCAAATCCCGCAGAAAAGGTGTTTTTTTTCTTTCGGACAGAGTTACTTTCGAATTTTGTATTAGCATGCAAATACAAACTATACCTACGTATAACTCACCTTTTGGCAGTTAGAAATTAAAACATAACACTCTGTACTAAAAAAGGATTATTAACATTATGTCCAACGAAGTGGGCACGGGTCAGCTACTATTTAAATAAATCTATTCCGGTTAAACAAAGCGAGGTGTTAAATTTCATTGAAATACTTTGACTTTAAATAGCCCAAAAGTATTTCCACTTTAAATAAATACTTGCATCAATAACTATGTTTATTTTTTCTGACAATACTTGGCCCTAATAAATATATGACAACATAGATATATAGATAGAAAAAAAAACAAAAGGTATAGGAAGATAAATTACAAATGTGTCAATAAAAAACTGCGAGAATAAAAATCATACTTACTTGTGTAGCTTCATCAACTATGCATACGTCAAACATAGTTCTAGACAACATTGGATGTGTAGCCCCTAGACAAGTTACCCCAACTACTTCCTGCAATCATTTCATTTTTTTAAAAATTATCGTTTGTTTTGTTTAAAAAAATCGTGTCTTTCATTAATCGTCGCTATAATGGCACAGTTAACACATGTTGTATTAAATCAAATTCCAGCCCTACCCAGAGTTATAATTATATGCTTAATATATAATTTAGTGACTCTTTGCCACAGTGGACACACTTGTGGCACAGTGGAACAGCGTCTAGCTGTAAACACGATAGGTTCCAATACCACTCGGGAGAACAATTATATTTCTAATTTATTTATATCTTTGCTTTGGTATGATAAAGCCTTGTCTAATATTAAAAATGGAACAGTATATCATTAATTCTTCTCGTGTATTACAAAATAAAAGTTATAATAAAAAATAATAAATAACAATACCATAGAATCATAAAATTTTGATAGCTGATCTTTAGTGTGCACGGTTTGAATGAGATTGTGTTCACATCGCGAAGCTACTTCAGCGGCCACGCGACTTCTTGCTCCGAGCCGCAACACTCGGAGTGATTTTGGTAACCTTATAGAATAAAAAGATACAATAATATGACAATAATAAACAATTTACTATTAATGTTTTGGTTGGTATGTTGTATTAACTATTAAATTTAATGAAAGATATTTTTTTATAGGACAGGCAAGATTAACGAGCGTGCGGGTCACGTGATGGTAAGTAATCACTGCTACCCATAACCCCGTGTAACACCAGAGAGAAGCGTTGCCGGCCTTTAAGGTGGAAGCAAGCGCGCTTTTTGAAGGTGTTTATGTCGTAACGATCTGGAAGACTGCCGCAGGTAAGCCGTTCCACAGTTTTGTGACACGCGGAAGGAAATTCCTACAAAACCGAACAATAGTAGAACGCAACGTATCCAGATGGTAGGGATGGTATTTTAGTCTATTACATACTGTGCGGTTGGAAAAATCAGCGGCAGAAATCAGGTCAAACATTTCTCCAGAACACTTCCCGTGATATATGCGATAGAAAAGGCATAACGATGAAACGTCTCTACGTAACGCCAAAGTATCAAGCCTGTCACAGATTATTGGGTCCCCAACGATTCGAAAGGCTTTCCGTTGTATGCGATCAAATGGTTTAAGCTTGATACTCGGGTGCACCAGCCCAGAGATGAGAACAGTACTCCATATGAAGCCGAACCTGGGCCCTATAAAGGGCCAAACGGTGTTTGAGCGTGAAGTACCGTCTCACTCTGCTGATGACAACAAGTTTTTTCGAGGCTAACTTGATCTTGCTTTCCAGATTATCCCGATAGTGGCAGTCACTCGAAACGCTAAGACCCAATATACTGATATCGGCTTTCAGGGGGGTGTTCTCGAAAACTGGTGATACAATAAATGAGGTTTTCTTCGTGGCGTACGAACTTGAGTCTTCAGTGGGTAGAACTGAACCAGGTTCCTTTCATCCCAGGAAGAGACATTTTCAAGTGATGCCTCGACGGAAGACACAAGTTTTTTTTTGGCGACAGACGACAGCACGGTGGACGCCGTATACAAGTGTAGACGGCGTCCACCGTGCTGTCGCCTGCATAACAATGACTGCTAGGATCCTCTAACAAATCTTTGATATGCAGAAAGAGCAGTGTTGGGAACAGCTCACAGCCCTGGGGGACGCCAGCGTTCACCGGCATTAATTGAGAGCAAAAACCGTCGATAGCGACCATTATGCTACGCCCCGTGAGGAAGCTTGCGACCCACTTGATAATTTCTCGGGAAGCCCATACGAAGGAAGTTTGACAAGGAGCGCTCTGTGCCACACTCGATCGAAGGCCTTCGCCTGTCCACCATGGAGGAAGCCATATTGACGGTCACTGAGCAACCATGAGTCCTCTTGACATTCCAGGATTTGGCTGTTTATTATGCTGTCCATTATTTTAGAGAGCAAGGATGTGATCATCCAGCCCACTCGACTTGTGGATGTCCAGAGAAGATGAAGCTAGCCGAACAGCTTTTTGGCTGAACTTGATGTTCCTCTGTCATACAAAGTCGAGTTCCAGGCGAAGAGAGCGCCCAGGAGATTGGCTTTCTCTTTGGAGGTGTGGACTAGGGTGTCATTCCCGGTGCGCAACGACGGAAACGAAGACTGGCTGAAGTTGCCAAGTGCAGCTTTCGAGAGCGCCCAGAACTGACGTGTCACAGTCACTCGAATCATAAGAAGAAAAGCACACCGGCTCCCAGGGATAAGATGAGTAAAAGGTACGCATCGCATCCCAATCTGCTGACTTGTATTGCCAAACTCGCGACAAACAAAACTAGCGACGGGTTGCGAGTGTGCTGCAACTACCACGTTTAATAGGTACTACACTTCGTATCAGGCAGTGGTCAGAAGATCCCAAAGTGGCAACGACTTTACCCAAACAACAAACAAAAGTTATATTTTAAAAGATAAAACGTAAATTCACCTACATAAACTTAAATATTTTATGTAGAAATTGCATTGAGTACAGTGTATGTTATCAAACAAATATAATTATGCACTTTCCATAATCCAATACCTGCTCAGAACAGTATCGACAGCGGAGTGCGTGTGTGCGGTGACTAACACGCGCTGCTTCAGCGCTACTAACATTTGAATGAGCACACTGATTGTCTGCGTTTTACCTGGAAATTGAACAAAAAATGTTGATAAATGAATACTTATAGAAGGAATATATAAAAAAATATGTCTATTAGTTAAATAGTTTCTTAATATTATTAAAAACGTATAATAATCCTATTATTACATCATTACACGTGCAAAGCAAAAATATAATAATTTCAAGTAGAATTTGAATCTATATATTGAGATATATCATATAGTCATAATTTATTACGCCCTATATAAGTGGTTATTATAAATTAATGACTATATATATATATAGCTTCACACTTTATTCCACATAGCATAGCATGGTAATCAGAGAGAACCCAATGTCAAACACACAGTTCGCCACGTTCGCCCGAATCGGAGACATTGTTTGGTAAGTGGCGGAGCGGATTAAAAAAAAGAATAAATCCTGTCATACCGAAGAAATAATTTAAATATTATTCCTCCGAGTAAGAATCTGATCCAGAACAGCAATATTTAGTTTATAGAGTGTAGAAGCATACCAGTCCCGGGCAATCCCCGCAACAGCGCGTGCGAGTCGGCCGCGAGCGCACGCAGCACGGCGCGCTGCTGCTCTATGTTGAGAGCACGCATGAGGCGCGTGCCCAGCCGGCCCACTTCACGCGGCAGTCGGCCCGCGAAGCTGGCGTCGTGTTTGTCTATTATTACCCTGTTATTAAATTATTGTCTGTTACTAAAGTAGCCCGGAAACTTCGGAAATACTGCTCCTCTTCTCATTACAAGAATCATGCATACAGAATATCAGCTTTTTATGTTTAGTAGTTTTGGCTATGCGTTGTCTGTTAGTCAGTCAGCAACACAAGAATTTTACAAATATAAATTAAAAAACATGATAATCAAAACTAAAATTATCGCTAACACGCCAATCCATTTTAAAATTTTGCGAGTAATAAGATGTTCACTTACTTCCTAAGTTTCGTAGCTCGGTCGCTGTCCTCCATAAGCACGCCTAAGTTGGTAAGGTTTTGTATTGTAGTAGCATAAGACTCATAAGTATCTATGTGAAACAATGTTTGATTGTTCAGTCGCCGACTTAAGTCCCTATAAAGACAATAAACCATAATAAGTTTCCTAATTACAATCGTTCAAAATTAAAATGGGCTTAGTAAGGGTATTATTATGTATTATTTCTGTAATTTCCTCCGTAAATATTATCAGCAATTAAATAAAGCAATTGTTAATCTAAATAATAATATTAATCGATTAATATAAAAAAATACAAACGACAATGTATATTGAGTATTTTTTTAATAAATCAATTTATTAATGTACCAGTTTGTAAAGTAAAAAAAAGTTTAATCAAAATAGTCTCTTCTTTTACCTCTCTAAAAGTATATGCAATTCCAAACTATTTGTTACTGTAACTACTCCAGCTGCAATCCATGGTCGATTTTCGACGCTAACGATCGAAAATTCCCCTTCCTGCGGTCCACTTGCAGTTTTGCATCCATCTTTTAATTTTTCTATAAAGATAATAAGACTAAATTTATATAACATTTCACAATAAGTGGTGATCAAAAAAGAAATAAGTTATAACCTGAGCTAGATGAATGTCTTAAAAATATATGTAAAAATCTGTCTCCTGAATGTGTTACATTTTTTAATTTAAGATTCGCTGCGCAAGTTCCACGTTTCGATCTGAAATTATGAAAATGTCATAAAAAATATATTTATGATTTATCTTAAAACTAATTATTTTATAACACTAAAAAGATCGCATGTCAATCTAAATCTGAAAATCATCTTGGTAAGGACATACTCTTACAGTATCATGTTGTGAAAATATTTGAATGAAATAATCAAAATACATATGCAAATTTTTAAACAAATCAGAAGTTAAGAAATAGTTTGAAATAGACGCACAGTTTCTTAAGTAAATTGGTTGACAAATAGTATAATTTTTGTTATTAAATATTGCATACCGTTTTTCTTCACTTTCAGTCCATAGAGCATGCAATGGAGAACTTGTAATTTGTGCCTTCTCTTCTAATTTTAAAAGACTAGTCCAGTGCAAGAAATATTCGATATGTTTTAAAGAGAGATGGCCGAGGGACTTTTCTCGTAGTTTTGATAGAGGATGCAAGTCTGTCACTTTCGGACCATTTGTATGCCTGTAAAATATAACAGCTTAACAAAATGTATATTTTTATTTAACAATAGGTCGATTATTCAATTTAATAATTTCCAAATGAAATTTGAACTGAGAAGCGAAATAAAAAATCAAAATTACTTATAAAATAATAAATGTGAGTACCATTTGCTAGAAAGAAAAATATATAAGAGTAAACAAAATTACCATAAGTGTAAAGAACAAATAGTTAAGTAAGCACAATTCGAACACGCATTGTGATGATTAATCGGCTCAGGCAGACTCTGCTGTTGAAGCTGGCATGTGTCTTCTATGTCCATTAATTGATCTAATAACAAATCACACTAAATTATTATAAAAAGAAAAAATATTTTTTAATCAACCGAATACATAGATTTTTTGATAATCACTTGGGAGATGTGAAAGATTTTATAATTAAATATATTAAAACAAAATTATAGTCTATTATGTATAATCTAAACTAAGTATATATATTATGTATAATCTAAACTAAGTCGATTATTTATTATTTTATAAGTTAAATATTATTACATTATTAATAGTAAATAATATATTAGTAAAAAAATAACAATGACGTAAACATTAATGAAAAAACGTATAAAAATTTTGAACGCAACGGGATTTTAAGCCATTCGTTCTACTACCAGATGCGTCGAAATTCTTATACGTTTGTTACAATTTATATTGTTAGCATCTCTGTAGAGAGATTTTTACAAATTTCTACTACTTAAAGATTATTAAGAAATAATCGTTTAACAAGAGAGATTGCTATTTCATATTAATATTTACTATTTTTAAAGTGTTATTCCACACTTAGGATTAGAATACATTTTTGAATTAGAAAAAAAAGTGTTTTATAATCCTAAGTGTGGAATAACACTTTAAAAATAGTAAATATTTAAACAATGACGTACCATGCACGGCGCGCTGCGGGGGCGGGGCGAGGTGTCGCGCTAGGTCGTTCCGCAGCGTCACCAGTCCGAGCCGCTCCACGTACCCACAGCTCACCTCGTGCACTTCTACACGCTCCCTGAATATTTACATTATTTTTACTATACATATACAGTAATCCCCCCTATAACGCGGTACTCTTATAACACATTTTCATTTTGGTTGCGAGTTCGATTTCAATTCGGACGAACGATTATGTTTAAAAATATTTTCAACGCTCTAGTATACAAAACGCGGCGTTGAATTCCGTCAATCAACAAGCCGAATGTCGAATTCGGGCGTAAAGCGGAGGAAACATTGTCTTGACACTAGGTTCTCGCTGCCGACTCTGCTACACGGGATAACACCCGTAGCTAAGTAATAATTTTCTTTACTACATTTTTATTACTTAAAACTAGGTTTATAAGACTCATAGATTTTTTACTATTTTTAAAGTAATATTCCACACCTAGGATTTGAAGACATATTTGAAAAAAAAAGGAAAAAAATAAACGAAACGGGATTCGAACCCGCGCCTCTTGAAAACCGTGCAAGCCCTCTGACCGCTAAGCCATGCATTCTACTACCAGCTGCATCGAAATTATTATACGCTCGTTACAACTTTATAAACCTCTACACAGAGAGGCTAACAATATAAATAAGTAAAACCTAATTTTAAAATATAATATTGAAATAAAATAGCATAATCTATTGTTAAAAGATAATTTCTTAATAATCTTTAATTAGTAGAAATTTGTAAAAATCTCTCTACAGAGATGCTAATAAGTTGTAACAAGCGAATAAGAATTTCGACGCAGTTGGTAGTAGAATGCATGGCTTAGCGGTCAGAGCGCTTGGTCGGTTTTATAGAGGCGCGGGTTTGAATGCCGCTGCGCTCAAATTTCTATAGGTTTTATGAAAAAAGGTTAATAGAACTTAGCCTCCTAGTGTTCCCTAAGAGATTCGAGGTTTTGTAATTAGTTGTCGTACGCTCTGTCCTATATTCATATATTCATGTTTTAACATAATCCGTATCTTTTAAATTGTTTTCTTAATTCGTAATTTAATTATTTTCTGGTATTTAGTTTTAGAACTAATTAACTAATTCTATATAATTTATAAACGAGTAAGAGTCTATTATATTTTAGTTACCTTCATTCATCTGACTAAACAAATATTATTTATACTCTCTTTTTCAAAGTTTAACTCTATTTACAACTATCTACAATAATGATATAAAATATCAAAAGTGAATTTGTAATTAATCTTTTAACATCAACTTGAGAAAACACAACATAATACAAACTTTAAATAAAGCAGCAGCCCTTTCTGTAGTGCGGTAGCAGGATCTTCTTTCCGCTGTAAACTTAGCATCATGCCGTATAACACGAGCTGACCACGGTGCTCTGCGGACACGGTGGCGCGCCCGCTTTTCAACTCTAGTGGTATTTCAGTTGAATAGTTTCCTGTTATAATTATTACTCTATTAGTTCGTTTTTTTATGATTATAAGAAGAAATATAATAACATGATTAAATTACAACAATTATTACATTTTTAGTAAAACTTTATTTGTTTTCAATGAATTACATTGTTATGTTTGTACTTCAAGTGATTTAACTTAATATGCTAGTAAAATGGTCAAGATATCATACTATGTAGGAGTCGTAAAAACTAATAATAAGTTAATAATAAACTAAAATTACTAATTGTGTACATTATTTAAAAAAGGTACACTTACTTCCTCTTTCATGAATAGTAACTTGTAATGTTGCATCAATTTTTCCTTTCAACCCCAATTTCGGACAGCAAACATTTTCTTCTATATCTAGAACTTTGTCGATGACACCGTTCCATGTAGCATTTGTATTGTTCTGTATAAAATATTTGCATAATAAAATATATATTTTTATATACAAAAACGTTGGCTTAAATGTTGTTATTCAATCGTGATATTAAAAATGAGCAATGCCTGAGCAAAATTGTAGTTTATTTTATTGAAATAAATGCTAAACGTTTTTTTCTAGCAATACAGTGTAGGTAGAGAGAACCTAGTGTCAAGAGAGAAAACTCTCTCCGCCTAATTAAAAAGAATCAATTGCTAATTTGAAAGTCTGTTAAAAATGTGATGATAATTCTAAACAGTCAGAGACCTTTAACTAAATTATAAAGAGATTTAGTTGTTATAAATCTGGTGCCCACTTCTACCGCGTACAAACAAATTCTAAGCCTATTATCACCTTTCCATATTTAAGACATTACAGGCATTTATAATATTTGTAAAAAAAATAAAGTTCCTCTTAACTAAGACTTACTGTTTTCTTCGATTGGCCAGACACATACGTCAACATAAATTCTTCCAAAGGTGCTATGTATTTTGCCATATCAGCTCTCGCTTCTTCCTCGGTCATATCAGAATTATATAACATTTGATTTGAATCTTTTAATATTTTGTCAATTTCTAAGTTCAAACTTGTTGTATTTAATATGTTGCATGTTAAAGCTTTTTGTACTAGTTCGTGGATTAGTATACCTATTGTCATCTGTAAAGAAAGGTAAATCTGTTAAGATATATATATATTTCTGAGAAATGCAAATTATAAAGGACTTACGCAGATCCTAAACTAGACTGTTATCGATATCGTAAATAACATTTTACGTCCCTAATCACACAGAAGCAGACAGACTAAAGAAAATCAAATGTCTCCCCTACTTTTAGTTTATTTAAAAGGCAATGCGTGGTAAATTATCACTCTAATTTTTCTGAACAGACAAGCATATCGCGTTAACTACACGCTTAAAAGTGTAATAATAGCATAAAAGTAACAAAATGAAGCATCACAATCGTATATTATAAACATATACATGTGTACACACCGCTTTATTAGCAGGATCAATGCCTCGCCATCGCTCTTGCAGTACAGCTTTCCTCTTACAAAATACACCAGCCACTACACTCGTTGTAGATATCAAGTGGTCAGGTCTCAATACTAGCAAGCCAGATGTATTATTGACTGTAAAATGACCTAATGCATCACGTGATGCTATTATACTCACTATCTCTCCTGGTTCTAGCGGTGTGTCTAACCTAAGTAAAAAATATTTTAGTATGATTAATAGCATAAAAGCGATTGTGGGGCATTTGATCTACATTTGCATTTAATATAAGTCGAGTTGCGGTATGTACATTTCGTAAATATATCCCGAACGAATTCGCTAAAATAGAATGGTAATTCGTATTAAATTAATAGGATAGGCTTTAAGCATTTTGCTTATTTGCCTTCTTTATTTACCTTTTGCAGTTTTCAAAAGGATATTAAACTTTTATAGATAATCTTAACAATTTGCGATGTCATTTTTAAAATTTAATCGTTATCACGAGCCAAAAATAATTTCTTTTTAGCTTCGCGCTTTATTCCTAGCGGGGATAGTCAGTAAGATCAGAGTGCTAAGCTTGCGATCCATGGATCATTCTTTCAACTCGTCTCGTCGTGTTTTGTTCGTGTGTGTTCATTAAAATTGATATTGTGTTTTCGAAGGTTATCCGAGATCTCACTTTTCCTCTGGTACTGCTTATTTTTAAGTCATAAATTTTACTTACCATTCTTTCACTACTCATGCGATCGACGCGTCCAAATTTTTGCTTATGTCATTCTCGCTTACGTATGCCATTCTGTGTACTTTTTTTACTTTAAAGAAATAGCATCTCTAACAGCGTTCATATTTCTTTCATTAGTCTTTTTACACATCCGTATTATATTACAACATCAGTACCAGCACTGCACTTGTAAAAAGCTTACATGTAGTTATTCATAGCATCCTTAATTATGTTACCGACAGCAATACAAATTATCACATCCATTTTGTATTTTCCATCTCTATTCAATATAATTGCCAGATAAACCACCTCATTATATAAAATATACCACTTGTACCAATAATCTGATAAACGCGTTATTGGTATTTCTAGGGGAGAACGAGCAGGAAGACATGGTAGTGGAAAGATAAAGTGTAGGAGGTGATTCGTGAAAATAAGACTTCCTTTAAGGATCAGACCACCAACTCATTTGATGACCGAGTGGATTATATAGGAGTCAAACATGCCGGTAAAAGAGCTGTACATGAAGCCGACAGTGAAAAGTCACCATTATATGATAATCTTAAAATTGTGGAGTGGCATGAGCTCATTTACAAATTATTACGCGTTCGGGATAAAGCGACGCAAGACGTCACCAAACCGTCTTTGCGTCAACGACTCTCAGGGAACGCTGCTGTGTAACCATGCCTCTGTGAAGAAGAGATGGAGGTGTTACTTCAAGAAGCTGCTGAAGACACAGCGCCCGTGCAGTCTTTCAAGGGAACTGCCTTCTTGGACTTGTTGCTCCAATAACACCTGACAAAACTCAAAATTGTCTTCGACGCATGATGTGTCGGAAAGTAATGGGACCTGACGACATTCCAATCCATTCCGAAGCGTGGAAATCATTGTTTTTCTTAGTGTGCTTAAACTTACTGACCTTTTTTAACCGCATCTTGAACAATGTAACTATGCCATATCAGTTGCGGTGTAGTTTTATTACCGCTATTTATAAAGGCAGGGGCAGTGTTCAAGATTGTGGTAGTTATATGGGCATAAGGTTCGTGAGCGAACGTGTACACCATTAAGATTTTTGAGCGCATAATCCACCTCAAGTTTCACTGGAGGTACTGTCTCTGAGTGTTAATGTGGATATTAGCCAGGATTAAATACCAGGATTACAGCCGGGGTACCATGGACGCCATTTTTGCCTTCAGAATTTTGATAGAGGCATACAGAGAGAGAAAAGAGCTATGCACGTAGCATTTTTAGTTGTAAGTGTTAGGACTACAGTTGGCGATGCTAAACAAATGAGATAGCACTCATTGACGAGAGCCGGCTGGAGCTGGAGCGGAGAGTTGAGAGTAACTTTGGAAGGATACGCTTGTTAGGTCAGCGGTTTTAACTTACTAACTATAACCGCTTGCGGAATCCCGGACTCATAACACTATTCATATAGATCTTGAACCAGCCGTTAAGTCAAAGAAGTTCAGGTACCTCGAATCTATCGTGCATTATTCTGGGGGTACTGATCACGACGTCCATGCCCGTATCAGCGCTGCTTGAGCCGAATGGCGGGAGGTCACACTTATATACAAAAACATAATTCGACCGGTTCTCTTATATAATGCTAAGGCTAGCTGACAGCGTACGTAACAGATTCAACCGAGCTGGTCTTGGAGTTTGTGACAAAGCCGATAAGCTACAATGTCGATAGGCTTATGCCTTGATATATCTGTCCCTGAAGTTAGACCCTCCAGACGCCCAAGGAAGAGATGTCGAAGGCTGGATATCATGAAACTGGATATGAGTGCCAATGGACTTACTACCGAGGATGCCAAAGACCGTGCAGTGGAGTAGGGTAAATGTCTAGTAGAAGATACCTCTTGTTCTAATATGTTGATCTCTACCATGATCTTGCATTCCTTTCTTTCTTCTTCAACTCATTTAAATGAAATACATAATAATACAAACCTGTAATGGGTATTCCACCCGAGGTTACGTTCGAGTGTATGTACCTATACTTATACAGAAGTACAAATTTGTAGATGTCGGCGCAGGGGGACAGCATCTGAGTGTAAACGAGATCGGTTGTGGGTTCGATCCCCCACTCGGAGGAGTGATTATATTTATATTATTTTCACTTTCTCGCTCTGTAAGACAAAGTGCGGCGTTGAGTTCCACCACTCATCACGCAATGTCTCGAATTTGGTGGAAAGCGAAGTATGCTCCATACTTTGTCTTGACACTGGATACTTTCTGTCTACCCTGCTATGAGGGATAAAAGCATGAAGCTAAAAAATATATGTAAAATTTTTTAAAGAGCCGCATATATCTCGCGAGTCACAGGTTGCCCGCCATGGTCAATACTATGTAATAAACATTCGATCACCTTTTTCATCACTTAGATTATTAGGAACTAGGAAATATTTATTTAAATTTAGAATCCAGATTCTAAATTTAATGGCCTACTGTTATTTATTAACATATTATTTGCAAATATTTTGAAGTGTATGTGGACGGATTAAAAGCAAAGTAACTTTAATTGTGTAGTTTATATTCTATAGATAAGTCACCAGTGGGCTGGTAATCCATTGTCAAAGCAACTTCAACATATGGATTCAGCTTTTAGAAGATGCTGATATGATCATTTACAATATTGATACTGTTTTTGCTGCCACATATTATGAAATATAAATAAATAGTGAAATCGAAAAAATATGAAAATAAACAGTAATAATTGTATTTATTTAAGTTGGTTAAGGAAATTATAAATAATACTTACCAAATACCATCTACAAAACAGGAGCCTCTGTCATTGGCATCATTTCTAAGTTTTAATAGAATTTTGTTCTGATGATGTTCTATAGAAATGATCTCACACCTTTGTATCACACTTAAATCCAAAGATTCTATTGACTACAAATAAAGTATGCATTTAAATAGAAATAAGTTCAAAATTATTGTGTAGAATGGTGGAAACAAGATTCTTGGAAAAGTTGCCAAACATCTGTCGACTATAAAAATGCCTTATGAATGAAGTTCTTTGCATTGCAACACTTAATATATTGATATAATAAATATCATTCATACATTTAAAGTTTTAACAAAAAAACTAATAATAAATATATATATATATATATATATATATATATATATATATATATATATAAATATATATAAGTCCCACAGCCATTATTTTAAGAACATTAGTAACAAACTCTATTTTTTATAAGATTTAAAAAACAGCATTTACGATGTTACTATACCTCTACATCATTAAAGTCCCACTCTTCATCTTCAAACAGTGTTAAGAAATTTTCGTTTTGTTCTTTGTCATTGGTTATTGATTTTTGTGGGCTTAGATTTTTATTTATCAAAGTAGGGGATGACAATTTGTCTAAAAAAAAATTATCATTCCCAATTAAAACAAAATCATAAAAATTATACATATACTAGAATTTATTTGTTAATAATGAAAAAAATACCTTTTGCAGATTTCGTAGGAGATTTTACTTTTTCAATTACATCAAAATTTATTTTACATCCTTTTTCTGTAAAATCTTTGTCCTCTTTTTCCTTTGTAAGTATGTTACTGTTGTTCCCATTTAACATAGAAGTCAATTCCTTTTTACTATGTATACTGTTTTCAAGTCCAGCATCACATGTTGCTAAAAAAAGTAGTTTTGCACTTTTTATTTAATAGAAGAATTTTTATCAAAAAGGAAAGTACATACATATTATAAGACTTACTATGAGAGTTATTTGTTTTACTTTTTTTTAGAGGGTTGCTTCTGAAACTAAGTTGTTTGTTATCAGGAGATAATGCTTTTCTTTTTGTATTTTTAAAATTAGATGAACTTGATTTGTGCGATAAACCAACATGAGACCCATCTTTGTAGGACGTTTTAAAAAACTGTGTAATAGATTTCTGACTCTTCGGTTCAGTGTCCTGAGTCTGAGAAGAAACAAATTAACAATATCACATCTGTATATAAAAATAATTAAATAAATTGAATTTACTACATACTTTTTTAAGACTTAAAGCTTTCCGCATTCTGATTGAATATGTTTCGAGTTTTAACTAGTTTTATTTACACATATGATCACATACATGATCTAAATATTTTTATATTTTCGCAATAAGAGATTACAATATACATATTACTTATATTAATATTTATTATGTTTCCCGCGTTTTCATATCAAGACAGACAAATAATAATTAAACACAACACAGACAACAGGAAAAAAACAGCGATCACTGCACAATTCTATAGATAAAAAAGTAATTCTACTTAAATCTTACAGAAGTTTAAATAATGATATACATTGTAAATAAGGTTTTATTTTCTTGCAGATTTATTAATTTAATGAAGGGTATGTATATGGGCTCACTAGTTCGCGTCATAAAGTATAATAATAGATTTTGTTATCTAGCACAAATTGTAAATCTTTTAAGAATTAAATATTTGTGTTTAAGTTTCCATAAAGAATAAAGTATCGCATAACATTTACACAGAAAAACAAAAATTTGAAACCGATAATATTCCGAAAACCAACAATAATTGCGCCCCCAACGGAGACTTTTGATGGCCACAACAGTCATGCATTCTAAATTTTGTAATAATGTAGTTTCGTCAGTGTAATTTTTCACGTTTTCATGTCAAAAGAACTAAAATGCTCACTTAATTTTTGCCAGGACTGAAATGATAAGATAATATCTTCAACTCACTATGTGACTTGCTTAAATACATTATCTGTGTCATGTCAATTTTAATTTTGTGTCAAAATAAATGTGAGCTTCTGAAGTTTGTTTATCATACGAGGTTATGTGAAATTAAATACAATTATTTAAAATAATATTTCATTTGGCATTACTCAATCTAAAATCTATTAGCAATGTCTAAAAGACCAGAACATCAAGCTCCACCTGAACTGGTAAGAGATATAACTTTAAAATAATGAATTTGTTACTATTAAAAATAAAATATACTAATATACACTACATATTTTTTAGTTTTATAATGATGATGAGGCCAGAAAATATACACAAAAGTGAGTAGTATATTGTCCATATGTGAATTTGAAATGTTTATATACTTGTTTCTATAATTTTAAAAGTAATATAATATACAAACATGACTCAAATATTTATTAATGTTTCAGTTCTCGAATTATTGATATTCAAGCTCAAATGACAGAAAGATGTATTGAATTACTGCTATTACCTGACGATACTCCAAGTCTGCTCCTCGATATCGGTTGTGGGTCAGGTCTTTCTGGTTCAGTTCTTGAAGAATATGGACATATGTGGCTAGGCTTAGATATATCTCGATCTATGCTAGGTATAACTAAGTTATTAGAAAATAAATTCTAGGACTTTTTCAATGTTAATAAAATGTTTAGATTAAATTATGTTAAATGTATGTAAAATTTTAGATGTTGCTTTAGAGAGAGAAACAGAAGGTGACTTGATTCTCGCTGATATGGGTGAAGGAGTGCCCTTTAGGGCAGGTTGTTTTGACGGGGCAGTTTCTGTATCAGCCTTACAATGGTTATTTAATGCTGATAAGAAATCACATCATCCCATCAAAAGACTATACACATTTTTCAGTTCCTTGTATGCATCATTGGTAAGCTTTATAATTGCTATAAATAAACATTTCTAACTGTGACCATTTAAAAAAAATCACTCTAACATAATATAATTACACTATGTCATACAAATTACAATGATTTATTTCCAGTCTAGGTCAGCCAGAGCAGTTTTTCAATTCTATCCTGAAAGTGAAAGTCAATTGAATCTTGTGACAACACAGGCAATGAAAGCTGGTTTTTATGGTGGTGTTGTAATTGATTTCCCTAATTCTGCAAAAGCTAAGAAGTTTTTCTTAGTGCTTATGACTGGAGGTGCTGCACCTTTACCACAAGCTTTAGGTATTTTAAATATAATTATTCCTTTAAAAATACATAGATATGCAAGTATTATTTAATTCATCTTTTATTATATATATTTACACAGGAACAGATGAAAGTGAAAATTCATTACAAATTAAATATGCAAGACGGGAGGCTTCAAAAGCTGCAAGAGGGAAACCTTTAAAAAATACTAGAGCTTGGCTCCTTGAAAAGAAAGAAAGAAGGAGAAAACAGGGTAAAGAAACAAAACCAGACACTAAATACACAGGCAGAAAAAGAAGTGGTAGATTTTGATATTTAAATTACTCAATCTATTATAGTGTATATTCTAAATTATTTTAAGTTACAAATATAAAATAAAATATATCATCTCTTATATTTGTCTTATCATTATCACTTTACTATATACTTCCAAACTGTGTCCACACCATGTCCTATAGTTTCCACCGGTATCATATTTGGTAAGGGAAATCTACATGCCACTACAACTGTGCCTGCATTAACTTCTTTAACTAATTTCTTTTCAAAGTCTGCCATCATTTGCTCTACACCAAATATGACAATATTATTATAAGGTACCAAGTTAAATTTCCATAAATTTTGTCTATAAAATTTTGTATCTCTATATTGGTCGTTCAAAATGGCTTTAATTCTTGAATAGTATATCAAGATCGGATTCAACTCTACACCATGAGCAGTGAACCCTAGCTTAGCTGCTGCGAATACAATTCTTCCGTCTCCAGAACCTACATCCAGTAATTTTCCGGTCCGGCCTTGTAATGCTGATTTTACTCCTAGTAGTTGATCTGTAGTCGCTGGTACATACGGTAGACAAATTTTTCGAAAGCCAGGAGAAACGAATGGAATACATACAATGCTTACACCGAGAGCAAGACCACCGGTTGCATATATTAAAAATTTTCCAAATGAGGATTTTTTATTTACAGTTTTATATTCCGAAATCTGAAGAATATCAAGATTCATTTTATATAACTATAGGTTACTTAAGCATTATATATTAGTCTTAAAAATATATAGCTGTCACTAATAACTGACAAAGGAAATAAGTATTGCCAAGAAAAATAAAGGTAGTTCATCGGTTGTTAATTTTTAGTATTGTATTAATCACTTTGTAAATGTTAGAAATTGAAAGCCACTAGCTTGTAGGTAGTAATTATTATAACGGTTATCGAGTAAACTTTAGATACATTCAAAGCTGCTCGAGTTGAAATTTTTTAAGCTGAATTAAAAATAATATTTGGACTTACTCATTTGACAAATATGAATCGCTATTATCAATGTCAATGTCAAATGACAATTCTTCAGTCCTCTGACTTATCTTATTAGCGGTCTGTGTTAATTTCTAATTCTTTTAGTATAATCAATTTTATAAACAAAATGACAGCATTTGAGGAGTTTGGTGTTCTCCCTGAATTAGGGAAGGCGATAGACGAAATGGATTGGACACTACCAACGGATGTACAGGCAGAAGCGATTCCGCTTATCTTAGGTGGTGGTGATGTGCTTATGGCGGCTGAAACTGGCAGTGGAAAAACTGGTGCCTTTTGCTTGCCTATTTTGCAAATCGTATGGGAAACATTAAAAGATATTCAAGAAGGGAAGAATAACAAAGTGATCCAGCCGGTATCAACAGAATGGACCATGTCCTTTTTCGATCGAACAGACGCCTTAGCCGTTACTCCAGACGGTTTACGATGCCAATCTAGAGATCAAAACGGTTGGCACGGTTGTAGGGCCACTAAAGGAGTGCACACTAAAGGTGCTTACTATTTCGAAACTACTGTAACCGATGAAGGTTTATGTCGTGTTGGCTGGTCTTCACAAGCTGTAAGTAATTTTTCTAACTGAAATGAATTTTTTCAATTTACTTTTTAAATGTCTTATATAATTATTTCTAAAAATATTCTTTCATAATTTTGGTTTTAATTAGTTATAAATTTTATATTCCTATAAACAATTAGGTTAAACAACTTTTAAGTAAATATATTAACATCATGAAATAACATGACTAATGATTCTGAAATTGATTATTGAGTATTCATTTATTTATATATTTCTAGGCTAGGTTGGATTTGGGAACAGACAGATTAGGCTATGGATTTGGAGGTACTGGAAAAAAATCAAATTCAAAACAATTTGATGACTATGGTAGTGCTTACGGTAGAAATGATGTCATTGGTGAGCTCTCTATAAAATTAATTAATACTTCTTATCTTTATCTCCTACTTTCACTTATACTATATATATACACATTATTACTTTCAGGCTGCATGCTTAATTTAAATAATGGTGAAATACGTTATAATAAAAATGGTGAAGACCTGGGTGTAGCATTTAAGTTAGACCAATCCCGCAGAGCAGATTGTTATTTTCCTGCTGTGGTTCTGAAAAATGCAGAAATGAGCTTCAATTTTGGAGCTACACCTTTTAAGGTATATTCATGTAATTTATTTAAATTAAAAAAATGCACTTGACATAATGAAGGAAAGCCTTAAAATATTTTTTTATAAATGAACAAAAAATATATTTAAGCACATTATTAAAATTATATATTGTGATTTTACTAGCATGCTCCACCAACACCATATGTAGCAATTTCCCAAGCACCAAAAGAGTTTGTCAAGCAAAATGTTGTGTCTACAGCAGCTGCAACGGGAGCTGTGAAAGTGGTCAACAATGCACCACAAGCCATAATTATTGAGGTAGGTTGGCATAAGAAAATAATATATAATAATTTTATAATATTATCTTTGTAATCAATGTTTTTTGTACAAACATATATTGGTTCTAAGTCAAAGTTTGAAGTGTTAATTATTATGTGTAATAATTGTGTTGACTATTTTTGACCAAGTTTCATTAGAGTGGAGTTTGATAGTGACAGTTCTTTATTTTATATACATGTATCATTATTAAGTGAGAAATTTAAATAATGTTCAGTATTTTTTTTAAGTTTAGGATGATAAAATGTCATTAAATTAGCATTTGCTTATTTCAAAACAAATTGGTGCAGGTGTCATCATAACTGCAGATGTACAAAGATATTTAATTAACCAATAAAATAAATTAATAAATTAAGTTTTATTTAAGCCATCAAGAGAGTTAGCTGAACAGACATGTGCCCAAATCACTTTATTCAAAAAGCACTTAAGTAACCCAAAAGTGAATGAATTGTTAGTAGTGGGAGGTATCAATGTTAAGGATCAGATCAATCAACTCAACTCTGGTGTAGATATTGTGGTTGGCACTCCTGGCAGATTAGAAGATTTAATTCAAGGAGGTATTAAACAACATTAATTTTATGATTAATTTTGTTATTGAAAATTTAGTATAAACACATTTATGGAAAAATATTTGTATTTTTATTATGCAATATTATGTAACAAAGTAAGGAATTACGTAAAATATTTTTTTTTTGATTAAACTTAAGTTGAATTATGTGATGAGTCACTTTGTTTAACAAAAGCATTATAAATAGAAGTCTTTTCACTGTTGTCATCAAAAACATTTTTTATTACACTTTAATGTCTAATAGGCAAATAGTAACACTAATTATAATCAGTCTTATAAGGTACTTATTAGAATAAACTTAGTAGTTAATATCTTTAACAGGTTACTTGGCATTAACTCATTGTCGTTTTTTCGTCCTGGATGAGGCCGATGGTCTCCTCAAGGCTGGTTGTGGGGAATTAATTGAGAGGTTACATAGACAAATACCAAAAATTACATCAGATGGTCGACGGCTTCAGATGGTTGTTTGCTCGGCTACCTTACATGCTTTTGAAGTTAAGAAAATGGCAGTAAGTATCTTATAGATTACTAATATGCTTTATATAAATAGTAGACGATTGAAACACACTGGTATTTCAAAATATGACTATTTTAATGCTAAGAAAATAGATAGAAAATACTATCAGATAAACAGGAACTGCTTATATATTATATATCTAAACATTTCGTTATTAATACCTAAAATTAAAAAAAATATTACTCATAAGCAATGCACCACTGAAACTGCTGACTAAAGTATCTTGGGTTATCTAACATATAGCACCAAAGAAATATAATTAAAATTTATTTATGTTTTATGTATTAGCAGAAAATGAAACAATAATTTTGTTAATTAGGAAAAACTAATGCACTTTCCAACATGGGTGGATCTGAAAGGAGAAGATGCAGTCCCGGAAACTGTCCACCATGTTGTAGTCAATGTTGACCCACAAAAGGATCGTAGTTGGGAAACTTTGCGCAAGTAAATAATAATAATATTTATTTATCACAAGCTTTTGTACGTAAATATAAAAAGATTTAATAATTTTTTGGTATATTAATTAATAATTTTTTGGTAAATTATATGGTATATTATATTTTTCGTTACCTAAAAAGTTGACGATATTCTTGAATACATTTTTGGACAAAATTAGTGGTAGGAAGTGATTTGATGGGCGGCTAGATGGTGGTATGTCACTTAAGCATACACTATTGGCTGGTCATTCGATACTCTCCCATACTACAGTCGCAAGAAATTTTTTAATTTACTCTGCTTTTATATAGTAATGAACAAAAACTGATTTAGTCTTATTATTTTATTTATTTAACAAAAAAAGTTTGATTTTTAAGTTAAGAAAAGCCCTCTTAAACAATTTTATTTGTTTTATTTATGTGTTGTACAAATATGCTCTCATAAAAGCTTTATATTATAGTACTAATTTTCTCGTGACTAGATAGTTAAATTTTTATAAACATGCACATTTACATTATTATAAGTAAATCTTCTTACTCTGTAACAATTTTGTTATTTCTCTGAAAAGTATACATAAACAATAAATAAACTTATCAACTTTTATATTCTTTTTCGTCAAATATTATTGTAATAATTTAGTCTTTTAGGGTACGACTATTACTAGACACTATATGCAAACATAATTCCTTACTTTCGCTCAGTGATGTCTTCTTTGGCTTCACTTACTAGCAATTATACAGTATGATAGAATGATTTTTATAAAGTATTTTATATATTTATTTTAAAAGCAAATAAATTTACATCATTGTAATAGTAGTTAGTAGTGCACTGTCAATTTTACTAAAAAATATTTTTACACTACATATAAACTTGGTCTCGAACAATTACCATCCTTGGTAGTATATTTTTATTTTTTTTATAGGCAAATAGCAACAGATGGCGTTCATGCCAAAGATAACATTCGCAGCGGAAACACAACACCAGAAACTCTATCCGAGGCTGTAAAGATACTTAAAGGAGAATACTGTGTGAGAGCCATACGGGAACACAAAATGGACAGGTTTGTTTGCCTAAAGCTTTAGAAACTACTTGAAATTATATATATATTTATATAAGTTGGAGAGTTGGAATAATAGTCATGAAATCATTATATAAATGGACTAAATTAAAATTAAATTAAAAAGATGAAAAAAATGTTTTTATATATTTATATTAAAAAAAAACTTGCATTACCAAATGACTGAATGACTGACAGACAACGTTCAAGCAAAACTACTGGACGTCAAAAGCTAAAATTATGTATGTATTTTCCTTAAAGTATTGGGCTTATCTACATTTTCATTTTTACGAAGCGACGGATGTTGCACGCTACAACTACTATTATATATAATTTATATTACAGAGCAATAATATTTTGCCGTACCAAGTTAGACTGTGACAATATGGAGCGTTATTTAAAATCTTTCGGCAATGATTTTTCGTGTGTGTGCCTCCACGGCGATCGCAAGCCCGCGGAGAGAAAGGCAAACCTAGAAAAATTTAAACAAAGCCAGGTCAAATTCCTTATTTGTACCGATGTCGCGGCCAGGGGTATTGATATATCTGGATTGCCTTTTAGTAAGTGTTACTTACATGTTTATATTTATATAACTTTATGTTATGTACATATTATTTTTATTTTTTTACAAAATTTATTATTACTATTATTATTATGTTAAATATCTATATAATAGTAATTGAGAGTTGTATATAATATGAATTAAAAAAAATATTTGTACTTAATTGTCTAACGCTAAAAAAAGGTGAATTTGATTTTTGCAAGTTTATAGTCTTTGTTTAATATTCTAATTTTCATCAGAATTATAAATAAAAAGTGTCGTACTGTTGATTTTAATGCAATGTAAATTATTTATATGGTCAATAACATTAATATACTTTGTAAGTAACATCTCTAAAAGCAATCAATATAAATCATTTCTAAAACGCTTTCATTAACTAGAATTTCACTTATCAATGCAAGAATACTTGTAAAAAGTCTTTCATCGCTGCTTGTTTCAAAATTAACCAGAATATCAAAAAAATACTGAATGAAATACTGAAATTTTTGATGAGAATGAAAAATGTTATATTCTTCTGTTTAGTGATTAATGTGACTCTCCCCGATGAGAAATCCAACTACGTGCACCGCATCGGACGTGTCGGCCGCGCCGAGCGCATGGGGCTCGCCATCAGCCTTGTCTCCACTGTGCCCGAGAAGGTTATAAAGTTCATTGGGAACAAAATTGAATTCAACAGAAATACACTTTATTACACACAAAAATTATAAATATAAACATACAAAAAGCATCTTCAAACGAACAATATGACAGCTTATTGGTTATATCGAGCCCTACCAGCCTATCTTTGAAGTCATACATAATAAAAATAATACGTTGACAAAAGCTTAAGTTACATAACAGCACTCTAGTGTCCTTGTCCACATTTTAAGCATTTGTAAGAATAAACTTTCGACTACTTAAGAATTTCTTCCTTATTTTATGTGATAACAATATGGAAGTTGCCTTATCATAAATTGAAACTTGAACTAGTTTTTAACATTAGAAAACATTTTTGAAAAAACGTATAACGGGATTCGAACCCGCGCCTCTTGGATACCGTCCAAGCGCTCTGACCGCTAAGCCATGCGTTCTGAGCGCTTGGACGGTATCCAAGAGGCGCGGGTTCGAATCCCGTTGCGTTCAAATTTTTATACGTTTTTTCAAAAATGTTTTCTAATCCTAAGTGTGGAATAACACTTTAAAAATAGTAAATATAGTTTTTAACGTGTTTTTCACAAATAAATAGTAAGTAGATGTAGGAACATACCAGATTATCTTACCAGAGAGGGAACGGCCATTTTCCCCATTTTAATATTTTATTCTGTTTTTTTTTTAATTTCCCGCTTTTACCCCGCTTAGCACTAGATACACTCTTATCAGTCTAATATCTAGTGACAAGACACTCCGTATGCCGCTTTCCGCCGAATTCGATACAATGCGTGTTGAGTGGTGGAACTCGACGTAGACGACTCGTCTTACCAGAGTGAAGAAATGTAAATTTAAAGGCAATCATTCCCCCAAGTGGATATCGAACCCACAACCCATCCACTGGGTACATTTATGTGTTGTTACATTATGTAGAATTTCGTTGCTATTATATATTTTTTTAATCAATAAAGGTGTGGTATCACGGTGAGTGGTGTTCGTCGAGGGGCCGCAACTGTTGGAATACGAACCTCATTGACGCCAGGCCAAAAGGGTGTTGCATGTGGTACAACGAACCACAGGTGAAATATGTTTTGATGATTTGAAATTTATTCTTGTTTGTGCTATGTTTTTAAATAAATAATTTAATATGAAGACGTTATGAGACAACTAAACTGAGCAACACTAGGCGCAGGCCGTGCGAAAACTACCCACAAAGTACTCTATAAATATGTCACAGAATTCAAATATCTACGTGTGATCTACTCACTAAAGTAGTCTTAGAAAAAATTGTTGTAACAAGCGTACAAGAATTTTGACATAACTCGAAACTTACAGCTTGACTAGAGAATTGAGAAAGTTTCTAGAGGGCACGTGTTAGAATCCTGCTGCATATAAAATTTTTATAAGTTTCTAAATATCTTCATTAGGGTATTTTGACTGTTGTTTTATTTTTAGTACATTGCGGATATTGAGGATCATCTGAATGTAACTATTCAGCAAGTTGAAAATGACATGAAAGTGCCGAGCAATGAGTTCGATGGTAAAGTAGTGTATGGTCAGAAGCGTAAACAAGTTGGCTCAGGATACCAGGTATTCATTTATATATTTAATATTTATTACCAAACATTCTAAACATTCTAGTATACTTTAGTGTATGTAAGTAAGGTATGTTTTGTAATATGCTAGATATATATATATATATATATATATATATATATATATATATGTTATGTATGTAGAGTATATATATATACTCTACATACATAAAAAATCCTCCAGTAGTGTTTTCTTGTGATCAAGTTGCTCTCTTAGTTTCAATATTTGTTTCTATAAATTCTGATAATGACGTAATCAAACATTATATATTTAACGAAATATTCACATAAATCAATGATATAATATGGCTGTATTATATTGACTTTGTGTGAAACTGTCTGTCTTACCACTTAAGAAATGCTTATAGGTTTAGTTTTATATGTACAATATAATTTATATGTATAAATACCTATTGAAAATAAAGTTTGAAGCCATTAAACGTAATAGCTAACAATACTATATTACTATTTTTAAAGTGTTATTATTCCACACGTAGGATTAGAAAACATTTCTCAAATAATGTATGAAAATTTGAACGCAGCGTTCAAACGCACAGCATAGCGTTCAAAGCGCTTACACGGTTTCCAAGAGGCGCGGGTTTGATCCCAACTCATTTAAATTTTTATACATTTTTCCCAAAGCTTATAATACTACTGTATTTTTTTACAGGATCACGTAAGCCAGATGGCGCCAGTAGTCCGTTCGCTCCAGGAGCTGGAATCCCAAGCCCAAATGTACTACCTAAAAGCGCATCACAACATCACCGTCGCTTAAATTAGTGATTAAACTTTCATATAGCTGTTTTTGTAATATCAGACTGATGTAATATATTAATACTTATAATAAATGATAAATTACTGTATAACAAATCTCATAAAAAAAAACAATGTTTTTCTTTAAACTTAAGTAATGTAAAAGTAAATAAATAATATTGCTTTCGAAAATGTAATCTTTTATTTAAATCTATGAATAATAATTTAATTTGGTCATTACAAAAGGTAGGATATCTTAGCCACATAATTTGATTTTTTTAAAAATCAATAAGAATATTTTCCACACAAACCAATGACTAGATTTTTTGTCCTTTTATTTGAATTGTATTAAATTGGAGTGCTTAAACGTCTACATTTTCTTATTATTGTTCATAAAAAAATCAAGGAACTGTGTTTTACTCATGGGTCCTACTGAGAATTAGATGGATATAATTAAACAAAAATAATTGTACCAATTATATTTAAATTGCTTACATTACAACATGTCATTTGTATTATTTTAGCGCAATACTGATAGATATAAAAGCTTTATTGTATATATTTATTATTCTTCATGATTCTTATGTCATTATTTTGAAAATCATCTGCATGCTCTTCCAGAATGCTATCTTCTACTTGTTCTGAATAATCTATTATTTTTCTATTTGATGATAACTATCTTAATTCGTTTGATGGATGTGAAACAAATATAATATTTTTTCTTATTAAAATAAATAAATACCTAATCGATGTATCAATATATTCCTAATATATAATAATCCCTTTTGTATTTGAATTATGATAGAAACACACATATGTCGAATGCGCGACTCTATTGGTCTTTTGTGACTACTTTCCCGTAACTTACAGTACATACATTAATCTTTGTCCTTCGATATTGCCTGTCCTTTAACTACATTTCTTTTCGAATTCTTTTATAGTTTGAGGAAGTAAATACACTCTTTTTTTTTAAACTCACTATCACAACGTTTCACTTAAAAGATATTTTCAAAGCTAAATTGTTACGTTTAGCTATTGAAAAAAGTAAGTACAGTAATTAATCTATAAATAAATGTGATGATTATTCTTAAATTGAAGGTACTTGAACAAAATATCACAACAATGGAAATTTGTAGCGTTATTCGATAAGATATGATTACTCTCGCCATAGAGTAGTGTATGCAAAAACCTTTTAAGTCACTAATGTTATTTCTGCATTTAATGGCTAATAGACAGTGTAATATTTAAAAGAAATATGTGGACTTTTATGACTTTTCTCGAGCTACCTTAAAGAACCATTTTCAGAAAAAAGAAGCATATTCGATTTTTTATATTAAGATGTCTTATTTCAAATACAAGGTTCAAGCGAGAAGGAAAATTAAAATTTTTTTAAAGATATTTAAAATTCTTTATTCACTAATGTATATATCGTAAGGGCAGTGCGTATATAGCACATTCACAATAAAGTAATGAATCAGAAGAAACTTGTAGCTTAAAATTATAGTTTTATTTTATTTCATTTTTTAACAAATAGTTGCAAAAACGAATTTCTAACATTTTGAAATATTTGAGAATTTAATTGATCTAATATTAGCATAATTTACTTACAACTATTATACCTTATTAATTTATTAAAACTAGATTGATTTGAATATTGTAGGTAATTAACCATCATTAATTTTTTTTATCTCTCAAATCATCTCAAGTGCAATGTATTTTACATATTTTAAAATTTTGTCACCTAAAGCTTTGGTCACCCTGTTAGAAAAAAATATTCATTTTGGATCAACTATCGTCTTAATGGTGCCTTAGCGAATAAGGCAGACATAATTCCTCTAACTTATACTGATTTAAGATTTTCTCGAGTAATACTAAACAGAAACTATAAGTAAAATTATTTTAAACTAAAAGATTAAAAGTTTCATTTAAAATGTGGAAAAATCGCCAAAATCAAAGATCAAACTATAAATAACTATATGTAAAACGCCACTTAAATGTTTTTTAAACAAAATGCAAAACAACGATTTTCAAAATACATTACTCTATAATTACACTAACTTAACATTTGAAATGACAATACACGATAGTTTCACAAGTTAGTTATAGTCTAAATATTATAATTTTCCCATATTAGTCTAGATTAGCCTTAAATAGACAGCATTGAATTAGCATTAACAGGTTAAGCGCTCACACAAGGCGTTAAATTGGGTATAGGAACTACAAAAAGCAATACTATTCATAGCTATAATGTTGCTGGATCGTATTAAAACAATGAAGAGAGATTAATTTGAGTAGAAAGAGTGTCAATATTTGATTGAAATTAATTTAAATAGTGAATCTTGTAAGAGTGCTAATTAAATGCTTGAATTTCAGTCTTAATATGCCTAAACTTGGAGAGACTATTAACTATTATAATATTAACTGCAAACTAGTAAACAAAAATTATTAATTTCGTTGTCAAACGAACTAAAACGAGAGAAGCTGCATTATATGATAATCTTAGAATCCAGCATCATTATTTTTAAAAATACATAAGTCATCAAAGTGCACATTCGGTTAAATTCCTAAATATTTAAGGTCTATCAGTCGTTAAGTTTTTGGCTTTATTGTTTCGTACGAAAGTGTGGACAAACTAATATGACGCTCTCCAACAAACAGGTCGGCTGTTTGTCTGGGCATTTGCAAGCAGCGATAGGTTTTAACGACTGGCAAACCACAACATCTCGTATATATATCAACACTTACGAACTAAAATTAATAATAATGTGGTGATCGCTCACACGGGCCGCGGTAGAATTACCCTAATGTTAAAAAAATGATTCAAATTGTTCTACAAATATTATGCGTTTCTGATGTTTATCACCGTTTATAGTTTACTTCTCACTATTACATGCTTACAAGTATGTAAGATATCACTGAATCTCCTTATGATTTTCAAGTAAATGACAACAACAAGCAGCGGTACATAATAATGTAAAGTGTTTTAAATAACATATGAGAAATTCATAATCTCACACGAAACATTTAAACAGGATATACTTTGCTAGTTCTTAACATACAATAAGTAAGCAACATTTGACAGGCAATAATAAACTTAATAGTTGAAAATACATAAATATATTTATTTGAAACACTTATACAAAATATGTCGGAAACGCACAATTCTTATCAATACATAAGAGTTGCAGCCTCTATCACACACGCTTGTTTAAATAAAGTACTAAAATAATTCATCAAGGGATTCGTATGTAATAGTAGTAGTTATAAGGGAAATGCAAGGAGATCTATATAGAATTTATAGTCAGCATCTACTTGTCATGAATGATTCATCCCTAAATATTTTTTTATTTCTTATCTTAATTTGGATATTCTATGATGATTAATTACTTTACAGGGGATATAATAAATAATTAATAAAATTGATTTTATTGGTGATAACCGAACAAACTTACATCAGGAACCTTTTTTCATTGTTTACTTTTTAATTAATTTCTCAAATCATATTCACATTGGCTTTTAATACAGAGCACACTTCATATTACGTCCCAACGGATCTTAAATCGGTGGGCGTTTGTTCAATCAAAAATATTTTAATAATTTTCCTTACTATGACACAAAATTAATCCATTTTAAACTTAAGCAAACATTACAATACACTTCAATATAGCTAGGCAAGCAACATTTATAAAGGCCCGTTCACAAAAATCAAATTACTTAAATTTAAATGTTATAAATACATAAATAACTATTCGAGTTTCTATTTCGACCGTGACCCTGAGTCACCAATGTTATACAAATCAAAACTCATAACACATAAATAATACAATTACAATATCTATATTTTTTTAAGTTATTATTTTAAATCAAGCCTTTATTGTGTCTAAAAAGTTGACATATACAAAAACTAAATCATATAACATACACTATATACGCTATAAAAATATTTCGGGTTTTTGAAAATATAGCTCAATTCACAAAAATAACACTTAAATGAGAATCTCAAAAAATTTGTATCAAAATCTTTATTCGTCATCTACATATTATATAATAATATATATCTACTAAACACGTCGCGTCGGATTTATTTGTACCTTTCTAGTCAATAGTCTTGTGGTCTGATCTTTATCAACTTTTCTATAAGGAACTGTTTGGTGAGCACAGTACAGTAAAATATAAGGAAACAATCGATTATTTTATCGATATTTATTTTTAAAATAAGTCTAATTCGAGAATACAATAATTGTTTCAATTTATCGATACAAATGTAAGTAGTTTAGATAGAAAATACTGATGCTTCGCTTATAACCATCAAGTAGCAATAGGTCTCATAAACAATTCAATTATTATTACCAATTATTTGGCAAATTGTCATCATCGGTCAACTCATACACCCTCAGAAGAAAAATGATCATTTAAAACGTTTGCAGCATTATGTAACAATAAAGGAAAAATAAAGTTTTTAATACTTACATCGATTGATACAATTCATTATACATTAAATGTGTTTAAAAACTTATTTAAATTATAAATTATTAATTAGTTTCAAATGTTGTTCAAATGTGTTTCTCCTGAGGGTTGAATACTCGGCGGTGTAAGGCAGTATCTACGTCGATATCAAAACTAGTGTTAGGCCACTTGTCTCACTATCAACAAACATCATGTCCTCAAACCAAACTTAGAAAAAATAATTTATATTTTGTAAATTAATAAATAACATCATTTAGTCCAATTGAGATTTCTGGATACAGATCTGTAAAGAAGCAAAAATGTGAAAATAAATATTATGTTTTTTTATAATTAAAGTAATACAACCTGTATATATTATTTATAATTATTGTTAACATTCTTAGCCATTGTATGACAATCACAATGTGTCATTACATACAAATAGAAATAAATATTTCTACTGATGACTCAACGTACACCAACGCATACTTACAAGTCACTATAGGTTAAATACTAAATTCATACACAAAACAAATATTTCTATCACAATTTTCTCTGTTCTTGCAAAATCTATAAAATGACAGATTTTTTTGTTATCCGCTTTCTTTTTTAATAATCGACAATTAGTTGGGAGAAGAGTTCGAAGAAGGAGTACAAAAGTAACAATTAATAACTCCATTAGCAGTCAAAATATCTTCACATATCTTTTGCACTTGGCGATATTAGCAGAGGAAACTTAATATAAACTCTCATTGTACCTCTGTTTTAAGACATTTGATCAAATCAGAGCATTCTTAATTCAAATAATCAAAGAAAGCACGTTTAAAATTAATATAAAAATGTAAGTAACTTAACAGTTGTGCAAATATATTTTTATATCACGACAAATATTCCGCTAATAAAGCAAGGCACTCAACAGTTGTTTTCAAATATAATTTTATATACAAAAGCCAAAACCCTGTCGGCCAGAAATCAAAAAAAAAGATATTAAAAAAATCTATAGTTTTTAACTAAAACACAAAGCTTCTAATCTCAACAGAAAATAAAACACATAACATTAGAACTTTCAAAAGCTATCACCAAATATTGTATTTAACCTTTAACGCATTGCAGTTGCAAGCAGTCAGTACATACCCAGGTCATAGGGCGAGCCAGGGATGATGCCTGAGGGACTCCCTGGAGCGGTCCCCGTAGTCATAGGTGAGCTCGTCGCCGGGTGCGATGTCGTGCGCCGCGAGCAGCACGAGGCGCGGCCCGTCCACCCACAGCGCTTTGGTGAGCAGGTTGCCGTTGCGCGAGTGGTTGACGAGGCGCCCCAGCCGACCGGACTCCGCTGTTGCGTCGATACTGCCGATATAAACACCCTCTTTTACAACAGTATTCTATAGGCAATGGCGGTTCGCCCTTTTTGTACTATATATGTTTTACTGACATAATAAAGATACAGATGCAAGCGTAAATTTAATTACTTTTATTGTATTTATTGTATACACATTGTATATGTACTATATTTGTTCAGGTGGAACTTTGTAATTTATTTTTAATATTCTTTTACCGATCGAGCTCAAATTTTGTATACATGTTTAGTTTAGATGACAATGCATTTATATATAATCAGTATTAACAATATTAATAAAAAATAGCCACCACAATAAAATTACAGAGTATAAATTTTTATATAACCCACTCAATATAGATATTAAAAGAAAAGGCTTTATATGTAGAAATCAATTTATATTTATAGTGAAATACATTTTTACTATAAACGTAAGTTGTATTTTTCAATTTTTTCACGTCTGTATTTATTATTCAAAAATAGATTAATTTAACAGAACTCAAAACAATGATTTTTGTTTTTTATCTATTTATCTGTAAGTCAGTTAGTGCATGCTAATCTCAAAAATAGTAATCCGATTTAAATACCCTTTTCACTATTTTATTTTTGCAAGCAAGGGCTTAATACATCAAACGAAGTTGCGAACGGACATTTACTATACACTATAAAAAATATATTTTTAATTATTATGAAGGTATTATTCACGCACTTACGATAAAAATAAACAACGTAAATAAAATTTGAACGTAGTGAGACTATAACTTACGTTTCTTGAAAAACTACCAAGCGCTCTTACCACTAAGCCATACGTTCTACATCCAGTTACGAATATGATTTCGATTTCGAGTGGAAAGTGAAAAACGTTTAAAAAAAGTCTAACACTTGGTTACACCAAGCAATATAAGTACATATACTACACAACTCACCAATACTGCTGGTCTTGAAGTCTAAAGTAATACATGTAACATCCAGCGTTAGGGTCCTGCGCGTACTTGTGCTCGCGCTCCCGCGCCTCCGCTATGCCGACCAGTTCACCTGCGTACTCCACTACGTACTGGCCGCGACCGAAAGCGCGAGTCGCTACCACACCGCGACCTTTGCCATCGAAATAAGCCACCTGTGATAATAATTAATAATTTAATCAGTATATAGTCGTATACTTTCTATATATGTATATGTAATATAATAGCACTAAGCCATTGTAGCTCAGTGAGGCAGCGTCTGACTTTGATTGCGATTGGTTGTGGGTTCGATTTTCACTCAAGGGAATAATTATATTTCAATGATTTTCATTTTGCGGCGGTATATTCCGCGACATATCGTGCAACATTTCGAACAGAATGCTTTGACACTGAGTTATATCTGCCTACTTTATTAAGCGGGAAAAACGTGAAAGGTGATAATTATTAATAATAATTAAAAAAACCATGTAATGATTCTATCAAGATTAACAAAAAAATATATATTTGTCTTTACTAGGCGACAGACGTCGCCGAAGAAAGTAACAAGACGCAGTAGCTTTAAAATATAGAATAATAATAATATTACTAAAATCCGTCTAAGGTAAATAGGATAAATTAAATGTTAAAATAGAGACGGATCATTACTAATTTGCCATAATATTAAAAGAAACACTAAAAGTAAAAAATAATCATTGTGATATTTAAGTGAAGTTCACCTTTAGGTTAAACATTAACTAACATTAATGAATATGTTAATTATGGTACAACCATTACTTATAATTATAATAAAATTGTGTTTGTTATTGTATTTATATTATTCACATAATATTGTTTAGTTAAAAATTTTAAATGCAGTTTAAATTTTTGCGACAATTTTATTAAAAGGTCATCTCACTTTTTATAAATATAATAAAAAAAAATCTTACACAAATTCTTGTAACAATAAATTCTTTAACTCATTATAATTTATTTACTCATTATAATTTATTTACATGTGAATATAATTTTATGCATTCACCATGAATATAACAATAGCTAACATGTGTTTATTTGTGTGGGATACACCTACCTACATACAGACTTAGATTTAAATTGACTACACTGTTACCTTGTTCCAAACCTTATCTTTTACACTTGAGAAGCTATTTATAAACAGGAAGTGATCTCGCATATTAAATTAAAATCTTAAGTAACATGATGCAATATTAAGGAAATTTACAAATTAGTTGTTGATGATGATGTACTCTCCTGCTTAAAAATTATCTTCTTTTTTATTGTGTGTTTGTCAAATATAATTTTAAAAGTATTTTAAATAATTTTTAAAGCTAATTCATAAGTACAAGTGCCATATGCACTACACATATATCAGTTAGTTTTTATCAAAACTAACTGATATATGGGTAGTGCATATGACAAATTGACACTACATCTAGATAAATAATGATTGTTTTCTGAGTTGTTCAGAACAGTAAGCTCACTTCAGAACATTAATCTAGTTTTAATACTATTTTCATAATATCAAATGAAAAGTCCAATTCATTCAAATATTGGAATCAAATGGAAGGCTTTACTTTAACATCCTAATATCCTCTACAAAAGCATTTATTCTTAGAAAGTTAATGCTTTATTTAGATTTTAAATAAAAATAAACTTATTTTATATTTATTAAATTCACAACACTTAATGTACAATAAAGTCTTTTAAAGAAACTTGAAAAAAAGAAGTTTATACCTGAAGACCATCTTCCTTCTGTTCCCTTATGGCCCTTTCCAAGTCCCTCATTTTTTCAGCCATGACACACTTAGAAGTCTTCCGCACACTTTTCCTTACAGGAAAATGCTCAGTCAATTTTTGATTAGTGCCACCATTTGATTTAGTTTCTACTTTAATATTTTTCTCTATTTGAGTAATAGGTGCAGAAGGTGTCTCAGATTTAGGACTTTTTAGTTCTTCCTTAAAATATTCAGTGATTTTGTGGCTATCTGTAGCTCGGGCTGCTGCTCGAGCAGCCCTTGATTTTGCCAAGTTTCCATTAGTCATATTGGTAAAACCATTTGATGCCTTCAATGGCTTTGATTTTAACTCTGATTTTTTAATTGGTGGTTCAGAATTAAGTTCCTCATTTTCAGTCTTTATAGCAGCAGATGCAATGATTCTGCATAGTAACAAAATAAAAAATTATGTATTAAAAATAAAATATTAAAATAATTTTCACTATGTTTGCCAACATATGTTTATTTATGTTACTTAGTGGAAGAAATAAATAAACAGTTTGACTTTATTTTTATGTATATATATATATATATATATATATATATATATATATACTCATAGTAAGTAATAATGTATTAACTTACCTACGCTTCCTGTAATTACGAGTAGGTTTAACCAATTCCTCTTCACAAAGTTCAATGCGATGAGGTGTTTTTACACCCTCTTGGGTGGCAATTAAGTTATTTACTGTGGATAATTGAAAATAATTAATAAAAATGAGATTTAATAACAACAAAATATATCTTATTTCACTTGAAAATAATTTTGTAAATAATATTATTATAGTTTAAATTTATACATATATTTTGTATATTTATATACATATTTAATTTAAAATATTTTTTCACATGTTGCCTATTAGCAGAAAATATTTTTTTTTAATATAAATCAAAAATTTATAGAGAAAATTTAAAACTTGATGATTAATGTTACTGTATTTCTTTTTCGTTTATTTGCTTTTTATAATTTAAAACTTTTGTGATAACTTAAATAAAATAATATTTAGAATTACAATGATGAAATCATGCTTAATTAAATTGTTTCTAAAAATATTAAGTTAATAAATTTTTTTACAAAATTCGTCTAAATATTAACATTTTTTTAATGTAACGGTAAAACGAAAACTTATGGAGATTTGGTAATAATTTTTATGTAAAATATTTTATGACATGAGCAACTTATGAACAAAGAAATATTTTTTTACTAATCACGGCAGTATGCAATGTTTATTTATGTAAATAAATTACGCTAACCTCGAACCATTTCCAGTCAAACTTTAAAACCGCCGAAGGAACATCTAACACCACCATCGAAAATATACCCACTTTACTTATTATTATGCTAGCAAAATTTAAAAGACCTCATAGATTTGAATTACAAATGTTTTGTAATAGACCTTGTCATAATAGATGAGCATAAAATTTGTTGCTCCTAATTTCACAAAAATGGAAAAAGCCTTGCAAATAAACCAATTTTTAACTATTTAAGCTCTTTTTGGCCTATTTTATAAATTATTCACACATTAAATTCAGTAAAAATCGGTTTAACATTGCTTTCTAAAATGTCAAAATTGATATTCTTTTTAGAAAATGGACGCTACGATATTTTTGGTATAGAAGTTTCTCTATGGTTAGGACAGATGAAAATATGATTAATATATTCTTCAATAACATAAATAGTTTATTATAATAATAGTTATTATAAATAAATTTCTTTCTTCCAATGAATAAAACACTTTCCAAAAAGAGTATTCAGTGTATAGTGGGAACAAACAACACTTAAGCATACACTAATACTAAACTTATGAACTGCTACTGAATATTCTTAAGGAAGTTACTCAGCTATGAAGTGTATTTTATTTTATATTAACTTATAAAACTTGAAATTTTTTATCACTTGCATGATTTCTAATTTCCAGTCACGTTTAATAAATAGGCAGGTAAAGGAAATTAATTTAATATACAATTTATAAAACCATTGTTATTATATACACGTAACATACTATGATTGTAGACCATGAATGGTCTCATACCTACATTTCTAACTGAATTTATAAAATTTTAAGAAACCACAGATATTATATTAGCACTTATTTTTTTGGAACTGTATTCATGTTTTTAAATGACAGCTGGATATAATTTGAAACGTATTTTGCGCGCCAGTGATGTCAAACTTAAAAGTTAATAAAGTTAGGTGTAATATATATAATTTAATTGTACTTTTAAAGTTAAGTAATTAAAAAGAAGAATATGAGTAAAAGAAAAGTAGCGTATATTTGGGAACAAAACCTGATAGAGCATAGTGATCGCTTACCAGCAGTAAAAGGCCGAGTAAGCGCAACATTTGTTTACGAGATATTGTTGTACATTATACTTTTTATTAAGCAACACAAATAATTTTTAGGCATCAATGGTGCATGAATTAATAACTTCTTATGGACTCCTAAATCATTTGAAAGTGATACGATCATGTACAGCCACATATTCGGATCTCAAAACTTTTCATTCAGATTTATACTTAGATCATCTAAAAACTTTTAATCATATAAGTGAGGACTTCATGCCAAATGCTGAGGATGAAGAATATGGTATTGGTAAGGTAACAATGCATTTAATATAATTTAATAGCAGAAAATATTGTAGGTTTATTTAAAATACAATATATTTTACTATTTTAGGATACGACTGCCCCGCAATATCGGAACTGTACAATGTTGTTTCAACAGTGGCAGGCAGTTCTTTAACTGCAGCTAAATGCCTTTTTTTGAATGTGGCCGATGTTGTTATTAACTGGTTTGGAGGATGGCATCATGCAAATAGGTTATTAAATTATTGAAATTATATTTAAATACATTTTTTTACAAAATTATATATTTACTTTATAATTATAATTTAAATATTATCCAATAATTATAATCTATTGCATTACAATTGCAATTTTGTTAGGATGTTATAAAATTCTTAATTTAAAAGGATACCTTTTAATATTTTAGATTTGGTGCAGAAGGATTTTGTTATGTAAACGATATTGTTATTGCTATTGAAAAATTAAGATTAAAATTTCCAAAAGTACTTTATGTGGATATGGATGTGCATCATGGTAAATACATATTTTTAATCATTGAGCTGTTCAGCATTAACTTTTTTTTAATATGTAATAATATTTCAGGTAATGGAGTCCAAGATGCATACAATTTGAGTAAATCTGTTTTTACACTTTCATTTCATAAACATGAGCCAGGTTTTTATCCTGGCACTGGGAACTTGGAAGATATAGGTACATTAAATGGAAGAGGCTTTACTTGCAATATACCACTGCATGCTTGCTATTCTGATAAAACTTTTAAATATACTTTTGATAAGTGAGTAATATATATTGAATTTGATTTATATTCATAGAATAGGTTTTATTATCCATATCATGTCAATAAATTTTTTTTTAATATTGATTATATCAGATTTCAGATATTTATTTAAAAGAAAACCACAATGTGATTAGCACAAGACAATCAATGTAATATATTGACTATTTCCTTTACAGTCTTTTGTAGTTATAACTGTTAAACATAATCTCGTTATTTCCCGTAGTTGAAGATGCTTTCTTCTTTACACTCTAAGTAGTCAGTGATGAAATAAATGATTGCTGATTCTTTCATTATTTTAGTAATAACTTTTTTAGTGTTTTCACAATGGTGTATTCCTACTTCATGCCTGATGCCATAGTAATACAATGCGGAGCAGATGCTCTAGCAAGAGATCCACATGGTGGTGCAGGTTTGACCATAAATGGATACATGGCTTGTATTAACAGTGTACTAAGCAAATTAAAACCTACTCTTCTTTTAGGTGGAGGTAAAATTTGTCTTATAAACTTAAAAAAAAGGATTATGTAACCTGATATGAAATAAATATCTAAATATTTTTTTTAGGGGGATATAATAATCCAAACACAGCTAGACTTTGGACATCCCTGACAGCTTTAACAGTTGGTATAGAATTAGATAATAATATTCCTGAGCACAAATATTGGCCTAGGTATGGGCCTGATTATACTTTAAATGTTCAACCTTTGCTGGCTAGAGACATCAATACTAGGCAATATATAGAGAACTGCTTAAATGTAGTAAGAGGTAGGCATTTACTCATTTATAATTTTCATACTTTAAATATTACTTCAGGTAGGTACTTAATTGCTGTATGTTTTTAAAATTACAGGTAATTTAAAAAAGTTTTTAACACCAATAGAAATGGAAGAAAATAATGGACCATCTAGCAAAAAACGAAGAATTGAAATTGAAAGTGATGTAAAAATTCAATCATTATTAGGAAATAAGCTAAATAGAGATGTTGAACAAAATAGTAATTTCAAGGATCCTTATGAGTTTGTTGATTAAACAATTTGTTTTTTTATTTAATTTTTTATATTGACACAATTGTTTTAATAAAAAATTGATGAATTTTAAATATAAAATGTAAATATACAATAACATGTATTTCACATTTTATTTTAGAACATACCAAATTATCAAAAATGTAAAATGGGGTATGACAAAGTACCATATAAGACTAATAAATACCTACCTTAAATCATTAAAAACACGAAAAATAATTAGATTTTCAAATGTCTTAGAAATGTGATGTGGTCATGCCACTATATCAAATCTCGAAACTTGAATTGTTGAAAATGGTAAGTACTTGATATTACTGACATTACATATTTTTACTTTATTCTTTGTGTAGGTGTTAATTCTTTTCTGTAATCATGTTATACATATTTCTATAATTATTTACCTGAAAAAGTACTGTTAAAAGTGCCACACATAAAATAAACTATTGATTGGTTCTCATAAACATAATATATAATTCAAAATAATATTCTTTATTCATTTTCTAGGTAATCAATAAATATAATTAAGTAAAAAATAAGTGCCTAATACTTTCTGGACAGTATGAAAAAAAAATGTAATAGCTTAATAATTCTAATAAACTTCTTATCTTTAGATAATTTATTTAAACTAAAACCCTTTGTTCATAGTATTGGTGCTTTAATTTTGCAAGCTTGTGGATTTTAATAAGAACAATGTATCCATATTCCATAGCATTCTTAGAATCGACAGCAACATTGACATTACAAATAATAAACTTGTATTACCTGCTGTATGTTGTAGCATGAAGTATGGGGCTAATAAATGCAAAACAATGAAATGTTTACTTATAGAGCATACCATGCCATTTCTGACATATTTAAATTATTATTTTGTTTAATTTAAGTTAAATCATATTTCAAAGCTTCAAATACAGCAGTTATAATAGTAAGTTAGTCATCAAAATGTACTGTGAATTCAAACTTATTAATCAGTAGGCCGCTTTTCACTATATTTTTTAGTAAAATCTTCAGCATTCTTAGTAAACTTTTTTCTATCCTTCAAAAATTCTTCAGCAAGTTCAGCCCTTAATGGATGTTCTGGTTCAGGGTCATTTACAAGAGCAACTAGAGCTTGTATCACTGTAATTAAAGAAATCATTTATTACATATACTTATAATAGTCAATAAAATATGGATTACATTACATATTTAAAACATTTCTAACCTTGATCAGTCTTTGTAGCAGGCTTCCAATTCTCGGCACTAATAATAGGAAGGCAGACCTGGCCCTTCTCATCAATATTTGGATGGTAAATTTTTGTTTTGAAGCTTATTTTAGGAGGTTTAAATGGGTACTCGGCAGGAAAATTAATTTCAATGCGGAAAGCACCTTTATTGAAGGGAGGATTGTCCTAAAATGTTAAATGATAAAGTTATATCTATAATATATAAAGTGACAATGAGAACAATTGATAATCATACTAACAGGGACGATTAAGCCTTGCCAGGTCAAAATATTGGATTCATCAACTTGAATGTCCCTAAAGGACTTTAATCCTGATTGCCTAATATCGTTCAGTTCCTGAAAAAAAAACGGTATCATGCCATTATCTATACCTAACAATTTGAAGTAGTGTTCCAAATGGAAATGCTAAGAATCATTCATAAGTAAATTTAAACGTGTCTTATGACTTTTCTAGATAATTAAATTATCTTTTAGTATACCTATTATATTGATATATTAAATAAAATTTCGTCACTATACCTTTTGAAGTCTTCGTGTCGCCGCCATTATGTACTTAGTTAAAAAATTGCAAATTTTATGTTTTAGATTTATAAAATCTTATGTATTCACAATTTTAAATAGATGCCCACATAAATAACATAATTCGAAATACCAAAAATATGACTCAGTAAAATGACAGAGATATGTTCACCTCTGTCCCCGCCGCAAATTTGATAGGCGCCATCTTCAACCATTCCGTTAAACGCAGATTTATTCTAAATATTAATTGTTGTTTGAAAAACTTGGAACTATTTAATTTACCCAAGAACAATATTAAACATAATTTTTACACTCACCAAAGATCATTTAATGAATTGACAATAAAAAGTGAAAAATTAAAATAGTTTATACAATTTTAACACCTACTACTACTACTAATTAATTTTATAACCGCTTATTCTATTGTCTTAATGCGATAAAATTGATTTTCTTAGATATTTAAAAATATATTTTTTTAAATATCTAAGAAAAGTATTAATTACACACACACCCACGCACGCGTATATATATATATATATATATATATATATATATATATATATACACACACACACGTAATATATGTTATTAATATAATTCCATATTATCATTGTCAATGTCAAAAATTGATGTTATTTTCATTTATAAATAAATTGTTCTAGATAGCTAAGAACCAACCAACCAAGTTGTTCTAGATCAACATAACTAGGTATGAATGTTGATCATTAAGAATATAAAAAATCAGATAATTAGAGAAATTTAAAATCAATCAATCAAAGAATAGAGAAATTTAAAATCAATGTTTAAAAAATATTATTATATAATAATTTCGTAAATCACAAACGCATATCATAAAACAACACAATAAAACACATCGAATTTTACTTTATTTTTAAGTTTCCAGCTTTTATATAGAACTATTTAAGAAAAAATCCTGAGGTAAATGAATGTGTTTCTTAATTTATAAAATGTCCAAAACGTCAGGTTTCCAAAAATGTATTTTCGAATACCAAAATATACACGATTAATCCGTCTAAAAGTTTCAATCCTACGGTACATTACCTTTTATTGGTTTAGAATACAGTTTTTTTCAGTCTTACTTGAAATTATTGTTATATTGCCTGATCATAAGTACAAAAAACTAATGAATATTTCTATAATTTCATCCAAATCCGTTCAGTAGTTTTTGCGTGAAGGGGTGAAATAAATTATATATCCCCACCAATGCGAAAAAATGTTGAAGTCAAATGTGTTTTTACGAAATACTCAAAATCTCCTGGTCACACACTGGACCACATTACACGCACAATTAGCAATTAAACAAAAAATATCAAATCAGTTCACCTAGTAAAAAGTTATGAGTTAACATAAATAAAAGAAAAACAATCAAATTAAACCAAGTCGGGTAAAAATAAAACGAAATTATAATGCATAAAAGTTTTTAATTACACAAGATTACACCTCTTTTGATAATTACTTGAGTAATATAATAAATTCAATACCAGCGCTCTTCCGTTTTACAATTAAATTAACACAGAATACATTTTTCAAATTTTCTCTAGTAGGTACAAAAATTAAGTTATTACTATATAAGAAATAATTTGAAAAACGTTAACCGCGCTATCTTTATTTGTAGAACGGAAGAGCGCTCTTAACCAGTATTTAAGAAATGTTTAGTATGAAAAAACATAGATGTATTCTTACAACTACATACGGCCAGGTGAATTATGGACAATATGAATGGCTTGTAGCTAATATATTCAAAGAAATTATCAGTTAAAACTCCATATACGTTGGGAAAGAATTTTAATTTGTTATGAATTAATGTGTTAGTATCAATATTACTTCTAATTGTTTTATCGTAAAATAATTCGGAGGTGTGATAGATTTTTGTCTTTTTTTCTTTATAACAGCAACTAGATTCGCTTAGACGACGCTTTTTTGAACAAAGTGTTTGAGTTTGATTTCTTCCCCGTACAGTCCATTGGCCATTGCTGATGTAAGGGGTCGGGTGAGCGTTTAATCCTCGTGTCCACGCTCGTCGTCGCGGCGGCGGTTGCGCTGACGTCGACCCCAGCCCTCGCGCGGGCGGTCGCGTTGGCGCCCTTCCCCCCGCGGCGCCCCACCGCGCTGGAAGAACGACCCTTGCTTCTCGAATATTCGCTCATTTGAATCAACCAAATTGCCAACCTGGTAATGATAATACAATTCTTAAGTAAATATATAATACAATTATTAACAAATATCATTTTATTTCAAGGACTTCTTAGCTAATACATTTAGCTAATTTTGTTTTGTTTCTTTTAGAAAGCCTTACCTTATCCGCAAGTTGCAGCGCCAGCGCTTGCATCCTTGTAGGTTCAGAGCGATGTAATATGGCGCATTCGCTTGGGTCATCCAACGATGCCAATAGCTCCTCATTGATTATCATCTTGGATACAAGCGAATGTACACGCTGTCGTGGTAATTCAAACATATCCGCCAAGGAACGCAGGGACAGAGATGCGTATACATGTGCGTAAGTGAAGAGATAAGTACGGAGGGATTCCTCTCTGATGAGTCGTCCTAGCATTGCGCGTACATTATCAGCACCGACCATTAGATCCCAAACCTGAAAGAAGACAAGGACCACAAAAGTTATTTTATGGAAAAAACTTGTTGCAATATTAAATACATAGTGATGTTTTTACCTTGGCATTCATTTTCTCATTAACGATGAAGTTGAGGCAGGCGCGCCAGTCGCCGCGGCGCATCGCCCTCGCCGCCGCCACGGCGTGCTCGCGCATGGACTCCGGCGGGCCCACTAGCGCTTGCCTCTCGCTTGCGCGCAAGTTCTGGTAGAATGTCTTGCTGATCATGCGGCGACGAGCATCGAACTCGTGCGCTGCCATGTACGGGATCTCGATTAACATGGCAGAAACCAGGTACACACACTCTAGCAATTCTAAGTTTATGTGCATATGGAATGGCATTTGACGTTGTTTCTCAATTTTTTCCTGCTCCTTCGAACGCTCATGTTGCCGTTGGGGTAGAAGGCCCTGTGCAAGCAGCTCTTTAGGTTTCCCTGTCATCATCAGCTCCGCCAAGCAACCGTGGGCTTCTTTGACATTGCCACGTCGGAAAGCACACAGTCCCAAGTTTGCCATTGTACGGTTGTACAAGATCTGTGTGCTAGGATCTGAATGCTGGACATTTTCTTGTAAGTGAGACATAAGCAGAAGATCTCTGGCTTGGAACCAGTTGTCATGTAAGGCATGATGATATATATGAGACAGTATAGCGCGTGTTCGCAGACGATCACTATCGTCGTTTGCATATATATATTTGCAGAAACGTTCCATTTTCTTGATAGTGGTTTCTTCACCTGGAGGAAGGTCTTTCTTGACAGCGCGCGGATCGAATTTATAGTAAAGATGATCAATTTTGCGAAGATAAGCACGACAAACTTCCTGAGGTGACCCATCACGTTCTACAACTTGGCACACGCGGTCAATCAAAGCTGATACACGCACTTCATCTTTTAGTCTCTCTACGTATTCATTAGAATGCGGGTCACACTCCTTAAGTAATTTAGTGAACTCATCGTCTAAGCGTTCTAAAGCGGTAAGTAAGCAGCCGCGAACTTTAAAAGGCGCGGTAACGAGTTGTTCATTCTCTTCCGTAATAGTTTCGCTAAGGAGCATATCTTCATGGGCAAGCAGCAGTGTGACCATTTGATCCACATTCTCCACAAGTCTCGACCAGTACTCTGGTTTCATCGCGTCAGAGACTTTAGGGTTGTAATCAAATAGAGCTGCCACTGTAGCAGCTCGCAGTTTCAGCTGCAAGGCATCACCAAGATTGTGTTGCGCGGCAACAGTCCGGAGCTCATGGAGAAGTTCCAGTTGAGCACGACGATCAGTTCTTTTGCGTCCACGCGCAGCACTTATCTCACCCAGCTTCTTTACAACTAATGCGGCGTCAATATCACTATCCTAGAAAAGAATTTCAATTAATTATTATTTACAATAAGTAAATATAAGTTTATATTTATCTAAAATTAATAACATTAGGTCACTCAATATTGTACACTTTTTATTTTGTGAAAGTTGTTTAGCTTTTAATATAATTCGAAACTGATAAGAATATTAAAGTAGTAATACCTTTGCAAACATCTTGGGTTTATCTGATGTAGCGGCACCTTTACGCACAGTTTCCCATTCACCACCATCGTCAGCTTGATCTTTCTTACTAATTTTGCCAGCTCGCTCACGCCTGTCACGTCTAACGCGGCGCCTGTCCCTTTCCTCTTCTTCATCTCTTTCAGTGGTGCGTTTCAAGAACTTCTCTCTTAAAGTGGCAGCTCCACGGTTTTCGTCATCAGAGCTGGAGCTAGAATCTGAGGAACTAGATCCCCAATCCATAGAGTCTGAAGAATCGTCATCTTGTTGTATGGGTCTGCGAGGGGGTTCCGGCGAATGAGCAATTCTTGGCTTCTCTTTCACTCTGTCTTCATCATCAGATTCATCGGAGGACGAAGTATCTATAACACAATAACAATTGGTAATTTAATAAAGAAGATTTAGAAATATCAGAATCAATATTATCAAAGTGAAGTATATTTATTATGAAATATAGAATAATAAAGATTTTTGCCAAAAGTCGTGATTAGTTTAGAACTAATTAATACATATATTGAGTATCGGTCAAACTAGAATATTTTATTAAATGATCTACTTGAAGTAGTATTCTCACCTTTTCGTTCATCATCATCATCGGGCAAATCGGGATTTTCTCTAAATTTGGATATCTCAGGTTCAAAATCTTTAGTGTATTTTCTCAATTTTTGCCTAAGAGATGTAAGTGCTTTACTGTTGCCTTTTGATAGAGCCTTCCGGCCATCACGATCATTCCAGGCTCCTGATACCCAATCGTCCAATTCGGTTAAGGCTCTGATAAAGAACCTTGGTGCAATTCCATTTTCTTCCTTTTGAACTACAGGAGATGCTCTAGTGTAAGCTCGCTGGAGTTCTTCAAATGATGCCAAAGCTGATGAGAAATCTTTAATCTTACGATGGTTACGAAGAGAATGTATTATTGCTTCTAACTCTTCATATCTTTTCTCCTTCATAGAACGCACAACACGTTTAGTTTCTTCTTCATCATCACTGAACTATAAGGAAAGGTAGTATGTAAGAAAACAGTAATAAATATTTTTTAATATAATTAAGTAGAGTTTATTTTACTTTTTATATATGATTAGGTATAAAACACAGTATGCAGAAGACAAAGTTGCTTTTAATGTAGCATCTTAAGATCTTCTATATTATATCTAACTAGTCCAATCAAGTAAAATCCTCTGGATATATAGAAGTATCTGACTGATAAACTATTTGTAAAATGTAAAATAATTGTCAGATTATGTGCATATTTCAAAAACATTATTACTTGAGTTTAGAGAACACAATAGAAAAAATCCATAGAATTATAGAGATCATCAATAACTCTTTTGGAAATAAGAAGTACTATTCAGTGGTATTTTTGAAAATCACCAAAACATTTCATAAGGTCTGAAACAAGAAACAACTAATTAAAATAAAATAGTTGCTATCACACCTCCTTTTTTCATATCATCAAGTCTCATATCCATAGAATATGCTGTAAGGTCAAATACAATCTAAAATAAATATGAAATTAAATCAGGCCTGCCTCAAGGTAGCATTCTTGGACCAGTGTTGTAATTTATCTTCACACCAGGTCTTCTCACCTCAAAATCACTGCATCTTATGCAGACGATATTGTTCTGCTCATTGTTCACAATGACCCAGACACTGAGACTAGACTCCTTCAAGCCTATCTGACTCTTGTTGAAGAATAGTAAGGCAAAGGGGAAATCAAGACTAACAAAGACAAATCTGTGCAAATAAACTTAACTCTGAGGAAAAACCTTGCCCTTAATGAAGAAGTTTCATAAGCAGATGAAGCTAGATGAAGCAAACACATATGGACCAAAAGGAAACCAAAAGAAAGGAGTTTTCGCATCCAATCATGGGGTATACAACCTAAAGATCTATGGTATAATTACAATGGTATATCAGTAATGGATACATCAACTCCCGACTTCGGCATTCCAACAGTGAAATAGAACATTACAGCAAAACATATAAGATCTCTTTGGACAAACAAATGAACATTACAGAACATTTGGTAAAACGAATGAACATTACAGAACTAATGGAGAGATTTTCAGCAAATGTTTGAGAGAAGCTTCATTGGAAGCTCATCATCAAAACAATACTCATTAATCAAGACTCATTAATGTATTGTCATTAATGTATGTTATTGGTCACACTGTTGTTTGTTTTATTAAATATTAATGAATGTCCACAATTTTATTTGTATGGAACTACTAGATGAGTTACTTTTATTTACCACCTGGGTTCAAATCACATTGCAAAAAAAAGGTAAGATAAGACAAAACTTAGGTATATTTAATATTTTACTATTTATTTTAATATTTATTTTTTAGTATGAAATGTAAACACCTAGCCCATATATTTTGTTATTGCAATGATTAAAATTATTATTACTTTAGATAAATTAACAGAGATTTATATATATTTCGTCATACATAATAACTACCTAATTTCATAATGGTGTAGCTTAATACATAAACATGATAATAATTTTTTACTATGTACAAGTGGATTTATGATTTTTAAAAGGAAATACTAATTATTTATTAAATTTATTATTTTACACCTTATGAACATACCGTATAGACAGGCGCTGGTGCACGTACTACTTGCTCTTCTTCCGATGTACTTTCGGACTCCGAGTCCGTACCAGTAGCGAAAAACCGACTCATTTTTATATCGGTTAGTTAACTGAAATAAGAATTTCAATTAAAGAACAGTCCGAACAGCTTTTAATTTTAGGTTAGAGTGTTGTCCTAGGTCTTATAATATTTATGAAACAATAATTTCAAGAACATGTGATCATATGAAAAAGAATTATTGTTTTGCTATAAATATAACATACCTAATTTTGTTGTGTATTAACACTTCCAATATCAAAAAATTGAGCGTTCCACGACGCACAGCAACTGCAATTAACACGTCAAAAAGGGAAGGAATAATATCTAATCCTTTTACTAAAACCACAGATCTGACTATATTAATTCCTTATGTTATCTGTGTACTTGACTACAAATTAAAAATATAGCTAACCTCAATTAAATCACCGATTACAATACAATATTTAACCGATCAATATTCATAGAGGTGTTTTACATTTAGGGACCCATAAGCAGGCCTGTGAGTGCGAGTGTCCAACAAATAAATATATAAGAGAAAATGAGAAAAAGAGGCCGGTTGTGGCGCAGTGTGACAGCGTCTGATTGTAAACGCAATCGGTTGTGGGTTCGATTCCCAGTTCGGGGGAGTGATTATATTTAAATTATTTTCACTTCCTTGTTCTGGTAAAGACAAAGAGCGGCGTTGAGTTCTACCATTCAATACGCAATGTCTCAAATTCGGTGGAAAGCAAAGTACACTCCGTACTTTTTTTTTTCTTGACACTAGGTACTTTCTGTCTACCCTGCTATGCGGGATAAATACTTACCTAGTCTAATCACGCATAAAAAAGAGAGAAATTGTTTGCTTTTTCTTTTTTTTTCATAGACACATTTAATACTGACTTGCTTTTCTACGTATAATACAAAATCTAATAGTGTCTGCATCAAAATACCATAGCTACATACTATAAATTAAGGTTTAACATAGATAATCTAGTTACTTTCTTTTAAAATAAAAAATATTTTTTTCTGTATTCTGCTTTCCTGATATTATAATCTGTGTAATATGTTTCAGATGGTTCTATAGACGACTTGCAAGCGTACTTAGTATTTAATTAAATATGAATTATTTGTAAAAAATCATTTAACTTTAAACATTATATTATTAAAAGCTTTAATAAAATAGGTGAATAATAAAGCTAACATGAGTTCTTGGTATTGAAATATGGTTATAGTTCATGTCGAAGAACTCTTAATTACTGTTCTTAATCTGAAAGAAATGTTATGCTATTTAATATATTACAATGAATAATACAAAGGAATTTTAAAATGGAATTTGCAAGTTTAATTATACCTTTAACGAAAAACATATGCCGAACTTGTTTAGGAGAATTTGACTCGAGAGATCCTAATATGTTCATGAACATACAAGATTTAATTGAACATGAAATGAATAAAATAAAACTTATTGATATACTGGTCTTCCTGAATTGTTTGGAAGTATGTTAAATGTTATTTTTAAAACATACATTTTATGTATATTATAAAACTTAATTATATTTTTATCATTTCAGAACAATGATGAGGACAACTGGCCACAAGGAATGTGTGCATCATGTGTCTCAACAGCTTTACTAGCATATAATTTTAAGCTTAGCTGTTTAAAAGCTAATGTAACCCTTTCGCAGATATTTACTGTACAATCAACATCTAGTAACCAACAAAGATCTGATGTGGATCCCATCGATATTAATGTTGTATATCAAGATCATGAATATGATGTTCCTTTATTCAATCATGCAGGTATTGATTTTCGACCAGATCTACCTGAAAATAAAGAACTTACACCTCTGCCACCTGTTACAGAAATTACCTCAACAGAAAGACTGCACCGTAAGGAAGGAGATAAAAAATATATATGTAATATTTGCTCTAAATCTTTTACTAGAATATATAGTTTAAGGTACCATATGGCTAAGCATGATGAATTTCGCAGATTTCTGTGTCCCAAATGTGGAAAAAGTTTTCACACAGCTAGTGGCTTGAGACAACATTTGCTTTCTCATATTGATGTCAATCAATTTAAATGTGGATTTTGTCATAAAACTTATAAATCTAGACAATCATTAAAAGAGCATTTTCGTGTTGCACATTCAAGTAATCGCAAACTATTTGTTTGTATAACTTGTGGTAAAAGATTTACTGCAAAATCTACATTGATGATGCATATTAAGAGTCATAAAGGCTTAAAAGAATTTGCTTGTTCGGAATGTCCAAAAACATACACAAGGGCCACCTATTTAAGGGCCCATAAATTACTTCACTCAGGCCAAGAAAAACCAAGACCATTTACTTGTGTCTATAAAGATTGTGATAGAAGTTTTGCTACAAAACATTCCTTAGTAGTGCATATTGCTCATTCACATACAGTGGAGAGGCCACATAAATGTAATATTTGCTGTAAGGGATTTGCTACATCATCTGGCTTAAAAGTTCATATGGAATCACATATAAATAAAGAAGTTCTTTGTGGAATTTGTAATAAAAAGTTTGCTAACAGAAGGGTGCTACTGAAACATATGAAATGTCATAATTTACAAAACAATATTGAAAATGTAACAATTGTTAAATGTTAAATGTAATATTTTATTACAATTTCTTAAAATTAAAAGAATAAAAACATCTTTGTTATTCACATCCTGATATCCTTTGTGCTAAGAAAATTAACCTACATTACAATTAATATGATTTTGTTGCCAGCTGTCTTGGTAAATTATAATTCTTAAGTTGCTGAATAAAAACATTAAAGCTTGTCTCAATTTTACTTTCCTTGTAGAATATATACATATATAACATAATCATATAGTAGATATGTGTCACAGCATTTTGGCATGCTAGGAAGTAAAGAAATAAATTTTTAAATATGTTAAATTGAATAAGTTAACAGTATTTAAGAAGTGATGGGAGGCATGTATTAGTACTTCTATCTTGTGGGTGAAGGTTACATCTTAGGATTAATAATTGTTAAATATTTATGTTGTGAACATTAAAAACCAAAGATATAAAAAGCTGAGGAGTTAAGCTTTAATAAATGTATTTTTCTGTATAATTTATCATAAGCATACATATAGATCTTTAATTTCAAAAAGAGATACTATAATATAAGTATGCAGTCATTTAGGATTGTTAGGATGATTAATAATAAATAATTTGTAACAGTAAATATTTATTACAAAATATAAAATTTGGTTTTTATAAGTAGGTATAACTAGATTGGAATGTAAAAGGGATTATCATTAATTAGATACATACAAGAATAATAAGTAATATTTCAATAGAACAAGAATAGGCAAAAAGTAGATTTGTAATCATTTAATAATTTATAATAATATTACAAATTAAATTTTACAATAATTTGATAAGTATATATAATTAATGAAATGATAAGGTTTTTTTTATAATTGGCCACAACACTTTTATAGTTTCATATAATTCAAATTTTGCTATACACTTCATATCCCATTATGATAAGTAAAAAAAAAAAATATAGATTTATATTACAATTACAACAATAATAAGGTCACATACATCATACATTATTATTTTCCTAAAAGCTTATTCATTTGTTTGTTTTGATGGCCAATTTTAATATCTGCAACATCAACCTTATCATGAATTTCATCAATAAGATGGTTTTGTTGTTCAATTTCCTCACCAAGTGCTACTCCAAGTCCTTTAAGTCTAGAAATATGAGTGACCATTTCATCTAAATTAGCATCTAGCATTTTATTAATCCGTTGAGTATCAGATATAGGTTCAGGAGTAACTTGTTGGTCTAAGTCTCTCAATCGTGTTGTTGGATGACTGGCAAAGTGATCAATTCCAGATGAATTCATTGTATTTACAGTATCATCTAATCTACTACTGGTACCAGCTTTAGAACTACTGGAGCTGGGAGAGGCTTGACTTTTAGGAGGAGTTTGATCTGATTTACCTGATAAATAATTCTTAAATCCATAAAATACTGACTTTATGCCATTTAGATGTTTTTGACTATAATTTAAATTAGTGTTTATTTCATCTAGTCGCTTACTGGTGCTTTGCAGTTGTTCACGTTGTCGGGTAAGCTCTTCGGCAGTTGCAATACCAATTTGTTCAGAATCTCTTAATAACCCTATACTTCGGATAGAGGACTCGTACGTACGTATTTCGATTTCTTTTTGTTTCTCTAACATTTGTTGTTTTTGTCTTTCCATATCAGTAATATAGGGCGAGGGACTTGGCTTTGGTTGCAGTGGTGGATTCCTAGATCTATAACTGTTAACGAAAGTGTCATCGTCGACTTCGTCTTCAAATAAATCTTTCCCTTCCTGAAAGTATCTATGACCAGACATTGTTAAAGTAGATTACGCCTATTACTTTGAAGATATACTCAATTTACTCACAAATCACTGCATGCAAAAAAATAACACAATAAATCAATAATTGAAATATAATAAAGGCTTAGAAGTTCAATGTGAAACAATCAAGTTTTTTTTTATTAACAAAGAAGTAATAACACTTTGCACGTAACAAATAATATAGAAGGGGGAGGTTACTGACTAGTTGTTCTGTGGCTATGACTAATCAGTGTTGCCATTAAATAAAAAATAAAACGTCTCTACCCAAGTTTGGAAAGAAAAATATATACATCAGCTTTTCTCCATTTTGATATAATATTCAATTCAAGATTTAGGAATTGGCTAAATTTCAAGCCTCTATAGATCCTTTGGGTCTTTTTTTGGCTACTTGACAGCTTTCCTCTACTCTCGTACGTTAGACAATTCCAACGTCGTGGTTAATTTGTAAAGAATCATATAACCATAGACATTCCCGACTGTCAAAGTATAAGTCTAATTGGTCCTGCGTCATATGCATATAAAAATAATGCGATATTTTGCTCTAAATTGTGATTGAGATAATATAGCCCATAAGCAATCCGAAAACGTTAGGATTAATTCATGTACTTCAATGCACATGTTTTTTTTAGCTTCACGCTTTTATCCCGCATATCAAGGTGGACAGAAAGTACCTAGCGTTGAGACGCTCCGTACTTCGCTTTTCATCGAATTCGAGACATTGCGTGTTGAAAGGTGGAACTTAACGCTGGACTTTGTCTTACCAGAGCGAGGAGATGAGACAAAATAACTTAAATATAATCACTTCCCAAAGTTGAAATCGAACCCACAACCGATCACGTTTACAGTCAGACGCTGTCCGGCCTCATTTTATTTTATAATTCAAATTAAAGTTATTAAACTTTTTTAAATATTTTTAAACACGCCAACCAAAATCCGTCATTTTAAATATAACTATTTTAAACGGATTAATCGCGTATATTTAGGTGTTTGAAGATACATTTTTGACGTGACGTTTCGAACACTACAGTAGTCCGTGGTCAAAAGTAGACTGAAATGGCATTCATCTGTCAGTTGATACAAATTTTTGTATCAATAATTACATTAATCTACCGCCATCTGTTTCTTAATTGCCTCGCGTACTGCCCTGGATTCTTGCTTAATGAGTTGAGTGTATTTTTGTCTCTGGTGTGGTAAATTTGAGATTTAAAATTTTTTATACGTGGATCCCAAGAGGTAGAGTTTCCAACTATCTTCTCTATTGGAATCAGGATGTTTTTGAATTTCAATAGCCCCGCGGATCATTCTAGGAATATATCTACTTTACCAAGCGAGGATATGTGGCTTGTCAAACATGATGTAGTCGTTGGACTTATTCATTATGTTCACATATATGTTTGACATCGGATATGTGTTCTTTCACCCTAACCCGATGCTCCTCTTTTTTTGCCCAATGTACGATAAGCCACAGTTACAGTCTAGCTTATATACACCTGCACACTGCAAAGGAATATTACATTTCACGGGTCTCAGGCATTGGCTCACTTTTTTATTAGGCTGAAATATGGTTTGATAAAAGCTCTTCTTAAGATGTTCCCAGTTTTGCTTAACTCATATATGGTAGAAGTGCTGGGTGTTTCTCCACTACCGTTGGCAAATCATTATTTCAGAGAGCTTACCACCTTTGCGACGTTGAAGACCCAGGGGACGAGCTTCGATAGGTGAAGAGTGCCCTTCATCAGAACAAGCTGCCAGTTCCCCTCCAGCGTTGTATGAAGACCAACAAGCCACCCACAGTTTAAAATATAAAATTATCGTGAAAATCAAAGATCTTATTATAACAACCATCATGATAGGACGTCGTACAGGCTGGTAACAGAACTTATAGTCGTAAGTATTTTATCCCGAATTTTATTATTTTTTTTTTGAAATATATTACGTTGTAATTTTGTAAAAGACTAATTAAAGACAGTGAAATTTGTAAATATATAAAATCACATTAAATATTTTTTGTCGTAATTAAAATAAAACTTTTTTTGAGAGAAATACCATAGAAAGGTGGTTTTGTAAGAAGCGATAGTATAAATTTTGCTATGATAAAAGTTTTAGTACTCGGAAATTTCGTTGTTGTAGGTGCCGATTTTGGTTGTCATGTTAGGAAAATTTAAAACATCTATATTAGTATTGTTCTCTTATGTTATAACTAAATAAAATTAAATATGTGGTTTATATTATAAGATAAAATTAGACGGATTTGTTTACAAACTCAGACTGCTGGCTCTTGTAGTAAATACGTATCCAACAAATGAGTGAACTGAAGTTTTTGACACAATCAAACGGAAAAGATTTACCAACTACTAAACGAACACTATTAACTCATTGTTAAATTACTAAATTAATTAATTTAAAAAAACAGTAAGTTTTGTTTTTGTTAACTGAGGTTATAATTGTGCTAATAGATAACCAATAGATCCTATCCTATTTATTGTGTGAATAATTTGAGAAATATTTTAGTTGACAACAAGTTGTCTCCGATAACAACATGTCTTTGTACGCCGATGACAAAGTATAGATACCGGCGGTATTTATTATTTTGAGTAAAAACAGCTCATCGTAGCGTAATCGTATTTACTGTCGGAAGCCACCCTGGCAAATAAAATTGGCTGTCGATTAGTTCTTATTCGGGGAAATCATGATATTTACATTAATTTCATTTGGAAGATAGAGAAATGAAAGTCATTAAGGATTTGAGTGGAAACGCTCTTAATTTCATTAACGAGGATTTATCATATAACTGTAACAAAATGACAAGCATTAGTAGAACTTTTACATATTAAGTCTAGTTTGGTCCTTAGCTAATGGCGTTTCGAAATATATTAAGTCTATCATATTTAATCGACATTTGACAGCTTGCTCATAAACTTATAATGACAAACGCCATACGCCATAAAAACCAACCAGCCAACCAACTTATAATGACATTGACATTTGACAATTGCTAATTGGTACTCGGTGGATTGAAAGTGATTTATTTTTTGTTTTTAATATTTTATAGATATTGCCTGAATAATCTAAATAGATTATCGAAGTATGTGTAGGGATTTAGGAATTTCATATATTTAGAATACTTTAGTGAAAATATCATTTGTTTTTTTATAATGGTAAATTATTATTTTTTACTCTTGTTCAGTGTCTGAATAAAATGCATTTTTGAAACAGGCTTAATTTAAGTAATTTGTGAGAGTTAAGATCTACATAAAGTCTTTCAAAATGATGGCCGGCAAAGGTAATTTGGTATACTTTTATTGAAGTTTCAATACATTCTAAAGTTATCCTTTTAAACTTTTTTTTAAAACACTTTTAGTTATGGAAACTGAAGAACAGAATAGAATACGATTTCAGGTGGAACTTGAATTTGTTCAGTGCTTAGCAAATCCAAATTACATACATTGTAAGTTATATTTTGTTAGCTATGTATTGGTATATTCATAAAGCTAATACTTATGTGTATAAAAGGGCACACCTTATTATGCTTAAATTTTTATGTTGCAGTTTTGGCTCAACGTGGCTATCTAAAAGAACAAACTTTTATTAATTATTTAAAGTACTTACAGTACTGGCGAGAGCCAGAGTATGCTCGTTATCTCAAATATCCTATGTGTTTACATTTCTTAGAACTGTTACAACATGAGGCATTCAGGAGGGAATGTGTGTCAGCACAGGTTAGTAGTTATTATTCAAAATAATTTTATATGAATTTTAAACATTATTTTTAAGTATGAATCATATTCTTCAAATTCAATTATATTTTTGATAAAATTTGATTTCCTGTGTTATAAAAATAAATCAATATAAAATCAATTTGCATTTATTTGCTTTTAACAATTATGCCTATAATTAAATAAACTAAATATTATAGAATATTAAAAAAAACTGCTTCATGCCCTAAAATGCTCTAAAACATTGCAGACCCTACATTCTATATGATTGTCATCAAAATAAAAATTTCAACAAAGCAATGACCCTTCCATCCCCTTGAGTTCTGATTTAATACTTGACATTTACCCTAGGTCCTGTTAGGCTTTTGTATAAAAACAAAAAACTATTGAATCAAATCATTTTATTGAAAATAGGAAGTTACATGCTTTATTTTTTGTATGTCAAACAATTTAACACCAGCATTAAAGTTATTGCCTCAGATCTGAAGAATCTGTGCAAGAATGTCAAAATATTTTCTTCTTTTTTTACTATTAAATGCTGTTATGGAAACAATTTAATTTCAAATGGTTCTAAATAACATCAAGAGTGAATTTTATCCTTAAAGATTTATTGTTTAAAAAAATATATGATTTTTTTTACTAAACCTGTACTTAAATGTTTATCTTATTTTTTAAGTGCAATAAAAAATAAATGATTCCAACTTAAAATTGTTTTATTCCAGGTATGCAAATTTATGGATGACCAAGCAATTCTTCTATGGCAGCATTATACACGACGGAGAACTCGGACATTACAACCTCCAGATGCTCCAGCACCACCAGCACCTCCAGCACCCCCTCAAGGTCCACCCAGACAGCAATCATAGAATTGAAATTTTGTATATAGTAATAAATCAAAGACAATATGTGGATTTTCAGTACTGTTCTAGAAAATAGTGATTATTTGTTTAAAATAGTTGTTGTCATCAATTTTTTTTTATTACTATATGATTTATTATTATGATATTGTTTATTATTATTCACTACTCATGGTAATAAATACGTATGAAGGGCGACACTGGTAAGCAAAATATAAACTGAAAATATTAATGTCCTTTTCCAATTTTTGTCAAAGTGTATATTAATATTAAGACTGAATATGTGTATATTTATAGAAATAGCCAAAATCTTTGCAAGTAAAAGTTTTTACAAATATGTGTGTTTCAGTATTTACTTTCATACACATTCTCCATATTTACTAAAAAAGTCAGATAATACATATTGTCAAGCATTGAGTGTTGATTGGCATAGCTTATGCTTTGTCTTACAAGCCCTACTACCTACCATTTAAATTAACTATTGTTTCTACTATAAATAACCTATAAATATATAGTTTTCAAAGCTGTACAAGCGGAACATTTCTTCACAAAAGAAGATATGCTATTTTCATGCGAGGCGTCTATCTAGATGTATGCCCAGGTATCGTACTTCTTCTGACTGGGGAATTCTTATTAAACTTGGACGCTAGGGCAAGTTTTGTGCCTTGTGTAAAAGTTACATGCACTGACTTTGTTTCATTGGCTTTTATTCTCTAGATTTTTAGCCAGACAGATATACCATTTAGGCTTTTCTACAACATTTTTGATGCGATGATAGGATTTATGTCATGTACGACAAGGCCAGTAGCATCGGTAAATGACCCTGCAAGACCTTTATCCGTAGTTGGTAAGTCAAAAGTGAATACTAGATATGAGAGAGAACCTTGCAGAACAACTGCTTTTATTTGGTACAAACATGTTTTGTCTTCTCTGTGATTTATGTAAAAGTGATTCTGCTGAAGATGGGATTGAATAATAAAGTAGTAGTTATTAGAACTTGCCGAATTTGTAAACCAAACCTTCTTGCCACACATGGTCAAATGCTTGTGTTATATCACTAAATGCGACGGAATAATATTTTCTATATTCCAATACATCATGATGAGATATCATGTATTTGTCGACTAATCGATGAATTTATTCAAGTGTTCCATGAGTTCCGCGAAAACAAATCGGTGAAATGGTATTACTCTACTTATGGTAAGTTCTGGGGCTAAGCCTAGGTTTTAAGTTAAGATTTTCTAGTATTTTAAAGGTTACATGCAGTATATAAATAAACTTATGGGACGGTGAGATGAAGCATTTTCCGGATATCTCTAGATTTGAGAATGAGAATGTCCATTGGACAAGTATGAATTCTAAAATAGCAGTTACTTAAAGAATAGCTGAATAGGAAAGTTATTTCATGACTTTTGCTGTTATGAGGTTATAGCCGAAGACTTTGTTGAGAGAGTTTTTTGATAGTCGACTTGTTTAATGGTGTGGTGCTGAAAGGGCTTTGATGTTTGATTTATTTTGTTACTGGGTAAACACACGAGACAAGTTCTCAGCAAATAGTAAAAATTTTCAGCATCGCTCTTTGACCATGAGTCATCTCTCCGGTGTTGTGGCAATTGAAATGCAGTTGGTCTTTTGAGAGATTTCGTTACTCTCCACAGGGCGTTGTACGTCCTTCTATTGATATTTTTGAGATGCACCTCTACTTTTTTATAAGTTTGTTGTATATTTTTTGTATTTTGGTGTTGAGTGAGTTGCCACTGATTTATAGCTAGTTTCTTTTTTTAATCAATTTGATTACATCTTAATTTAAATGAGCACTATAATATTATATTGTACTGGGGAGTTGATTCTCAGTTTGTATGCATTTATCAAAAATCCTGAGTGTGTGTCCAGCTGTGGTTGTCGTTATTAGATTTAATTTGAAATGTGTTTATCCAATGTGTTTCCAATGACTTATCTAAAGTATTCCCAGTTGTTCTAGCCACTTCTACAAAGTCGTTGTGCAGTTGAGCAATGAAAGTAGTGTAATATGAATATAAATCGTAAGTAGGGTAACAGTGAAAGTCATCTTCAGAAGTCCATTGGTAATAAAGAAGGTCCTTTGGTCAGCTGGCCAGTATGTTGGTTTACAAGTGGATTTGACATTTAGGTGCATCTTTTTTTACTCGCCCCTCTTGCATAACCAGAGATTTTAAAAATTTCAAATTTTTAAAACCAATTAACAATAATTTTGTGCAACAGTCTGGTAAGTTTTTTTGAAGGCGTTACGTGTCTTTTGTTAAACTTTAGAAATTTTTTTGGATTATTTTAGCGCCCAGTAACTGAATGCTTTTGAGTAGGGTTAAGCACGTAGTATTTAATTTCTGCGCCATATGAATGGCTTGTGAAATACGTAGTTTTAGTGGTAAAGTGTATTTCAGAGATTAGCTCATGTTAATCTCTAAAACACACTTTGCCACTAAAACTCACTTTCAAGTACCAAAGTAGAACACTCAAGAAATAATATTCTTCTTGCGCATATTGTGCACATTGATTTCATATCAATGATATAAATGCGCAAGAAGGATGTTATTTCTTGAATATGGTTTGATAGCTCATTAGTGTTCCACAAGGCGAGGAGAATGGATTAAAAAGGACTTAATTCCTTAGGAGTAAGATATTCCTCCCTCCCTCCGACCTGAGTAAAATCCTGACAATTTGTCACATTGGTAGTCATGTGCTGCATTTTCTACTTTAATAGGTCGATAACTTCGTTATAATTATTAGTATTATCAGTACGTTTTTTTGAGGTATTATAATGTTTTTGGTTCGTTCTTATAAAAGAAACTAGAAGAAATTTCGCTTCTTTTGGTTTTTGTGATATAAAAGAAGACGAATAATATCGTTGATTTTCGCGATTTTTACACATTTTAAATGAAACAATTTTAAACAGATTAATTGCGTATAATTTGGTATATGAAAATACATTTTTGAAAACTCGACATTTCGAACACTTTATAATAGTCCGTGGTCACAGATAGACTGAGGTGGTTGATACAAAAAATAATTATATCAATCTACTGCCTTCTTGATCAGATAGTAAAAATTTTATATTCGATTGTTACGGATTACATCAGCAGATTATTGTTTATGAATTTTGTTTTGAACGTCATGCAAATGATTGACTTAATATCGTAGAGATGACCTAATTTGGTGGTGGTTGGTGAAAATTGCTTAATCCGGAGAGGAGGGTATTTTTGTTTCAGAACATCTGGACATAATCCGATCATTTCTTGCGCAAGTCGGCTGCTAGTTTTGTGTTGTATTTTGATCTAATCCTTGGGACTTTGATTTTGTTTGACCTGCACTGTTTCATTGAGTAGTTTAGTTAGAGAACGTATATTTCTATCTATTGTCAATGTGTTCTATTGTCAATAAATATGGTGGAGGCTTTAGTATTTTTTCTGTTGATTTAGGTGGAGAATTATCTTTATCTTCTAAGTTAGTAGACTAAAGTTAGAAGTTGTAACTGGTTTGATTGGAGTTTGGAAGCTTCAGGCTGGCTGAAGGCGCCATGTTTGTCTTTATTTTTTACGATTTTGAACTTTAGTTCACTTTGTATTTTCTAGAGCTTAGTTGCCAAGAGTCTCTATATGGCTCAAAGAGTAGTATTCATTTTTACTGATTAAGCTACAGCTAGTGAGAGACTGCGATCTTAGTTTTATACCATTCCGATTAAGAAGGCTAACATATTTTACTCCCATGCTTGTGAATGTATATTGCCTTATTAATAAGCTTTTTAAGAAGACGATTTCTTCAGTCACTTCAATAATACTTAGTATCTGATATAGAATGATATACTTCTACCGATGTTCGTGATTTCAATCACTGTTGGCTAAACGATATTGCAATATCACCAACTATTTGTTACAATATCATCAGTACGTACAGACTTTGTATCAATACTAGAGTTTATGATGTCATAAGTCAATTAGAGTTGTAGACATGCATAGCCGATGTAGAGGTGTCTCCACAAAGGACTGTTCGGAATCAATCAATCAAATATATTTTATTACACAATAGAAACAAATAGAAATCATATTAGCTAATTTCACAGAATGGTGCGAATAGGCGAGCTTATCAAATATCTGACTTTTGTTCGTTGTTTAAATTGTTTTTGGGCTTCATGGTTCGCGCACTAGATTTTTAGATTTTCTAAACGCTTGCAACTCACTATGAAATAATATATAATAATTGTGTCTGATTTATTTAATAAACGGCTGAAGATTTTTTCTTTGTCGAGCAACACATAGGGCGCGCAGTGTTAAGTAGTAAACTAATTCAACAGCGCTCATCATACTGAAACCCATACACAGTCCTAGAAGTCCGCCGGTGTTAGCTGTAAATAAATAAAAATATATATTATGTAAAATGTTTCCAATAATAAAAAAAGTAAAAATCTTAAGTTTCTGTGCACTGCTTGTTTATTTCATTTAATTATTTGAACATTTTAAAAAAAAAACTTTTTCTATCATAGAAACTATTGATATGTCAATATATATATTTTTTAAAAAAATAATAAACCATTTCCGTGACACAACATAAGAACTATTGAATTTACGTCTCTATCGTGATACGAAATAAGACATGTTTAACCACGTGAACCCAAGGAGTCAATCCTCACTCGCTATGTCATCATTTTCATCATGTAGTTGTATGGATTTGAGACAAATTTAAAAGAATAATATTTATAGAAAAAGAAATATGAATATATGCATATATTAATAAATACTTTTGTATTAATTATTATTATTATTATTATTAATACTTTATTGCACATACAACGACAAAATACGATACATAAAATATTTTTACAGAAAAAAAAAACATATATGTGCAATAGCGGCCTTATCGCTAAAAGCAATCTTTTCAAGGTAACCACCAAAATAAAACATGCTAGAGAGTGCAGAGTGGTGCATAAAGCATAAAATTATATATATATATATATATATATATATATATATATATATATATATATATATATGTATATACATACATGAACTTATACACAAAATATATTAAAGATATTTAAAGAGTTTGCTTAAGACAATACTCTTTGAGACGTCGTTTAAATATCTCGACTGACTGGGACTGTCTGACTTGTAGTAATCGTAGAGATTTTGCGACTAAGCTCGCATATGAGTCCCCAACCCAGGAAAATGTGCTATCCATCGTGATTCCCAAATTCTTCTCCCAAATATACATACTTGAGACTTACCAGGATTTACAGATAAGCCATTGGATTTGCACCAGTTATTAATCAATTGTAGGTCGGAATCAATTTTTATAATCGCGTCCGGGATATCGTTTACTGCTACAGTTGTATAAATTTGAAGGTCATCAGCATAAAGATGATATGATGACGATATGACTTTAGTGAGATTGTCAATGAATATAGAAAAAAGTAGTGGTGAAAGCACACCACCCTGCGGGACACCAGCAAACATCTTAATCGGATCTGATTGTCTGTCGTTGAGGTTAATACTTTGTCTGTGGCCATGTAGGTACGAAGAAAACCATTCAGTAGCTTCAGAGGAAATATTGATGGACTTTAAAATTGCTAAAAGAATGTCATAATCTACTGTATTAAATACATTGGAAAAATCAAGCAAAACAAGCAAAGTGACTTGTTGGTTATCGATACCGAATCTTATATCATCACTGACTTTATTAAGTGCTGTGACTGTACTGTGTTCAAGACGGAAGCCAGACTGGAAAGGGGATAGGATATTGCAATTATGCAAAAACAGGTAAAGTTGTTCATGCACAATACGTTCTAGGACCTTTGTTAGGAAATTACAGAAATTGGACGATAATTAGAAAAGGACGTTGGATTGGATACTTTTGGGATTGGGATCACACGTGCATGACGCCAGGCAGAGGAGAATTCATGAGATGAGAGGGAGAAATTAAATGTGATATAAGACAGGTAGAATGGAATTAGGAGATAGAATAATCATACGACTTACATTATCGCAGCCAATAGCATTAGACTTGATGGAAATCACATGCTTGCGGACTTCTGATGTTGTGCAAGGACTGAAATAGAACGGGACAGTCGAAGGATGGGGAACTAATGATAATGAATCAAGAATTTTTTTATTTTTATGCTGTCGGTCATCAAATTGATGTTAATAAAAAATTTGTTTGATCAGTCTTAATCCTCGCTTGCCTCCTATACCTATCGCGTTCGTAAATTTCCAAGTTTTAGCAGGAGTGCTACAGTTGATTGACGAAAAGATATAATTACGTCGGGCGTCTCTGCAAGTTTTGTTGTTCTATAGCGTTATGTACCTGTGCAAGTTTGAATCCGTAGGATTTTTCTTATATTTGGATTTTGGAGTGTTACGCTTCACCATAAGTACCTTAATAACCTGAGTCAGCCAAGGAGCAGGAACATGTTTAATTTTTGCTGGGCGAAGCGGCGCATGAATGTCGAAAAGCTCAATTAAAATGGAATTCAAATATTTAATTTGTCATTGACAGTTTCGGCATTAAATGTGCAATCCCAGTTAATGTGACTAAGATCGGTCATGAACTTTTCGTTATCAATATTATTAAAACATCTGCGCATCACTACCGACGGTTTTGCCTTAGGTGGAGGTATTTGATACGAGAGGTACATCAAATCGTGATAGGGAAAACCCTCCGCCGAAAATTGTCCAAAAGTAGCAACACGCTCAGTTGATGAAATCTAATAGGGCTGGAGTATAGTCTGGGAAAAGGTGGGTTGCATTTGTAGGAAGAATATCAAGATTTAAACCATTAATTATGTTTTTAAGCCGATCTGCAAGTGAGTCTTTTTTAATGAGTCATGTATGGGGTTTCCCAATAAGAACCATATGTTTTGAAATTGAAATAAAACATGTAATATATGTTCGAATTTCGTGCTCAATTCGGACTCGGCTTTATTTGATAGGAAATTTTATGCTATTTATGATTTAAACAAAATATCGTTCAAATGACCGCCACGACTTTTTTTGCACTGGTGAATACGATCGGTCCAATTTTCGATGACTCGGTGTAGTATTTAGGCTGGTATGGCCGCTATAGTCACTCGAATGTTGCGTTCAAGGTCTTGAATCGTAGCTGGTTTATACACTTGAGATTTAATATACCCCCACAAAAAATAGTCCAAGGATATTAAATCGCATTCTCTTGGTGGCCAATGGTGGTGAGGGCCGTTGCTAGAAATACTCATCAAACTTATCACGCAATAAATCCATTTTGACGGTCGCAGTGTGGCATGTTGCACCATCTTGTTGAAAATAAATGTCGTCCGCTTCGATTTCATACACTTCAAGAAAAAAAAATCGTTCAACATGTCACGATAACGGTCGCCATTGACAGTAACAGTACGGTCTTCGTCGTTTTTGAAAAAGTACGGGCCAATGATTCCACCGTACCATAATCCGCACCAAACAGTCAATTTTTCAGGATGTAATAGTGTATCATGAACCACTCTTGGATTTGACTCACTCCAGTAACGACAATTCTGTTTGTTCACATAATCATTGAGCCAAAAGTGAGCCTCATCTGAAAAGATGATTTTCCTATGCAATTCGGTGTCCGTTTCCATCATTTCAAGCGCTCAATCAGCAACTTCACGACGTAATCGATGGTCTGCTGGCTTGAGTTCTTGTGCCAACACAATCTTGTATGGATGTAGGCTAAAGATCCATACGTAAAATTAGCTGTTGTCATTCTGTATAAGCCCAATTCTTATGCACGTCGTGGAACGGAAACATTTTGATTTTCTTCGATACTGGCTGATACGGCGGCAATATTTTCTTCACTACAGCCTGTCCGTTGTCGTGTTGGTGGTCTGCTATCGTGCAAAGAATATTCACTTTCCAGTTTTTGGATTATGCGACGTATAGCGAGCTCAGACGGTGCACCATGACGACCATATTTAGCACGAAATGCTCTTTGAGTAGAGACAATACTTTTTGAATTTTGATAGAAAATTTGGACAATTTGCAAACATTGAGGTAACGTGAACTTGTTCATGATTAAATGGCAAACATTACTGAACACAAAACAACACAAATGTCAAATGTTAAACAACCAAAATGGCGGCTGTGAGCTATGAAAATCCTATCATCCCTATTGGGAAACACAGTATTAAAGTCGCCCTTTATGATATGCGCCTGGAACATAATTTTCTAATAGAGCCTCAAAGGAATCAAAATAATTTACATCTAAACTTGGATTTGAATACGCTGAAGGTGATTTGTTAAGAATAGAAAAAAAATATGACTCTTAAGATAGAGGGCCACTCCTACTCCACCCTTCTCTGTCCTATCATTGCGTATTAGATGGAAGCCGGGAAGACCATATGCAGTAGATGGTAGGTTTGGTTTGAGGAAAGATTCAGATACAAGTATGGCGTGGACATTTTTAACATTGAAGGAGTCTAGTCTAGATAATGGGCAGGTATGCTCTGGGCATTGATGTGGACGATATTAAAATTTTTAAAAAGTTATTGAGCTTGTAATCTAATTGGGAATTGAGAGGATCAAGAATGCTTTGGAAACTATCTTCAGATGTTGACGAATCGTATTGGTAAAATGAACTATTACAATTAACACTATAATTATAGGTCATATTGAGCAATATAGGTAAAATACAAAATTGAAATGTGTATTATGTTATATAATATGATATGTAAAGATAAAATAAATTTGAATAACTGAAAAAAAATTAAATAAAAAACACCTAAAATATAAATATTAATAAAAAAATATATATCTACAAAAATATATTTATATATCTACAAAAATAATAAAAAAATATATAAAGTAAAATAAAATTAAACTTCATCCACCTGTCAGCAGTATTTGTTTTATATACAAAAGAAAAAAATCTATTAAAGAATATAAAAAAAATAATAAATATTGAAAGCAGTTCACGATGACAAGACGACTTAGGCGCTAATTTTGCTATAAAATCTGTAGCTGTCAGCTGTCACTACAATGGATGAATACAAATTCCAGTTAACAAAGCATAGTGGGTAGAAACTATGAATAAATCAAATTAAACTATGAATATATAAATATATATATATATATATATATATATATATATATATATATATATATATATATATATATAAATATATATATATATAAATATATATATATATATATATATATATATATATATATATATATATATATATATATATATATATATATATATATATATATATATATATATATATATATATATATATATATTTGATTTATTCAGAAAGAGAAAAAAAAGGTTTACATATCGACATAACATAACAACAATTTTGATTTTGAAATCGAGCAATAAATTTGACTGAATCACAATGGATTACTAGTGAAATAAAAAAAACAAAAGAGAAAAAAATAAGAAAGAAGAGGAAGTTACTTTTTGACAACTCTTCTCGTAGTGGGGACAACTGGTTTAGCATTAGCACCTGATTTCGCTGTTGAGATTCCCTGGCCTTGGGCTTCAGAATTGGTGGCTATACTGTCAAGCTCGGCACTTTGGACTACACTATGACGTCTCCCGCCCGGATCAAATACAATAATGAAACCATCCTTAGTATTAATATAATTCTTTTAAATTTAAGTATACTTACATAAAAATTCAGTAAGACCAAAAATTTCTCCTTTAGTGAACCTCATAAACGTGTTATCTTCAAAATAAAAATGTATGACAAGCATATTTTCACTGCAATTATAAATACTATATTACAGATTTGTAATAATTTGCTTAGTAGAGATTTCTATCATCGGTTGAAAGGTAAAAGCCGAAGATATAAAATAATATTGTTACGAATTAAATATTTTGGATATTGGACTTTATTACTCCCTTTATAGTCTTTACCCAAAATTTTATATTTTACCTTTACCCGAAGCGATGAATCATGTGTACTTACTTATAACCTATTTATTATTGACCGAACTAATGCTTTATTTCGTTTTCGACTAAAACTGACATCTAAGGCAAACATTTTGTTTTGATCAGCTGAAATCCCTGGTTTCAAACACCATTATTTATTGCCAATTTAAATGTAATGTTTGGGATATAAACCCATGACGAACGCATAAACGCAAGTAAGTTCCAACTTTGTGACCAGTCGCTACAACAGTGGCCAATATTAAGTAATATATACCTAATTAAATATAATATTTACGTGAAGTATTCTGGTGATTTGTTCGGAACGAGGCTAATGGTTTGTATGTAATGTTCCACCAGCGCCTTGTTCAATGGGGCTGCACTTGGTCGTTCAAAATAAGATATCTCAGTACACGCGGGCAAGCATTCCTCACAACTTCTCTCCATACCTATTATACATAATAATTATTATCATAAAGAACGAACTAGAAACCTTTTTAAGATTTAATCTTGTGAAAATTGAAAAAGCTCAGGGTTAATTAAATATACGAAACAGTGGTTTTTAATTAATGTTGTTTTTTTTTAACTCTTATTTTGTATTTTACTTAGAACTAACTTAAATATAAATTAAGTTAAAAGATTTTATTATGTTACAAGGTGTAACAGTATTATACGAACCATTAGATATGTATTTGTTTATATTACTGTAACATTTCGCGTCCGCTTTTCCACACACTCGGGTTGTTTTATTTTCTGAAAAGTCACGGGTAAATAGTTAATTATATAAATAGTACATATTTACTTAATATTATTTGATTAATGCATTATTTTATATTTTTCCTATGATATATGAATGTTAAAAATAAGTTTTTATCTTTATAGTTATTATATAATAACTTACTTGGCATGAAGTAGAGCACGCACTTACAAATTTCAAGCATAATACGAGCTTCGCATTCCATTTCGCAGTTTCTTAGCGTGTATGTCCTGAAGAGTAAATAAAAAAAGGATCTAATATAGATAAAAAAATGAACTTTAATTTAATTCAGGTCTTTATTTATTCGCTAGTTGAGCACAGAGGACTGCCGAAGTCATTCATCCATCGCATTGTATGGTACAGGCAAAACCATTCCTGGTCAGAAGATTTGTTGAGAATTCTAATGTCAACAGTTGACGTTGACAACTTTCAAAACAAATAAAAACAATTTTTCCGATAATTGATGTTAAAAATTTTATTTCAGGATTTTCATTCAGTCATTTCTTATTAGGAAGAAGAAATATAAAGTTTTCGTACTTATAAAACACTAATTTCTTTTCACTTGAGAAGAAGCAGAGTCTTTTATTGATGTCTATGTATTTTAGAGAGGGTTGAGCGTCTAGGATCCTCGGTTGGATCGCCACCCGAGCTTCTATACCGGTTCCGTATACTTCACCAAGTTTAGCTATGTTTGGTGTTTCCGTAGGATTATGTAGAAGAATCTAGAAATTTAGAATTTGGCGAATATAGTAATAAAAGTATATACATTAATAATATTGCATAGAAATAATTTAATTTTAATCTAAGATAAGAGGGGTTGTAATAAACATTAGTATACCTAAGTGGTACGTATAGTATAAATTATTAGTTTATACATTTGTAAATGAATGGCTGACAGACTACGCACAGCCATAAGCAAATTACGTAAATGGCGGAAATTTGTCATCTAATGCTTAGGTTCATAAAGTTAACAAAAACAAAATTGCTTGCGATTGTTAGTTACACATATTCGATATCTCTAATATTTACGATACCATTTTGTTTTAACTCACCTTAAACCCAGTACTTTTAGTTGATGCACAGTAATATTCAGCAAGATTAGCATCTAAAATTAGTGTTAATCCGTGATCAGTTCCAATTCCTGTGCAATAAATCAAATATTTGTTAAATGTTATTTATATTGTATTATATTATAACTTTATCATCTGTATTGTATTATAACTTTATCATCTGTATAAAGTCTTTTCAAATTGCGTCTTCCTTATAACAATTTATTTGTATATAATAGCAAAACAAATTAAACGATATGTTGTAGGTCACATCAGAAATATCTTCATAGATTACTGTCTGATACTTTGAAAAATTTTTCATAATTTTATTTTTTTTAATAAAACGAAACGTCATACTGGCAGGCCTTATTGTAATCGATACACACATCACGTTTCATTTTTCATTCTATGTATTATTGTAACAATTACCTGTACCTACCTAATGTTGTGCCTAAGAAAATGTTTCAGAATCGTACAACAACATAATAATAGCCAGTAAAAATGGTCGAGCAACCGAATCATTAAAGACTTTCAAACATACAATAAAAAAAATCAATAAAAATATAACATAATGGATTGAATTCTAATTCAATCCATATAACTTACAAAAATTAAACATGGCTCGTACTGTACTCTACTAACAAAAAACTAATTCCAAAGCAATTGTAACTGTCTTTCTGCCGCCCTTATTAAATGGTGGGAACAGTTAGATAGTCATGAAGTGGGAGAAGAAACAAAAATAATGTACATACCTACCTAATTTATCTAGTAGATATTCCAATTTATTCTTTAAAAGTTTCTTAAATTCAGGCAAACTTATTATTTCAATTTTCAAATTAAATCTATTCAATTGTAGAATTCTATTCTATTCAAATGACGCTTAGATTCAGAATATGAAATTTAATGTAAAATTTCTTAACTCACTAGATTAATATATTTATTTATAGTTTATATATTTTCAATAAATCATGTACACATTAGGTAACAAATACATAACTTGAGGCCTCCATGGAAATCCATCTGGAGGCGCATCTTCTGGATATCCACTTTCAGGAGTCCAATCGACGGAGGGCAATGGAAAGGTAAAGTTCATGTCATTGAGGTCTTTCCTAAAAATAGATAACGAGTCCTAGTTTAATTTTAAAAAAGGTATGTATGTAGGTAAGTATGTAGTATTTTCTTTCTAAGAATATAAGATATATTTCTAAGAATATATGATATTAGTTCTATTATTAAAATATTAAATAATAATATTTCTTAAACATGTATATCACATGTACGTTATCAAGTTATTATGTTACTAATATGGTGTTCAGAGAAGAGTAACAATGTATGTATAATTTTTGACGTTTTATATAATGAATTATAATACAAGCATACGGATTTCGAAACATCTTCTCTCGGTGTACGACGTTGAAAGTACAGCAAAGACCCTCATCGGTGAGTTGCGCATTAAATAAATCTTGACAATTTGTACTCGCCGAGTTCCAAATACATAATGCCAGCAATTCGTTGCATGGTTGTGTTACCTAAATATAAGTAAAAAAAATGCAAGCTGTGTAAATTAAGTTCATAAATGTAATATTATATTAGCATATACTTAATTGAAATAAATTTGGGGCCGTGGAGCAGTGGGATAGCGTCTAACTATTAAGACGATCGGTTGTGGTTGTTTAATCCTCATTCAGGGGAACGATTATATTTAAATTATTTTCACTTCATGCTCAGATAAGATAAAGTGCAGCGTTAAGTTCCACCACTCAAAACGCAATGCCTCGAATTCGGTGGAAAGCGAAGTACGGAGTGTCTTGACACTAGGTAATTTCTGTCTACCCTGCTAGGTGGGATAAAATAAATACTTCATACTATTTAGTCAGTGTTTTTATATCTTATTATTCTTCTTGACGTTATTAATAAAGTATAATGCCTACTGAAGTATGTTGTCTATACAAAATATTTAATTAAATTCCCAATTCCATTAGTTATATTAATGGATGTGGTGGGAATATGTATGTTGCAGATCCACACTAAAAGGCACGACTTACATTTAAAATTGTTTTTAAGGAAAAAATTACATTGAATTCACCTTTAGGCCTCCTATTTGGTAGTAATAATAATATTGTAATTGGAAGATCCATTAACTTACAAGCAGAAGACATATCTAAAATTATGAGGAAAAGGGAAAATTTCCCGGTCATAATGGCCTAAGCATAGAACATTTTAGATATGCCGAGGTACAACTACCGGATAATTGTATTATTTTTTAATCATAGTTTGCGACATAGCTGACTTACCTGAAGTATTAATGCGCATAATTGTAGTCCCTCTGGTTAAAAATAAGAAGGGTGACGCATCTGACAAGTACAACTATCGGCCTATATTACTTGTATATAAATGCAAAAATACTTGACATCTTCCTTAATAGTTATCTCGTAAGGTTTGTGGAATTTCATAATGCTCAATTCGGGTTCAAGCCACCCGGGTTTCCACAGAATATGCCATTTTCAGACTTAGGCACATATCACACTAAGGAGAAAACGCCAGTGTACGCGTGCTTATTGGAACAGTCCAAGGCTAGATGTAGTTCATTATGAGCTTGTAGAAGAAACTAGGGAAATTTTGGTATAAGAACCAAAAAAAATAGGGTAGGTAAGTGGGTGCCTTCTTAGATGAGTATATCATCATCTTACATGTGTTGTTAGGTAGTGCGGGTTAAAATCACTTGAGCTAAGCTGTCGATATGGTGCTGCTGAATCGCCAATTGTAGTCTACAAATATTTAACAGTCGCGTCTCACGGTTTAATATATATTGCAAAGAAAAGTAAAAGTCTTATGTTTTAAGCTGAAAAGCGTATACCATATGTGCTAAAAATTACTCTGAATGGACCAGTTTTGAGCATCGTTAGCAAATTTAAATATTTGGGTCAAAGATAGTAGTATGCTAGCACGCAGTTTCGCTCGTGATACTGCGAGTGATTATCCTATTATAAATAAATATTGTTTCTAACATAGTTATGCTCTATGGATGCACGTCTGGAATAAACTATTTTTATTTTATTTTCTTATTAATATCAACGTAAAGTGCTTCATATTTTTTTTATTAACTGAGCAAAGTGCTGTATACGAAGGGTGATAAAATTGTATAGCTGAAATATCATCTTTCAAATATTTTTTTGGGGGTCAAAGATGGAAGACTCGTAGCGACTGCTGCCAGCTTTACATAACCATAACAATTGTATAAGTCTGCAACATTCTATTCGCCACGATCACCAGAGTGCTGCGGATAGAATGTTGCAGACTTATAGCATGATGCTAGGGAATAATGCGCATGATGTTAGGGAATAATGCGCGTGATGCTAGGGAATCCCCCCCATCCCTTCTCATACCAGCGGCGACGCGCATAGTGCCTCGCCGCTGGTATGAGAAGTGGAGACGAATGCAGCGTTCAGGACCACCACCCAGCACGCTATTTCCGAGACGGCGGAAAGTGGAGGTCGGAATTACAAATAACTACCTGGAATGTGAGAGAAGGGATGCAACAGAAGATGAATGAACTTTTAGATGTGATGAATGAAAGAGATCTAGACGTTATCTGTGTGGTTAAGTTCAAAAGAAAGGGTAATATCAAGACCGATTTACCGGGCAACCGATATCGAATGTGTGCTAGAAAAGTATAAGCGAGTAAATGAGTCTGGTAAACTCATATTGGAATTATGTAAGGAGAAGAATTTGTTTGTGGCAAACACGATGTTTGACCGCAAAGAAAGAGATTTGTATACATAGAAACGGATGGTAGAGAAAAGTATGATTGATCTATTCCTAGTTGATCAGCGTATTCGTAGCCAAGTTATTGACACGCTTGTGTTTAGGGGTGCCGACTTGGGAGCAGATCACTATCTAGTGGTTGCTAGAATAAGGGGTCTGTTTGTAGGTTGGCGTAGCCGCACGAGGTTTCCAAGCACGGAGGCGAATAATCGCATAAGAAGCTGCAAGCTTCAAGATCTACAGATTAGGGAGGAATATGAAGAAAAGGTTTCCAAGAAGCTAGACAGCTGTGAAATAAGAAATTAGAGTGTTGAAGTATGCTGGCAGAATCTTAGGAATTGTGTGATTGAAGCTGCAACTGAGCTGTGTGGTATTGGGAAAGTAGGCTTTAGTGAAAAGCGTGAGAAATCTAGTGATTCTCGGCATTATTCGCCAATCTGTGGAATGAATGGTGTGCTTTCGAACGACGGTGAGATATTAACAAGGAGATTTTGAATGTGATATTGCCTTTATCTCAAGCGACAGCAATATGCTTAATTTAATATTACAATATGCTTAATTTAATATTTAATTAATTATAATAGTCTTGATGTAGCAGATGGCAAAATTGGTATGAAAGAAGTAGAGAGTATCATACAAAGTCTAAAATGTGGTGAGGTAACGGGAGTAGATGGAATTACGGCAGAAGTGATGAAATATTGTGGGCAAAAAATTTATGCTAGAAAACAGAAGAGGTCCCGGGCGATTGACACGGAACAGTCATCGTGCCTTTGTACATATAAAGGCAAAGGGTCACAGATGGATAGGGTTATCAGTTCGATTAGCTTGGGCAGTAAAATTTATGCTAAAATCATAGCAAAAAGATAGCAAGACAGATCCGTACTCTTATAACGCTTCATACTACGCGATTTCAGTCCCTCGTATAACTTGATTCCCCCATATAACGCGGAGATTTTCCACATTACACGGGGAGTTGCCATGTATTTCTATACTATGAAATTTATAATGATTTTCAGTTTGACAATTAATTTATTAGGATTTAAGCAATTTATTTGAAATTAATCGTTTTTTAGTCACATATGCATAATTTTTTTTAATTGAAATGTTCTTAGTTTGATTTTAAGCCCCCTTTAACGAGAAAAAATAAACGTGAATTATTTGGACATAACGCCTTATTCTTTCTATTTATATATATATATATATATATATATATATATATATATATATATATATATATATATATATATATATATAAAAGTATTGCATGTTTATGTTAACTCAGTAAAAAGAAAAATAAACAGCTACCAACATTAATAAGAAAGGAACGAATGTGGTCCCAATCAGCAGCTTCAGCCATTTCATCTTCAAAAATGTCAGCGTCCGTTAGAGTTGAGCAAAGACTTTGTAATATTTTCTTATCAATTGAGCTTCTGTATAAATAACAATAAATATTTTAATTGATTGTAAACATATATTTTAAGTGAGTGAGTAAAATTACTTTGATACTTTTTTTTTTGTATTTCATTTTTATATTTCACAATGAGAAACTCATATTTTGCGTCTACTACTAGATACTGCTAGTAAAAAGTTCCGTTTAGTTAAGGCTTACACAGAAGGCTTGATATCTAAATAAAATATTATTGATATCTATATTTGTTTAATGATATCAATATCTATTTACTGATATCTGTTTAAACTTTAAATATAAAGATTTTTTATTTATATTAATTGTATATAAAATCATCGTACCCGTATTTTTTGTATCTTTCAGCTACCGATTTCTTCGCTTGGTTAACATTGCAGATAGTTATTGCGGGGAAAGGCAGTTGACTGAGCGGCATATTTTCCGGGTTAATGCTTACAATCATAGGAGTCATACGCCATTTTGCGTACACATTGAGAATGAAGAATGCTGCACAGACCAACGAGCTGCCAAATGCTACTAGCCAAAAAAATCTATAAAATCACACAGTCGTTAGTAAAGTTATTTTGACGTTTTTTTAAAAATAACGTAATAAATAGCATGTAATATGAATTACAATATGAAAAAATATATTTTACCGCTTACCTTTCAAACCAAGTCAATTTTTTTTCTCCTATATATCGGAGACCGTGCAGAGTGGAGGTTAACAAGTATTCTCTCAAGTCATGCCTGATTGTTTGGTAAAAGTTAACATTGCGCGAATGATTGTCCTATTTAAATATATACGAATATTTTATTATCACAGACTTGTAAAAATAATTGAAATCTTTCTCTATCATTACAAGCATTTTTACAAACTATTATTAAAATTTTTGCTTTCCAAGCTTCCCTTTTAAAAAAATAATTTTAATATAATTAAAACTAGTTATGTTGTTTAATACAATTCTAAAAACACAACTAACTATTGTATACTCGAATATATATTTGTGTACTTAGGTGTATAAGTCTTAAAACTGAGCAAGTTTGTTTTATCCGTAATCGATTAAGTTTTAAAAGCGTTCTGATTAATAACTTACTGACCTCGGTTTTATTGCGGCTTGTCGGTCTGTTTGTGTTCCAGTCATACCATGGGTTAGTTGCTGATTGAGTAGCCCAATAGTTTTGCTTAAGAATAATATGAAAACACTAATAATTATTGATTTTATTTTATATATAAATAATATTTTCATTTGTGAACGATAAATTAATATAATTTTTAAAATGTTGCAAATATGAAGATGTACCAAAATATAAATTTACCTTTTTATCCGTTAATGTATTTTTTATTTTATTTTTATACTTCGTTACCATTGTTTTAGTGGAAACTAAATATTGTCCACGTGCTTACGTGTACGTGTTGTCACTTTCCACCGATGTGTATCAGTTGAAACGATCAAAAAGAACGAAAACTACAAATTTCCATGATCTAACCTAATTTCACATTGTCAATGTTTGTGGTTTAATCGGTTGATAGCAGACATGACAAATCGACCTTGTTCCACCTCAGTTTACTTTCGATGGCAAAATTACACATTTTAAAGTTATTCGTCGTCCTGACCTCATCCGTGTAATTATATATTGGTCAGTGAGACCGTATAATAACACTTTGCTTTAATTATAATACTCAATTTGACGTTTGCACGCAAATAGAACTCTACAATATAAATTATTAGGTAGTCTAATCCATATACACTGTGATCACTGATATAAAATTGTTTGTAGATCATTCAGTACGTCTATAAATTTTAAAGTTACGTTTGATGCACTGTCACCCACTGCATTAGCATCATACGTTATTACCATGTTATGTGTCGCAGTAAATGTCACGCTATTGTTACTTAATGTGTTTTAATAAATGTTTTAAAAATATGGAACATGTTCTTATCTACGAAATGACTATGTTATTTAGTGGCTTTCGTGTCTACAATAATTGAAACTTATAATAGTGTAGTAAATGTTTATATTATTATATCGAAAGTCTTAAATCATCTATGTTTTAGTTTCAGACAATAGTTTATAAATAAAACTGCAGTTCTTTTGTTTTCGTTTTATATATTTCGTTTACGCATACATATAATTATTTATTATGTACAAAAAGTATAGTAGGAATTTTATAGAGAAAAGTAACAAAAGCTAAGGAAAAGAATAGTCTGACGCACTAACACTTTAAACGTATTACTAAAGGAAGAGGAGATCGAAAGGAAGAGGGTATTACGCTACACCTCTAGCATATCATTTTCTAACATTTTTCTAGAAAGCAAATAACATGCAAGGGGTCTAACCTACCTAGAAATAGAAGAGAGGAAGTTTTCACCAACGTTGTTGGGGGTGAGCGGGGGCATTGTGACCTACTTGTGCGTGAGCCGCTAAGTGAGCAGCGCGCGCGGCGGCGACCTCAGGAGTCTCCAAGATACCAGCGCCATTGTGGGCTAATCTGATTTGAGCAGGGGGACCTTGCCATGAGGGGGCACCGTTCCATTGGTTTTGGGCGGGGGCGTTCCACTGGTTGTGAGCGGGAGCGTTCCACTGGTTGTGAGCGGGGGCGGAGTTGAGGGCGGCGAGGTGAGCAGCACGAGCCTGGGCTACTTCAGGGGTCTCAGCGACGGGGGCGGGACCGTGACCGGCGGCGTTCCATGCGGGCGCGGCGGGGGCAGCGTTCCACTGACCGTTGTCACCGTTCCATTGACCGTTATCGCCGTTCCATTGTCCGTTGTCACCGTTCCATTTGCCAGAGTTGTCGTTCCATTGTTGGGCGGGAGCGGCATTCCATTGTTGGGCGGGAGCGGCGTTCCATTGTTGAGCGGGGGCACCGTTCCATTTCTGTTGAGCTCCTTGCCAGTACTCTTCGTTGTCCCAACGGGGGTCGTATGAGCCATCATCTTGGGGGTTGGGGTTGTTTTGTGAGGCTTGTTGAAGGGCAGAGAGGTGAGCAGCGCGAGCTTGTGCTACTTCGGGTGTGTCTAAGATGTTGCGACCATCTTGAGACAGGGCAATGTTGGCTGGAGGGCCAACCCATCCAGAGGCATGGGCTCCACACGCCAACGCTAAGCAAGCTACAACGATCTGTAACAAATAGATAATGTAATATACTAATTACTTAAAGGTAATATACTAATTACTTAAATTATAAACTAAATATTAAATAGATAAAATGAATTTAATGTTAATGATATGGAACACTGGAATTGTTGAAACTGAAAGATTACTGTGTTTTTATATTACAGTATTTTTATATTTATATTTTATATTATTATTACCATATTTAACAGCATATTTAAAATTTATCTACGTTCAAGCTATCAATGAATAACTTCTAAATTTAGTCAGGTGGGCAGGGTATGGATAAAGCCCTGAAATTATTACGCTTTGATAGTGTTAATTATGGTGTAAAAAGGTTTATTAATCTTGCATTTATAGAATTTTATAACGATCGTAAGCTAATTGAACTTAATTGTAAATTGTACTATTTATAATTCAACAGCATAACTTAAGCGTTTACTACATACTGGTATTTATGAATAACTTTTTTCATTGATTATTAATTGAAAGCCTTTGGCTTATGAGAAATAAAACCAATGTAAACAAGTAGACTTGGAAATATGCAGTGACAAACAAACATTGTCGTTTAAAACGTCCTATATAAGGACATTCAGACATGCGTACAAAATATCTATACGTTATTTATTGCGTGATATATAATTTTTTTTTTTCAGAAAATAATTCTTAAGAAAACTAACGTAATTATTGTAAAAAAGATGTTCAAAATTTAGAATGTCGATTACTGACTATCATAACAAAAAGATATTTAGAAATTGACAACTTTTTCGAAAGTTAAGTTTAATTAATCATTTTTAATGTCGTACTTGATTGATGAAAATCTAATGTAACGACTATATTAGTGGAATTTGCGGCGAACTATGTGCAGAATCACGTAATGATGTCAGGGCTTGCGGTCATGTCCGAGCTGTTCATGCGGAGGTACGAGATAATCATATTATTAATTTTGACACTATTTAGAAATTAATTACGTATATAGTAAACGAATGAAAAAAGGGTTTATCCGAGTATATGTATATCAAACTTTCATATTGCCCTTATTCTTTTTTTGTTTAATATCAAAATATAAGTAGAACAGATTACGAAATTTGAGATGCTATCGTATATGTTTACATTTTTCAACCTTGGACTTTAGGTCATGCTGTGAAATGCATTGTGCATGATAACATAATGGATGGTTGTAGGGAAACTTTATTTAGCTTTGTGCGTTAGAGAATTTATTTTACTGTATGCAAAGTTTATGTTAAATGATATATAATTAAGTTCAGTCTACACACTAAATGTTAAAAAAATAATGCGTAACAAAATGATCGAATGAATTAAAACAAAGCAATAGACTTTTGCAGGTAATAATTTATAACAAATAAAAGTAAAGCAATAAGTGAACGGCGCCAAGGTCTGAAGGCTGCTCGAAGGCCACAGAGCAGGAAGCTAGCCTTCCGGACCTGCCCACCAACATACAGTGACGGGTTTTCTTCGCATATCAACATGACATTTGTTTTGTTGTTCAATTGAAAGTAACTTCTTGTTTTCTTTGTGTTTTTTTTTTATTTTAAGTAAGATTTTGTTCAAATGAAAAATAATCTTATTTATTTGCACGCCCCACACCGCATGTGCTACGTAGATATAGCAAAAATCTTATGTAATAATAATATGCAATTTTTTTTAATTTGAAAGAAAAAACGCTCTATTTATACATAAGTAATAATTTTCTATAAAGTTCATGTACATCTAATAGCGGCGGGTGATCATAATTTAATAATAATTGGAATATTGATATCGGACTGCGCGTAGGCATGCCCTTCTAAATTAGCGTGCGATGGAATGCAAACAAAAAGCTAGTGAGTGGCGAGGCGAACGACAAGCGTGGACGTTATCCGGTAGGTGCGCCACCGGCAGTATTACAGGGTTCCGTTCAGTAAAAAAGCTTGAATAGGCAATGAAAGATGAATGAATTAAATTTGAGCGAAAGCTCGCTAATTGATAACTAGAATTATACATTAAAAAAGGTTATGTGTTGCTAAAATTAGAAATAGAAATCTTATAAGAATATTATTGTTAAATTTTTTAACAACTTAATATTAAATAGGAACACAAATAGCTCAATTTTATAAGAACTTATAAATTAGATGCTGATCTTCTGATCTTCAAATTCATCAGATATAGCCCGTGGCCGTAGCATTGCAACGTTGACATTGCACTCATAAATACACCGCAAGTTTGACAAATAGTTGGATATAAGCTGCATGCTGCTCTTGAATACTTGTTGTTTATTTTACTTTTATTTAAGAATTATTGTGAAACTTAACCTTTTTTTTTCATTTAGATTTAAAAGCAAGACGAAATTATAAATTAAAATTTACAAGAAATTTTGTAACAAAGAGAAAAATTTTAGATGTACGACTTATCTTTAACCATATATCTTCGTATATCTACTTGAATTTGTATTAATACATTCAATATCTTTAAAATACGCAGGAAACATCGAAACACATTATTTGTGCTTTTATTCGTCACTCTTGGAACCTTGGACGAAATATAACTAGTCATTCCGCTCAGTTTAAGGTACTTATGTAGTCATAAATTGCATAAGTTTATGATAAACATTGCCCTTACAGAGCTTTAGTTCTTAAAGCTTTTTATAATAACAAAGAATATCTGTTTAGTTAGAAACATAATTAATTTGGATGCCGAAATTTAGACCTTTAATTATATTTTAGTTACATATTTCAAAATTATAATAGCTTAAAATCATTATAAAATAGCAAAGTAAACTATTGTTGAGAAAGTTTAACTAATCTGAGCGTGTTATATGCGTATGAGGAAATGTAACAAGTGGAGCGCGAAGTAAAAAGCATTGTGACAATGACCCACAAGTCGCGTGCGCGGCCACACGGGTACACTTGCAATTTTTTTCCTTTTCAAAATACTCTTTAGACATTCTTACATCGATTATTATGCTTATAATTGATTTATTACCATTTGTGCACTATTGTCTCCGTTAAAAATAAAAAAAAATACTAAGTACTTATATTGGTATTTCGCGATTACATTTAAACTTTATAATTTATTTATAGTGCAGTATATGACGCAAGCGTTTCGTCATTAAGGCGTTTCAAAAATAATTCATGCAATAATACTTATTAATATTAATGCGTGCACGGTTTTTGCTCTATAAAGTAATTTTAGCCGTATTGTTTTAATATACATTTATAAAAAGAATACATTTAAAGTTAGCACGTCCGCGTATCTATAATTTTACTATGTTTTCAAAAGAAAGTGACTTTGCCACTAATAAAATATATTGCATATTTTTCTAATTTTCTTTGTTGTGAAAGAGAGCTTGTTTATTTAAATAAAAGTAGGCCAGGCTCAAGTTAGCAAACTGGTGGTTATCCTGCAACTTTATCAGGCAAGGCTGTTCGCAAAGTGCTACAACTAGTTCGATATAAATGTTTAAATTGATTTATTGTATCTCAACTAACACCGGCACGATATTTATCATCGGATATGAAACTATTAGCATAAGTGATCTATATTATTATTTGGCTATTAATCATTGACAAATAATAACATATACATATAATTATTTTATAAATGTCATAAGGAAATATATGAAAGAAGAAAGTGTCGAAAATAGTACTTACCATGGATTTCATTTTGAAATAAGAAGTTAAGCACAGAAGTGAAAGAAAGAAAAAGTTATATATAGATTATAAATTGAGTTTTGTTTATTATAGCGCTGCTGAAAGACTAGTGTCCAGGAATCGCTATGTTGAAGTGCAACTTGCGTCTGATTGAAATGAGGGCGGGAGCGCGCTTATATACTTCAGCGTATGCGCAGAGGGGGTGGTCGCTGTTTGCGCGTGAAAGTATTGGGACATGCCATTGATAATAGGCGCATATCATAGATACAAAATTCAATGGCAACGCTTTTGGAGGCAATTTCGTGTGTTGTTTTATAAAATGAAGTCATACATCTATTGTTTTATGGTAGAAAATAATAACATATTTTTGGACATTACTAATAACTACTAAGTATAATACAATATTTTTTTTTAAATTTAATTGGAATTGTTTTCGCTAATAAAATTGAGCTTATTGATTATTATACCTATGACAAGAGTTGAATTTAATTTATCGATTAATAATAAATATATAATACAATAAAATATAACTGTAAATATAAAATCACCAAGCATTCGGAAGACCACTATTGTCGCATTAGTAATTAAATTTGCTGAATTAACTTGGAAAGTAAAAATCAATTACAAGGGTATGGCAATTACCGATTCATTCATTTCATTATGTTTACATTGTTTTGTTTTTTATATAAATACAAATTGCTCTATTTAATTTCTAGATAAATATTTAAATATCTTAATCCAATATAAATATAAATAATATAACATTTCCTAAAATATTTAATACATTCATATAGATATGGATATTTTTATTTTACATATATTTTCTATTTGAAATATACTTGTTTCTATATAAAAAGAAACAACGTGAATATAAAAATCGAAAATTATATCGTTTAGATATACATATACATACTGTTACTGTATACTTACTGTACTTTACAAATCATACGCTTCGTTAGTACTCATCGTATGTGACTGCCGGCATTGATCTTAATATTTCATTGACATAAAACCTTTGCGGTCTTAGTGGTTGAACTTCGTTATTATCATATTAGCGTAACAGATATTAATTAAGAAAATTTAGATCATATTCAATGAAACCGTTTTAAAATAGTATAAAATATATATATATGTATAATTTATTATAACGATAATTACTTTCGTTTATAAATATGACCGTAGAAAGTGAATGAGTCTTTTGACTAAAGTGAAATTTTGCTTCAAGTCTATTTTGAATTGAATAATAACTTTTTTGCTCTATTTTATCGAATTCTTCTACATGGTATACTCGATGATGTATAGAGTTTGAATAACGATCTGCCGCAAAGTTATCAGGCTCGGCATAAGGAATTTATGAAATTAATAGTTATTTTTCATTTTTCTCCAATAGGCTGTGGAACTTCTATTTATATTTTTAAGAAAGAATACTTTATTATAGTGTTATAATTTATTGTATTTAAAAATTTTAAATTTAAAAATTATTCATTTTTGATAAGAAGAGTAAGGGTGGCCAACAAGACAAGTTTTGGAACTTGTTTTCAGTTGCTTAATTACGTTTTGCTTTATGAATAATTTTACCAACTCTAGTGCTTTATTAACTGCAGAAAAAGGCAGGTGATATAAGTATGACGAATTTGCTTTACACGTTTAAAATTACATTAGCTGGAAGTTTTTTCTTCAAGTGATTTAAATTATATAGTATTTAAATTAAATTTATTTCAGGTGCCAGTCATGGCGCATTGGGACAGCGTCTGAGTGTAAACGTGATCGGTTGTGGGTTCGATCCTCACTCGGGGGAGTGTTTATATTTAAATTATTTTCACTTTCTAGCTCTGGTAAAAGGCAAAGTGCGGCGTTGAGTTCCACCACTCAATACGCAATGTCCCGAATTTGGTGAAATCGAATTACGGAGTGTCTTAACATTAGGTACTTTCTGTCTACCCTGTTATGCGGGATAAAAAGCGTGAAGCTAAAAAAAAATTATTTCATTATTGTAGATGCAATGAGTCACTAGCGTTTGCGTATCAAAAAAGAGGTAAAATTCATAATGGCTTATGCATTTGAACAGAATATACGCTGTTGAGACGTTGTTTAATAATAAATTTTTATTATCATTTTTTAATTAAAATTCTTTTATAATAATACGAGAATAAAATGTTTTAGAATGAAAAGTAGACAAATGACTAGTTTAATTAGTTTTATTAATGAAATTATTATATTAGAAAATTGATTATAATATTGTGACAGTTGACGCGGAGAAAGATGTTTTCAATTTTCATTCGTTTAAAAGAAATTGGTTGGTGGGTGGCGTAATTGCTCAAAGCGATCAAATTTAAAACTACCCCTAATACGAGTAAAAACTTCTTAATTGAATATTAAGAATAAAGAAGAAGAAGTGTAATATATTTTTTGTGAATATCTGGAATGCTTAAATGAATGTGTTGTGCTGAAATGTGTAATGTTTCTTAAATGGCCTAAAAAGCAAGATTGAAATCTCGTTACTAAAAAAATCCATACATGCGGCACGCTACGTAAACAATTTCATATTTAATTTAATTTAATAATAAAAAATGAAGTGGAAATTTATATTAAGATACATTAATTTAATTATAAAAAAATACTAACTTTATTTTTATTGCTGATTGTCAGCCACAGACAATGCAGTTCATTTTTTGTTTAGGTAATCACACGTTAGTGGATCCAAACACGACATTCTATGACACGTGAAGTGAAAAAGCCTCATATTTAATATCCCGGAAAGGGTTTCTACGTAGAATTATCGCAGGTTTATTATTATATATTATTATATACAGCTGGCTGTTTAATGTATATGAAGTTCAAAATTTTCACCTGAGAATGGTTCAGTACTTTTTACTTACTACAACCAGATCCTATATTTTAAATAGAATTTTTCTTCTCTAACATAGCGTCACGTTCCCACTGCAGTGTAGTGGCAACTCATTTTTATAATATTAGTTAAATTTTGATGTTTATAATAAACTTAAAATATTTTTATTTAGTAGTTAGTACATGTTGCAATAACAATAAAAATATATCATTTTATGGTACAAAAACCATTGTTAAACTTTTCGAGCTACGATATCGTTGAAGTCTTTATAAGGAAGTCGTAAGCGAGAATGTGAAGGCGTATATTATACATATTTAAGTATTAATGATTTTTATTATATCTCTGTTTTTATAATTTTCATATGATATATTTTATATATATTTAGGTTTATCTGTCTGCAATGCATAAGGTGCTATTAGATGTTGAGGTTCGCGTGTAGACTTCTCGTGAGTCTCGTTACATATAAGGTTTATCACTCGTAAAATTCGTTAGCTACTTCCCACTTTCTCTATGTTATTTAATGAATATTTTTGTAACCAGTTATTATATCTATTATTTTAGGTATGCAAAATCTGATATATCATGTCACTAATTACGTCTTGAAATAACAACCAGACATATTAAAATAATTTATATTTTCGTAATAACTTAGAATAAAAATGTATGTTTTTAATTCCAAAAATTGCCGATGAAGATAAAGGGAGTTAAGATACTCTATGCTCTGCTTTACAAATGAACTGCCATTATGTTGTGTCATTTGTCATTATATTTTAATTATTGTTATCTAAGTTAGTATTATTAATTTATTGGTTTCAATGAGCTTTACACATATTTGTTTCATAAAAGAACTATAACTTAAAATTAATGAAATAGTAAAAATATTTAAAACATAAGAAATAAAATCTATTTAATATTCGAATGTTTTATTAAATATTGCCTTGATTTATTGACAAGTTTTGAACCAATTAATATATTTACGAGTATGTTAGATAAAGAAATTTATATTTAGCATACGGATTAAACATCGAATTCTATTAATTACAAATCACTCATATCATTATCAATAATAATATTCATGGTTAATTTATGATTGATGAGAAATTTATGGATAAATGTTTTTATTTTATTTACATTTTTACATAAAATGTAAGCACAAGCTTTGTAAATAATATTATTATATATCAATTAAGAAATTTCGATTTTAATCCCGTGAGTTATGATATTAACAAACAGGAGAAATTATTTAATCACATTTCAATTGTTAGTGAGAAATTATTGCGTGTTAATTCAAAATACTATAATATTACGAGCATATTGCCAAAAACTGCCATTTACCATATGGGCGACAGACATTATCGTTTATTACGTTCTTCGACGACCATGATTATAAAGACGTTGTAACGCTTCTTTATAATATATTTATTCTAGTAGGAATTGTGTTCCGTAATTTCGCTTGTTTGGATATTATGTAAGACTTAATATTTTTTAATTTTTTTATAGGACAGGCTAGGCAAACGAGCGTGCGGGTCACGTGATGGTAAGTGTTTACCGCCGCCTACGGCCCCGTGTAACACCAGAGGAGCTACATAGAGAACTTAATGCTTGGCATCGAGATCTGGCACTGCGGATGGTCGGCGGCGTGGTTCCTTTGTCGTCCAAAGTCGAGTTCGAGGCGAAGAGAGCGCCCAGAAGATCGGCTTTCTCTTTCGCTGTATGGACCATTGTGGCATTTTCGGTGCGCAACGGCGGAAGCGAAGACTGGCTGAAATTGCCAAGTACAGCCTTTGAGAGCGCCCAAAACTGACGTGATCCGGACGGGTATCTCTCATTGATTTTAGCGATATGCTTGGACTTTGTATTAGAAATTTGCCAATTGAAGTACGTTGAGGCACGTTTATACATTCTCTTTAAGGCTTTCACCTTTTGATCCTTACTGACTAGTGTCTCACACCAAATTTGGTATGCTTCGCGCTTGCCAATGGCGGCTTGTTTGCAAGACGTATTACACCAGGGCCGTGACTTGCCACCGATTGGCACTACAGAGCTAGGGACGTAAAGTTCCATACTATAGAATCACGTCAGCAATATCAGTAGCACATCATCAGAAGAAAAGCAAACCGGCCCCCAGGGATAAGATGAGTAAGATGAGTAAGTATCCCATCCCAACCTGTTGACTTTTAGGGCCATACGCGACGGGTTGCGGGTGTTCTGCAACTACCACGTTTAATAGGCACTACACTCCATATCAGGCAGCGGTCAGAAGATCCCAAAGGGGCAACGACCTTAACCTGATACTATTCTGGATGTGAAGTCAGCAGAAGGTCCAGTAAGGAGGCATTGTGGCTATCCACATCTGGTACTCACGAAGGCGAATTAACCAATTGGGACAGTCCATTTGTCATAGCAAAGTCAAACGCAGCCCTCCCGTGCGTAGGCGGTAGCGCGTGATGTAAGCCAATCCGTATGGTGCGCATTCAAATCGCCAAGTATCACGACCTCGGTAGAGGTCAGCTGAGACAGCATATCGTCAATAGCCGATTGCATGTGCTCCATAAGTAGGTCCGTTTCTGCGTTACCACTATGGGACCTGTACAAGCATGCGTAGATTCGGACGCGATCATCTGAATCAAAACGAAGCCAGATGGTACACAGGTCCTGACCTTCAACTTTCATCTCGTAGCAATTTAGATAAAGTGTTGCCCTGCATTTTCCAAGAACTCTAAAAATACAAATTGCATTTTCCTATGTCAGTAAGTATCGGTTATGAATTATCTTTCACTGAACCAATAACCCAGACATTCATACATATATATGTTTAAGAAGCTTATACTACCTTAAAATGTTATTATTTACAAGAAGCAAATCTTTTAATATTCGTAACTCTGATTCATAAATTTTATGCAGGAAGTTCGTGCAATTATTGAAATTAAAGAAAAATAATCTTGGTTTTTGCACTAATTTATTAAGTGACATTTTTAGTACCGGTAACTGTAATATACTGTTAGAAATAAATTATTAAAAGTTTTCATTATTCGTCTTAGCGAATTACGATAATGGCTGAACATACTGAATGTGGAGTTGATTCCCACTGGTGGCGGAGAGGAGGTTTAAATTTAAGTTAATTATAATTATATATAGCTTTTGTAATGATTAGTAATGTTAAAAATTTATTAGATTAATTATATTAAACCTTAATTGCATAAGAGAACATGTCAAAATTATAGGTAATCGTTTACTTATTTATATATTTTTGAAATACATTGAAAATAAATAAATCATGCTTAAATAACATTATTTATGATAATCTTCTCAGTGTTCAGTCTAAAACTTCTATCTAAAAAAATAAATATAAAAATAAATTCTTGTTTACAAGGGTGCGAACTAAATAAGCGGAGTTATGAAAGTCGCCAACGGAAGCTTGAGCTATGTGAAAAATGTACACAAGGTCATCCGAGATAATATTGATTTAAATTTTTTGCTTTTGACCACTTGTTGGTCTTGTCTGGCGTACTCAGGTACTTTTAAAACTATTACCTTTTATATAAAATGTATAAAAATCATAAAGTATATTATTTGTTAATTTATTATGCTATTAATAGTAGCTTTAACTTATGCATTGAATATTTTTACAATGTGATTTGCCCATATACTATGAAATTAAAAGGAATTTGAAAACTGTATCATCACGGTAAAATAATAATAATTTAAATAAATTGGAATATTAATTTCTTAGTATATATATTCTGACGCATATCATAACTTATATAATTTCTGACGCAATTTATTTAATTAATGAAAGTGTATTAACATTTTTATAAGATGTTGAAACTAAGAGAATATAAATATTTTATATAAATACTTTATATAAGTACCTTATATTTTGCCAGTATTATTGAGACATAAAATACATGTCTATTTACCAAACTACTTAATTTATTTATTTTTGCGTCGACTATAATATTTTTAGTTTTTATTATGCATGATGGTAAGCCAGTTAGAGGCGTAGAAAAGAATATGAAGTAGGATTTCATGTAAATTTTATATTATGAAATAAGTCAATTTAAATGTTGTATTTTTTATTAATGTCAAAAAACATATGGCTATAATATAAAACCAATAAATGTTTAATCTGTTTAACTTTCTTAAAATGTGTAACGTCAGATAAGACAGGAAGTAACACGGAAGTACAATATTAAAGACTTTGTACTCCTTTACCAAGAATGCCTAACGATATGTCTTTTTTCCAAATGTCACGGACGTAATAATCGTCAGATAAAAACATGACAAGCTCAATGCAGGTATGCGAATATATTAAATCCTACATTGAAAAAGAAAGAATATGTAAGAAATATTCTAAATATAGGCAATTATAAAAACGATTAACCATGAAAATATACTTCTAGCGGATACATAAAGTATATTTAGTTATTTTAGCAAAAAAATACATTATCTAATTAATTTCAAGTCCAATTAAATCTAAAGCTTTTACATTACATTAGACGCGACTAGATTTTATAACGCCGATAATATCTTAATGTGAATTGTTACTCAACTCGGCCGTATATTCTATTTTAAAAACATAATCTCAGTAATACGAGCGTGCAGCGCTGTACGGAGCGTGTGAAGGCATTTTTATGGCTTATGACAAATGTATTGCAGTTCATGCTGTCGAATTTTAGGTAAATGAATACAGAAATATAATAGATTTTTTATAATATTACTAAAAATATATTAACAATAACAATATTCTTGTATAATAATTTAGACAATCTTGTACAGTCTGTGCCAGTTATAAATAGAGTAAAAGTTGAGAAATTATTTATTATTTTTTGTAATAGACTAGTTGCGCCTGCGACATCGTCTGCGTTGAAGTTGAAAACTATAGATTGTTATTTCATAATTCTGAAAGAAAAATACTTAAGTGAATATTACATCAGCTGTCGGCTAATGAAAGTCCCCTCAAAATCGGTGCAGCCGTTCAGAGAATAGCCGGAGCATAGTCAGACAAAAATGTGTCAAAAATGTTATTTTCGTATATGTACCGTGTACACGTAAACGTAAAAAAAGCAGTTATTATAATATGACAGACACTCGAATATTATTTATTTTTATATAGATTATAGATTGCATCGTGTTTGATATTTCATAATAGAGATTAAATTTAATATAATTACTTATAAAACATAATAAGTTATCCTCGCTCCAACCAAGTGTGACTTTATATATGCGAATAATAAAAAGAAAAAGTAAAATAGTAAAATAAATATTCTATTTTATCAATGATATTTTTTCTTATCAAACCATTTAAATTAAATATCCCTTATATTTGAAAATATAAGTATAATTTTTATCTGTTGTTTATTATATTGCTTCATATAATTTAAATTATTATATTCATTTAAATTATATTTAAATAAATTTACCTATGGTAGCGGCTTCATGTAATAAATTCATATAATTACATCATACTTTGAAGAATTATATTGATTAATAACTTTATAATTTAATATATCTACCCATACATTTTTCATTATATGATATTGTCCAAACAATGGATATTCGTTTTGGAGCAATAATTGAAAATTGTTTAAAATATTAGTGATTTTATAAATACTAATATCTGATAGTGTTTGTTACTAAGTCAGTGCGAGCCATGTTATAATGGTAATTGTACCCTGTTGTCAGCGTCACAGAAAACCTGTTCTAGTAAGTTCTATACAGTTTTATACGATACTAATGATTATGTTTTATTAAAAAAACTATACAATATTTAAGGCATAAAGCTATGTTAGATAAATAAAACATATATACAAATATTAAAGAGATACTATAACGTATATTATGTATGTAACAGTAGTTAGCAGTGTCGCTTAACGTGATGGACATCGTCTTGCGTGATAAGTAATAGATGTAGGTACCTATATAATAACATAAGTTAAGAATACCTTTTTGTTGTTGAAAGGATAAATATAAGCAGTTAGGATTGCTGTTTAAAAGCAGCTTTTTTAAAAAATCTAACTAATTCTGAATTTGGGAGTAAAATAAGTAAAAATGAGAATGGAAGTCTAGCAACGTTTTTTTAAAATATAACTAACTTTGCGCTTTATCATGCGTAGTCGGGTAGACAAATTAGTGTCAGGACACTCTGTTTACTGGTTTCCTTCCGAAATCGAGTTGTGTGTTGAGTGGCGAGCTCAACGCTTTGACTACCAGATTAAAGAAATGAAAATAATTTTTAAATATAATTAATCATCTCTCGGAGGACCGACTAGGGATCGAACCTACAACCTACCGCATTTACAGCTAGACACTTATTTCAAATAAATTTAAATTTATTTTATGTTTAAAAGAGGCTTTTGCTTTCTATATTTGAAAAAAATATAAATAACCGCATCTGATTTAGTTTCTTTTCTTTATAAAATTGCTAAAACGATCTTATTTTCTAAATTAAAAAGAGCAAAATCAATATTTCTAATATTTCTTTTTCCGGTTAAAATCGGTAAATTACATTTTAAGAATTTTTTAGATCATTATTGCTTGATCTTAAAGTTATTAGAAAACTTTACAAATTAAGACGCTCTATTGTTTTCTAAATCTTCTATATTTGAAAATATTGCAACGTTATTTTATATATATGTAGTGATAGATATTTCTAATATGCGCGATGACAGCACATCCCATTTCAGTATTAAATAGTGTTTTAACATAGATTACTTTAGTATATAGACAATATAAGCATTTTACATAGGTACATGTATACAGATGACGTAACGTTCTAGGTGATATAAGAAAATAAACTTAAATTCAGAAAGTATACGATGATGAAATATAATTTTAACAAAGTATCCATAGCAGCGTAAGTCATAACATTACATCAGAACAGTTGGTAAATATGTCTCCAGTGCTGTCCAAGGTTGGCGGGTCACAACATACGGGAAGCATACTTCACGAATGCCGCAAAAAGAAGCCTGCCTCAGCCCGGCTAAGGTTGCCCGTATACACGCAGATTTGGCTCGATCCATTTATTATAATTATTCATTTTAAACGTGAAATATTGAATTATTAAGACAGATGGTGACTAAGAAAAGGCCCCTGTAAATAATGTAAATCGTTCTCATTATACATATAAATAAATTTAACATTATAAATGATTAATTTTACACGAAAAGTTAAAGCACTTTTGTGTTTGTTTCAGGACTTTTACGGCAGTAATGTCGTATTTATACGCGTATAGAATGTTTTTTACTTGTTAAATGGCATACATGTACACGTATTGACATTAGAAAATCTCTATTTTATTAAACTTAATGTCGTTTTCGCGGTTTCTGGCGTTTTGAATTATAAAATAAAAGAGAGCATAGCTTCTGTTTTGCGTAGTATTGTATTTTTTAATCATATAGAATGTGTAATATGTAGTGGTAAAATATATACACCAAAATGTATTTAAAATGTTTTTCTTAATTTCACTTGTTTCATTGATAATATTGTAAAAAACAATGTAATTGACTTATTTTTTGCTGACCGTTTTGCTTGTGCTAATTATGCAAATGTATCCGAATCTGATAATCATAGTATTTTTGTAGTCATAACCTGATATTTTTGTATCTTTTTTAAACTAACATGTTATTAATCTTGTAATTACGTCACACAGAAAGTGAGGGTCGATTCCTTAAGCTGTAAATATATTTCCGATAAGACAATCTCAGTTTTTGTGTAAATTTTACTTTAAAAGTGATTATAACTTTAAATCAACTTATTGCAACTTGAACTTGATTGTTTGCAAAGAACTGGAATGTCAATTGCCTTCTAAAAGAGTCAAGTGTGAAAGGCGCGTGTCGCTAGGCACGACGCAGGCGGTATCTACTAATAAAATTGCGTTATTTTTTAATAAGTAACACTTTATTGCATTTTTTTTACATTTCAAAAAAATGACATTGTTAGTAATATTGCTTTCTAACAAAATTTTAACAGTATTTTAAAGCTGGAAAGGTAAATTAATATTATTATTATGGACGTAATATGTATGTACTTGGTTATTTACTATTTGTGACAGCAATAAATAGATCAAAAGTGACAATTATTATGAACATATTTACAGCCGTTGGTATGATTTTGTTATCAATCATTTTTATGTTCATGCATGTATTTACGTTTTTGAAATTAATGACTGATATAGATATAATAGATATGGATATGATATATATGGATATGATATATAGATATTGCGCAGATTATTTTTTTATATAATTTAGTCAGATATTTTAAATAAAAATGGAAATTTAATTTACACATTTTAATATTTTGGATTTTTTGTGTATATAATCTTAGTTTTTCTGGGCCGGACGTGACGCCGTTTAAGGAAAGCGTTTTAAATCTTATCTATATGTATGTCTATTCTTAAGAGATTAGTATTAATATATTGGAAGTCTTATTTCATTTTAATTTTTTGGTATAGGTATATAATATAAATTTTTTGTCTGCGGTTATATGAAAATTAATTGCTTCATTTAGGCTTGTTTTAATTTCTTTATAAAATTATTGTGTGAAGTAGATAATTTTATCTTTTTTAAAATATTCTAATTTTATATAACTGGTATGATCTGATTTAATTAAACTTTATATGAATTAAAAGTAAAATTGCCGCGCAAGCAACGACATATATTAAAATATAGTCTATATTTCGAAGTAGTACTTGTTTAAAAGAATGCTGCAAGGAATAATTGGAAATTATAAATACTTTGAAACGATCGAGAAACTGCATACCTACTTACGTACACTTTTATATGTAGTACAAGTTTTCTTCTATGTTTCTATATGTCGATTTCTTTGTTTTAAGGTTAGCCAGGCCGTCTGCGAGGTAAATATTTTATACATTTAATAAAAAAAACAAGTTCCTGTAAACGTTTACATAGAAATTATATATAAGGCGCGTGGCGGAATGTGTTGAATTAGATTATGTTCTGCTCATTACGTTAGAGGTTACTGCTTTTTTCTTCATTACAGTACGTCGCATTGTATGGTGAAACATTTGATCCATAATTATACGAAGTTCATATTTAAAAACATTTTCTCAATCTAAGTTAGTTATATGAACTATGAAATAAATATTAAATATTTAATTATGAAATTCTTTAACAAACACTTTATTAAGTTACATTGACTTATATAACTTATATATTTCGACAGACATGGCATTGGTTAATTAATATATGATACTATGAAATAGATCAAATTCTTATAACGTAAAAAATTTAAACCAAAGGTCAAATTTGATTAAACACAATACTTACTTGTGTATTGCTACATGACATACTCGTAAGTACGTAAGTAGTGTGCCTTGTTACAATTGTAGTTGGTAATTTATATAAACGTACTTATAACACACGAACCAAGATTTATATTATATAATACATTGCCAACTTTACCAAATGAACGTATTAGTTAGATTTGTCACAATCGGAAATATTTTTCTTAGTCAATAAATATGATTTTCGATATACATATGTATATTTATTGTATTATAAAAAAAAACAGACACTAATATATGTATACGTATTATAAAAAAAACAGACACTAATATATATAAAAATTGATAAGTCTATTAATATAAAAATATATTGGCATTCAGTAATGACAAACAGATGGACGATTGTGAAGTGAATACATTAGTAAATTATAAAATCCTTGCGTATTTCCTGTAATTTAAATTTTTCATTGAAACAATTTGCAAGAGCTAAATTTATCATCTCTTGTTATGGTATCAACAACGGAACATGAAAAATCATTAAATTCCCAAATAAAAGATATAATTTTATGTATTTATTACACGTTATAACATTGATAAAACAAATAAAGCATAAACACATTAAATATATAAAAATATTATATGTATATAATATATATACATATATATATATATATATATATATATATATATATATATATATATATATGTATCTTTAACAGTATTAATCTATAGAAAATTGCAACACTTTTCCCACATTTCTTTTCTTCGGATCCGAAAACAATAGAAAAAACGTGTAGTATGTACCCGATATCCTATCCAGGAGGATTAGAATAACAAAAACCAGTATATAGCATGTATAGTATATACATGAATAATTTTAATTTGATTAATAGGTATATGTTAATAGCAATTTAATTTGCTATATAAAATAGTATATTTATGTATGTAAATTTGCATATTTGTGCAATACAGGTTACAATATTCTCATTTGTTTAAATTATGGCTGTAAAAGTTATCTATACTTATAATACGATATGGTAACAACAATTAAAAAGTGTGAAGTATATAGGCAACAATATCCATTAAATATCATCAAAATATAATCAAGTATAAAAATATTTACGTAGCTTATAATTTAATTAGGTTAAACCTGTGTCGGTGCAAAGAATTATGCAATATTTGAAAAAATAATATTACGTTATATTTCATACGAATACAACGTGTTTGAATTACGAATAATTACTTACAGCTTAATATTATCTTAAAAGCTTTTCTTCCAGATAATTCGAGACATTGCGTTGAGAGACGGAATACCAGTCAACACTAGATTTTTTATTATCAAAGATTATTTCTATATATAAAAATGAAACCCATAAGCAACAATGTTTACAATCAGCCGTTGTTTCAATGTCTATAATTTTTTGAATATGTAGTTATAGCTAAAAATTAAAATTTTATAATCTTAATAAATATTTATATTATATTTTTGACAATATTGTATGTAATAAATAAAGTACTACCTAATAACACTGAATGCCACATGTTAAAAAATAGCGTAAATACAAGTGATGTTGATATTGTATGTATTTTTTTATTATTGATAAATAAATAATGGATCAATTAGATATTTTACCGTTTAATATGCAGATAAATTGTCTAGGAATTATAAATTACAAATAAAACAAACACCATGACGTGACTCAATAAAATCAACGTTTGATTGAATCATGTTATATTTAGTTGAATAAAGATTGTTCCCATTGCTGGAGGCGATGCAGGTTTGGTTAAAATAAACATGTTACATATGACCTAGTTTTTATATATTTTGGCTACCAAGTAAACTATAATTAAACTATTAAAACGTATAACATGTGTATAATTGGAATCAAAATTACTTTCGCAATATATGTTATTTGAGGTATTTGATTGTTTGTTTTTCAAATTCTAAAATATTGTAGGCTCTTATGAATCATACAAGTGACTAGTTGAAAAGAAAATTCTAGAGGAACGTAAATTATTACAAATTACCATTTCAGTACGTGTCGTTCTGTAATCCAATTTAATTTTTCCCAATAAGGCAAACTTATGCTACACGTCTGCAAAAATGACTGCATTTAAATGTTTCTCCGATAACTCTTGACTTAGGCATATTTATTTAAAAAAAAAAATCTATTAAACTTGCTAATAAGTGACTTTAAATTAATAAAAAAGAAAAACAACTTGGATACATTTTAATAATAAATTCTTCGATTTTCGCGATTTTGACAGATTCTAAGAAATGAAACTTTTTAAACGGATTATATTTTGGTATTTGAAAATAGATTTTTGAAAGATAGATAGATACCTAATGCAGTAAATATTTACATATCTTTATGATGTTTAGATAATTCAGACAAACAAAAAAATGATATCTATTTAGCATAAGGCTAGAGCAATTGAATATTAAAATATTATTTGAATTTGGTCATAAATATTATTAAAACCGACCTTAATATCATTGTTTACGTGTATATTGCTTTTAAGACCTTAACAATCTCTGAGATCAGATGAGAGACGGGTAGTGTAATGTAAAATATTATAATACGATTTCTTTGCAGTGGCAATGGATTCAGATATAAAGAGTCTTACTGGCATAATGTTCTGATTGATCTTGAAAGTCATATATCGTTTAGGTCAAGGTAGAATGAAAGTGTAATTTGCGTTTTCATCCAGTACAATATATTTTAATAGCTTATTCATCTTATCTTATCTGATATGGTTTAGTATATGTTTCTTAATACGCTTTTATGATCATAATGAATATTATACTTGTTAATTAACGCTATCTTGGCGAAGTGGAAGAAACTCGACTGTGAATCGGCTGTTGTGGGTTCCTTGTTCCTGCTATGTAGAAAATTAACTCGATTATTAACTCGTTTTCAACGAGGTTCAACAAACGAGTCACTTTACTTCCTTCATTTTGTTACAAATTATATATATAATTAATATATTGTTTAATTACTTTTGTAACTTAGGCGATAAGCATGTTATAATTTTGTTTTATTTGGTATTGAGGTATGCAGTTGCTAGTGTCACAAAGACCACAATAATATCTGTACCTTTTTGAAGAGCAACTTTATAAATATAATATAATCAATTGTAGTGGATGAATTAAATACCCGCCCAATGGTAATCAGCACCAGTTTTAATTTAGGCTTGCTACTTACTTAATGTATAGCGCTACTATTTACAAGTAATATTTTACTAAATATTTATCATTTGGATGTTATGGCATGATAATATTTGAATTTTTCTGTTTTTCGTAAATGGATAAATAAGTGGATGTAAGATGGTAGAGGGTAAAATTGACTTTATTCCTATTTCTGTAAGAATTATAAGATTAAATATATAGTGTATTAAAATTAAATATATAATATATTGATATTATGTATTTTAAATACATAATATTATACATAAAATGTATAATATATTGATAGTATGTATTTTACTTAAGCTATACTTAAGTGTAAATTTGCCATGGTCGCGCTTAGCTGCGTATATCGCGTAACAGGGGCAGTGGTCAGTGAGCCGCGCGGTTGATAATTGCAACTAGTATATTCAGTTTATGTATGTACTAGTTGACATTGTACTTCTTTTAGATGAAGGGCCTTCGTTCAAGGGCACGCCGGTGGAATGTATTGGAAATAAAATCACATTGTAACCAATGTGATTTTATTTTCAAATTCTAAATTATTTCTAATTATACGCAAGGACAATAGACAAGAAACTTGATTGAACATTTTTTGAACATTTTAAATAATCTGAGTAGTTTATGTGGAAGTAATTATCTCACTTTCTATGAAGATTTGAATTATCATATAACAAAGGAATTCTGTGTAACTTGACGAAAATGAAACGTTACCAGACCGCAAATGAATTTATAGTAATTTAATTTATAATATTTTAGCTGCAAATCTTTAACGTATCGCGGTAAAGCCAGATAGAAATTAGTGATAACATATTTTGATCTATATATTACTCGCAGTTTTAAAATATTTTGCATATAACGCCGCGCCATGTCTCTTTGTTTGCGTCACGAAGACAATTATTCCTTAATTGTGCTCTTATAAAAAAATATTCTTAATTACAATAGTAAAAATACTACCTTAGACCTTACATCGAGCTCTTATAAATACATAAAAGATTAGAAAATACATAAAAGATTAGAAATTAATTAAATATGGTTTTTATATAATAATTAATACAGGAATTTATAAAGGTTTTATTTGACGACTAATGTTTGGCACTTGAACTATAAACTTACTATATTAAATTTTATCCCATCTACATATAAAATGTAGTGGCGTGCAGGTAGTGAATGTATTCACATACACACACTCACATTTATGTATATATATATATATTATTTATGTATATATATATATATATATATATATATATATATATATATAGTTACTATGACCCTGCTATATTGACTCTACTTTTAAATTTACAAAAATAACATTCCCAGGAATTAAGGAAGTGAGAATATATCAAGTTTAAAGATATTTGAAGGAAACTGAATGTCAAATAAAAAACTTTTCGTATCTAAATTAATGAACGCACTGCATTCTGGAGCCTCTTCGATGCATGCAGTAAATAAAAGATAAAAACAAAGATTTTATGTTTTTATGGCATTAACTTTGTCATTATTTCAATAGTTAATGCGAGTTGTTTTATTACTTGATTTTTATTTTGTTAATATTATATGTATAATATGTATATATTTATTCGTATGTAGTAATTACAGATGATACCATTATGGAAGAAAGAGTTTGAATGCACGTGATGGTTACTAGTTTATGTTCCAATTAATGGAACTGTTTATAAGAAGTTACATTTGACACATAAAACTAACTAGTTTTGGTATGTCAAAAGTGTTTATCAAACATGTGTTAGAGTTAGTTATACTAAATATATTTTATTAGTCATTATTACATATTTTCATAAGTTTGTAATGTTTTTTTTAGATAAATTTTAAATATGACATTCCTCAGTATGCATATCTTTATATAAAAAGATCTCTGTTTCTTATGAAAATATCCCAGTCCTTCTTTTTTTTTGTCGCTGGGACATGCAATTTACGCAGAGCGTGCGCATGCAATGCATAGTGCCCCACGGACGGATGATACTGTAGGACTCATCAGTGAACCCAATACTACCCACTAAAACCCAGCGGAAAACTTCTCCACCTAAATGAGACGCCGCAGGATCGCTTGCGCATGCCACTACGCCACCTCGGTGTATAGCCCGCCTATTGCAGGCGATCGTCGCCTTTAGGGGGTTTGGGTGGGTTGGGTCGCCTTTAGGTGCTATTAGGGTTTCCTCCAGAGCACCTGCAGGCCTGATGACTTGAGGCCGCAGGCCTGATCCTTTAGGGTAGGGGGAGTTGAAGATGCGCATATCGCCTTCTCCTACCCCTGGCCTGCGACGGCGAAGAGGGTTTTCATGTACGATAGACTCGCGCACCCGCTCCACAGCCTCCTTCAGTGCGATAACTGACTCGCAGAAGGCCAGACCATCCAGCACACAGCACACTGAGAAGTAAGAGATTCCTACCCAATACTGCCATCAAGACATGATGCTGTGAGGCCCAAGCGGGGCACTCAACCAAAGTGTAATGCATGCCGGTGACATCTCCCGACGTGCAATTTGGTGCAGATGCCCTGTTAGCACCTGCACCAACTTGAACGTCAGGACCCTGAAATTTCTCGTGGCCCAGCATTCAAGATGAGAACGAACTGCTTCTACCGTCACCTGCCACCGGGGACCCCAAGTCTTCCTTCCATCGTCGAATCATGGCTTCATCCGCTCTTCTGATCCGCACGATACCCTCTCTCGATGGAAGCTTTCCTCGTGACCGCTCACTTACTAGGAATGCGTGAACTTTGGCCAGCTCTTCCACCTGCCACTCCCAAGGTGGATCATCAGCCAGGAAAGTGGCTGCCGTCCATGACACCGTACGGTATCCCCGTATTGCCCTCACCTCTGTGACCCTCTGCGCTTTTCGCAATTGGGCTCTGTTACGAGCGGTGAGAAAATCCCCCACACGGGTGCAACTATTGCAGCCTCTTTGGCAAGCTCTATATCAAGGCGGCAAAGGGTGACAGGAGATCGCATACCTAATATACTGATGGTCTGACAAGGTCTCTATGTCCTTCTCTACTCTCCAGTATTTTATATGAGGTCAACGGACAGAGTGGCAAATGAGAGGTCCACAACAGACCTTCCATTGTGTCGTAAGTGAGAGCTGTCCCCATATTGAGAAAGAATAGCCCAGAGAGTAGTGCCCACATCTGCACAGCTTTTCTCTTGGTGTCTGAGGTAAGGTTGCTCTACGCCCGGGACTTGGCATTGAAGTCACATAGTACTAAGATTTTCCTAGATGACTGCTGACAAATCGCAGCTCTAACGGAATCAAAGAAAATCTCCAACTCGGCTAGGTTGCAATTGGGAGAGAAGTATATACCTATTATGAAGTAATCTCCTCACCCTGCTACGACATAACCTGTGCCCTTCTCGAAAGTTGTGAGAAGAGAGTTAGTGTCGGTACTCCCAGAGACAACTGCGACTGATTCGTTTAAGTCACACATCTGGCGAGGATTTTGAGGTATTAATTACGTCTCAACCAACTCCAACGTCGATACACCACTCCGCCATAGATTGCAACAATAAGTCCTGCGCACTAGCAGAGTGGTTTATATTAGTCTGAAGGAAGTATGCTTATTTCCTGTCCATTATGACGACATAGTATCTTCGTTCCGTCCCTGACTTGGGCCTTCGGCTCAAGAGATTCCAGACCCAGCAGTTTCCATCCCTATGACAGGCGGTGGGCGACACTCAGCACTACCAAATATGCCGGCTGGCCTTTTCGCATCCGTACAAGCCATGTATCACGACTCAGCCCGAAACATATGAGATCTGTGCCCCTCGCAGCCGCAGCGGAAGCACAGATGTTCCCTTACAATTACTGTGGCATACTTTGGTCTGGAGTGGCCTAAAGCTAAACATCTGAAACACCGCAAAGGGTGCTCTTCTAGAATTTGCACCTTGACAGAGCTCCAGCCAACCAAAATTCCCATTGTTACGATGGTATTTGGTATGGTATTTTACTTGGGCATCGTACCACCGCTATCTTCATACCCACATTATTTCTTATTGCTGGGTTTCGAGCGAGAGCTGCGTCACTATGCTTCTGTTTACGCCTCGGTCTCTGCCTTATATCAACATTTATCTCCATCCCTGAGCCCGTTAAAGGAGCAACCACTCTTAAAGAATGTTCACAAAGAGCTTTCCTAGAATCTCCTGCTAGTGGAGGACGCGTACTTTTTGCTGGCAAGAGACGCTCTTCGATACCAGCAAAACGAGCCTTGATCATAGTTCCTACAGAAAGAACTATGGATGGCTTCAACTCCTCTAAAATTTTTTCACTGATGTTAAGAGTTGACGCTAGAATCTACGGAGAATTTCCAGAGGCTACCAGGTTCCCTCTTAGGTCCTGCATGTCTTTATTATATGGTCATAGCCCCGTCTGCAGTTTCTCCATATCCTCAGTGAGGCATCGTTTTTCTTCTCGCACCTGGCGAACCTCTTCACTCTCGGTGCGCGTGACAAGAGAGTCGTCAATGTCTGTGAGAACTGCAGCAGCGTCCTTAAGTTTACGCACAAATGTGCCCTTAAGGTTGCCAGACTTCTTCGCAACCTCTAGTATCGAGGCTAAATATTCCTAATGTGTGCTCTCTTCATGAAGGTTCTGCCCTTAACGAGTGCGTGCTAGACCATGTGCTTTTGGAGGCCTACCCCTCCTCGAGGTGTGACATTTTGTCCTATGCACCGCATCGGTTTCTGAGCAAGAATCAACTCCATTTTTTCCATCTTTTTGCGCTAACAGCCGCTTACGCCGAACGCGCTACGTAACTTCCGAAGTGGAGTTCAAAAAACCTACATCATCATTCTTGTTTTCATTGTCCATACTTGTTCCTAGGAGTATGGGGGAAAAATAGTCCGTCCCCTGTATTTAGATAAGCCTAGCGTAACTCGCCACTGGTGTCGGCCGGTACCCTGGCGGGGACAGCGGCAGCGATCATCCCATCAGCCACGCACCCCTTGCGCTGCGTTGTCATTTGGGTTGGAGTAATTTGTTAAAGAGGTTTTCATCCTCGCAGCACGACTAATTAAGGTAAGACCCTCGATTCCACACGAGATTACGAGACATGACCGCATTCTTGTGTGGAGTTCCGATATCATCGGCGATGGCATAAAATCCAGTAGATCGTTACGCCAGCGTATCGGTAGCGTTAATACACGTCACGCACGCCCTTGCTCCTCACACTGTGTCTTCTGCTAGTCAGAGTAACACGCGGAGGATAGTCGTCGCATCGGGTTATTCGCCGCCGAGCAATTACTACCCAGAGAAAAATTCCTTAGGAAATAATTACTCGCCGCCCGGGGAGCATCGGCCCGCAACGCTGCCGTTCCCCCCGAATGTAACAAGCATTTGAATGGGACTGACAACAAGCGAGCACACGAGAAGGTTACCCGACGTAGCCCCCCAAATATCCCAGTCCTGTACTAACCTAGAGCTCTGCCATCCAATATCTATTTATAAAAGAAACTACCTAACCCTATATATAGAACTTCACCTATCCCTATATATAGAAAGGATGAAAGGACTACGATCAATAAGTGTTATTATTATTAAGATTAGTAAAAAATATTTCTACTGTATATTGAGTACTGTAACTGTCATAAAATTTAACGTTGCTTAATCATTGTTAAAATTCATCTATCTAATCATCCTGCAGGTTTGGAGAACTTGTAAAAGCAGAACTTTTTAGTTTCGTGCATACATCTTCTATATTTGAAAGAGGCGCCATTATAGCCATAAACTACTTAGTATGTATAAAAATATATATTAAAAAATATTGTTTGTTGAATAGATTTGAATTAATAGAACTCTCAAAGATCATATTATACTAAGTGATTACGCATTATATTTGAAGGATGCTAATAAAAATAAAAGTAGATAAGATTCCTTGTAATTTAAATGTATTTTATATAAATAAAAAATGACGTGTTAAATAGTCAATTATATAATTAAATTAAATTCCTTATAATATGCATTTTGTCTATCAACCACTGAGATATTTCTACTTATAGGAAAAACCACACAGGATGCAAAGTGGACCTCTCTGACTACCTCTATAAGTAATATTACCTCTGGTAGCTAGTAGATAGGTAGGTACTCACCTACCTGTATATTTATGGATACCTACTTCTTATTATCCTATAGACTTAATCAGGCTTTCCCATGTAATACCTATATGCACGTAAACGCTGCATTCAAAATGGAATGTGGAAACGTTTACACAATGTAGAAATACGAACAGACATGATATAGTGTCAAAGTGACCTATGTTTTGGGCTGGCCTGAGCATGCAAATGCATATTTTGTAATAATAACACAAATACTTCCGCTTACTTGGACAAGATTTTTTCCTTTTAATATTTAGAGATAAATTTTATATAAAGAATTTACGCAAAATGATTATAAGATTGTTGTAGGAACTATAATAAAAAATATTTTTTACCAAAAAATAAACTTTAAAAGCCTGTTATAATATTTATTACGTTTAATTGATCGTGACCTACTTTAATCACCGTAATACTAAGTAGTACTTTAGGCATGATCATGACTAAAAGCCTGTCACAAAAATATTCTTTATATATTTCCTACTAGGAAACAAATACCTTTACTTTGCCACAGTAATATTTATTATCTTAAATATGGAACAGAACGATAACTACGATTTCTTTATATCGCTTATGTTATGCGTTCTTATTATAAATATAAGAAAGGCAAACTGCGACTATCGCCTACCTAATATTATTTGTAAAAATGCATTATAAGTATAGTGTTTTAATACTTATATTTATATTAAAAGTTTTAATACATTTTAGTTTCTAATGTACAGTAAAAATTTTGATATAATAACAAAAAGAGTGGAAATACTACTTAAATGAACACAAACAATTTTTTATATTTACAAAAACGTAGATACTTATGTCGTGAAAAATGAGTTTCCTCATTTCCATGTATAAAAAAATATTCCTAATTCATGTATTAAAATGTTTTAAGTAAATGTAGGGTTCCTTAAGTGAAAATATGAATAAAACCTATAGTAGCGTAAATCATATAAATCAGGGAAAAGTTTAACATTGCCAACTTCTCCACATTGCGTTGTGACGGTTGAATAGTCATCTCTTTTTTATTGCGATATCACCACGCCATTCGTAATTTTGTAAATTCAAAAAAATGTCGATAATAGCAAAAGTACTCATCTAATATAGTATTAGGTAATTGTAAGAAATAGTAATAAGTAACCTTGTTCGATCAACGCCGTGAAGTAATTGCTGGTTACTTTGTTTCTACATACATATATATATGCATATGTACACATATTTCACATAGATACATTAAATAAATGAAATTCTATGCAATCCTAATTATTTAGTTAAAATAGTTTTTGAAGTTAATCGGCCAACCGCTCTTATTTCTTAAATGTATACATAACGGTATTTTATTGTGGTGCGGTAATGCTTTGTTTATGAATTAAGTAATTATGTCAATTTAAGTCTAAAATATAAATAGTATAGGCAAGATAGGTATAGGTATAGGTAGCATGTAACTATGTATATACGAGTACATATAACTTAGGGTTCTAAATTTTTAATCTTTGAATATAATTTAAATTTAATTATTTCTTAAGAGAGTACCGAACGATTGAACCCACAACCACCCTACCACCATCATCACAACATCACAATAGCCTTAATCAATTGTAATGAGGCAGGTCGTGGCGCAGTGAAACAGACTCTGACTTTAAACGTGCTCAACCGAGGGCTTCGATTTCCATTCGGGGGAATTATTATATTAAGTTTTTTGTATTTATTCGTTCGGATAAGACAAAGCGCAGAGTTAAGTTGAGTCCTGTGTGAATGTCCTGACATTAGGTTACTTCTTGCCTACCATGCTATGCGGTATAAAAGAGTGAAGCTAATTAATGAGTCTTGAAATAAAATCAATGATATATATAAAAGATCCCTAGTCAGTGATTGTGACCATATTGTTATTACAATAAAAAGTGGAATAATTATCTAATTAAAATTCTTTTTAACGTTATATAAATTCTATTTAAAAATTAAAACAAATAACAATTTATATATGTTCACTAAATAATTAAACAAATATTTTCTTGTAAAATTAATAAAAAATAGTTCAACGTAATGTCGAATATAGATCTACGATAATGCCAATAGCGAATCACTGGACAAGTAGATATAGAGATTTAGAGAGTAAACAAACAGATAACGGCATTGTTTAGGCGAAGTTGTTGTTGCACGCCTTTTGATCACGACTGTCATTATACTGATGAATGAAATTGAAAATTTAATGTACTTTATTTTACTTTGTTTTACTTAAACAGCTTACACTACTTGTAGCTCTTGACTGTGTTTACAATAATTATGTTTACAATAATATTTGTGGAGTAACCACAAATATTCAGCTACTCCATATAGCTGAATATTTCTGGATTCGATTTTTATTAATTACTAGCGGCCGGTCCGCGGCTCCGCCCGCGCTAACTCACAAGCATAGTTACTTCGTTCTTTCACCTGCTCACGTTCTCGCTTAAATCACAGACTTTGCAACAATTAATAATTTTATCAATTTATGAAACTAATAATAACCCTAAGACTCACTCACCAAAATCTCTACGACCTACAACTAAAACAACGTATCCACATATACATATAATAAAAAACCGAATTCTGTGCGTGAATTATTTTTTTTAGCTTCACGTTTTATCCCTAGCGGGGTAGTCAGAGAGGAAGGGGTGCCAAACGTTACGGTCCCTACATACCTCTTTCGCCTCGTCCACAATCATAAGCCCTTCATACAAGCCCTCCCGGGGATCTTTATGCTCTTTACATGACTTTCTTCCTATCTTCGATATTATGTTTTCGAAGGTCATGGAGGTCCCCCCCGATTTATTCTCTCAACGTACCAAAACCACCTCAGCACGTTCTTTTTCATTCTTACTATGACATTCACGCTTACACCTTTCGTTCTGCGTTTCTCCTCGCTGCATATAAGGTCAACTAAACTGACTCCGCATATCCAACGGAGAGATCGCATATCTACTGTATTCGTATTTCTTTCATTCTTCTTTTGACACACCCACGTTTCGCTACCGTATAACAACGTCGGTATCTTTACTGCATTGTCAACGGTAAGACACGCAGGTACGCTGACGTTTTGCCGTCGCATAAATGCTGCAAGATCACCGTTACCGGCTGCAATACGCCTTTCTACATCCATTTCGTATCTTTCATCTCTTTTAAACCTTCTTCCCAAATATACCACCTCATTCTCCTGTTCTAATATCTTTCGATCTACCCTAATCTTATATTCCATTCTTCTTTCATCTCTTTCAAATACTAGAATCTTAGTTTTACTCGCATTTAGGTTTAGACTATTACTTTCACGTCCTTCTTTCAGAATAGTGACTAATGCCTGTAACTCGCATTCTGATGATGCAATTAGCACTGTACCATCTGAGTACAACAGACAGTTAGCTGTCAAATCATCAACTTTCACCCCTATATATCAATTTCTCTCACTCCTTGGAGACAGAATGAATTATGTATATTAATATATATATATATCGTCAATAATACACACGGTAGAATTTTTGTCTGCCTGTGAGTCCGTTTGTGCCAATCGCGCTAGAATCATAGGCATAGTGATAGCTTATAGTCTGGAGCTGCATATGGGATAGTTTTTATGATGGTATTTAATGTGGTTTTCAAAACAAAAGCCCGAATAATTCGAATATTTATCATACTAATAATTACGAGATCGAGAAGGTTTTTTTTGGATGCCAGTAGCTTAGAGCTTCAGAGCTCAAAAGCGAGAAGTATCAAATATTACAATTTCGATCTAATGTTCAATGTAGTTCCTGTAGCAAAAATAAAAAAAAACCGATACCGTCAGATTACGTCGAATATTTATAAATTTCTTTCTAATCTTATTAATAAGTTATTAGAAAAAAAAACATTGAAAAGGTATTCGTATATGTAAGTGTTTTTGTTAGCTTCGCTTTTTATTCCGTATAGAAGAGGACGCAGACAGAACTCACAGCCATTTACAGTCCGTTACTACGGACACTGGCCCACTGCACCACTCTTATTATTTCACCATAAAATAATCGATTTTAAATTTTTATATTTCATTGATCCCTAAAGTACGCACACGTCCCACCATCATACCATCACCACATTTTAAATGAACTTTTTATAATAGGCGTAAGGTTTTTAATGAAGACGGTTTTATTAGCACCTCCTGTGTGTGTATAATTTTGATAAATTGATACTATGTTTATTATTAGAAAATAACATTAAATTGATAAAAAATAGTGTATATCTATATTAAAATATAAATTTATTCAATTCGATTTATTTTTAAAATAAAATGAGCAAATAATGAAATAAATAAAACTTAAACATGTTATTATTGCATTTAAAAAATTATTTCGTATAATAAATTTGACATTGGGCCCTATATTCAAAATGCAATTTTAGTAAATTCCAATACGGGTGACGTAACATACGACAAACTTATTATTTGCGGTTAGCACAGTACTCATGTCTCACAGTCTATGGATCCAGCTAAAAAATTAAATTTATTATTTATTAATTTATATTATTATTAATTTAACATTGAGTTTTTGTGCGATGCTTAAACAAACAGATAGACAAAAAAAATTAATCACCTTTTTGGGTCCAGTATATATGTATTAACATCCCCTACTACTTATTTTTTTAATATTTTCAATGTACAGAATTGACCCTTGTACTGTTTTATTGTAATTATATATAATCATTAGTTTAATATTTTAAGTAATATAAAGTTACGAAAAAATAATACACATTATACTTCTATTATCGGTAAAACACGAATATGTTTTTTATGAATTGGCCAAGTAGAACATATATTAAGTAGAAACAAAAAAATAAAATGTAAAGCTGTGTAATTGTCAAAATTAATTATTACATTTTATGCTGTAAGATTGATAATTCTTTTGAAAGGAATTTAAATTCTACTAGGCTACGCTATTTGACCTCCGTCTGTTTAATGAGTACTATCATTTATTATAATTAATATATATGTAATTACTATAGTACGAGGAAATTTACAAGGATTAACATTACATTGCTTAGATTTTTTTTCTTGTTCCAGACGACAGTTCTACGATTACAAGTACAGTTTACATATATCGGCTATGCAAATTAATTTCGTGGATAACTATCATCTTATGTGAATGTCATGATACATTTATGTATTTATAAATTTTAACTTCCAGACTCCAACATTGGGCCTAATTCACACAAATTGGAACATAATATTTTAACCCATAATTCTTCGAGGTTAACTACAATTATAAAATATTCTGTTTTATTTGCCGTTCCGCTCATTACTGGTATTGCTTAACGTCAGAATTTCATAAAATAGTTCAGTCCGTCAATATTAACGTCATACAAAGTTAATTCAACTATTTGCATATTTGTTGCATCAATACAATTATAAATTGGCAATAGCCGTTTTAAGTAATGAAATAAGATTTTTGATATACTTAATTACATGAAGCTTAAATAAATAAGTGAAAATAAATACAGTTCAGAGTATAATTTATTATGCATTAGTTATATCTTGCATATGCCTTCTGTAAGTTTCACTTAGCTGAGATGATAGATATCATAATAATTACAATTTTAAAAATATTTTTTTGACGTTTTGAAGTGTATTTACGGAAACTACTTATATGCAAGGCATGGGAAAAGTACCTACTGTCTGGTGGCCTCCCACTTTTCACCTACATACTTGCAAAGAAGATGCCGCATTGTCGCGTATACTACTGCTACGCCTCTGTGACTCGTTCAGCAATGCAAAGGCTATCAGAGTAACCTAAGAGGATTCAAAGTATCCTCTCTGGGTTCCCACAGTTCACGATAATTAGTAAAAGATTCAAGTTTAAATAACTCTCGTGCAGTACCTCCATTATCGTAAGCAGCACTGGATATGCGCGTATCTTCGTCTCCTATAATTTGATCTTCGTCAGAACAACCATCCGCAACACTCAGCTGCAGTGAGAACGCATTTACAGAAGTGAATGGTTCATGGTATAGACTAGTTTCTCTCAATATAGAGTATAGGTTTTATCAAATTGGGTGTGTGAGGCATAATGAATATTCCAACTTCAAACTGTTTGACTTAAAACTTAAGATAAACTGCAGGATTTCAAATAGTATTTCATGAATTTAAAAGAAATAAAAATAACTGACTGCTTAACAATGATATTTGTAGCACAAAACTTGCTGGTAAATATTATTGTTGTAAACTTATAATTAAAGTTCTTGTTATCAATCGTAATGTTTTGACATATGATACGAATAAAAGATTATTATATATTTGGTAATAATAAGTAACTATTATTGCCACTGTTTCATTTAAATAAAATTACTAATATACTTGACAGAACTGAATAATCTACAATACTAATGTACAATACAAATGGGGTGAGATATTATATTATGTTACAATGATCTTGATGTATATTTCGTAAGGAGTAAGAATAAATAATTATTAAAATTATTAATAGCGTAGTAGAGAATTTTTGAGGAAATAGTTTAATGACTTTACATAAGGATTCGTTATTACGGTAGCGAAAATAATATTTTTATAGGGCAACCTTGACATGCGAAAGCTTTATATCTATATTATTATTTTGTAACAAGGCAACGTGATCTGCTTGTTTCGTGTTTGCAATTTTCTAAGTGGTTTTAATTTTTTTTTAGAAAACACTTGCTATACAATAAAAGGATTATATAAACTTCTCACAAATATAAAAGGAATAAATAAATAACGCCGATAGCGTTGGCAGACTTGCGTCAGTATAGTCGTGAGTAGACTTGCATTAATATTGTCGCGAGTAGACTGGCAATATTGTTGGCGCCAGTATTAACCCAGTACAGACTCAGTAGTAAGTAACGTTACAGTATGCTGGCCTCATGGATCTTCTGGTAGCAGACGAGTAAATAGTATAACCAGCAGATTAACGCGAGTAAATATACGTGCTGTACGTACTAGTGATTTATAAATTTAAGAACTTGAATTTTTCCAGTAGAAAAAATAGGAAATTATGACTTTATTTTACAATAGATAAACTTTTTGCTTAATAATAAATACCATTGTTATTTACAGAGCTTGGCGTCTGTTTATAAAATCGAATATCACTCATATTCTTGATATTGCACTTGGCTGTCATTTTTACTATTTTAATGGAAATATATTGGCATAATACAATTCAGTTTGTATTATATAAATAACATATAAGCAAAGTAAAAGTAATAGTAAAGTAATTGCTAAATATTTAAATTATCTAATTTATTTAAGTTTCTATTATAAAAATATCCGTAGTCCTTCAAAACCACACACATACATATATACAAGCGAAAAAATAATTCTTATTAAATTAATTAATTATTATATTAATACCATGAAATAGAAACTTAATTGAGCTGAGAAGCGAAGCTTGGTAAAATGGTCAGATCACTTAGATATTCTTGCCCCCCTTAATGAAATGATTTGCAGCTATAGAAGGTGAAAGATTTATAAGGGATAGTATGATAATTTTCCTGAAGATTTTTTCATAATTGCATTAGTATAATTTAAAAAAAATAGACATTACTTTTGTATACACATTATAAATTCATAACGCAATTACAACATTTGTAAATGCATTTTATAAAGTGGTTAAATTATAGTATAATTTGTATTTTTAATAATATATTTAGTATTATGTTTTAAGATTCGGGCTTGTTTATATTAATTGAAATTTAAAATTTTTTAGTATATTAAAAATGTATTATTACAAAATAAAAGTGAGCACACGCAAGAATTCTTTTTTAACATCTTATCGATAACCAATTGATAACGATATCAGTTATTACTTATTAAATTATACTTTTTGAAAAAACAAACATATTTATAGTAAACAAATGAAAGCAAAATAGAAATATTCTGTTAGAATATAACATAACTTAGAAAAATCAAGATATTTCTAGACCAGTTATTAGTAAAAAAGTATTGTGCTTTAATTACAACTGTCAGAATGAATATAATGTAGTAAAAGGAAATAATATTTATGAAGGCTTTCAAATTGACACATTTAACACGTTCAAGGTCTTCAGGAATTTTATTGCGTAATACACGCTCTCACAAGTGAAACGTGAATGAAACAAAGTGTCATTGTGCGAGTATTTTATTTATATTTAAATACATTTTTACAATAAATCGTTACATGGCAAGATATCAAATACTATCAGTTAAATGAAGGTACTAGAAAATATTTAGTAAATAGTAAAATAAGTTACCTACATAGTAATATTCAATGAGGAAAAATTATTAATCTACTATTAAAATTAGCGTTATTCTATTTTTGAATTTAAAATATAATTTATACATAAATTTACATGTTAATATCATAGCCCACTAATTTTATTACATATCTTTACAGTTACTTGTTTAAGGATTTTTTAATAATAGGTTACTAAATATAAAATTAAAAATGTAATTCATTTAAGTTTTTATATCTAAGATGTTATTATTAAAATCAGTCATTGCGTCAGTTCTTAATAACTACGATATGTTCGTTGCATTATCTATGTTTTTGCTATATTTGCCGTTATATTATAATTTGTTATTCGGTGGAAAATCCAATGTCGTATACGTTGGTCTTGATCTTGGAATAGGAGGCCTGCGTACTCTAGGATGTGTTTTGCCTCCCTCTGCACTTACCCCTTCACCTTCCTCCGGTAAAAATGGCGCTCGTGGGTTTAAAACTAGCGCTTTATATGAAGAATGAGAATCCGCTATACTCCTTCCATCTCCTTCATCTCTTCTGGAAAGTTCCGAGAAGGGTGACACCGATCTTTTCTCGATTCCACTGGGACCGGGTGTTTCTTCTTTAGGCTTCAACTCGTACACGTTTTCTTCTTTTCTCTTGGTTTCATCTTTTTTAAATTTATTCTTTCGTTCAATTATTTCAGCGGTAGTCAGATCTGAGTTTTGTATGTCAGTTTCTAATGGGGCTGTGGTGAGCCATGGCCTGTTTTTGTTGCACCAACGTTCGTCACTTTCACTTGTATCGCCAAGGAGGCCTAGCTTTTCTAAGTTTTGCAAAAGTAAATTCTCGCTAGAGCTCGCCGCTCGCATTTCGGTCTTAGAGTCCTCGGCCAGCAATAGCTCCGCCAGCGGTGGAGCGAGACCTAAGCCTATATTTCTCTCGTGGTACACTTCAGAAATAGTCGGTGTCAGCTCACCGCTCATATGTCTCACTTGAGCCATAGAATCTCGAGTGTTTGTGCCCATTTTGGGTCGCGGTGCCCTCTTCGAGGTAGAGGGCTGACTGGTCTGATCATTGTTGTCATCGTCCCGTCGCGACGACGAGGAGGCTAGATCGTAGAACGCATCTAGGTACCTCTGGTGCGGGTGGTCGGGGCGGCGCCGCAGCACGGTGTCGTGTCCCGAGCTCTCCCAGTCAGAGTCGTCGGTGGAAGGCGGGCGGCGCGTGTAGAGCGTGCGAATCTTGGTCTGGTGCGCGAGCGCGAGGGAGACGTCACGTGGAGGCGCGGGGGCGGCGTGGGCGGCGTGCGTGGGGGCGGGTGGCGGCGCGGCGGGCGGCGACGGCGTGAAGGCGGCGTCGCTCTCGCCGCGGTAGCGCGGAGGCGGAGGCGCGGGCGCCGTGCGGCCGTCGGGCTCGCCGCGCCCCACTTCCGTTGCGGAGCCTCGTACGTACATGGTGAAGGCGCCGCCGCAAGATCCCAGCGGTAAAGGAGGAGCCGACGATACAGCTTCTTCTGAAAAGGTTTACGGTTGTTATTCGAGTTTGCTAATAAAAATCCTTTTTTTCTCATAATATTGAAATTTCGATAAAGGAAGAAAAATAAGTTAAACTTTTGGATGTAAACATACTTAATAAATTAAAATAAATCAAAAATCACGAAATTCACGAGAGTTAATTTATGTTCTTAGTACATTTATTTTTAATGCAATGCGTAAAAAGCAATATCTTAAAATGTGATATGCAAAACCAAAAACTGCGATTTGTCCGATTTCTAACTGTTAATCATATGCCCCTAGTATAAACAACATATATTAAGAGATCCTTATAAGAAAAGACATATAAATAACACTAACGTCGATGTTGTCTCGGCGGTGGTTCACCATCAGAATGCGGTTCCAAGTCTCCATCGTCGATGGACGCCAGGGATTCGACACTGGAACTCGACTCTAAACTTAGGCTCCGCGGTGCTTCTTGTGTATCTGTTACATAAGATTATTTTATATTTAATTCTTAATAAAAAGTAACTGTTACATCAATTTAATCCAATTTAGCAGTTATAAAAATATTTTTTATGTTATTACAATATATATTTATTTTGTTATGATCTATATGATATATGCGTATAATTTTTAGACACGTCAAGGACTTAAAGTCGAATGTAAAAGAAATGTATGCTATCGGTTTTATGGAAATACCGCCTGTTTTATTTATATGGAGGTGTTAACTCACCAAACAAAGCAAGCAGAGCCTGTAGCACAAATTGTATGTGTCGTCGGTTGGCGGCCTTGCCGGTGCGCAGCGTCACCTCGTCCTGTCCCACCTCCGCCAAGTCGAAGCCCAGAGAGGCGAGCAACTCGTGGCATCCGTTGACTCGCCATAATCTATACACAAGTACAGATATCGTTTGCATTCAATGTCACATAAAATCTCTTTCAAAATTTCACACGTTCGTGGGATTTCGAAAAATGTCTATCTCTCTCAGTGCACCTTTAGATTCTCTTTACTCTCAATTAATTTCATTGACTTTTATAGGAAATAAAGAAAATAAAGCAATATTAAGTAAAGTAGTTATTTTAAAATGAATTTAATTTAAGATTTACCTGACATTAACAGCAACTTCGATAGTGTCACCCTCGGAGTTCTTGACAGAGAATTGTGATATGACAGCGCGGATGACGCCAATGATGTCGTCGGCGACGTCGCCGTTCGAGATCAGCTTTGATAAGGCTTGCAGCGTTGTCGGACTTAGTCCTATTATATTATATTATATTATATAGAAGTTATGTGTTGAATTATAAATAGATTTGTTTAATTTGATTATTTTATATCAGTGATACAGCAACACCTTTACACCTCACCATCTTTCACCTTTACAGTTTATTGTAAAAGTTAAAAGTAAGTTGTTATTAAACGAATAAGCAGCGACACATAGAAGGATATTCAGAGACAACCTAGTGTCTAGACCCACTGTTAGCTGCTTTCTGTCCCAAATTGAGACATTGCGTGTTGAGTAGCAAACTTAACTCAACTCAATCCGCCAACTCAACTCAACTTTGTGTTATTAGAGAGAAAAAAAATTAATCATGTTCTTATTATTTTTATATCTCACCCAACAAGGCTTGAAGACTGGCGGAACACTGTGTTAATCTTTCTTCAGGATCACTTTGTGGGAAGAAAACACTTGACGGTATTCCATTTGCTGCTGGCTCAAATCTATAGTAAAAATAGTATTTTACAGAAAAAAAAATTAATAAATGGCAAAGTTACTATATGCGTTTGACATAGTAGATTAAAAATGTAAATGATTTAATGTTCCAAATTAAATATATAGATAAATTCCTTGTAGTAACTTAAAAAAAATGCTTGACTTAACATTTAGACTTACTTTCGTATATAAATATATAAAAATAAGTAAAAAGTAAGAGACGTGTTAGATATCAATTACCTAAATCCAACACTCATGAGCAGTTCGCGCCAGCCGGCGGCCGCGCCCGCTTTGTTCTCGATACTCTTCTGTGTCGTGTACATCGCATTCTTCTGTCCTCTCACTATACGTTGTAGGGATTTCTCTACTAAGTGTAAGCATACACGCAACGCGTCCCTGGAAAATAAAACAGACTTGGTTGGAGCTAATTCATTGAAATTAATAATATGCTGTATTACGTGCTGCTGTGTTACGAAAACTGAAAAAATTCTCTTTATAATTTTTTTTAAAGAAGATTTAAGCTTAGAATAAAGTAAGTTAATGTTAAGGATAGCAATACATATTCAGATTTATTAAAAAAAAATTTTAACTCCATAATAATAAAATATCTTTTTAAGTGTTTTTAAATAAATCGACAACTTCAAACTTTCCCGCAATTTTCGCATAGGGTAGTCAGAGAGAACCTATTGACAAGATACTCCATTCTTTGCTTTTCGCTCGAATTTTATACATAAAATTTTTATTTTTTTCAATAAGTAAACAATAATACTAGATTATTCCAATTGACACTATGGTGCCCCATACGCTAGTACCTGCAGCTATCCGGAGCGGCGAGCAGGTCGCAGAGCGCCTGCCCCAGCAGCGCCACCTTGTTGCTGAGGCGCACGTTGGCGCCGAGCAGCGCGAGCCCCGCCCAGTGCGCCGGGTGCGCGAAGTGCTTCGTGTGGCGCACCGTCTGCATTGCGTCCCCTAGCGCCCTGCGCACATTGTTAATAGTCATCATTAATCAAAAGTTTTAATTTAGCTACTTTGGTAAAAGACAGTAATTATTTTTCACCCACCCACGCAACTTCGTCTGCAATTTCAAGATGTTTGTAACTATTTATCGCATTTGTAATGTGACTTTCTATACCCTTCCTTATGAATGCACCTTATTAGAATTTTTCAAATTCATCCACTTGTTTTTAAACTAACTTTCCGCTTTATAATATATTAAATATAGTATAAATTAACATTATCATTTTAGTGGACTCACTTCGCAACTCTGCTTCCTTGCAGCAAAGCGGAATACAATGCTCTGTACAATATCTTGGTGGCCGTGTCCTGCGGCGGCGGCCACAGCGTGACCAGCACGGCGTGCGCGCCCGCCGACAGGAACGCGCGGCACAGGCGCGACACGCCGTCGCCCGCCGCGGTCACCGACCCCGCCTCGTCGGAGCCTTGCAACGCTGCGCTTGATGGCGCGCAAGATAGCACCACCTGGTTGATAGGTTGTATTACTTTATTTATTGAAGTTCAAAAGTTACTTTATTCGTACCGGGTTAGTACGAGAAAATGATTCCCCTTCACGACTTCACGCTGTATACTGCATAGCGGAGTCAGAGACAACTTAGTGTCAACGCTCAGCTGAATGTTTTGAACGAACTGAAATCGAGACATTGCGTATAAAGTGGCAAACTTAACGCCGCTCTTTGTCTTACCAGAGATGAGAAATGAAAATAAATTTTAAATTTAATAATTCTACCGAGTTAAATCGAATCCACTACCAATGCGTTTACCGTCATGCCCTCCGGAAAGTCTTTAACTACGAAGGCCAAACGAGTTATCCTTCTTTTTTAGTAAAAATATTGTTATTTACGAATTAATATTAGTTTACAAATTTAGTTAGTATAGCCTACCAGTCTAGCGGTTATTTTCAGATTCATAATTTCAGATGCTGTCAGCATAAACTCGGACGCCGGCGGCAATTCTTCATTACTGGGAGGTAGTTCTGCATCTAAATTGTAAATAGACAAAAATATTTTACTTCATTATTTATGAAAAACATATTTCTATAATTAGTGGGAGCTATATAACATATTTTCTAAAGCACTTTTGTTACTACCAGTTATCACTATATTACTTACTATCTTCTTCATTTTCAGTAGAGGTGTCAGCAGTTCCACTGCCAACGCTTGTATTAAGCAACCGTTTGGCTTGCGAGTCAACCTAAACAAAATAAATATTTTTCAATTTTAGTAGGCGTTTTGAGTGATGGAACTCAACGTCGCACTTTGTCTTTACCAGAGCGAGGAAGTGAAAATAATTTAAATATAATCACTTCCCCAATTGGGGATCGAATCCACAACCAATCACGTTTACAGTCAGACGCTGTCCCACTGCGCCACGACCTGCTTCAACATCATTTTTCATATACACAATCCAACAATTAGTTCGAAAATAATTAATTAACAATCCAATAAATTTGTTTATAATATACATGAGTAAAATATATTCCAATATAGATGTGAAAATAGATCAAATTTTACACCAAATCAGAACTTATAGAGTTCTTACCACTTCTCCCGGACTGAGCATAATTCCAGGTGTTTTCCAACAAATGTGCGTAGCGAAATGGACGCATTCCGCCTGTGGTAACTGCGCCAATACTGCTTCTTTAGATGCCTGGTAATTAATCACTTATTATCGAACCGAGATATTTTTTTATATTTCAAATGAAGGATTTCTTAAAAAAAGAAAAAGCATAACATTACTTATGCAAATATATATATTAGTATATAGCAATGATATCATGTGTACAAAAAATCTAGATAACTGTATTTGCCTTACATCAATATAATAAAGATATAAAATGATTTTATGAGCAATAATTATTTTAATAATACCTGGTAATCAATAAGCGGCGTGACTCGTAACATATCAGCCACAAGTTCGGCCTCCTTGAGCAGCGCGTGTGCGGCGCCCCAGCGCACTCCCGCCACGAGGCACCGCATGCCCTCCACGCCTCCAGACCCGCTACCCGTTGCCGCCGCGGGCGTAGCGGTACTTGTGCTTGCGCCCGCATTCGCACCTGCTATACAAACAATAATCTCTTGTTTATTTTTTTATATTTTTTTAGCATGCTAAATAATAAATAAAATTAAAGCAAAAAAGAGAGAAATAATGTGATAACTGTTGGGTGGGGGTTCGATTTCGTAGTAAGCATAGACGCAATGAGGCTAGGTCTTGATAAAGCAACATAGTTGATTACTACGGCTACCTAAAGGCCTCCCTAAAGGATCTCATCGTCTACAATGATAGAGAGGAAAACTGAAAAATCTTACCATGTTCATGGTGTTTCCTAGCATGACGTTTCAATGGTTTGAGCGCTGGCGCTACCAGGAGAGCATATCTCTCGCAGAGCGGCTCTTCAGCGCCGGCTCGCAGCGCGCCCCACGGACACGCGTACAGCGCGCCTTCTACCACCAGCACGAGCTCGCGACGCCCGCCGCAACCGCGACGACCGTGCGATGCTGCAACATATATAACATTTTTATAATTTTTATTACTTTCTATGGTCTATCGTACGTGTTGCTTATTAAAAATTGTAAATCGATACATTTCTCATTATGGAACTGATTGATTTTGGTCAAATTGTGTCATGCGACGTTGTAATTTTATAACATTTAAGTTAATACTAAATGATCTGCCCTTTTTTAAGGGAATATGTATATAATATATATTTTTATATATAATATATTCTAAAAAAATCTATGATTACAATAAGTCATTGTCATTTTTCAGATTAGAAAATATTCATAAGAGCAATGAACTTCGAAACACGAGTCGATCGTGTTATTCGAGATGGTAAATTTTGAATGGTAGAGTTTAAGTGAAACTTAAAACAAGCTAACCATGATTATTATTACAAGTCGCCGGAAGCAGATCCTCGAAGGGTGCGATGAGCATTTGATAGAGCGTGTTGAGGCACGGTGGGCCTTGCCACGACGGCTGCTTCTTGCGGGGGCCGTGGATGCTTGATCTGTGACATTATTATATAATTAATTACAGGTAATGAATGATTTCAAAGTGAAGTGTATTTTTTATCTTATTGCGTATACATATTTTGAATAAATAAAAATATAAAAATAAAATATAATTGAATAATTCTATTTAGTCTTACAACTGAACAATGAGTGAAACTCGTGGAACTCTTACAATGAGTGAAACGCATAAAAAGTATAAAAAATTACATACACATATATATTTTATAGTAGAAGATATTATTTTAGTTTTTATGAATTTGTCACCTGGTAGAGCCTTGTAAACTAGCGACCGAACCAGCTACGGAGCCTCCTACAGATCCAACACTGAATAGCGAGCTTAAAGAATAGTTCGACGAATTTAAAAGATGGTTCCTAGTTACCTGTAATAGAATAAATATGTTTTAAGATGTAATTTATCCTTATTTTCAATAAAAAATATATATTACCTTTCGAATCGTGAAAATCAAAAGAATTTAGTTAGACTTGATATTTATAAGCATTTCTATTGTAAGTATATTCCTTTAATGCAATGTTTCACGTAAACATGGTATATGCAATAAATATAAATTATAGTAATTTTAGGTTGCTAAAAAATATTTCATACCATCCTAGCAAGTCCAGTGCTTGGTCGATCTTCGGGGTCCCATTGATCTTCTTCACTTCTTCTTTCAGCAGTTTTGAGCCAAGCAGACCATTCTTTGATACATCGCTCTAGTTTACCTGCATCTTGGTAATTTTTTGGGAAATATTATGCATAGGAAAATATCTATTGATATATTATGATTAGTAAATTGAAAAGTTGAAACCGATAATGTCTCGGTATAAATTTCAGGAGTTGCCAGACGGGTTGATATTAACAGATGTACTACAATTATTATATAAGTATACGCTGAACGTAGAAAGCTGAAATTTGGCATGCGTACTCTAGAGATCTATTACTAAGAGATATTTTTTCGAAATTTTTGAATTAATTGACGCTAAACGACATTGCAGACTACTAGTTGTAGTCATATTTTATATTTTAATCTTTTGAACTTACTCGTATTTGTTGGTAGGTCATCGGGACTAATATCAGGAAGACTGTTATCACCATCTTCCGCTTGATCGAGAAGGCATGATTGGTGGAAACGTAGAATGCCTGTTGGTCACAATTTTAAGTAATTCAGTAACTTGTGTCACATTAATATTAGATAATAATATATATTAAAGAGATATTAAGTAAAATTAAAAAAATCTAATGAATAATTGTCTAATAAATAATTATCAGATGTTAAGAGAAATCGAGGTATAAATAAATAAAATAAAAAATCTAGAGTAAATAATCAAATATGAAAATTTCGAATAAAATGAATGCTCTCAGGATCTCTTTCTGTTTATCTTAGTTTACATTACGGTTGACTTCTTAGAGATCTATTACATTGACTTAGAGTATCTTTAATGGTATAGATGAAAAATTCATATATTTTTGTTATAAAATGTTATCTCTTAATCTTACTATTATCATTTTTATATCCTACTTATTTTATGTTTTGAATAAAATTACTGACCTTTATGAGGTTGTAATAACCACGCATACAGTTTTCCAGCGGCGATACTGTAATACAGCACAGGAGACTTCTGTTTGTTGACGACTTCCAGCACGTGATCCAGGGTGGAAGGGCTCCATATATCTGATCTTTCTTTGCCCGTATCTTCTACTATATTTCTGTTGAAATAGTACAGCGTGTTATATATGTTACAGCGTAGTTGAGACAAATGTCAAACATTATTTTAACATTGTCTTGAAATGAAATATTAAAGAAAAGAAAAAAAAATAATTTAAAAATATAAATTAACATTGTAATTGTTATAGTAAGATAAAATGCATTAATGCTCTCATCTCAATATATGAGGAATAAAAAGAAGAACACTTTATCCCTCAAATTTATGCATAGTAAAGATTGTCAGAGAAAACGTAGTGTCAAGACACTGCATTCACTGCTTTCCGCCCGCTTTCAAGACACTGGACGATAAGTGGCGGAATACTATACTATTCAATTCCGCGCATGTCTTTTCTAATATGATGCTGTTAGAGTAAGAAAACATAAATAATTATTTCAACATACGTTTATACACTTTCTAAGTGATAAATAATATCAATAAATACACAAAACCATACCTTTGTGCGGTATGTAATTCGAGGTTGGCCTGGTTAAGTGCACTGGCGGGCTTCTCCGGTGTGGCATCGAGAGTACGACTGCGGGCGCGCTCCGCTACCACCAATGCTTCGTGGTTACGTCCCAACTCTGTTAAAAATTAAATTAATTTTACAAAGTTAAATTAATTTAAAAATATATTTTTAATAGCATCTTTACTCTTTTATCCCACATAGTAGAGTAGTCAGAGAGAACCTAATATCAAGACAATCTATTCACCATTTTCGTTCGTATTGCGTGTTAAATGGCGGAACTCAACGCTGAAATTTTTCTTGTTAATCCTAGACATTAAAATATTTTAAATATAGTCATTCTCCCGAGTCAAAATCCAACCCAGAATTAATCGCGTTTTTATCTAGATGATGGCTTCTAATTTTTTAATAAATATTAGATGACTCAAAATACAAAGATATGGAACAATTATTAGTAACGGAATAATATCTGTCATAAACGTCTTACATATGATAATAATAACGTTACCTTTTAAATAATGATGTTGCATCATCCATTTTGATTTTTGTCATATCAAAAAAAAATAACAAATGAAGATAAAATATAATGGCGTGTAAAAATTTGTTACCGTACTTATAATAAAACTAATACCATACCAAATTTATGTTGTGTTTGTTTGTAATATGTACATATACAGATGTAAAATAGATACTTCAAACGAGTAATATTAAGTGAATTTCTTAAAAAGATAAAAACTTCAAAATAAGACCCAGACAAGATAATGTGTTTTCATTTTAATCGCTCCAATCACCTATAAATAACAAACTCTTTGTTTCTTAAGGAAAATTAAGTTAATTATTATTGTTTATTATATTAATAGTTATTGTTTATATAAGAAAGAGTAGAATGATAATATTTATTTCAAATAATGCATAAAAAATAATAGAATAAATGTAATACACTCAATACACGCTCTACTTCGGTTGACCTTTATAAATGATGCCCCGTTTCGTACTTCTTATTCACGTTGCTTAGCAAACGTTTTACTAAGATCTCTAGTTTTTATAAAAACGTATGAACTTACCAACAAGCACCCTCTGCAGGGCATGTTGAGTAGATTTATATAGAGCGGAAGCTTTTCTATCTTTATGTTTGTCATGTCCAGACTCTAGTACAGTTAATGCGGCGTGAAGTTGCTCTCTCGCTTCTTCTAGTTCTCCAGACGCCCATAAGGCGAAACCGAGTCTGTGACGTACTCGAGCCTAAAAAATGCAATTTATGAAAGATTATATAATTTAGTTTCTGCAACTACATCTTGTATTTTTATGGGATATTTATCTGGTCAATTTAGTTTAGCATTGGTTACTTTTATGTGTAATATTGAAAAAAAAAAGGATTCACCAAATTTTATACGGAAATAGATGTCATAATATATAATTGATTTATAACATAAATTGATATTAAGCAAATACATATTAACTATAGATGTACTGTATTAAAAGTCCATTTTTTATATTTATTGATATTTTATCGTTCCTTAATATCAAAATAGATGTACATGTAATTTAATACATTGATTTTTAAATCCATATTCGCATTTATTATCATATTATTAAATAAATTCGTGGAAGGTTTGTTATTAATAATTTTAATAATATACCTCTTCGTCAATATCAGCTAGTCCCTCGGTAGCGGCGAGGGCCTGTCGCAAGTAGGACACGGCGCTGCCGCACGCGCCCATAGCGAGATGTGCTCGGCCGAGGTCCGCGAGCGCGTTGGCGCGACCTCGTGTGTCACCTGATATGATGATTGTTATTTAGTTATCTAAAGTTTTGTATTATCCTAAGTGCGAAATAACAATAAAAAAGTAAGAAAATAAGTATAAGTCATTTTTTCTCGTATAAGTTGTTTTTTCTATTCAATTACTTCTGTTTTTTTTTATGAAGACATGTTAAATAGAAACTTTTTGACTGTGACGAAGAGTTAACAAAAATAATTTTAAATCATGCTCTACCAGGTGGACAGAGTTTAATAGCTCTAATTAATCACATGTCTGTTAAAAAATTTCATGCTCTCAAATACCTAAAATTATTTTGTTTACTATTTATTTATATATATAGTCTTGTGAAATGATATTTGACTAAAATATAACAAATAAAATGATCTCTCCATACATACCAGAGGCGGTGGCGTGTCGGAGTCTGGACTCGTGCCAGCGCGCCGCCTCCGCGTGTGCTCCTAAAGCCGCATGCGCTGCGCCCAGTCCGCCACACGCGCGTGCCTGACAACATATACATATATACAGTAAAATTAAGAAATTATTTGGTATTATATTACAAATAATATGTATAAGAGACAAGAGGAAACTCCTTAGCACTCCATGAATTCACCGTACTGTTCTATCGGCTTTGTAGGTTTATACAGCTTCAACATCCAAAAGTCGCCCGGCCGAAATCGCCTTAAGCAATAAGGCCGCCTTATTGTTTATTTTTAATTATTTCTTATATATGCATTTTATATTTGTATTTGTATGCAATAAAGTGTTTTTACTTTTATTTGAAAAAGGGGTTCGAATCTTTCGGATCTGGGAATAATAGACTAAGTGTAGTCTCAAGGTGGCCCTTTGATATATATACTAATACTCGCCTTCACTATTCGAACTTCATTCTTTCAATTTCTTTTTCGCAGTTTCGAGCGCCACTGCGCAAATGATGTATAATTAATATTATTACTTCATATTATTCTTATTTTCTAATATTATACTTATATATTTGCACTATGTTAGTGTTACCTGTAAGTGAGTGAGACCAAGTCGGTGCGCAAGTTCCAGCTCGGCGCGGTGGTGTCGCACGGCAGCCGCGTGGTCGCCGAGCGCGTGGTGCGCGACGCCCAGCGAGTGACACGCTTCCGATTCCATTATTTGATTGTTTAGTTCCCTGTTAATAGAAATTAAAGTTTAGTATAATGAAATAGATTTTACATCAAATTTAAATGAAACTAATAAATAAGTACATATCTTTGAAAAAACTTATAAAAATTCGAACGCAGCGGGATTCGAACCCGCGCCTCTTGGATACCGCCCAAGCCCGCTGCGTTCGAATTTTTTTACGTTTTTTCAAAGATGTATTCTAATCCTAAGTGTGCAATAACACTTTAAAAATAGTAAATATTAAGTACATATCTACATAAAATTTACTGTCGTTGTGTCGTTCCCACTTAATTCAAACTACAATATCTAAATAACACACATTCCGACACGTTTAACAGACGTCCTAACATGATGAGGAATATATTACATGAACGAGTAATTTAATGTTACATGCTTATGTCACGGTACTTGTAACTCACTTGGCAATAGTTTTCTGGTGTTCCAAGCAGGATACAGCCTGTTCCAAGTTATTGAGTGCTATGTGTAAAGCGCCGAGCTCTCCGTAGGCCTGCGCCTTCGCCTCGGGCACGCCGAGTTCGTGCGATACAACGAGACGCTTCTCCAAGCACACTAACGCTTGTTGGAGGTTACCCACAGACCTGTTAAATTATTAATTCATTCAAAAAAAGTCGTATAATAAATTTCTTGTAAATAGTCAAGATAAACAGCTAATAGTTGTGATATATATATGTGATAGCCATTAAAAAGCTTTTTGAAATTGTGTTAATCTTGAACACAAAACCGTCTTAGCACGTCATGATATATCTTTAATTTGCATATGCTTACCTTAGTAAATCTGTAAAAAAACACTTACTTATGACTTAGTCCAAGTCCTCGGTACGCTCGTTCTTGTTCCCTAGCATTATCCAGCTTCAGAGCAGCTGCCAAGTGTTGTTCGTGGTACTTGGCGGCTTCATCGGGGTCGCCAAGCGCGTCGTAGCAGTCGCCTAGCGAGCCCAGTGCTCTTGCTTTATCCAGTTGGCATGTTGGTGTGTTAACACGTTCTAGAATTGCTAATTGCTGGGGAAAACACGTCATCTTTGTAAAGTTTTTAAAATATTTTTCATTAAAAAAATGCTTGTTTCTGTAAGTGGATGACTTATCTTAAAAAATATTATTTATTAACTATAATCATAATTGTATGTACCTGTTCTAAATATCCAATAGCATCTTCATAATGTCCCATATTTAATTTAGCGATTCCCAAGTTTCCGTATGCTTGAGCTTCAAGCGCGCAGTCTTGTAATTCTTGAGCCCTTTCTAATTGTTCCTAAAATACAGAAAAAGGTTTAATGTTATTTTAGGTCTTTCTATAATTTCGTCGTTTTTGGTAGGTTTTCTATTCCATTGCCCTTCTCTGATTTCTGCTTAAAATTGAGTTGCAGACGCTATTCCACTATATCTGCTGAACTCTGGTAATTTTTTCAGAACTCATACAATTATACATTTTTATAGACGTTATATTTAATTTAATATATCTTGAGACGTATACTTAATATAACAAAATTATTTTTCTGACCCTGTAGCATCTAGCAGCGTGTGAATAATGTCCCAAAGCCATATGGACGGCCCCTAAGTGCGAGTGGGCTCGAGCCTCGCCAGCTGCATCGCCGGCTTCTTGACGAAGAGTAAGTTCCTGAAATATATTTAAATTATTAAGTCTTAATAAATAAAAACTGTAAAAATGAACTAATTCGATTTTTTATTTATTTATTATTGTTTGATTATTACATAAAAACTGTTTGATTATTACTCCATTTTCTGTCAATTTTTTTTAAATAATAAAAAAGATAAGCTGCCTCACGATTTATTCTGAAGAGGGTTATAGGAGGGTAGGCAGAGAGAGCCTAGTTTTAAAAAAATTATCATGGTAGATTAATGTAAAACAAAACATTCACATTATTTTACATGAAAATAAGAGAACTTAATAAGTAAATTTATTTATAATATAATATACCAATCTTATACCTTATCAAAATAATTCATATTTTTTATTCGAGAACGTTATTTTATTAGTTTATTATTTCTTAGTTACCTGAGTATGATGGCCTAATGCGGCATCTAATCTCCTTTGAAGTCTTCTCGCGAGTCCTAGGGCTCCACAAGCTGCTGCCTCTAATGATCGATCCCGTGCCTATAGCAAAAAGAAGAATAATATGAAATTTTATAAATACCGCAATATTTTGGTATGATATGCTTTATGTGATATGCTCCCTTTAAAAAATAGTAAAAAATTTCTGTGAAATGATCCAAGAAAATAACTTCTGTACTTGCGATGGGATCTCTTTAATTTGTTTTATATTTAAAAAGGAAATAAATGTGCAATTAAGGTTAGACCACCTTTGTCAAGCATTGTCGACTCCCTCACTCCTCCTTAACGTATGACATAATTTTTAGATGGCGGGTAACATAAAATGAAACTTACTTGTCTTGCAAAGCCAAGCTGCCTTTGGAACATTTTCACCGCTTCTTCTACATCGCCCATTTTAATCAAAACATCACCAATATTGCCTAACGCTCTGAATTTTCCTTGTAAATGTTGTGTCATATGAGCTATTGCTAGAAAATATTTCTGGCACTCTAAAGCGGTTTCGAGATTGCCCAATGCCATATGTGCCAGACCTAAATTGCAGTATGCCCGTCCCATGTTCATTTTGTCTTGAAGATCCTTCGCTAATGAAAGGTCTTGATCATAATATCTAAAATAAATCCAATTGCTAATTAAAATTGAATTATATCTATAAAAATACATAAAATTTGAGTGTCTGTTTGTAGTATTAAAATATCTGCTTTTTACTAAACGCAAATGCTACATGGTACATACTCGTATAACAAAATAACATTTTTTACAATTTCTGTTTGTCTGTCTGTCTGTTTATTCCAGCTAATTTCTAAATTGGCTGGATCTATTTGACAGGACTTTTGATGGCAGATAGCTGATGTAAAAAGGAGTAAATTAGGCTACTTTTATTTGTGACGTTAAATTACGACGTGTAATTCACAGCTAGTAAGTAAATAACAAAATAATTCTGTTTCAAAATATATTTTTAAATATTGAAATTTTATGATAGAAAAATGAATGAATGAATGTAAAAAATTGAGCAACAGAAACGTAATAATGAGTAAAATGTTACCTGACAGCTTCCTTATAATTTCCTAAACAATAATGCGCGTAGCCAAGGAAATGGCATGCCTTCGCTTCAGCAATAACATCCCCGAGTTCCTGAGACAACATCAAATGCTGCTCGTAATACGGTACAGCTTGAGAAAATTCTCCTCGTGATGACAAACAGTTACCAAGGTTTAATAGAGCGCAGGCTTCGCCCGCTGCATCCTTTAATTCTCGGGCTATGCCTATTGAGTCAAGTAATTTATGTATTTCTATCAATTAATTTATTATTAATAATAATAAGTCATAATTATAATAGTCTTCAATTCAAATTCTTAGTTACAGAAATTTCTTTGTTTATTTCTTTTAGAATATATAACAAAATTAAACACCCCGTACGAGCTGTTATTACAATTTTTGAAATTGTCATGGGTTATTTAATAGAGATCGTTTTCTTCCACATTTATAAAATAATTTTTAATATAAGAAATAAATATTCCTAAATAATATTTAGAACACAGACTTACCCAGATGTGCTCTATAATGAAACAATGCCATATCATGGGCACCAAGCGCTTGGTAAGCAACTGCCAAGTTGCCGTGAGTCGACGCTTCAGAACTCCTATCATGTACTTCTTTGGATATTGTTAGCTCTTGTTTATGATATTTTATAGCTTGCTCATAGAAACCAGCCGCAGAGTACGCGTTACCTATGTTACCGTACGCCCGACCCATGCCCGCTTTGTCCTGGTGTAATGTAAGCCCAAGTTAGAAATTTTCAAATCACAGTTGTTTATAAAACATAAATATTTTATTTTATTATAATGTTAGATAATAATTAAGTGTTAAGAATTTCGAATATCTTAATTCATATAAAACAATCAATAGTTTTTAAATCTCCTAATAAAGGAAACATTGAATAATTTATATTCTTCTCAACTTTACATAATTTTATATTTTATATCACTTACACATAAAATACACAATTATGTACATAAATTTTTAAAATTATTTAAGCAAAGAGATTTTCAATGGTATTAATCAATGAAAATCAAAAGATCGATATTTAAAAATTTAACTAGAAACAAACTCTTTACTTGTAATTGCCTTGCGATGGATAGATGAGCCTGATGTAGTTTTAGCGCAGCGTCATGTTCCCCCAGTAATTGGTACACGATACCTAAGTTCGAGCAAGCGCGACCTTCGCCAACCTTCAATTATCATACAACAGTTTCAAATTATGTTTTACTTCAAGTAACACTGTGCAATAAATATGATAACAACGTAGCAAAGTATATAAAATAAAATGTAATTCACATGTGAAATAAGTATTACATTTTGAATGTTCAACATTATTAAATATTGTCTAACAATTATAATTTTAATTTTATCTAGAAACTGGGTAGAAATTTTTAGAACAAAGGGCCTTAACACTAGGATTAGAAGCTTAGTTTTGATTTACATATGGCTATCTCTTTTATTTTATCTCACAATACATTATGTAAATTACACACCTTATCCCTAGCCGCTAATGCAACATCTAACTGTCTCTCATGCCACTTCTTCGCTTGAGCGTAGTCACCCGCGCATCTACAAAAATAAAGTTCTGTATATATATTGGTATGTTATGATTATTTCATTATATTTTTAAAATAATTTCTTTAATATTATTAATGTAACTAAAATTTATATTTACTAACCTAGCAGCATGTCCTAATCCAGCATATGCTCTGGCTTCAATAGCTCTGTCACCTAAATTTTGTGCTATTCTTAAAACATTTTCATGATAAGTTATAGCTTGTGGAAAATTTCGTCTATAATGATACGATGATCCGAGATTTGAATATGCTCTTGCCTCTTCCACCTACAATAAAATCGAACGAATGGCATTAGCGAAACAGAAAAGCAAATGAGATGTCAATATTTAAAACCTAATTAGTAATGTTGAATGTATTTATTTCAAAGCTTACATTAAGAGATAGTGGTCACGATGCATAAGAAGCCTCCATTAATCTCTTAAAGTCACGATTATAACAAATTGTGCTTTTATAATGTGGCTACTCCTACATAATGTGTTTTTAGTTCATTTTTATTGCATAATATTACCTGATCACCAAGTCTCCTAGCTAGTCTGAGATGTTGATTGTGGCAGTCTACAGCTGAGTCAAATTCGCCCATAGCTAGATATACAGCGCCAACGTTTCCTATCTCACGCGCTTCTTGTAATCGATCACCCATTTGCTTGACGAGTTGTACGCATTGCTTGTGGCTCGCAAGCGCGTTGGGATAATCACCTATTGCTGTGTAGACGTGCCCTAGAGAGGTTAGGGCGGCGGCCGCGGCTTGTGTATCCTGAACGAACAGCAATTTTGTCATTATCAGTTCTATAGCGAAACTATGTGATTACAATATACAATAATTGATTATTTCTGGTTATATAAAACTGATGTTGATGATAAGCATTATGCAGGAAACTGTATAAAATATCTGCGTCATATTGAGAATATTTTAAAAGTGACTATATTCTAAATCAAGACAAACAAAACAAGAAAAACAAATAAAAGATGATTAGAATGCATCGCATCCTTTTCAACAAGGAAATAAGACAAAAGAAAGAAAGAACATTCGACGACAGCCCGCCAATAGGGGCTTTGTTTCGACCAAATGAGGTAGTGATGGGAAAGGTATTAAAAAATAAGGCAATTATTTAACTGTACATGACTATTATTTTATTTAAATAACTATTAAATTGTTGTGCATATTTTCTAATATTCAAATGTATTCTAATTATATTACTTTATTTTAATTATATACATATCTTCAATATAAAATAACTTTATTTGCAAAATTAATAATATTCCTGTTTTTTGATAACACAAAATGCGTTTTTGAGTTTTTGAAATTAATGCGTTATCTTTATGATTCCTATGCCTGCCAGCTAAATGCTAAGACAACATACTATATCACTGTGCACTGTAACTCCGTGTATTCCTTTTTTAAGATAAAATACCCAAAACTCAACTTTAATTATTTCCAGAGGACACTTAATTACAGATGGATTTAAGTCGATAACATCGATATCGACACTAAAGACCTCTCCGACGCCCTAGCGAGTTGCCCGCTTGCAACAATCTAGCTAATTAAGTATGTGCAACATGATACGATAACGCAGTGATTTACATATTGACTCGATCTCCTTTGAATGTATTTCTACTATAATAGTGTCGAGTCGTGTTGGTCTTGAATGTCTGTCAGATCACAGCATTCCATAGAACATTTATTCGGTTGTTCTCTGCGTCTTGCGGCGGGGAGCTTTTGTAACAATACTAGAATGAGTTGTGGGTTTATCAAGCTTTATTATATTTCCTTTTGTCTGCATTATTCTCCTGGCATTATTTGTAGACATTGTGGTATCGTGGCGGCTACACAGAAGGCTGGCTACTTGAATTCCCGCATATTCGTTTATTTGTAAAGTGATCAATCCCGTTTTACTGGAATGTTACTAGCTGAGAACCCAGATCTGTTTTAAATTCTATAAAATTATGTTACAATAGCTTATGAATACTAAAAAGTAACTTCACGCCTTATATCGCATAGCAGAGAGAATTTAGGATTAAGGACGAGTAGAAGGCAGCGTGCGGACTATCCGCACGCTGCCTTCTACTCGAATTTAAGAGATTGTGCTCTGAGTGTCAAAATTCAACGGCAATATTTGTCTTATTAGAATAAATGCTAGAACATAAAGCATTTTTATACCTATATTAGTAGTTAAACACTTATTTTTAATATTTGCATATAAAAACATACTTTACTTTAGAGTTGCTGATCATTCATGTGGTTTTTAATGTAACAGGTTTCTTTCACGTGGGAAGGAATATATGAATATTCATTGCAATGATTACAGGACTCCTTTAATTGCAAAAGTGCTTCGGTATTTACTGCTGTCAAATATTCGTCTAAAAATTATAATTACTTTGATATAATTAAAAACAACTTGACTTGACTAGTTTCTATTAGTTGGCAAACATGCGTTACATTTTATTGACTTGATGAACTTGACTCCTAATTCGTATTAAGATCTCATCAAGAACATAAGTTCTTGATGAGATCTTAATACGAATTAGGAGTCAAGTTCATCATTATAGTTATTTTTTTAAAACTTTTACGGTGCCTTTAATATTATTCATTAATACCCGCAATATTATTTCATTATACCGTGAGCTTATTTTATTGGTTATAAAATGATATTATCTGAAAAACATTAACTGGAAAACTCTATTTACAAACCATAATAATAACGATAAATAACTAATCATTTCTAAGCGGTTACAAAGTAAAACAAAGTAATTGACACCAGTATGACGAAGTTGTTACATTTACGACATAAATCTGTATTAGAAAGAAAATCGCATAATTGGACTCGCCAGACCGGACGGAATTAATAAATAAACAGATGTTTCTGAGGGTAATTAATCGTACAAGTACTGCCCTATTTAAAATAGAGAGTAGGTATGTGATTTTTAATATTATTAACTAGGATACAATGTTTTGAAACATTATTTTCCTTTTTTTTTAATATAAGATTTTAGTACTCTTTTTATTATGATGACTTATAATTTAAATTAGTTCTTGTACAATAAAAGAAATAGCATCAGCTCAACAACATCAAAAAAGTAGACTGATTAGCATGATATCAAGAGCACAATCTCGCTAGATCTCTGAACTAACCGCACAAATTAACGCCAACGTGTAAGCGTACGCATTATAGAATCCCTTTAGATTAAATCCCTTTAATCTTTGACGGGCAATTCAACGCCAGCACCTGCTTTCTGCCTAGCCGCAGCAGCGTTATTCTAGGCATTTCTTAATGAAGCGCGTTCGCCCCGCCTCACATGTTACTGTCAAATTATTCGCGGTTGAATGCTCGCTAGGGTTCGTGATAGGATGTATGAAAGTGATATTTAATAGCTCTTATAAGGACTTGTAATGTATTAAAGTATTACATGCTATAAATTGTAATAGTGTGTTGGTATTTAGAATGATACCTACTTAGTAATCAATCGTATTTCGTTTTACATAATAATCAAATTTATTTAGATGATATACTACGATTTTATTATAAATATTATACTCCTGCATTTCATCATATAATACATTACGGTGAAATTCGTTAAGGACTATATTTAAAAAATAAAATCTATTTATCAAGGTTTCTCGATATTTTTAATAAAAAACAAATCCTTATAAATTGTTTTAATAAGTTTCGATTTACTATTTGAACGGTAATAATATGCTTGAACTGGTCTGTACATTAGCAACGGTAAAATATTGCTGATAAATCCGCTTTTGCTATAATTTCGCGGTTATTTAAAGCGAACACTAAGTTTTGTTGATAGCCAATGGTGTGGAACATGTAAAATAAATACTTTTACGACTATTTGTTCTTCAGATTGTTCCATATGTGGGTATTGCTTGCATTGTTTGTGGTATTTTTAAAAGATACGCTATGTCCAACTAGAGCCTATTTGTAGCGTATCTTGGAATTTCTATTAATAGTGTCAGATTCGTTTACAAAAAATATACTTAAGAATCTACAATTTAAAATTTGAATGAATTAAATTAAGTATTACAAATCTTACAATTGCATTTTGTAAAGTTGTCAGTTGGTGTTTAATTTCTTTGGACAGGCTTATCACTTGATAGATACAAATCCGGTATTACCAGTCAGTGGCGCATGCTTAGCTTTTTCATTTAACATCCCTGTATCAAGTGTCTGTATAAAACGTTAATTCGTATGTAGGCAAGTCGATATAAAAACGTATAGCAATCCATAAGCGTCATTGCAGTGCAGCAATAAAGAGCAGTGTGCAATGTAAGCGCCTTTACTGCAAATTAATATTATTGGCCGCCGGCGTTTCAAAGCGCTCAATAAGATTTTGCTATATGCATCCAAAGCTTGTTCAATAGGTAGTCAAACATTGGTATAGCTTGCACGTTGGTCCTTCAAACAGTGAATTAATGATAGCTTCGTGATAATTATTTTCAGTTGAGCTTGGTTGTGTCATTGGTAACAAAACAAATATCAAATGCTGGTTCGCTAGCTCGTAGAGTAATTTAACATTATGAGAGAAAGTGATTTTGTATTTGCAGGTAATAGTTTACAAGTAGTAAATTATAAAGCCAAAGAACAAGATTTGAGAATTAGAATATATGTGAACTAATTTGTGGGCATAATTATATTTTAACTAGCAGTTCTTGAAATCAAATAACTAATAACAAGGGAAGTTATACTGACCGTGGCTAACTCTTATTGATTTTATTATATTAAATATATGTAACTAATATAATTATATTTTAACGACAATTAAACTAAAATACCGATCAGCCACATTTATTGTAATAAAGCTACGCAAACCGGAATATGTAAATTACCTAGCAAAAAGCTTTTAACACTATTTGCGTGTAATTAATACATAAGTATATGTATAATTGAGGTTCTATTAAAGAATTCCGGGAAACTATGTGTACCTATGAGCGGATAATTTTAAAATGTTTTGTGAGTAACTTACTTTAATAATAATAATATTAATAAAATGTGTGAAATGTTTTTTGTGTACTTTTATTATATTCATTTCAGCATAATCTTACAAGGAATTATTTCATTTAAATATACTTTTCATACAAATACAAATCAATTTAAACGGATGAAAAAGCGTGATACTTTGTCAAAGTGGGTATTGTTACAAAGACTGCATAGAAGAGCACATTAAGTTTCTTAAATTTTTACCTTTTAGCTATTTGGAGGCTATATATCTTAATGCTTTAAAAAATAAAGTAAGATTAAAGTTAATAAGTGTAGTATTTAACAATGTTCAAATATGTCATACCTAATTGTAGAATATTAAGCAATTTATTTCTTTACGTCAACTTAATATCAATGAGAGTAAACTTTGCTTTACGTTCTCAACCGGTTTTATTTCAAGAGTAATATTCTATGAAGTTATTTTTAATCGTATTTTATCGCTAATTGTAAAGCCAATTACTTTTACTGTCCATTTCTCGGCTTGAATCAAGATTAAATACTAAATTACGCATTATACCTACACTAATTTAACATCGGTCCCTAACATTAAATTATTATTTTGAAGAGGAAAAATATTATCGACTTGTTTTATTGTCAGTTTATTACGTTATCTTTTTCATACAAATGTATTAATAATTTCTGCGAAATTACTTTAAGTCTTTACAAAAGAAACCACAGTTCGTAATTACGTAAACTTAATAAAGAATAACCACATCTGGGGTCACGGACGGCTGTACGAATTCCACGTAAATATACAGTATTGAAATATGGAATGTTTCGTGAAACTACTTAAAGTAATCATGAGCTGACTTATCTCAACTTAACTTTTGTAAATAAAGATTGTTTTAAACTTAGCAGCTTTTAATTGAATAATTGCCTATATATAGATTATATAAACTAAATATCACATTTATACAAAAATCAGGACATATAGAGCGTGAGATTGATTTTTTTTCTAAATTAAACGTAAATTAAACTAAATTATAATTAAACTATTATTAAATAACCGATAAACAACAATGGATTCTAGCTTCTCAAAAAGTAAGCAATACAAAATATGTTTACGTTGGCTTATAATAATATCAAGTGCTTTAGACGTTAAAGCATTTGTTATGTCGATCGTAACAAAGGTAATATGATCGGTTTACTGACTGCTTTATGCATGTTAATAATATATTATTTGTGTCAGTTTTGTTTTCTACAATAAATATTCTGTTCGTTATAAAAATTAAAAATAATAAATGAAAATTTGTATTAAAATTGAATGCTGTTTTCAATGGGAGCTTTTTTTAATATAACACACAAGTTTATTTATTATTACAATACATCTAAAGCTAAAAATATCAATTACCTTATTAACCTGTAGAATGCAGAAAACAGAGTGTTGCCACTATTTTTATTTGACAATGCCATTGGATGCGTATTTTATGAAATGTTTGTACAATTTTTGCTCTAAAAGGGCGAAATAGGGGCTGGAAGTCTCCATAGGAAGCGATTTAGGTCAAGAATTGTAAATTTTAATCCTTATCTTTAAATCTCGTGATTTTAACAAATTCTAAATTAAATAATTTTAAGCCGATAAAACGCATGTACTTTGGTAATCATAGGTCTACGGAACACAGATTATTGAAATAAAACTCTTATTGTTATAAAAGTTAAAGCAACTTTAAATTATTCTTAATGTTTTTATTTTAGTATAATTAGCCGAGTTTAGTATTATTTTACAATTATTAATCTGCATATTGTGTACTTGTATACGTTGCTTATTGTACTTTAGTCACAATATTTAATTGTATTCTTTGGTATTGATTCTCTACAAAGATCTTTCAATGATTTAAGTATAAAATGAATATTGCAATACAATGTTTTGTGTTTAATAGGCGGCACTAATTTACATTCGTTAGTGTTATTCAGACCTTTGAGTGAATCACGCAATAAATATTCTCATAAGTCACTTATTAACAACTCAAAGAATTAGTTACGGATGGTTTTCATTTAAATAACTTTAAAAATGCATAGAAATAAATATAGTGAAATAAAAATATTATATAGCATTTGATCTATTATAGGGAAAAAATAACATGAACATTATTTTCAAAATGACATATGGAAAATCGTTTATATTTGAACGTTAAATAGTTTGTTTTATAAAATCAATTCTCGTTTAAATCTGAACTGACTGTGGGTCTGAATTCTGACCATTCAAGAGAACGACTATCTAAATTGGAATTGAATAGCTTGGCCTTGGATTGAAAAACACCTGCATATTTGATACGAATCAAGATGCATTGGTCTGCCAACTTATATATTTCCATTATATACATACATTAATGTAAGGCAAATTGACGTTAGCAGGTAAATTATTTTCGATCTATGCAATTATTATATAATTATCTTAATGTATATAGGTATGCAAAAAAAGTTACAAAATGTTAGTGTACAAAAAATAATAATATAAATAAAAACAAACCTTTGTAAATTTAAAATATATTAATAGCTTACCTTACATTTCATTGCCAGTACTAATTGATATCTATGGGCAGTTAGAGCGTCCTTATAGCTCCCCTGGCTAAAGTATGCGGCACCCAGGTTACCGTGAGCCCTGCATTCTCCTGCCGTGTCACCGAGTGACTTGGCAACTGCGAGGTCCTGTTGCATATAGTTGATAGCCGCGTCCAGTTGACTGAGCGCCCAGTGAGCCGACGATAAAGCGCTGAATACTGAGCCCCTATTAATAAAATTATGCTTATTGATACTATTACATACTAAACTATATGCAACTGTAAATCAATAAAAAATATTTACTCATATATTATGTTGATGCCTTAGCAACGCATATGTATGTTTGTATAAACTTGAATGTCAAACATATATTTATACGTACTTATTTGTATATAGATGAAGAACTACCGTTGTAAATATAAATATTAGCTTTAGGTTTTGCTTAACTAAGGTATATTCTTTAAAAAAAAAAATAAACTATTCGTGCTTTAAACTTTTAGCATGTTATAATATTAGGTATAATTGATTATGTATCAGATACAAGTCATTTGTTTCGAAGTAACTGTATAAGTAATGATGTGTGTTCATTACTATACATGTAGATATAATTACCCGCAGCTGATGACTCTATTACGTATGAGAGAAAATTTAAAATTAATCGACACGCTATATATGTAAATTACAGTCTACCAATTAGGTTGCACAAACGTCGTCAATATTTGTATGTAAAAACGAATTGAATATTGTCGCAATGCACTTTAATCGTGAAGTAATTATGTATTCATATAAATTAGTTATCAATATATAATCAATTCGCAGTAAACACTTATTTTATCTTATGAATTTACCGGCAGATATAAATTTTACAATTCTAAACTAAATATAGCTTTTTAATCAAATTAAGTGAGCAAAAATATATTGGAAACTGATCTCATAAAAATAAGGAAACTATAGGGATAAAAAAAATGATGTGTAAAGTGAGTTTATACATTCAAATAATTCTATGTACGTGGATAAAGTTTTATGTCACAAAATTATAATAAATTTAAATAAAATTAAAATTTTAACATTTCGTCACGTCGCGATTTAATTATTGCTTTGAAAATTAATAATTTATTATGTAGCCATATGTAATAACGACTGACTAAAATAAGGAGTGTTTTATTTATTTAATTAGATTTCAATACTAATATAGGACACTTATAGCTTTTGTCAGTCATATTAATGGACTTAATGAAAAACAAAGGCTTAAAAAAGAAAATTAAAGACTTTCATTTTTACATTTCGATAACAGATCATCGATTTGAAGCGACTACTATCACATTCAATATTTTTTTACCAATTTTAAACTATTATATAATAGGTGATTTGTGTTGACACTAATGTATTGCCTTTAAGCACCGAAGTTAGATTGCAATCATTACAATTTCATCTATTCTATATAATAGTATGTTATATGATGACCTCTTAGCAGTAACGACTTAGTGATACAACAGTAAAATTGTATTTAGAAACAAACAATACCTTTAGTACTTTGAACATAAATCGGCGTACGTGTGAAGAGGGTTTTATTAAAGCTTATTTGACAAGTACTAATCGTGTTTGTCGTAGTAGTGGTCTTACTATTAAGCCAACTCCCGGAATTGATGCTTAATGATACTAGCCCCAGGTAGATTAATGGAATTTGTTTGCCTACTGACAGTTACTTGGAAGAAATGAAGTAAGATTTACGATATGGGCAGGTGAATGCAAATAGTATTAATCTTAGTGTACACTTCATATAAAGAAAGCAAAATTCTATCGAAATTGCAACATCTCATTACGTTTTTATTTTTCACAAAATAATCCTGACCTTTTGATTCGTTACTATATAATCTTCTAAGCTAAATTGGTTAAGTTTAAAATAATAATTTTCATTAGTATATGAAATTTATTTTATTTGCATAATATTAACTTATCAATTGAGTGTATTAAGAAAAGTACCACCGGCTTCACTCTTTGATATTTTTATGCTTAATTATCATTTTATCGTCCCACACTTAATTATCGTTATTATCTTTAAATTTTATTTTTACACAACTATTTAATACATTTCAGTTAATGAATCACTTGACGATGTAATTTGACATCCTCTGACGCCTCTTTACAAGATTGATAGTATGAGGAGTTAAAGGACGCTTTTATTGTTTTCGATAAGGATGTAAGAGATAAAAGATAAAATTCAAATGTAAGTAAAAAACAATACAATATTAATTATTCTATAAGGCAGAGATATTAAAATATTTTAACAATAAACCCCGGTATATCATTTACATTATATATGGACGTAAATAAAGTTTGAAGAATCGTCAATAAATTGGTATAATACGAGATATTTTTCAACATAGTAGCCCAACGATAGCACAGTATCCGACTGATACGGATGAACCTGTCACATTAAATAAGCTTTGTCTATCATCACTCAACAATTATCTCATATCGATAAAAATCAAAAATAAATGTCCCTATTTATCCAGTTAACTCGCACCTACATTGAATGCCGTATCGATTCTGATGCGATCCATCAATAAGATAACATCGAAGTGTGGGTTTCGACGCCAGGCTTGATTATGTCGCTGGTAGTCTTATAACTTTGACCGTAAATGGTTAATGTATATTTAATATACTTAAACATTCCTTCCAATATCTGGAGGACACTATGTTTTTAATAATTGAGAGATTTACTATTATATTTCTAAGCCATTAGTACATAAACATTTCATTATGGTTTTAGTCGTCGAGTAGTCGCTAGCAATATTTTATCAGTTACGAAAAAAAGAAACAAATAAAGGTTCCTATTAAGTCTGTCGTTACTCTTAAGAACATTATACAGCTTTATTTGTCCGCAGAGTGAAATAAATCAAAACGTCGAAATTCCGCCAAAGATACCGTCCTTAAACACATAAATTACGCCACTGTCAAGTATACCATGGCTCATGATTAACAAGCGAATTTTTTTTTAAATAAACGCTACATTACCTTAGCTTAAATTATCCATCATGACTGTATATTTTGAAATAAAAATAAATAATAACAATTAATTAGTAATATAATATAAGTTATTGTGTATGTTTGTTTCTGCATAACAAATTAACAAGGAATGGACATTTTTGAAGTATTAAATGTTATGTTCGTACAATAGTTTTATTAATATTTTCCTATTATCAAAATTTGTATAAATATTACACCCAATTTGGAATTCAAAATGTCAAATAATGTATATTTTTAATATTTTTCGGGGAACATATACATTATTATATTATAATTTAATATTTAAATCATTGCTGAACAACAAAACACGTTTTCGTAGTAAGTCGGTTAAAAATATTACTATAACATTAATGAACGTGAAGATTTCTCGAAGGGCAATTTGTCTTCTTGCTTCAAGAATTTGAGTGGTGTTAAAGGTGTAATCGTTGCTAAGAGATTAATCTGAAATGGGATATCTCACGAGGCGAAAATATAAATCATGAGCCGTAAAGTGTAAAAGAAACCAAAACCAGATTACCGAACACTTTTAAATAGCAACTTTTATTCGCGTTGTCGATTGTATCATTTAAAACGTAATAAGGCTAAAGGATAATGAGGATTTAGGTGGGAAAAGTCGTACAAGCTTTTTAATTACAGTCGTGATTTACCCTTTTTGAATACTGTTATCGAGTATTTTTTTCCGACGAATGGAATTCAGTACAAAAAATTAATGCGTTTACGTGATTTAAAAATAGCGTAAATAAAGCATTAAAAATATCATATTACTATAACCATATTTGAAAAATAAGCTATAAGAATACGTACCTTAATTTCAAAGAACAAGATCCAATTCTCAATGCAGCTTCTAATACTGTGACTGCCGCATGATACTGCCCCGCCGCTAACAGCTCTTGTCCGACAACCTGACAAAAGATAAATAATTTATATAATATTTTCCTCAACGACAAAATAAATAAGTCTATTTAATAATAAATAATATGCTTGTTAAAATATATTTATGTCTTTATCAATAGATGTTGGAACGGGTAAAGTTAGTTAAGAGTGATGTCGATATTTAAAATTTATTTTTTGTTAGCGTTTTAATTATAAGCGTCTTTCGTTATCAATATAATCTTATTTGTCGGACATTTTATTTCTATTCCCCAACATGATAAAGTTAAATTTAAATTAGCAGTGTTTTTAACGCAGCTCCTCATTTATAACAGCCAACATAACGATTACGTATCTACAAATAGCCCATGCCCTATCTGAACTTAATTTATTAACCATTAAAAATAAAGTGCATAAAATGTTTGTCGTGTAGTACTAATATCCTTTCATAAAATCGTCGGGTCCACTTTGATGTCGGAACACGTATTATTTTGTTCGTTAAACGATTTATAATAATGGGCTAATATACAGAAATGCGAATTCGAGTATCATCACCCATATATAACAAAAAGCGATACGAATTTTAAAAAACCCATCTCCCTCATCCGTTTGCTACCGTAAACCGTATCTTATAAGAGCCCAGTTCGCAGTATGGAACCAAATCGGCAAAATGCTTAGGGGAACACCCACGGCGCTTTATTTTAGGAATGATAAAATGAAAATATTATATTAGTTTATACCTAAATAAAATTCTTATAAGGAATCTAAAATGTGAATTACAATCATGTATTATATTTACGTATACACTTAGTGTTCCTACAATTCTTATTAGTATATTTACAGGTCAATAAAAAATTAATTTGTTACAGACAGACGAGGACAAAAAAGGCGGATCAATGACAAAGGTCTGCCAAAATACAAATACCTCGACATAATCGTTGTAATAATCGTCTACCTTAATAATTTGGTATCTAACACCGACATAATAAATACCTATAATAATGTGTCGGAATGATAAAAAATAATTACATATAAGAAAAAAATATATAAACGAAACATCGAGGAAATCATTACTTTAGCGACGAATTGGCAAAGGTAAAATATTATACAGATTAGTTACAATATATTTATTCTATAGTATAAAACTCAGTATTTCTTTATTTTGATGTCGTTTCCGGCTGGGACAGGGTACATTTGACTATTCAAACCCCTGCCTATCAACTGTCGTCTAGATTGTATGTAAATGTGTATTCATCGGGGTTTGTGTATTTATGGCTCTTTGATCACTCAGCCCCATTGTTCAGCCGTTAAATGTGCCGAAAAACGTTCAGATGTCGGACAGCCGGTGGAATGTATGCAAATGGTGCGCGCAATGCAAAATTCTTAAAGCCTTCCAGTTACATCGGACCGAATTTCCCTTTCTTTTTGTTTGTTTATATGTTATTAGTGTGGGCAATTTGAATAATCTGTGTAGAGATTGTTGACTCAATATTAGTAATGATAGCATATTTTATTTAAAGATTAACTACATAAATAATTTTATTATTTATGTTGATGTAATGTAAATATTAAAAATTTGATGATTGGCTGGTCATTATGACAATTGATAAAAACTTGATACAAGTGAACGTATCTATTTAAATCAGCGTAGTTTGCGTGACTAAATTAATCATGACGGAAATAAAGTATTCGATTTTTTAGGTAATTACTAAAACCGATTTCCCAGAAGCGTTTTGTTTTTGGAACCATTTACCACAGCGTGGTTTGGTCCTCGGAGATTTAAAAAAACGTATATTTTATTTCCGGGTGTACTTTAATGGCCGGCATTATTTGAAGCGGAGTATCAGATGTTTAAACAGGCCGGTGACAGTTTAAATATGGTTTAAATAAACTTAAATTCGACGGTTCGACAGCGGTCTCACGAGTCACATTGCTTTATACCACTCGGCTGCATATTTACGCTCCATTTTGAAGAAAATAACGATGGTATTTCAGATGGTTTATTTTGAATTAAGTTTCCTTTGGGAGGCTATTGATAATGCAGATAAACATGTCCCATGCTACTTGTATGACGCGCTACTCAATCAACTTATAAAATAAGGCAATTCCTATACTGAGACCGTAAATTTCTTTTCTTTATTATTAAAACTCGACAAATTAGTTTCTTAACAAGGAGCGACTACAATTTTTTGTAAAAACCTTTATAAGTACTTTTTATCTGTGTTATGCCATATTTGCCATATTTAAGATGTTAAGAACATTTTCAAGTATTGTCAAATACTTAATGTCTAGAACTATTTTAAAATAATTACATTTTACTTTATAAAAAAAACAGTTTAATAGCCACAAAGGTTCATTGTATTTACGATATTTACCTTGCCAACAAAGTAATACAACTTGATCAATTTATTTTTACAATCTCTTCAGTTCTCGTTTTTAACAGACAGTATTATAAAGAAAAAAATACACCCAGATTTATAATGAAAATAATGCAAGCTCGTTGGAGAAATTTTCCTAATTCAAATTACAACTTCAAGATTTACTTCGTTAAAATTTTAACGTACAAATTTTATCTGTTTAGTGTGTAATAATTTAACCAATAAAAAAGTTCGATTGCTTTTACTTTTGAAAATACGCATTCAATTACCAGGCGGTGCTTAAGGGAAAGTAATGTTGATGCACAAATTTTTATTGAAATTCTTAAAAGGATTCAACCTATTTTTGTATATTTTTAACACTCTCGTTTGATCAACCAATTTGGCAGTGCTTTTATGTAGAAGCGTTACGTTGCCGTAATTGGAATATGTGTTTTAACTTACAAAATTGGTTATAATAATGAATTCTACTGAATATTATCCTAATTAACGAATATCGTTTACGTTATTTGTTTATTAATTTATTATATATTTAGTTGTAATTTACTTGGTAACATCGGGATAGTAACCTTGCTGAAGAATTTAATACTGTCGTAAATTTTATGTTTTTCTTTAATTGCTGAATACATGTATTTAATATGCCTGGTTATCGTTTTTTTCGAATAAAAATTTGAGCGCTGGAAATACATTCCAAGTTATTGAAATATGATAGCTCATATATTATAAACGTACATAAAATCCGCTTTATGTACATTTTAATAATACTTGAATACGTTTATTTCGTTGACGAACGTTAACGAACTTTCAGTGCCTCTAAAATCATATATCATTGGCATAAGATTCATGACAGAAGATTAACTTTAATTCATTTGATGTACCTATTATCAGTTAAACAATGTCGTCTTTATGAGCATAATCGAAAAATTTTCAAGCATAAAAAATGAATGACAGCTCAATGAAGGCTTTTGAAAAAAATTCGTTTTAAAATTATTAACTAACTTATTTAAAAAGAACATCAACAAAGGTTAAAAGTTTGACTTATACTGTGGCAAGCCTGTTACAGTTTTGAATGGGACTAAGATGAATGAAATTACTATTTATAAGTGTGTGAGATTTTATGTATGAGTAATTAAATATAGAAAAAAAAATCTTGTGCGTTAAGAAGAATACGAATATTTGTCTATTTTTTTAATCATACGAAAACTTAGATGAAATACTTATTTCTTTAGTGCTCTTTATTTTGAACATCACTAAATTAATAATCTTTACGCAACTGGATCTCAGACTGAACCTTTTAAGAAATTTTCATTAATTAAAATAAAGAAAAAAAACTTTTTAGGCATAAACGTAATAACAGAATTTATTTTTATACAAAAAAATTACCTCTAGTATTAATGTAAACACCTAATGCACTTGAACAAACGGAAATAATTTCCGCAATAATAGTCCTGTACAATATAGCGTTATTGTGAGCAATATTTATAGCAACTTCACGCTTTATCCCGCATAACAGCAGTCAGAGACAATATGGTGACTGCTTTCCGTCCGAAATCGAGCGAGTTGAGTAGCGAACCCAACCTCGCACTTTATCATAGCAAAGCAGTGAAATGAAAATAAATTTTAATTACAAGACTCATGTGTATGGATATTTTTTGAAGATTTTATCCTATGTAAAAAAATGCGTACTCTAATGTATAAAAAAATAAATTAAACTCATAACTCACCGATATTAGTACAAACGGCGATTGATCTAGTTTCATAGCTTCCAACTGTCTGAAAGTTGGGTCTAAAGTGGTTCGTAATGGGGACTTTAGGGAGGCTTCGACGAGTGCAGCCAAAAGTTGTCGCGACGAAGGCTCCACCCCCAACCCCGAGCTGAAAGCTGCCAGTGCTTCTCCATGTCGACCGAGGCATTGAAGTGCGACACCTAGGGTTCAAATATTTTATAAACTTTAGTATTTATTTTAGATTCAATATCTGGATAATGTTCTTATAACGTGTCAATAACAATGTAAGCCATTTGCCTTGTAAAAATTAGTTACATGCATATATATGCTGTATACAAAAAAAATGAATTATATTTTTTATCTTACAAATTGAAATACAAAATAATATAGTAGACAAGATTTTGATATATTGAGTGCTAGCTCGAACAATCCCTATCTACTTGACACAGATTAGCTTGAACAATTGCATGAAACCATAACGCGACCCACAGAACTCCACGACGGAAGATTGATAAGTGATCATTACCACTTTCTTAGCTGTTCCAGTTTAAAGCGAAAAGCATATTCCTAGTAATCATATCATAATTCATTCAAATGATGTTATAAATTTTGGCTCTTTTTTTGCACGTTTTAAAGAGAAAAATTTTATTCTTTTTACTCATTATTAATTTTATTTCTTTGAAAGTATTCACAAATTTAGATGTTATTGCTGTCCGACTACGGCAAAGCAAAAAGGAGTGTTAAAAAGTTAGCCGGTATGTATGTATATATGCAAGCATGTTCATCTGTTCTCTTATAACTTTGACACTACTCATGGTAACTGACAATTAGAAGCATTTTGCGTCACACTGTTCGCGCGCTATAGGACAATACATTAAATTGGCAATAACACCCTCTATAAAGCATAAAGTAAGAAATTAGAAAAAAATATTATTCACACAACTGTTTGTTTGTTTGTTCTGTATGATCTGTGGCATACAACTACGCCGTCCTTTCGTCATCGCTATAATAATATATCTGTCGCTATAAAAAATACTAACATAATACATACTAACAGTTTGAACTTTTTAGAGCGTGTTTTAGCTGTAGTCCGGCTTAAGGTTTTGAATTTAGTTGTATTTAACTTAATCTTTTACTGTAACTTATTGATTTATGGCAGTCAGACAGTGAGTAAATAAACAAAATTGTTATAGGATCGCTACTAAAAAGCATATTCGCTATATATCATACTAAAATTATTATTTATTTCGTGAGGTAAAGCGCGGCTTTAAGTTCCGCAACTCACCAAATGTATGTATGACATTCTCGAAACTAAGTTCTTTCTACTTACCCTACCATGGGGGGAAAAGTGTAAATTTGGTTTTAAATTAGTTTTTGTAGAAATATAAAATAATGAAAATATCATAAAAATCTAATACTTAAAACCTACACAGGTTTAGGAAACAAAAACTCGTAATTAATAACTATACTTAATTTACATTACAAAAGTGAAACGAGACAGTGAACTATAAAAAGCCTAAAGAATGAAAGTAGTCGCACGCAATATGCATTATGTGATCATATTATATTTTCACGATATTTCATCGCAATGTAACGTAACCACGCATAACAATACACAATTTAGTTTAAGAATTATTAATTTAATAGTATATAATGGTTTCTTTATGAGCAGAATATTATTTGCTGCTTAATATACGTTAATACTTTATGTATACTACTATTAATAGTTAAACAGATATAAGTTTTTATTTTAAATTTAGATGTAGTTTTATAGAATAGAAGTTAATTTTATATGTAAAAGTAATATCTTTATGTACCTATATAGTGTTGTATAAAACACTGCATAAGAAAGATTTGAGAAAGCGTAAATATTATTTTTTTTATTACATTAGAACTTGTAGGTACATATTGGATATATTTCCAATAGAAGAATAAAAACGATACCGTCAAATTACGTTGATTAATCGCAAATATCTTTTAATCTCACTGAGTATTGTACTATTAGAAAAAAAATAAAAAAGTAAATAAAATATAAAAGTAAATAAAAATCATATCATCTGTTATCAAATAGACAGCAGTGGTAGGTTAGGCCAAGAAACGTAGTTCATAAGTTCCTAATTTCAAAGATATTATGTATTGATGTAAGTGGCGTAAAAAGAATTACTTAAAATATTTGTCATACCTTGTCTATAATAAGCTTTTGGCCAGTTAGGGCATAGTTCTCGGGCTCGTGTCGCATCTTGTAGAGCAGCTGCGAACTGGCCTTGTTTTAATCTAGCAGCTGACCTGTTCAATAATAATACTTATATTCCATGAATGTCATATAATCTTTATTTCTAGATGTACGTATTGTAAGCACGAGCTTGTATTCAAGAAATTGAATTTCTTTATTATATAATTATTAACTAATAAAAATAAGATTTAATTCTATATTTATATTTAAATTTATTAATTATCGTAGGAATATCAATATTTTTTGATAGAGCATGAGATATTCATGATTCACTTTTAAGGTACTTTTTATAGAAAGGAAAGCTGGTTTGCAAACTTATTTACTGTATTATGTACTTCAAACTTACTATGGAGTTTTATCATTTTTATTTTCTTATATTAATATATTAATAGTTTTTATCTAATATATAATAAATCTTTGAATCTATAAGCAAAGAGAAAATAAAAAAGAAAGTGAATTTTACCTATTGCTATACAATATATGGTTTGCAGGATCCAAGGTTAAAGCATCTGTGTATAACGCCACTGCGGTTGAGAAGTCTCCAGCTTGACAGGCCGCATTGGACGCTCTCACTTTCTCCACAAATAGTGCTCTGGACGCGGCCCCGAGAGATGCTGAGCCGGTCGGCTCTACCTGCAAACAAAATAATACTTTAAACATACGAAATAAGGTGGCATTCCAATTGCAATTAGGAACATGATTAAATTTTATTGCAGGTAGCAGGGCAACTTAAAACTTTCTTGAGATTATTCTTAATATTTCTCAGACTGTAGCATCTATCGCGTATGTAGGTAACATACGTGGCTGTATATGTAGTAATATTAAAATACATGAGAATTATTACCAAAAGTCACATAACGTAACCAAAGTATAGGTACATTGTCACTGCAAGTGCTCGAAAGAGAAATTTAAAACGTTATTTTAAATGTCTAATAAATTAATCGATTGAAATCGATGGGTTTTATAAATATATCTCCATTAATTGGTTCGGACTTTAATAGCCTCGTTGATTTATCGTTTTAAGCCAGTTTCTCGAGGAACTCACAGTGACGAGAGAAGTAACGTTATTTTATTATTTACGGTTTAAACAATGATTTAAGGTGCATTGCTACAGTAGTTTGCTTTAAGATATATGTACCTTATTTCGCTTGTATACCAGGACGAGTAGTAAATTTGTTTTTAATATCTTATATTTTCGTGCAACACTTGCAGTTTGCGATATAGGTGAATAAATGTGATTCAGTTTTCTTTCGCAGAAGAAAAGCAGGAAATATATCTGCTAGATGGCTTAATCCAATCACTCTTTATAATAAGTTTAAGGAAACGGAAAACTGAGGGAATTGGAATTCAAGGTCAACCTGCACAGTTAATAAAGAATAGTATTGGGGATACGAAATTTAACAGAGTAAAAGTGCAGAAAGTACATCTTTTTATAATAATACAATAAAAAGACGTACACATATAAATCGAAATATACGTTGGATAAGTAACTAAGGCAACGCGTATTTTGCGTGTCAACGCTGCTACTATTAAATCATAAATAAAAAAAGTCAAAAAGGTGTCAATAATTATAGACAAGTTGATATATCTCATACTCTTAGAACGGATACAAAATAAAACCCTCATAAATATTTACGCATCGAAATGATGAGTGTCCACAACAAAGCGTGGACTCCACGACGCGCGACGTCAATAATAAGCTAATAAAAACACAATGTCAATGTGCTACTGAATTCCGAAGTCCCGAAAACCAGTTAAGCTCAAACGCTTTAAGCATAGGGCTCCTTATAAATTTATTTTAGAAACTTTCTAATATAGATTTGTTTGTTATAATCAATGTTTAATATTAAAATATTGTGTTTTAATATCTATATGAAAAGAGAACTGAATATATGTAACATATGTACTTACATTTTAGGTAAAATAAAATAAAGCTGAAATATAAATACATTATTTAAAAAATATGTTTTCATCTTTATAGTGTAACGAATATATTTAATATTTTTAATTCACTACGAGCGAACCCTAAAACATTGTTCTAAACTCGAAGAGGGCGCGGTGCGGCGCGGCGTGAGGCGCGCTCACCACCTGCGCTATCTAGCTGTGCGCATCGGAAGCGAGAATATTTTTTTCTCACGGACCGCATTCTCCGTCTAACTATAAACTCCTAACATGTTTTAACTCTATGTACGCTATACACCGTTGCTAGTAGTGTTTATAGAGATATAATTTCAATAGCACATACGCAATGTACAGTAAATCATTATACAGAGTATCGTTTGGAGTTAACCTATGGATTTCAAAACCTTACACTTCACTTAAATAGTGAGAGACTTTAGTGCAGTATACATGACTTTGTTTTAAAACAAAGTCATGTATACTGTACTACGATATTTTTATGTCGATATTTTTATTAATTATTTAAATGATCAATTGAAGTTTTCTTGTACTTTATAATTCGAATCGTTTATGTTATTCGTATATATTTTTAGTAATCCAAAAAATCTTTAAAAGCTTTTCTTTATCTAAGTAGTAAGTTCTTATGCAGGTAAACAAAGTTTGTTTTTAACTTGAAATAAATTGATGTTTGAATTAAGGAATTATTAGAAAATACTTTATAACGATATACTATAAGAAATAAACCTTTTCAAAGCAATGTTCTGCTAAGAATTATCATTTCTTATGGACATTTAAGCATTAATATATCGCCTGTACAAGTCGAGTGGGATTGTACACATTCGAATAAATTTATAGCCTTGTAATTTTGGATGTAAGCCAATAACGCTTCAGGAACCGCTGAGTTCATTACCAAGACGTTTATCACTACCTGAACAGTACAAAGCCATGTAATGATTTCCGATTGTTTCGGTCATCGTGAAAAATGATCGACGTAATCGACCCTTATTCCCTTTATTAAAATTTCGTTCAAAAAGACTCCCGATCACCGAAGCCGACGTACTGGGTAATTATTTTTATACTAAACGACCTTATATTGCGAAAGGAAAACGAGACCGCCCAACGCTTATTAAATAATAAATTTAGAATCCTATGTATCGCGTTTTGTTGCTAATTGGAGTCAGCGAGGAGAGGTTTATCTTAAATCTATAATTGTTGTTCTGATACATACTTTATGTTTCAACGTATACACAACTTGTACATATTGTAGATATATAAATAAAAAGATATTTTTGTATTGTTTGCATTTACGATGTCACCTATGGCTACATTTATTATGCATACCACGTAATGTCCATACGTTTTGTTATCATTCATAGTAAACGCATTCAAGTTGAAGCATAAATTTTATGTCATACTTTTCGAGGAATCTCTTTTAGATGAATATACATTCACTGCAAGTGCACACCCCTTTAGTATAAGAAGACAGAAACGGGTTAGGCCTATCATAAAAAGCAGAAAGAAATATAAAACCTCTTTTGGGCACCGAACTCAGGTATGGCTATAGGCTTAAAATAAAGAAAAAAGTCGAGCCGTCGGTCACCCTTTGTCTATTTTTTTTCCTCTATTTTCTTATTATGCGCCTCGAGATAATGACGATTTTTACCTGGCCACGTATAAAACAATTAACGTGCGTGAGTTCCGAGACAAATCACACAATAATTGAAGGTGGAATTCTATAATTTTTGATGGTTTAGTGAATAGGCAAGTTATACAAGCGTAGGTGCATGAGAATCTTCAACATGCAATATGTTACGGTAGAAACGATTTGTAGAGGATGTTAGTGAAATAACACGATAATGATAGACTATTTCTACTTATTTATTATTTATATTCTTGTTCTTAAAGTGTATAACTTATGTTGCCGTATTATTGTATAGAGATATAATAGAGAATAGGATGGAAGGAATACATGTAGTTATATCAGACGTATGCATTTTATATATTTGTTTTTAAGTTAATACAACTACAGTATTAATATGATTAGTATTTTTTTAGTTTGTAATGCGTGTACGCATTGCATATAATGTCAATTAATCCTTCGCGAAGGACCCTTTACCCTTATAGCTATAACTCGAGATTTGAATCCGCGATGACTCAAGGATCTCATATATTTAACAGTAATTTTTCTATTTTCCATTCATATGGAATACAAGGGGAAATTACACAATAAGGTACCTATCAATGGCGAATAATAACGAGTGCGACCAACCTTACGATAACCTCCATTGTATTCTACTTTAGGTAACACAATATTACCATATCGTTAATTCAATAAACAGATTGGATTCTTGTTCCTATGCGTAAACTTTAATCGCCATAGCAAGTGTCATTCACTAATATGATTAATTTGCGAACTGCATTGTATATTTTTAAAAAGCCTTTTAATATAATGTTATAATTATTACATACATTGACGCCTGCAATTTTACAGAAATTAGATATAGATATTTGTTCAGAATTGTCATATCCAGCTTCATATTTCTTACGCAATGTGCCATAAAGAAAATTACTTTCATATCATAGTTTTTGTTCCGGCACGCGTACATTGGGTGGAATGCGCTCGTGACGTTCGGTTTCGCGCGCAATCATCCGCCATGTTGTTTTTTGCTGTCAAAATGATAGCCTAGAGGCGTATCGCCCTCACGCTACTGTATTCATGACTTATATTATTTTGTAAATCTATTATAATATTATATAAAATTTGATTGACAAGAAAATCTTATAAATAAAATTAAGAATAAAAACAAAATTAGTATGGTAAATAAAAAAATATACTAATACAGATTATTAAAATTTTATACTACTAAATCAAGTCACCTTCTAAGATATAATGGTAAATTAATAGTTTAAGCGTGTTGTTTTGGAACTTATGTTCAACTTAATTACTGCAATCGAATGAAATTTGTTTCTTGCATTTAATTATATACAGGCTATTATTACGTCGGACATTATCGCGGATTAAATGTTCTTTTATTTTTTAAAGTTTTGCGAACCAGCCAGTGTAGGCGTGGCAGACCACATGTATCTTGTAACTGGTCAGAGTTATATTATATCCGCTACAACTTATTATCGGTATCGTTTATTATCAGCATATTTGTACCATGCCTTCGCTTGTAAGAGGTTCGTCAATTTTACAAGATGAATTTTGTTTATAAAACGTTCCTCATATTAGTAACCCTCACATATGATGATAACTTATTTTATTCTGACTGTTATTTTGATTAAGCAAATAATATATTGTACGATAAATAAAAATTAAGACGCAATCATAATGTTATTTTACAATGTACCAAAATTCGTCGTGGCAATAATTGTATTGTATATAATAATGCATGAAATTATAATGCTGGTTGTATTTTCGCAATTATTTATAATTAAAAAAACTGGAATAAATCTGCTTAAAACAAAAATATTTTAAAAAGTAGAAAACGTTGAACGGTCCATAATTATAACGAAGCACTTAGACAACATACTGCAGTTTTATATTATTTTAAATATTTTTTGGGTAAAAATGAACCGTAACTGGTGGTTTTTAAAATAAAATGCAAAGAAACAAAATGTACATTATTTCGTTCAGTTTTCCAAAGGGGCGGTCGTGATTGACAGACGCATAAAGTTTATGCTAACAATCTAGATATATTTTTTGCAATATTTAAAAGCTCCACTAATAAATTTGATTGTTTTGTTAAATATAAACAAGAATGTTTTTAAAAATCTTATGCCTTTTATATTTACCTAACTGCTTATATTGTTGTATTCACATTTTATCAAAAGGCAAAGGCGAGTTTATAGAGTAAGTGTTACAGTACAATTCTGAAATAAAATGAGCGCAAAATTAACCGTTTACCCGTAACAAGACTTAGTTTGGTCGCAGGTAATAAGAAACTTACACTGTAGTATTAGGGATCGTAAAAATTTATATGAAAAGATATGAAATACTAATGCAAATAATTACGTATGTAATTTAAAACGCTTCTGTTTAAATCAAGATGTTGCTTCTAAATCAAGACTCGATAAATATTTAACATTAGATTTATAAATTTGAATCTATAAATTTGATTTGTTGAATAATATCAAAAATTACATGATGTACATAATTGGCTGCAGTATATCTATATACACAATATATGTAAGTTGTTGCTTTTAATTTTTTGAATTTAATTATTTGAAGTTACATTTCTTCTTGGCATCAATGATAATGTAATATTTAAAGGATGTTTTGCCAGTGCTTAACCACGTTGAATGCATTATCTTTTGCCCTTATCAAGTTATCATTTGAGCAAACGCAGTGACAGCCAGGACGGGCAAGTGAGTGCACCATGGTTTGTGGCTGGCACCAGTCGCAAGATGAGTAACGTGCTGGATGTATCCCGAGTTTGCAAGGTAATTTTAAAGTAAATGGGCTTTTGAAAGTAAGCGACGAATTTAGCGACTTCTAGATTAGCCACTATAGCATGTGATCTGAGAGGAAATACTCTTTAGAGGTAACGAAGATAATCCTGCAGGAGGTGGATGGTTAAGCTTCCACATTCGTTGTCTGACACATCTAGAAACTGTCGTGGTTTGTATGAGATGCTGTTAGGACTTTTCGAGATGGGACGTGACGTATTGTAAACACGCAGTGGATGCCGTGAGACCGTGAGTCTTTCTTCTGGTTTGATTCTCCAACAGAATATGCTACTTCACGTTAAGATACACTTGAATATATCAACTAATTAAAAATATATAAAAATACTACTCAAGAATATAGTTACATGAAATAGATGGTATTTAAATAAGTAAATAAAAATTATTACGCTAGGTTCTCTATATCACATCGTTATATAGGGGAAGAGTGTGAAAAAACGAGGTCTATTAAAGTTGTTAAGTTATCGAATAATATTCATAATTTAGCTATATCGTTTTTCTGTTTTAGAGATTATTTTTTTATTTAATTCGTAGAATCGATTGGATGCCATGTTTTAATGCCATTTTGTTTCCGATCCTCTTACCACAAATATTCATAACTGTTGGGGTCTTTTGTTATTATTATAAACTTTTTCATTTCTTTTCAACTTGAATTGCTTTTTGCGGTTAAATAAGTCTGTTTCCCTTATGCATCTATAAATAAGTAATCTAGAAAGGAGTACACTAAATACATATACTATTTCTTAGGAAAACAATTTTTTAAGAAAATTTTGTATAAGCAACTCTAAAAGAAAAAAGTATTTCGCTAATTATTATAATCATTAATTTAGTTTATATTTATTAAGTAATACATGATGTATTTAAATAATATAAAAGATTACCATTATTATATTATTAAAACTTGTCATGTACAATCTAATAAATCGCTACTTTAAAGTGAAAGTGACACAGCCTTATCTTCCATTTTCTGCCAAAACTGATAAAATATTCCACAAATCATAATTTTATTCTAAAGGTTAATTATTATACAGCGAAGTTGTTGAGTGTCTCACTTTACGCTATGGTTGTTACTTTAATATCCATTCGTAAGTATATATGAAACAAGTAAAAGATAAACTCTGTAAAAGAATAAGTCACGCCTCATGATTCCTTTCCTCTTTAATTTCTAGAAGAAATTAAATTTAAATTTAAATAATAAATAAGGTATAGTATCTTTAAATATGCTGGGTTTTATTGAATCGTTTAACGTTTAATGGCATCTTTAACTAACACCTGTTGTGAACTATAGAATTTGGCAGTTACAACACTAATCGAATATTTGAATTCTAATGATATAAGATTATAGGCTTTTCAATGCCTAATCTTACTGTTATCTTTAATTAATTATAATTAAAATCATATCAGAATAGGTTAATTAAAAATTAACAGATACAGGTTATGTATTACGCAAGTTAGCCGGTGAAAGAATTTTATAGCTTATCTGTATTGATTTGGATATTTAAAAGCGAGATGAGTTTTAGACTTTCATTTTTACGCCCGAAGCACAAAGCTATTTTGGGCTTCCGGTTTAATATTGAATTACAATTTTATCTAACGAGATGGCTTTGTAGTTTGTGTGACTTTATTGATTGCTTCTAAATTATTTAATTTCTTTTTTTAATTTTTTTATAGCGTTGACATTTTTCATACAATATTGTCCTGCACGTATCTGATACGTGATAATATTTAATGACATAAATAAAACTGTTTTATTTTTAATACAAATAAATATACAAATATTTACAACATTTTCATAAAGATAAGTCTTTTAGCCTATATTTTATAATTTTAAATCTGCTTAGAAAACCTATTTTTGAATAGGAAGAGCGGAGCTAAATTCATAATTATAAAATTCTATAGAAGGTACTAATTTTGTAAACAAGCCCACAGGAATACCTATTTAGTTTCGTACTTTCAACAGTATAAATAAGAACGTATATATCACGCCAATGTGCTCATATATTATGCTAAAAACTAATTGCTTATAATTAGCTTCATTGCTTTACCATTTTACAGTTAGCTACAATCCCGTAAGCGATTTTTAACGCCATAAATATCTACGGAAGACATTATTCTAAATGCTGTCAGGCCATTTTTTTTATGGAGTGCGACTAAAAGTATTTGTATCGATTAAAATGTTTATTTAATTTTTATATGTATAAATAATTTAAAATTGTTATTGCAATATTAACATTACAACAATAAGCTTGCAGTATGTATTTTAAACCTCTTATTGTTATTATTGAACCATGTTCCTATAAAGGTTGCATTTCGAAGTTCATTTTTAAGGGTTTTTCGTTGTTAGTTATTTTTACTGATAAATGTATGTCATTATATGTAATATTAGTAAAAAAAAAATAAAATTGCGTCGATATACGAAGTTTCAGTTTCTGATTATAAAACGAATATTATTTAAATAAGTCTAAATAACTTGTATGCAAACCTACATTATTAAGTTTCATTTAAAAGAAAAAAAATGTACTTAAATGTATAGCATAAAAGTATACAATAGTAAAAATTGATTCATTGTTAAGAAAAAATGTTATAAGTTGGAAGTACAGTTAGTAATTAAAATACCGACGATCGTCTGAATCGCTTCGGCATTGGCGTTGGTTTTGCCGGCTCATTTAAGACAAATATGTACGTATATTGATCGCGGATTACGTTCAATTACGCTGCAATTTATTTATAATTGACATTTTTGATAATTTTAAAAATAGTATTTATTTAATGTTCATCATGTTAATGTATATTTTTGAATTGCTTTACCTTTTATCCTACATATAATCTAATCAGAGACGACAATTTGTGGCAAGACATGAAAATTATACAGTAAGAATGTAAAAAATACAAAAATGAAAATGTAAACAAGTTTAAATAACAAAATTGTTTTTTTTTTTTTAAATTTAATCAATGCTTTTAAGTACTATACTATATACCGAAACATTCAGGGGCTATCTGTTGTATTTAATATTTCATAAAGGTTTTTAATGAAAGTTAATTATTTAATTAAATACTTTTTAGTATTCCATTCAGCTATCATAATAGGCTCATTACTATACTAATGATATAGTAATAAATGCTTATGCTATAGCTTTACAAGTAAAATATATGACAATAAAAGTAAAATTTACCCTTTCGAATATACTACTCCTTAATAAAGATCAATAATAGATTTGGAACGTATTATAAAACTCATAATATTCAAATTTGTATATGCACTGAATTCATTATTTTAGCTTTATGATTGTATCTCGCATGGCAAAGTACCTCAAACCAATGTCAAAGCACTTCGTACTCCGATTTCCTCTGATTAGAATCTATTATAGTAAACTTTAAAGATATTTAAAATTTTCCAAAAATTTACAAAACTGTGATACATAGTATGTATGTTTATTTTAATAAAACTACATTGACAGACAAAATAAGCAAAATATATTTGTAACCTTTTATTAGTGTACCTCGTCATCTACTAAAATACGATGCATTGTACAACGTGTAACAATTGCTACTTAAACTTGCCTGTCTAATAGGAAAACGGCTGGTTAGTCCACAATGCATAAAATAGTAAAGTTAGGTTGGAAAATAAATTTTCTATGTAGTCGATGGGCTATCAGATTTTATAACTATAAGTATATATTTAATATGAAAATATTTATATTGTTTATTGTATTTTAACAAAATATTACTTGTAGACTTTAACTGTATCTTAATTTATAGCGATCCCGTATAGCAGAAAAGGCCTCTGCCTTATATACGATTACTGTCAAGGCATTTGTCAAATTTCTGTCCATATTCGAGACAATGTGCGTTGAATGACGAAATTAAACACTGCGCTTTCTATTACCAGAGCGGGAAAATGAAAATTATATAAATATAACATAATAGGTTAATTACAGTGCACGCATTAGATAATAAAAAGAATACTTGAACACTTAATAAAATGTTATACATAAATATGTACCAAATACACATATTTGCATCTTTCATCAGCGCTTTTGTTTAACTAGGGCCAATAATACGTCGACATCAACAAACAAAAGCCAATATTTTTATGCAAATACTAATAAAATACAGAATATGAGCTGAATTATAATTAGAAAATAATATTTAAACATGCAAAGGGAATCTCAGTCTTTATTGCAGGGCTGCATAAGTAGTTGGCAATATGTGTCACAATACCATTTTATTAGTAACTGACAAACATAAATTTGAATTTTAATTTTAAAATATTTACATAATTGAAGAATATTGCTTTTATATCTGTACACCAATAGATATAATCTCTACTTAACGTTAAACATATTTTAAATTAAAAAAATCTACTTGGTTTTGTTATTTTAATTTAATTTAATTTAAACTAGCGACTCGTTTCACATTGCTTCTTCCCATAAAATAGTATATTAATAATGTACCTTGATGTTATTTAGCTGTAAAATACTAAATTACGTAGCGCTTACCGCATTGTATATAAGCTGCAATAAATGAGCTTTTGCTACGCTTGTCGGGCATTATAGGATTGCGCCGATATTACTGCGTGGGTGAAATTTTATAGCTCATCGTTAATTTTCAAGGTAAAAACGATTAATTTGTTAAGATATATGCAAAAGAAACATAAATCTGTTTATGTAAAGTTTAAAACTGATCTAGACTACGCATCAACATCTCATATCAATTTGTTTTATAGGTGTGCTGTACTAATTTCCTTTAGAGTTATAAAGTGTAATGTGTAGGTACAATGTACATACGTTGTAAATTTCTTTGTCAAATTATAATAGGAAGCTACTGTCGTTTATTTCTTCGTGATTATATAGCGGATGGATACTAAAATTTATGTTTGTCACCACCACCATTCAATGCAATATAATATACAATATATAATAAATATTGAATACCATTGGTTGAAATATTTATATTATAATATGTGATTTTTTTGCTACTTATGTAAAATTTAACACTTTTAAGTCAGTATTTTTCTTATTTATGAATCAAATATGATGAATTTTTATTGATGAATACTTAAAAAATTTTTCCCATTTCTTTTAAAAAAATAGTTAAAAATTAACTTTAAAATCTTAAAGTTGAACCAATGAAAATACTTACATAAAAGTAATGTTGGTTATTTGCTTGATAATGATGAAACTAAACAACAGATATCCATTAATACGTGTGGATAGGAGGCCTAGGAGTTATTTATAAGCACTTGTTAAATCGTAAAATAACCCTACAGTTTTATATAATGTGCCTGCCTGCTGCATTTTCATTGTAAATATAATAAAATCTGTGATATTGCCTTTAATTATTATGTATATATGGAGTAAGTAGACTATAATTGCTGAATTAAAGACTTTTATGAGGTATAAATAATAGATTTTTTTTACTTGTCACTTAATAAGATGTATTATTTATTAAATTACATGATTTTTTGGTTACACAAAGAGAACATAGTGAAAGATCGATCTGACCAAATAAAAAACGGCCAGCGGAGTGTCTTGACACTACTACTTATATATACTCGGCTATGCCGAACAAAGCACGATTGAAAAAAAAAGAATACATTCAAGATTCAATACTTTAAAGCTTGTTTTATTTTTAATCACAAAGCAAGCGGTCGACTTTCTAAAAAATATATATAATAACTATGTGTGTCAAAACTACTTTTATAAGTCTACTCATATTATAAATATTTTATAGCACTAATAAAATATTAATAGCTTAAACATAAGTGAAATATAATCTTTTTGAAATTATGATGATTTCATTTCTCTATCAATTAATTTTATAATATCAAATAAAAAATATGGTGTGGTAGAGTAATATCTGCCCGTGATGCCACGGTAATCGTGGGTTCGATTAACATTTAAAATTGTTTTCATAAAACAAAGCACATCGTTGAGTTCCGCTACTCAACGTCCAATATATGTGGAATGTGGAAGGAAAAAGTTTAAGACTAAGTAAGTAAGTCAAGAAAAATGCCACGAAGCGAAAAAAAAATATCTGAGATATTTCTAAAAATTATAGTAATATAAATTTTCATATCACTGCAACATTAATCAAACAAAAATCTACTAAAGTTCGTTAGTGACCATCGACTACCAACTCTAATATATTACTCATGACATTTGTAAGTTCTCACAAGAATGTATAACTAGTATATACTATACACCAATTGTGACGTAAAGCAATTTTTATAACGTGTTACAATAGGAAAAGCAACATTTGTTACCCCGCCCACACCGTTCCTCACATCTGCACCTTGGCCACATTTGAATTTGAAATTATAATATGAATTTGTAGAACCTTAAACGTAACTTGCCTCGTCATTGTTATAATAATGTAAAAGAAAATGAACCTTAATTTTTGTGCAATAAAATCTAGATTGGCGATTTGGGCCTTTATTAAAAGTTGCATTCTGAGACGGTTCCAAAGATGTGATTAAAACCAGGCGTGGGCTAGGCCTTTATGAATATATAACATAAATATTAGATCTTACCTAGTAAGGTTAGATAAAGTGCAACATACGTGCATAAGATTTTCATAAGGCATATCCCATTTACTACTAATATTTCATAAAGACATATTGCTTTTCGAATTATTCTGATTCACACACGTTTATATATTACCATTTGGAATGCAACTATTAGTATATGTGACTTAGTTATATTTCACTAAATCTCTTATGTTTTATTAACAGTACTAGCAAACCCGCTGACATATAAATGTAAATAAAATTGAAATGTCTGTTTGTAATATTAAAATAAACGCTTTTTACTAAGTGTATGTATATATATGTATAAATGGTATATGTACCATTTATACATATATATAAATTGATATATGTATCAAAGTAATATTTTTTACACTTGTCTGTCTGGATGGAATTTGGCAGGACCTTCACTGGCAGACAGAAGGTGTAATTAAACTACTATCATTTTAGAATTTTGAAATAAAGATCAAGAGATATTAAAATCCACGAGGACGAAGTCGCGGGCACAGCTCGTATAAAATATGCGTTGTCTTATCAACTAGTCATTATGTAATAGTGTATATCAGACATATTATGGAAATGAATATTTACACCTTTTTACACCTTTCTACCTTATAAATATTTAATACGCCAAAATGCCTCGTGGTCTATATATTTACTTCAAAAAGTTATATTTACTCCAAAAAGTTATATTTAAACCAACCTATTCAGGGTATAGGTTTGCTATCTCTTTCTCAAAAGAGAACCTAAGATCATTTTTAATCGAGGTACATGACTATTTCTACTATATTTTTTTACGTCAGTTTAATTTAACCCAAAATATCTAGTAGACTTGCTACATGTATTCCTTTAAATAGATAACATAAGTTTTCTAATTGTCAAAGCAAAAATACATTACTACAATTCAATGCCCTTTGTTAGTTTTGTCCAAGCCTTAACGGGTGTCTTTAAAGGCATTTTCTTCTGACTGTATCCCCTTTGAGTCGGTCTGTTATGTCGTAATCCCAGACGTCGGTGTAAACCTAAAATACTAGCTTTATTTACTACTTACGACGCACTCTCGTATATTGAGGCACAATCTCTTGCGTATAAGTGAGTGTATAAATTATTTTAAAAGAAATTATTGACTGAATTAAAAAAGTTATTATATTGACACCGTTGTATCATAACTTTGCTCATTTGCTTTGCTTTGTTCCTTTTTTTGCTTTAGTTACGTGTACAAAGTAAAATTTTGCACAATTTCATTTTAGAAATAGCTCTATATAATTAAGGAGATCATTATAAATCTAAGGACTTGGTGATGTATGCCGTAATACAGGTTTCCTAGTACGGAGGCAATGGCTTTCAAAAAATATTGAACGAAATTATAGCTAAGTTAATATTAAGTATTGTATTGTGAAAAGTATTTGTAGTGAAATAAACTTATTATTATTATTATTATAATAACTTGTTCATAAGTTACGTACCTCAGGACCTCAACTTTAACCATTGGTGAAGATTGTATAACATTCATATTAGTCTTAGTCTTAATAAACTAACTTAGATAATAATTTTATAAACTTAAATTTTAAATTTTAACAGTAATAATATAATGTATTATAACAAAACTTATAATTTATTTGTAAGGTTTGAAATATATCGTGATGACAATAATGCGAACATACCTCCGAGAAATCGCGCTGCGACATTTTGTAGGGCTACATTCTTCTGTATCGTTCCTGTAAAAATAATGTTGTTTTCATAAAAAGACAATCTTTTCTTAGTACTATACTAAAATAAGTAGTTAGTATATTAAAATAATATCTAGAAATATTTTTTATTTTTAATCAACTTATGATATTTTTAAAAATTTGACCGACAAGGGATTCGAACCCGCGTCTTAGAAAACGTCTAAGCGATTTGGCCGCTAAGCAATCCGTTCTTTATATGTTTGATTCAAAATTATTATACGTTGCTTTTTTTTCCCGATTATTTTGTTAGCATTTCTGTATAAATGGGTTAGAATCTTAAATGTGGAATAACACATTAAAATAGTAAAAAAGTCTTTAAAGGTATTGGTATATATTGCAAATAAATGAAACCTAAAACTATAAATCACGTTTAACAGCTTTAAATTGTATTAACCTCTACGTAAGCCACAATGGTTAAGGATCAGCCACACCTGAATTAAGTGGTTTGACCCCGCGTGTTCAGGAAAATCGAAATGTACATCTTACAACGCGTAGTTGCGAAAACTAGATACTTTACAATTCTAAGGCGTTCTGTTACCTAATACAAGCATTGGAGTGTTCGATGTTGTTGTGTTATATTATATATTGTGACTCGTATCTACTCGTATATTTACAAATTAATATTTTAAATGCATCCTTTTTTGTATACTTTTATTTATGTACTGTTCACAATAAAATTTTAAATTTAGTATTGTTATTCAATATGTTGTTTTTTTGGTTCCATTCAATAAATACCATTACTAATATTGTAGTAGCTGTCTATTACAATTTAATGGTTTTTAAAATTATTGCCTGAAGTAGTATCAAAGGACGCTTATTACAGTATAAATAATATCCATGTCTAACGTTTTATTTACTTAAACAGATTAAATTTATAATAATAATCAAGCATGACTTTAATGTGCAATTTTGTAAAAAGTTGCTTTAGTTTGATCGTTTTAGTTATGTCACCGTATTATAGACCTTAACTTGACGTAATAAAGTTTTTATCTGTTTAATGTTTTTATAATACACCTATCTCCTGAGCTTGGTAGTTGTGGCTGACTATAATCTGATGGTAGTCAGCTTCCGCTAGCGGTCATCAAACTTAGATGAGAAATCGCCGTAAAAGTACGGTAGCGAAATCGTATACCAAAGTTATGAGACATTTAATAAAAGCACCAGTCGCTATCAATTTAAAATAAAGCTACTCTATTTGTTTTATATTGCTACAAGCTTCAGGAAGCACTTTAGACCGATTATTTATTTAAAATTTATGATACATTTATATTTCTTAATATAGCTGTGATAGATATTTCATTACCTCATTGTAAGAATAGACATGCTTTGTAGAAAAGCAATCAATTGTACTAAGTTATTTGTAATAAGTGATAGAATACTTTTTATATATTTCTTCACATTTATAATTTTATAATATTTGTGTTATGTAGCTATTTTTTTTATTAAAAGAATATAAAAATGTGACGCACATTTTATTTCTATACTAAATTAAATACTTCAAAGCCGTTAATAAATAAATATAAGCTTCTTAAAAGCAAATAGTTTTAATACTACAGATTTAAATCAAAGCTTATTTTCATATTTTATTTGATCTTTATTTGGGACAAAATTAGAATACAATTGAAACAATAAAAACATAATCCAGTAAAGTAGTTAATAAAAAAAATCAACTTTACATAATCAAAATTTAGCAAAATGATTACAATAAGCAAAATCTAATATTTCAGAGTTTATTAACGATAGACAAACAGCGGAGGTGCTGAATAGGTATATTTATTATAATTTGTATGTATGAATTAAAATGTTGCATTATCTAAACATAATCGGGGTCACATAAATATTTCTTTCTTTTTGGACTATTTCTGTATGAATATTATTTGTTTGGGTAAGGTAAAGAATAAGTAGTGATGTTGACAAAAATATCTTGTTGGTTGAGTGACCTAGTGAAGATTAAGCTTTTTCAAAAAATCCAGAAATTACTTGTCTGAAATGTATTCGCTATACAACCCTAATAAATTTGAATTTTAAAATTTCATCGATACTCGTATTCTTCTAACACGTCTGACACATTTTTAATCTTACAAATAAAATTAATTGAATTCGTTTCTTTTTTACTTTATTTAATTAATAACTAAAAATATATCATTAAAAAGCACTCATTTAAATAAAATCAAGTTAATCTAGTACAGTATCCTGCAGATTCAGTACATTAAGCTAATACATCTACTATACCTACTTATATAAAAGTATTTCGATGTCCGAACGAAGTGTCAATAAATTGTGGCAGCAACAAGAAGTCTGCTTGCATAATGGTCATAACATGTAGCGATTTAAATTTATACGCTGCCTTTGATTGTCCCCAGTTATCAAGTAGAATTCATGAGATCTGGTCAGCTTAAACATTTACTTACAGGATGATAGCGTTGATAAACTACTTTAAGCTTTAGAATGAAATATAAAAAATTACGAGTATTTTAATAGTTTCTTTTTTATAATATCAGTATTTAATACATATTTAATTATACAATATTCATAAGAATTGAAAAGTAGAGCAATATTAGTAATTATTTTAATACAATTGTAGTAAAAATGAAAAGTTAAAAGGCATGATTCTTATTATGAAAACACTATATCTGATGTTCTTGATGTTGTCTTGTATTGATGCTGTCTTCTTTACTACTGATAACAATATATCTTAATTAATTTATCATACATGACATTTAATAATGTAACTAAGATATATAAAAACGAAAAGAAGAATGTTTTTTTTTACATAGCGGATAATATAGTGGTGGAAATAAAGAAACCTAAAATATATGTTCGGGCTACACAAAGGGTAAAATGAACAGAAACATAAATAAAATTTCGAGACGAAAACATTATTTCCATTCAATATGAGAGGGGCGAATCTTCGCATAAATCATTTCCACCTCTCCCAGACCGCTGGGCCCTTGCGAAGAACTCGGTCGTATTTATCTTCATTTCAGATATAGTATTTTATATAATGTTGTGTAAATATAACGTTTCCGTCAATAATAGTATTGTTAATATCGTTAAAATAAGACTAAGTTAAGAAATGTGCAAGGATTATTGGTTAAAACTACTTTCGAAATATTTTCTCAATTCCTTAAATATATCTCAGTAATTTCAACTTTAACGCCTCTATATTGCAAAAGAACGCAACCATTTCGATTTAGAGAGGAAACACTATTACCATTCAATATGAGACCGAATCTTTGCATAAATCATTCCCACCTGACTCCAACGGTTCTTCGCAAGGAACTCGATTTATCTCTGTTTCACACTCATAGTGGTGCAGCAGAAATGGCGTTAAATAATTTACATTTAAAGCTCTTGAACACAAATATTAGATCAAAAGTACCAAAAAGTTTTATTATAATCAATAGATCATAATGAATGCGTTCTTCATTTCGTATAATTTAAAGATATGTAACCAATTATTAGCAAGTCCAGAATAGATTTGTAACATCCCTTTTATGATGAACATCATTTATATTACATTACATGTTTATCATATTTTATAACGTTAAACTATGTATTCTTTAATGTAATCATTCATAACTTTAAATTTTTATTCATATGTACAGAATATATATTAACTGTACATATAACATTAAATTTCGCAAGAATAGGTATATACAGTGTTTTTTATATTTTTGTAGACGTTTTTTTTAGCCTCACGCTTTTATTCTGCATAACAGGGTAGAAAGAAATTACTTAGTGTTAGAACATTCCATACCTCACTTACCATTTTGTTCTAGCTTGAGACATTTTGCATTGAGTATTCAACGTCGTGATTTGCTTTAATAGCGCGAAGTAATAAAAATAATTTTATTATAATCACTCCCCCTAGTTGGATTGGACTCATGATACATCGCGTTTAAATTCAGACGCAATCCTACTGCGCCACAACCGACCTCAAACGAACACGTTTGTCTTTTAAATATTCTGAGATTCAGTCGATGCCATTTCTTACACATTTGATAATCTGAGGTTAAACATACCATTGGTTAATATTTTATGTTATGCAATGTTTGTACAGTATTATTTTCTCTGGAAATGCGTTGTACGCAGAAATTTTATTCTGTAGCCTGAAATGAGTTAACCACATAATGAAGTGTGAAAGGTTAGCCTTTTTTTAAATATACAGTTTCGGCCGATTTTGTTACAGAAAACAGTTTTTTTTTTCGAAAATGTTGTTAATATTACTATAATATTTAAGTTTTTTAAATGATCGATTTGTAAGCTAACCTTAACTTGTATAATAGTATATATAATATAACAACAAAAGTATATTTTAGTTTCCATAGTGAAAATGTCAAATGAATACACTTTTCGGACACAATTGCTACAACTATAAAAATAATCATAAAACGAATACTTTAAGTTGAAATTCTTAAGTTAAATTGTAGTTTAAAAGACATAACCATTACAAATGTGTCTTTTGAGTATTTCGCAAGTATTCATAAGATAATGTGCAACTTTCAAAGTAAAACTGTCTCTCAGTATAGAACTGTTTATTGAAATACTTACGGACAAATAAGCAACAAGCAACAGTATAATTAAATGCAAGTGCACCTAAATTTTGTTGTCAGGGTGCTTATTAATTTATCTTCTATATAATATTGTCTATATGTTTCAGTTTTTTGTAGGAAGATAATATTTAAATTATTTACTATATTCTCCACTTTTTTTCTTTTTTAGATATATTGTGCCAGTTTGAATAACTCAATTAATTTTGTATAAAGAGTGTATGATAACAAAACAAAGCAATGAAGTTTCCTTTAAATATTACTTAGAATGAAGACATGCATGGATGACAGTGAAATAGCCCAAAATTTTATTTATACTTATACGCATTTATCAACTTATTTACTTATTTAGCAAAGATAGAACTGTAACAATTTAAAGTAACGACATACTTTACAATATACCTAATATAGATTTAAGAACAAATTGCATATCTGACAGAGACTAATGACATAACATTATAATTTCAATAATTATAGAAATATCTCTAGGAATAATTATTTAAATTACCACTTAGGCACCACATATTAGATTATCTGTTGATGAAAGCCAATAAAAGGAAGATCGATGATATTAAAATAAATGACCTATTACAAGAAATTACCTTATATTTGAAACTTATGAGATTTTAAGCTTTGACTTTAGTTTGATTTAGTTTGATTTGATTCACAATTTAAGTAGTTTTACAGTAGCTTTTTTCATACAACAGGAGGGCAAAAGTAATCTAGTGTCAAGACATTTCGCTCTTCGCTTTCCGAATTCGAGACGAAATCCAAATAGGAATATCGGTGCTCATAGTATATATTCATATATTGATTTTTAGTTTTGGCACTTGATAATATAACGAATATAAAATGTAAAATTTTCCATAATAAACGAATCTATTATAGAGTTAAAATTATTAGTTACTAAATTTCACCAAGTGCTACCGTTTAAAATTAGACTTTCAAAATACTACGAAGCATACAATAGCCTTAAGTACAAATTAATCGTGATTGAGATTCTCGTGCGCGTAATAACGACGACGCGGTTAGCATTTGAAAGCTGCCACCTGCTACTGGTGCGGCTTGAGGCAATTCGTATGCATTTTAAATTGTTCCAATACAAAAAATACGTGAAAAGTTCATTATTTTTCTAAATATATTTTTTAATTCTGGAGTTTAAAACCAATTTAAAAAGCGAAGCATGGCCATCATGGCACAGTGGGACATCTGACTGCAAACGCGATTGGTTGTGGGTTTGATTTCCACTTGGCGAAATATTATTTAAAAAATATTTTATTTTCTCGGCTTTAGACAAAACAAGTTGCGGTATTGAGTACCTTTACACTAGGTGCCTCTGACTACCCCGATATGCGGAATAAAGCGTGAAATTGTCGTAAAAAGTATTCCTTTGTATTTCTTGTTGTAACACTATAATAAGCCATTGTTATAGGAATTAAATAATAATGAGTGGGTAATGAAGAGGGATAAAGTTTGTACTAAAATTGCTATAAATATGATTCATTTTAATTTCTTGTATTAAATATCAGTTATCACTCACAGCTTAAAGTTTGCGTGTATTTTATGATCCTTGCTATACTATTTCTATTTACCATTTACTGTCATATGGTTTGCATCCCATTATTTCTTTAATGAAACTGGCGATATAAATTTCGAGCTACTTTCACAATGTAGACTGTAAAATTAAATTTCCAATTCTGGATAAATTTCGGGAATATTTCTATTGATTCTCCACTTCACGTGATATGATACTAGTGTTAATTATGTGGTAAGTATCAGTGAGTAACCGAACCGAAAAGATTTTAATTAATACATTTTATGTAAACTTATTAAATTTATAGCCTCAGACATAGAAAAAATTAAGAATAATTTATATAAATGAATAAATCTTATTGAAACGTCTGGTGTTATATAAGTTATATGTATATATTTATACGTTTATATTTTGAAGGTAGACGAGGTATTGCTAAGAATTAGTTCAGTATGCAAATACAACCAATTAGATGTCTGGTTATTACTTGTATGATAATTTGAATGCTAAACTATATTTATCTGCTTTTTATTACTGGCTAAAAGCATTACGTTTCAATGGTTATGGTTTTTATATCCCATGTACAATTTTAGAGCTCTTTTCGATTGATAGTTCTTATTAACAGATTTTTCTAGCTTCACGTTTTTTAACCCGCATAGCTACTACTGTCAAGACACTCCGTACTTCGGTTTCCACTGAATTCGAGACATGCGTGTTGTGTGGTGGAACTCAACGCCAAAAGAGTTTTTATATATATTAAATTATTTGCGCTTACTGCAATTGATAAATATTCAATACTCAAGAATTTACTCGATTAATTTAAATTAAATAAATATTATTATAATTTCATAATCGCGCGACAAGCGACTGCAATATATATTGTTTTGTATTTGAAAAATATATTTTTAGGTATCTACACATAAACTTGCGTAAAATCAGATTACGTGCGTTTAACTGTTCACAGTTCACAAGGACTCAAAATTGCCGGAGGGCGAATGATACGATGACGCTGAATAAAAGCGTAAACAAATTGCTGCCGCTACCTGTTCTTATTTAATAAATGTCAGCCCTTGACGTTTAGCTATCAATTAAAGCATTTGAACTTGCTTCTATGTAAGTTTTATATTACAACTTGACCTCAAAAACATTTTTTATTTATTTTCATACTTTTTATATTAGGATCTTTATATTTGTATATATATATATATATGGTGTCTTAATCGCGGTTTCTAAAAATATTAAATGCTGCAGAGTTAACACGTGGGAGTCTGAAGTTGAGGATATCTGGGTTAATATCGTGTTTGGTACAACAAACTTATCTTTGTGTGCTGTTTATATTCCTTCTCCAATTAAAATTGAAATACTTAATACATTTACGCAAAATGTAGAAAAATTACTACCAAAATTAAAAAAAACGCTTATCGTTGGAGATTTCAACTTGCCTGCAATCAAATGGATTCCACATAATGATCTTAAATATGTTACTTCTGTTCATTCAAATATTCCCATATGCACGTACATTGATGATTTTATGTCTTTGACAGGTCTTTTTCAGTTTAATAATATAACTAATCCGTATGGAAAGATTTTAGATTTGGTTCTAGGTAATTCAATGAATATAACTGTTGAAAAAAGTGACATGATAGTTTGTTCAGAAGATAAGTATCATCCGTCGCTGAATATAAGTTACAATATTTCATCTTTCAATCCACCTCTTTTTACACCTAAGCCTTCAACTAAGTATTCTTATAGAAAGGCTGATTATATTTTAATAAATGAACGGTTATACGGTTTGAATTGGGAACAAATTTTTTGTGATTGTCAAAATGTTAATGATATGTTAAATATTTTCTATTATGAATTACGAAATATTATAGAAGAATGTATTCCTAAAAGTACGGTTATTCATAATAAAAATTACCCTATTTGGTTTTCAAAAAATCTTAAGAAAAGATTAGCGGAAAAAAATAGATATAGAATCCTTTATAAAAAGTACAAAAATCCATTAGATGAAATTTCATTTAAACTATTACGTGCAAGATGCCAAGATATAATTAACTCTGACTATACAAAATATATTGATTACGTAGAACTTAATGTTAGAAATAACACAAAATTTTTCTTTTCCCATTTAAAAAATCTTCGAGGTAATAAATGCGATTATCCAGCTGTGATGACGTATAAAGATGAGCAATTTTCTTTTGGCCAAGATATTTGCAACCAGTTTGCTAATTATTTTTCTAACACGTATTTTAATTACGATAAAATAGACTTTGTTACTGTTCACAAAGCAAATGAACAATTACCATACATAAATATTAGTTCTCATGAACTAAAAAGGCTGTTAAAGGGAATAGACGAAAATAAAGGAGCTGGACCCGATAACATCTCCCCTTATTTTGCTAAACAATGTGCAGATTCTTTAGTCTGGCCATTACAACTTATTTTTAATAAATCCCTTTGCGAAGGTTTATTTCCGTGTGAATGGAAGAAAGCTAGGATAATCCCTGTATTTAAAGGTGGTGACAAAAAAGATATTGCTCAATACAGACCTATTAGCATTTTGTCAGTATTCGCTAAAATATTTGAGTCCTTTGTTTCTGTATTTTTATCTTGGCATATAAAACCGATAATGTCTCAATATCAACATGGCTTTTTAAAGAAAAAATCAACTGCTTCCAATTTAACTCTTTTTGTAGACGATCTTATACAATCCGTTGATAAAAATAATCAAGTAGACTGTATATATACAGATTTTTCAAAAGCCTTTGATGTTGTTAATCACTCCCTCCTCATAAAAAAGCTAATCAATTATAATGTTCATAATGGCCTTATACGATGGATTAGTTCCTACTTAAAAAATAGATGTATGACAGTAGTGTTGGGCGGGTACCAATCTAAGAATTTTAATGCTACGTCGGGTGTGCCCCAAGGTTCAATTCTTGGCCCTATACTATTTGACATTTTTATTAATGATATTGCCACTTGTTTTCATCATAGTAGATTTCAGTTGTACGCCGATGATCTCAAATTTTATTCCGAAATTCATGAGCCAGATAACTCGATACAGTTACAGCAGGATCTAGATAGGTTAACAATATGGTGTAAACAAAATAATATGAAGCTTAATTGTAAAAAATGTAAAAGTATTACATTCAGTAAGAAAACTTTTAACACAACATTTTGTTACAATATCGATACCAATGTTCTTGAAAGTGTAACGCAGATTCGTGATCTCGGTATTATAATGGACTCCAAACTCAGTTTTATTCCACATGTTGACGACATTGTTAATAAGTCTTTCAAGTCCATAGGCTTCATAATTAGGAATACAAAAAATTTTAAGAATACGTACACACGGCAGTTGTTATTTGATTATTTAGTTCGCAGTAAGTTAGAGTACTGTTCAACTACTTGGAATCCATATTATAATGTCCATAAAGACAGAATAGAAAGAATATTTAAGAAATTTTTACGATATTTATGCTTCAATGATAGAAATAATTTACAGAACGAAAATTACAAGATTATACTTGCTAACTATAATGCACTTTCTTTAGTAGATCGCAGAGATATGCTGGACCTGTGTTTCTTTCATAGAATTATATCCAATGCTATCGACTGTCCTGATCTATTAAATAGAATTAATGTTGTAGTTCCAAGACAAAATGCCAGACATACAACATACTACACTTTTAAAAGTAGATTTTCTAGGACCAATTTAGGCCAAGCTGCGCCAATAAGTAGAATGATTAAACGTTATAATGATATTGAGAGTAAAGCAAACCTAGACATTTTTAATGATAATTTGAATTTGTATAAAAATAAAATTAAGGAACATTTCCTTTCTCAATAATATGTCATGTCACAACTTTTTTTTTTTTTTTTGGTAATTAAGTTTCTTTTTATATAGCTGTTGTTAGATTACTATTATTATTGTTTGTTCCTTTTTGTTGTTATATACATATTTTTTTAACCATTTTGTTTTAATTGTATTTATTGAGTTTTAGAATAAGATGTAAACATTATGTAACCCATGTTGAGTTAGCCTGTAAGTGATGATACGCAACTGTAAGCAATAAGTTCCATCATGTAATAATGTAATTATAAGTTTTTGTGTATCACGTTGGCTTCCTATTAAATAAATAAATAAATAAATAAATAAATATATATATATATACACATACATAAGTCCAGAAATATATATTTATTTGCCAAATTCACATTGAGATATCTAAGCCTATTATAAATAGATAATAAAAACTAGTGTCATCGTTGATGCGATACCAACGTATGTGACTATATAAACGTGTATGTCAAATACACTGTAGCATGTATTGCATTTATTTTATTATTTAACGTATATAATCCTCCGTACGTTATTTTGTACAGAAAAAACGTAAAAAGATTTTGAAAGATTCTTCATTTTCTATATTGTATCGTAAAATGAATAAAATATACTGGGAATGGATTGAATCTATGACCTCTTTAGAATTAGAAGAATCGACGAGCGATTAGACTAATGGTCCAATCAAGTATAATAAGAGCCATATTTTATTATATTTATCCCACTTGCTTATCCAATATATGCAACTTATATGCAATCTAATGTTAAATGTTATTTTACAACTAGATTTACTTTCTCGTAAAGTTGATTTATTTTTCAATTAGATTGAATAGTTTTCACTGGGGTAACAATTGTAGTGCTACTATTTAATTTTTATTTCGTAAGTTTTCCATTATTATTTTTATTTTTGCATTGTGTATTCGAAATAATTTTAAATAAGTATAAGTGATGTGAGCAATTAGCGTCATAAAACAAGAACGTGTGATTATGGATTTCGAAGCACAAATTACAGGAGTCACCTCGTTGATACTTCTTAGAAAACTGCTCAGACATGTTCATTGAGGGTTGAAATATATAAAGTCTGTTTCAATTCAAATAAATAGAATATAACTTTATATAAGCATAAATATAATATAAACTGTCTATTTATGTCTATTTGTTTGTTTATTTTATTATATGAATTTCGATGAGATTGATTGTATTGAGATATTATCTTGTATTGTAATCTATTTATTTTGAAATAAAATAAAATAAAATATTGAAAAATATATTGTATATGGGAAATATATTGTATATTTTTTAATTAACTTGATCCGTAACTAAATTATTATGTATCTTTTTATGAAAATATACATATACTTAGTAGATAGATTGCAATTTTCATGGTTCTCAGATCACATTACTGGTTGTGATTGCCAGCGAAAGATTAACTGAACAAGTATAAAAAAATAATTAATCATTGACCATTTATTTTTTTATGAAAACTTTTTACAAATAAATATTAATGACTTTACAGCTTATAAGTTATTTTATGCTATTAAAATAGACGCTGATATTTCTGTAAAAATAGTTATAACATTTTAAAAATGAAATTTCATATAAATTAGTAAATAAGTATTGGAATCAAATCAAAGCTCATAGAACAAGAGTAATAAAATTTAATTATATAATTATCAATACATGTTCACATTGCGCTAAGTATGAGCGCGTTGAAGTCTTTTACCCTGCGTAGCTACACATGTATATTTCTGTGTGCGTGAGATGTAAATAAGTCAAATATAGTCTTACTTTAAAACTATAGATCATTCCTTTCATATTTTAATAACAGATTAGATGAATAGTACGGATGGAATTTAGTTGTTTATATTAGAAAAGACAACTTTCTACCAATACCAACGGTTTTTAATATATACTTATACATAGACACAAGAATAAAAGTTAATGTTAACATAAATATATAAAACATTTGATTTCATTTTCTAACGTGTATTAAATAGGGAATGAATAAGAATTTTTTTTAGTTGTATTTAAAGTAACACATTTTATATTTATTAATTTTAATGAAAATCTCCCTATTTTCAATTAATATAATATGTCTTACCATTCCGGCCTTTGATTTGAGCCAATTATAAACCCATTTCTTGGTTTCGAACACGGTTGTTACACTCGGACAGATATACAAAAAATACCTTTCATAGCCACTTTACATAGACACATATAAGATAATTAAAAGACAGCACTTTTATTACGGAAAACCAAATATGAACACTTACTTCTCATTAATATTATTTTTGCGAAAAATAACTGTATTTAAGAAGAAAAAATGAAGTATGGTTAGAAATTAGAATACACTGTTAGGTATGTCATCATGCGCACGCGCAGTCACCGCACGACTGACTGCCGGTCTAGAGTGCTGCCATGTAAAGGTTAAAAACAAAAGGAAGGTTGATTTGATTTTCTACTAAAACTTTAGTAGCGTAGTTAAAATTCATATCAAAGTATGATTAGTTCGTATACGTTCTATTTCATAAGCTTTACGAAATAAACAAATATACAGAAATAAAAAATGAAATAAAACAAGATAGAAAATGTACGGTTATACACCATTGATATTTAAATATGCAATCCTCATATAAAACTTTTACGTTGATATTTAAAATTACTCCTTAGAACATATTAATTATACCCAAGGTAAATAAATCTTTCAAATCAAATTTGAAAAATATAACTCTTTAATAAAATTTATCACTATGGCAACACAACCATTAATGCCATTGTAGTAGGAATAAGACAGAAAATAATGCTGTCTCGATCATCACGTCGGAATGTGACCCGCTATCACCTTGAAGGCCGTAAGCTTGGACTCAATGAAAACAAGAGCTTTTGGAGCTCTATCTAAGCTGAACTAAGTACACGCCCGCCTTTACAATAATATTAACTGTGGAAATTCATGAACTTCTCGTATTTCTTCTTTTTGTTTATACTTTATACATTCTAAAGTAAATGAAGTAATTTACTTTGTGTGTATAAAACGTATAATATGACAATATTTGGTCTCCATTGAATTGAATTTAGTTTCTCAAAAGTTTTCAATGTTACAAAAAAGTAACTTACATTATTTGAATCTACAATTCATTCGTACACGCACCTTGTTTCATGCTTATCTTTATTAACTTCATATAAAAAATTAAGTAACAATATACTATCGAGTATCTAGCACATGTTTGCATTTGCTAGTCTCAGAAGTTACGGGTGTTATCTAGTTTTGAACAACCACTTTAATGGAATAAAATGCAAATACAATCACTGTATATAAGAATTTATTGAATTCTGATAAAGATAGGATGGAAACTTTATTAGGAATTTTAAAGCATTTAAGATAAAATACGAAGTATGTAAGGTAAATTGCATTTTAAATGGGCAGAATATAGTTTATTATATGATTAATAAAACTTCGTTAATTTATTTCCTAATAAGAATACCCATTTTCATAAAAATAATATATTAAAGTATATACATAAAAATAAGAAAATTAATAAATTGAATTTTAATCCATATGTACAATGCAAAGATTTTTAACAGGCAAACGTAGGTTTACCATCAGGCTTCTACAGGGCGGCAAAATTTATAGGCAACAATTTTGAGGGCTGATTGTTTTGCTACCATGTTTCTTATTTTGCAAGAAGGGTTGATGGGTTGGGTTGATGATATCTATCAGAATTTTGCGATCCATTTTTTAGTCAATAACTTTTCATTCTTACTTGTCAAACAATGGATCAGTCGATATTCTACAGTAAAATGAACAGTTTAGGAATAGATTTTCCCTCTGTATTTTTATCAGGGAAAAGGGAGTGAAATTGCGTTAAATATATTTGTCTTTTCTCACTGTGGGCTACCAATTTATAGAAGATCTACTACTGATCAGGGCTGCTAATTGGTCTTAATTATTTTATTTTAATTTTATCCGCAAACGTTTTTATAAATTTTTATTATATATATATATATATATATATATATATATATATATATATATATATATATATATATATATATATATATATATATATATATATATATTGAATTTGCTGTATTTAAAATTCATCAAGGCGAAAAATGAAACAGAAGAAAATCACACCGGCAAATATCGATAAAACGGCTTGCGAAAAACAATATGGTGTAGTAGCTAATACATTTTTTGAAGAAAATACAAAAAAATCATTATGTTAATGACGAATGCCAAAGCTGATAAAGATTTATTAAAAAGTATATTTTATTAAAAAATGACGGTCATAATACTTTTCCTCAATCATCAATTCGCCAAATATTATAGCACATGTCAACCAGCTCACTCTCGTGACCCGATATGACTTAGAAACAGGAGGGCTAAAAGATTTTTCAAGTTTTCCCTCACACTAGGAATAAAGATAACTATATTTATGGACTTCGATATGCAATGAACCATATTTTGATAATCCCACAAATATTTCTGGTATATGCTATGGTCAGCAAAGCTAAAATTCTAAGTAAACCTCTTTTTAAGTTTAGTAGCAATGGTGATAACAGGAATCTTATTGATTTAAGAATTTATTTTGTAGAGTTCGATACGGCGCTACAAGAAATCACCCGTCGAAGAAAGCAACGCTAAAGAGAATAAACCCAACAAGTAGGTTAGCTAGAGGAAATGCATGTAGACATTTGAAAAACTTTAAATATGTTTGTACCGATAGATTTTGTTCGGAATTAAAAAACCCGGAAATGGTGTATTTGCTTGGAATGTTTTTTGAATGAATTGTATTTTTTTAAAAAAATAGATAGTTTTGACTTCTGTATCCATTTATCAATCTCTTCACAAAGTCGTGTTTCATTGAATAACTCAAAAACTTCAGGTACTTTGCAAAAGAAACCTATGTGTGTCGAAACATTACACAGTTGGCAGGTGAAAAATCAAGAGAATAAGCCAAAAAGAAATTGTATAACCGTGAGCTATATCTGGCGGGTTAACACGTTTCTCTCTTCATAGTTGATATATTTATTTTTGACTTTTACCAAAATAAGCGAATTATCATCCTCTCTAGAAAAAACGTACTTTCTTCCCAATGAAATTTTGTAATATCAGATTGTAAAAACAATATGTAGGAAAGGGCGGCAAAAACTTAACAGCCTTATACTTAATGTGAAAATCCGCCATTGGTAGACAGATCCGAGCTCTTCTCCTTACCTTATCAAATTTGATAGGCTTATACGCACATCGAAAATTATGTTCCAAGCAGCCAGTATAATTCATTGTCCACTTTCTCCTCATTTAGAGATATCAAGTGTCAAATTGTGGGGAAGATCTCTCTTTCTCTTTGTAAAAACAAAAATTGTGTCGCGTGAAGTTTGAACTCATAAGCAATGACCTCTTTTTTTTTTTAAAGATAACTGAGTTGTTGTAATTTTTGAACATTATTATAAGTATCCTTGATAACACTATAATATTACTTATACTATTATGCCATTGAGTAATGCATTCGATATTTTTAGATATTTTAGGGATCATATTAATTATAATTAAACCAAAAAAATATCTTTGACATAGAAATTTCTTGTTTTTACTTCATCAAACTTCGTATTATCAGAGCATGTAACTAAAAAAATCTCAATCGTTCCCCCTATAGTTCAATTCAATTTCATGACTATCACATGTTCATACAGACACTGCTTCATGTCTAAAAAAACGACATCAAACGAAACGTAAATAAACAAAAGCATAATCTTAATTTTTGCTTTGTTCCTGAAATAAATTCTATGTATTCATTTTAAATATAAAATTTGTAGATTAATATTTACATAAGGTATAAAAGATGTAAGCTGTTTCAGTAATATACGAAAAATAAATAAAAAATACTCATATCAATTGGACGTTATTGCTTTATTATATTCGTAGGTGTTCAACACAAATTTTAAACTTTTTATAGAGTTTTATAATAGAACATACCAGAATACCATTATACTATAGAATTAATAAAACGTACTATTAAACGAATGTACGTAATAAACGTACTCTATATTAAGCAGATCCACTTTTTAATCCCATGTCTTTTTAATTATCATAGCCGTAAAAATAATATAATTGAAATAAAAAAAAAATATTCCTATTGAAGATAGAACCCAACCCATCACGTGTATAGTCAAACATTTTCTCTGTACTACGATGGCGTCACTATTGCAATATTTTGTACAAGTTCACAAAAGCGAATTCAAAAGTCACCTTCATAATTTTTGTATATACGCAAAAATTTAAGCATTGAAGACGTTAACAAAATAAATTTCAAAACGAAGCGTCATAACATGTTGTTTGCTGCAGCTGCTAGGCGCTAGATAAATGTCACCACGAGTGACGTTTCTAATGTTTTGAATTTTCTGTGTTTATCTATAGATAACGCTTTTCTGTTTTAAATTATCTAACAAGTCCGTGATCACCAGTAATAATTGTGGACAATTTCTAAGGAAGTAATTTTGTAATTCGATTAATTGGCTGACCTCACGTCCAATTCAGTGTCGTAGCCCACGCATGCACGCAATCATACGAATAAATATCATGCAATCTCGTTGTGATAGGAAGTAACTCCAGAATTGGAAGAGACCTTACTGTGTGCAGTCAACCGAGGTTAGTTATCGATCTCACAATATTAGTCACATTTCAAGCAAGTTTTAAGTAACTTGTGACTCGTTTTTATATTATACCTTGTTTACATTTTTATAAAAGTAGCTTGTTTAAATTACTTTTTTGATTCATATAGAAAATAGAAGATCAACAGGTAATTCTATATTGATGTTACAAACTTTTTAGAAAATCTCTTCTATTTTTAATAGAGTTTTTTAAAATTGAAATACGAAATCATTTGTTTCTTTATTTCGCCACAAAATAATTTTCTTAAAATTAGATAAATATTTAAAATATTAATTAAACCAGAGAGTTTATTATTGTATATTAATTTTTAACTAATTTATTTGTTAACATTTTGTGTTATAGAATGTCTCGTCTGAAACCGCAATGGCAATTGCAAGCACTTGCTGCACAAAAGAGGGACAATGAGTTAAGACGGGCTGAAGAACTTAAAAAGGTGGCTAATTATTTTGAACTTAACACAAACAAATCTAGGCATCATGAACAATGGACTACTGAAGGGTATTACGAGAAAGCCAAAAAAGAAGCTGAATTACTTACTGTGAAGAAAATTAGATCTGCGTAAGTAGTCTGGTGTTTGTTTATATTTATGTTCCTTATGCATATTCTAGAATAGGCAGAGAAAAAAATTACTCCATTCTCCACTTAGTTCTTACATTTGAATGAGTTAAATACTGGAATCACACCAATTTTTACAGTTGTTTATTGTTGTGTATATTTGTGCTTGTGCATGGTTATTTCTATTTAGTGCAATAATATATTGATAATATAATTTATAAATCTGTAGCAAATTTGAATTTTATTATGAGATGATTAAAAATTATTTCAGACAATTAGAGGAAAGGCGAAAGAAACTAGAATTAATGTTGTTCCAAGAAAATATGCAATACCAGGAAGAGTTGAAAGCATTAGCCTCACAACCAAAGTTTTATAAAAATGGGTATAACAATAAATTTATTAAATTATAAAATTAAATTAATATTATTTAGTAGAATTATTTTATTTTATACCTTTATATTATTTATGATTATTTTATATTATATATATAATACTATACATACTCAATTACAGTTATCTACTCTAGTATAGTTAACTATGTATGTATTTTTTGTATGTAAAAATTAATTTTCATTGTAGTTAGTTGCAAGTTATAGCATAGTAGTTGCATGGCTGTAAATAATAACAAGATTGTTTAAAAAACTAAATAAAATGTCAATATCAAGAAGTGGGTTAAAATAGTGTTATGAAATATTCTTTAATAAAAAAAATCAAAAATATAGTATAATTATATTTTTTAAAATTTTTCTTTACTCAATGAGTTGTAATAGTTGTAATGGTGATATTAATATATGCTGTAGTCAAGAGTTACTCAAAGAAAGATAGATAGTACAGACAAAAGGTAGTCTACCTGTGCCCGTGATTTTGGCTGTGTAGAATTTAACATCTCCAGATTATAAAATAAAAGTTTCCCAAGTTATGTAAGGAATTTATTACATAAACTATCTGCCCGTGAATCCTTCAACATTTGTCTAACCATTCTAAAGATTAGTTGGAACAAACAGAAAGATGGACCGATAGATAGACAAAAATTGTATTAAAAATATTTTGGTATATGTACAGTATATGCGTTAAGTAAAAAGTGGTTATTTTAATATATCAAAAAGATACTAATTTTAATTGATAGTATAGATTTAATAAAGTTTGAATGAAATAGTGAATGAAATGAAATAGTTTGAATGAAATAGTGTAGATGAATGGTTTTCAATTTTAGATTTAATGACTGATATTGCACTTTTGGCAGAACTCTACCTTATAAACACAACTTAAACTTCCTAACCAAACTCATATATTTTTTAAAATATTTAAAATAAACAATTATTGGGTAGTTAAATTTTAAATTCCAAAAATTAAATGTATTATAGTGCTATATTTTCTATTTCTACAAAATTATAAATTAAATTAATCTCATATGTTTGTATTTAAGATCATATCTAAATAAAGTATCAACATCAACTTTACAAGAGATTAACCAAGGTATAATGGAAAAAGAGGAGCAAATGCGAAAGCAGGAAGCTGAGTTGAAGTTATATCATGCATGGAGATTGAGACAACCGGAGCTAAGAGCCGCTAGCTCCTATATAGCTAATGGAAAGTTAAAGTCTGCTTGGTAAATCTCTATTGTATATAATAATTATTTATATTTAACTAAATTTGGTAATTAATTTGGAAGACAACCATTGAGAATAAAAAAGTTTAATAAAATATGCACTCAAAATCTTCAGTTAATAATGAAACTAACAAACCTCGATAAGGTGATCAATTATCATCACCTTCATTCATGCAAGTCTTCCACATTCAAAATTATAATTTGTACATAGCACACTGTCAATTTAGTGTCCAGACATTGCAATAATTATTTTCACATTGTGTTATTGAGTGGCTAAAATCAACGCCTCGCTTTGTCTTTTCATAATGAATAAATAATGATTGTTGAAATATATTGACATATATTGGTCTACTGACTCGGAGTCGAGCTTCCAGTCTATCGCGTTTAGAGTTAGACGTTATAGTGTTAATTCTTATATCGAAGTAAATTTGTTTTATATATTTTTTGTCCATGTTTCTGTTATAGGATGGAACAAATAGTTGAGAAGGAGATGCAGAAGAAAAAAGATGAAGAGGATACTCGGAAACTTCTAGAACAAAGAGATGAGGCGCTACGTCGCCAGATACAGATTGAGGAAGAGCGGTTAAAGGAAAAAGAACTGCAAATGAAGGTAATTTACATTTCTCCATGTAATAAGATATTATTTAAAAAGATAGAACTATTGAAATTAAATATAAGTATCAAAATATATGAATATATGTTTTAGATATTTTTTTTAGCTTCACGCTTTTTTGCCCGCGTAGCAGAGCAGACAGAAAGTACCTAGTATCAAGAAGCTCCATACTTCGCATTCCACCTGAATTCGAGATATTGTTTGTTGAGTGGTGGATCTCAATGCCGTACATTGTCTTACTTGTGGGAGTGATTATATTTGAATTATTTTTACTTAAAACAATTCAAATATAATCACTTCCACGAGTGGGAAACGAACCCAAAAACCGATCGCGTTTATAGTCAGACGAGGCCTCATTCATAAATTTATTTATATAAAAAAATATTAAGTCAATTAAATTTAATTTAAGATTTACTAGAGATTAGGATTACTTACTTAGAGAGAAAGGCCTTGTGCCCGTCACACTCACACAGTCTGACTGTAAATAAAATTGGTTCTAGGTTTGTTTTTAATTGCATTATATTAGAACATTTTTAATAGGATTATATTTTACCATTTTTGCCAGGTTTCCATTATGGGCAGTAAGTGGAAACCAGAGTTTTTTTGTCGCTGTCTGACTATTATGTGATGCAGAGAAAATGTAGCGCTACTTTTCAAAATCAAAGCAATGGTTATGAAGTAACCGACAGTAAATAATGTAACCGATAATTTGCTGTTTCATGATTATTTTTTATCTTCACGACTTTAATCTGTAAAGCAGCGTAGACAGGAAGTACGTAGCGTCAAGACACTTCCTACTCCGTTTCATTTCACTCCCTATTTCGTTTCACTTCCCATAATTGGAATAGAACTCAAAACTGATTTACAGTTACACTCTGTCCCACTGCGCCACGACCGGCCAAACACATTTTATAAAATTTTGTTTCTTTTTTATGTAATATTTTCATAGGAACTTAGAAACAGTTTAGAAGGACAAATAGCAGAACTAAGTGAGAAAGAGGTGGTCGTCAAGAAGTTACGGAAGTTAGAAGAAAGAGAAAGAATGATACTAGAAGAGCTACAATTGCTTACGCGCGAAAGAGAGAAAGAACATGCAAAGCTTGTGGCTAGCCGAGATGACCATATTATCAATATGGGACTACACAAGTATAAGTTAAAGAGAAAAGTTATGTCAGTTCTTAGTGAAATTGATTTAGAGTTAAAAATGTTGGAAAAAATAAGAAATAGTGCATTGAAGGTATTTTAAAGTTTTGTTTTTTTTTTATTTTTCTTGTATGAATAACAGTTATTCTGAACTAATTCTATAATGCCTAAGCAAGTTTTTATTATTATTGCCATTATAAGTATATAAATTATTACATTGTTTTCATATGAATATTATTATTTGTGTCACAATTGGAATTGTACACATGCATAGGCACAAATAGGCGAAAGCAAATATATATACTGTTTACAGGATTACGAATCAAATAGAGAAAAATGCGCCAATTACAAACGCGTTTTAGACGCTGCTCTGCAGGAGTTAGAAGAGCACAGAGATAGAGAGCGACAGAGACAGAAAAACATTGAAGCCATGTACGATGGCGAAGCGAGGCAAATTAATGAAAAGCAAGATAAGGTAATAAGATCTCCGCCTTTAGCCATTTTTACAAATTTTAAATATGTAACTTATAAACATTTATAACTACTGTATATTTTGGTATTTGGTAACATAATATTTAAAAACACTATGAATTATAGTAAAATATTTTACATACTTTTTATTTAAAAAACACAGAAATAACGCATTTATCCCGTACAGGAAAGGTAGTCAACGACAACCTAGTGTCAAGACAATCCACTCAAGATTTATTGTGTTTAGTTGTGACATAATAAGATCTTTGATTTCCGCGATTTTTATATGTTTTAAATGAAACTATTTTAACCTTTTGGTATTCGAAAATACATTTTAGACACTTGACGTTTCGAACACCTACCTGTGAAAATGGACTACTGTAAAGCGTTCGAAAACTCAAATGTATTTTCGAATACCAAAATATATGCGAATAATCCGGTTAAAATGGTTTCATTTTAGTTGTGACATTTTGAATAATGTAAAAACTTAAAACATATTCATTTTTTTATTAATAAACATATTATTATTTGAAACATGTAATAAATATTATTATTTATGCACAGCTCTGGGCCAAAGAACGTGAGGCACGGAGTAATCTAATGAAAGAAGTCTTAGAGACTCTCAAGAAGCAGGTGGAAGAGAAGATCGAAGCTAATATACGCTTACAGAAAGAGAATGTTTTAGAAAGGGAGAAAATTTTAGAACAAATGGACAGCTTTCATCAGGAAGTGAGAGCTAAAGAAAGAGAAACTCAAGTATGTATATTTGAAGTACAATGAATGTGTTATTTTGCGTATGGGCCATATAGACATTACGTCACATCCATAATGTGTGACGTAATTTATGGATAAACTCTTATTGAAATTATTATTGATTATTTTTAAAAGCAAAAGATATGTTGGAAGATCTTAATTCAGATATGATTTAAATATTATAGAGTATAATTACTTTAATATTTTTGTAAGCATAGCTTTAGTTTTTTAATGTTATTTCACTTTCGGTCATCTTGCGTTATATTTAAAACTAGTGGATACCTGTAACATTGTTTGCGTGGAAGTGACACTTGCTATAACTATGTCAAATAAAATACTTTAAATCGATATAATTATCAAATTTACGTATAGATCCGAATGAATTAAACACTACATGTTAAGGAAGGGTTGCCAAAAAAATAATAGTAAAAACTACATTTCAATCGGTTAAGCCGTTTCGTAGACTCGCGAGTATAAACACACAGCCAAACAGAGTGAAGTGTCAATTTACATTATCATAATATATATATATATATATATATATATATATATATATATATATATATATATATATATATATATATATATATATATATATATATATATATATATATATATATATATATATATAAACATTAATAGTTATTCTGTTAATGTTTGTAGTATTTTTACTATTATATAATTTATTTATTATGTAACTAAACAAATTTAATGAAAATATTTTTTATTTCAGCTGAAAAATTCACAATACTCAACAATAACAGCTTTACAAAGTCAACTAAACGGACTGCGAGTGCAAAAGGAACAGATAGAAGAAATAGCGAACCGAGAAGCGGAGTTGCGCGAAGCTGCAATACACGAGCGACTACTGCGCTCTGAGATAGCGAAAGCACAAAGAGAAGGGAATACACAGGCTTGGGCATAGAAATTAAATTGAAAATTGTTGCATTACTGACCTTAATATTCGAAGAATCCATGTTTAAAGGTATCTTACATAGCAGGGTAGTCAAAGAGAAAATAGTGCATAGACATTGCTTTCGCCGTTTTCGCGAACTCGAGATATTGCGTGTTAAGTGGCGTATCTTAGCGCCGCACTTTGTTTCACTAGAACGAATAAATAACAATATTTACACCAAAATCCCAGAAATACAAAATGTATAGTATTTTTGGTTTCGGTACTGAACACGTTAAAGTTTTCAGCGTTGATATCTCACTCATTTTATAGGAGTTAGATTTTTCCGACTTGCCTTCATGATAGCCATTGTGACTCAGTGTCACAGCGTCTCACATTAAACGCTATTGGTTGTGAGTTCGATACCTACTCGGAGAGGAATGATTATCTTTAATTTATTTTCATGTCTCCGCCCTAGATCTACATCAAAGCGTGGCGTTAAGTTCGACATTCAACAATGTCACGATTTCGGGCGGAAAGCAGTCAAACGAGTTGATCGACACTAGGCTTTCTCTGACTACTCTGCTATGCAGACAACGTATTGTCTTGATAAGATAAATTTTTGGTTTTTTCTGCCCTGTGGGATAAACTGCGAAGCTGCAAGTAAATAATTGATTTTGTTGCGAGAAAGGGGGAACAAAGTATATTTAAACTAAATTCCCTTATGCTACTTAACTATGTGAGTTTGTGTATCAGCCTTTTTCATAATATAACTAGTCAATACTGTTCAGTTTGCTTATTAGGGTCGCAATGTATTGCTTTCTATGATATTTGTTTACTTTAATATGAGTGATATTTTTTACGATTAAAATATATATATATATATATATATATATATATATATATATATATATATATATATATATATATATATAACTTTTAACACTCAACAAGCTATAATGATGCTGATATTAGATGTAAGGGTGTATGGAAGCGAAAATATTTTTTACAAGTATTTAAGTGTATTGTGGATAATATAAGTGTATATTAAGTACGGAGTGACACTAGGTACTTTCTGTCTACCCTGCTATGCGGGATTAAAAATTTGAAGCTAAAAAAAAATAAATTTAAAAAATATTTTATTACTTAAATTAAAAAAAATACAATGTTTATTTTTTTGTGCTACGAAAGAAAAGACTTGACGCACCACGCCACGCATGTGTCTGAGGTGGAAACAATCGATTATTTACATTTATAATCTAATGATGCCTTGTAGTTAAACATTAACAAGACGAAGTAAAAAAATAATTTATAAGGTGTAAATCTAAAAGTCGAAAAAATTATTAAAAGTAAGGGATACAAAATAAGAAGCAATCAGTTCTAGGTAAGAAAAAAGGTCTAGATCCAAATCTTTTGACTGATATAGTTTGATGTGATCAAGGAGTCATTAAAAGATGTGTTCACAATATCCATGTAACAAACAATGAGCTACATTCATAATACTATGAAGAAGTTGCACGATGATATTTGTCATCGTATTTTAAAAAACCTTTGTTTTCAATAAAAGAAAACAGAGGATAATCAAGAAGTTCTAATTAAGCTTTTAAGTTCTAATTGATTCTAATGGAATATCCGCAAAAAGTCAGAAAATATCCTTTTAAAGGCCGTTTTATTATATACACCGATGACTCCTACTTGCATTTTACGTTTTCGTATAAAGGATTGAAAAAGCTACATCAAAAGGTTAATGTATAATTATTGTAAAAAATATAATTAAAAAATATGATATAACAGATAAAAAATGAATCCTCAATGTAGAAGACTCGTCAGACAATGACTTACAAAATTCGGGTTTACCGTCTTCGATGTAAAACGATTATTTTCCATATACAATAACAAAATCTATTTTTGCTCAAAAATAAATCAAAAATATACATTAGATAATAAGATTTCCGATTTTTTAAACATTATAAAACTTTATGTACAACCGCGTATATTATGGTAATCTAAAATAATTATTTTCAACGGAAATTTTGACGTTTCGAATTTTCTTCATTAAAATTTTTTTTAACCTGTTTTTAAGTATTTTACTATAGGTTCATTATTATCGATTATAAAAAAACAATATATTAATATTTTACATATTTTATAAAATATACATTTAATTAATTACTTATAATAAAAAAATAATAAAATTCCAGATCATATTTTCCAGTTGGTATAAATTTACTTAAAAAAATGTATCATCATTTATTAAATTTTTCATTGATTAATTCTTCAAACTAAAAGAGTATTATTATCTTATGCATTTCTATCGAGTATTGTTGTGTCATAGTTATGTTGTGTTTTGAAAAGTGCTCTGTACTAGCTACAGATACTTACCATCAATAAAGAAAGTACTTATTTGTGTCAAACTTTTAAGTTAATCATATAATTTTATAATAACTATTAAAGTAACTATTAATAAATATTAAAAAAATGTAATAACCCTTTCATCATTTTTTAAAATTTATTTATAATTAATTTTACTGAAGCCCCTAATGTAACTGAATTTCGTAAGATATCTGTGTGAATTTTTATCGTGCCTTTTTTGCATTTAGCACGTGTTGGTTCCTATTGTTAGTGAATAATAAAAATATTTTTATATGCATTTTTTATTCTATTTCATTCCTCTCAATTCTTGGAATATTTGTTGCTGGTTTATTTTTAATATTTATAAAAAAATAAAAAGACACAAAGTGGCATTTATTAAATCATCAACTTTTTAACAAATTGTTTACAATTTCAGTAACGTAAATTATTATAACATTATATATATATTATACTAAAATTATTATCAATTAACTTTTTATATTTTAAACATATACTAACAATTCAGTAAAATTTGAATTTATTTAAATATTGTGTACCGACCTCTAGTCAGGACTTTGAGAGATCTCAACTATTTTAGCCAGGAACTTTTGTTGTACATATTATAACTCTAGAGAAAATATAGATGACGCTGGTACCACTATATAACACTAAAGAAAAATGGCGATGTATGTTAAAGCGCCATCTATTGAGTATTTTTGACAAAAATAAATATGTATGACATACAAAACAAGTTCACGTGTCTTTTACATTCTTTATAGTTACTAACTGATTATATTAATAGGAAAGTTGATTTATATATTTTCAACATGTGAATGCAACATTATATATTTCTATTTTCAGCTTCTAGTAATAAGAAATAATCTTATTTGGACTTTATTATTTCTAAAGAAATTTGTAAAATATTTAACTTAAATCTGCAACAAGAAATTAGACATTTTTAATGGAAATAAAATTTTGCGTGTTTAAATCACACAAATTTATTTATTTAAAAAAATAAATAAATAGCATATGTATGGATAACAAACTAGAAATTCTAAAATACGTATTTAAAATTAAGTTGAATACAGAATTATTTCCCTTTTCACTGTTTATATATTTACTTATGAGAACCTAGTGCTAATGAACACACTTTGTTCACTGTTTTCCGCCGAAAATCGAGGCATTGTGTATTGAGTGGGGAAATCAATTTCGAGTATTATCTTGTCAGATTGGAGAAATAAAGATAATTTGAAATAAAAGATAATCATTCCCCATAGTTGAAATCGAACTTATATTTTTTTGCTTCACTCTTTTCTATCCCGGGTACTAGAAAGTACTAGTGTCAAGACACTCCGTACTTTGATTTTCACCGGATTTGTGACATTGTGTGTTGAGTGGTGGAACTTAACGCCGCACTTTGTCTTACCAAAGCGAGGAAATGAAAATAAAACCCGTAATCTGGCATTGATTATATTAAGTACTTGGCAAAAAATAGATAAATACTTAATATTTGTTTAATTAGTACTTTTGCTATTTTAGTTTTGCCTTTTTCGCAAAACTTAATTGTTTTTTATGTCTTGTGACCGATATTACTTTTGGCATTTTAAAAATTAGAATTTGTTTATAAAAATGAATTTAAGCTATATACTTATGTAACTGTTGGTCTTATAAATACTTACTTAGTTATATCATAAATAAGTCATAAATCTAATAAGTAAACTTAATATATAGTGTAAAAAAGGAAATAATTTATAAAAAGTCCGGATTTTATAGGTGACCTACAAAAAATCATTAGGAAGAAGTATTAGGTAAATTCTGCCATTTTATTTATAGTATTTTTTAGTAGTAGCGACTTCATTCTGTTTTATATGTTTTGCCCATTTTAGGGCATCGTAGCACTTGAAGATTGGAAACAAATTCTCATTGAATAATTTATTTCAGTAATAATATTTATTTTAATATTTACATATGCTAAAATTTTCAACAAATAAAAATTCTTTTTATTTTACGAATCATCTAGGTCAAAATTCATAAAAATCTTTGTGTTTGTAAGAAGTTTTAAACTGGTGTAGAAAATTTCTTCTGAAAATATTAGAGTTGTAGTTTTCTAATATGCATAGAGCTTAGTAAAAATGTCAAAAGGCAAACTATCAAATTATCTATTTTTGGTTATCATAATAACTCTAGTCAGAAGTTGATGGATGTAGAGACAAGCTCTGGTTACTTAAAGTATTCAATCTAGGTTCGTGTACCTGTACTTATTGTTAGCTAGTTTAATTACATTGTCAGTTATAGTAGATCAGTACCAGATACTCATAAATATATGGAACTACATAAAATGTTAAGGAAGACTGAAAAACGGCAAGTTTCCCGCTACAAAGAGAAAAGATAGAATAAAGATGAAGAAGAGAACATATTGAGGTATTTGCAGTATAAAAATCTCTGCTTATATGGAAAAAATAGAAATAAGAACTGTTTTGTAGCATATCATTTTTTATACTCGATGCTGCGATCATTATGATCGATACTAACAAACATAACTTGAACCAAACATTTGAATTTGTGGTGTTAATATTTATTTTGGTTTTGCTCTAACAAAACAAACTGTTTTTAATTCTCGAATTTTGGCGCAAATCGGAAAATGAAGTGCCTTGGCACTAGGTTGTCATCTACACTGCCACGTGGGACAAAAAGTATAAAGTTGTATAGTATATTTTGTAATTGTAATTTTTAGTTCTTATTACAATGATTATTCCTAATGATTTAATTTCTCAAACATAGATAAATTTAATTTTTTGAATATAGGATATAGCTATTACGTAGCCATTTTTTCTAATTATTCAGTACTTTTATTATGCTTAGATAGATGTAAAACTCTACATTGATTTTGGAAAATAGATTGAAAAATTATTTTTTAATTAGAAAATAACATCCGATAACAGGATGTTAAAAAAATACATGAATGTCTTTAAATTTATAAGAGAAACATTAACTAAAAGATAAAATAATTAAGTTTGTATTATTATGAAGTTTTTGATAAAAAGAAAAAAATCGGTGATATTTTTCTTAAATAATAATTTTATTTAACACGTGATTTAATAAAAATATTTTTGGAGACATTTTATGATAGTTTTTATATATATATATATATATATATATATATATATATATATATATATATATATATATATATATATATATATAAATACATAGAGATATACATTTTATTTATACACATATATTTTTTGTATATATGTATATACTAATTTATAATTTCTTAAAAAGAGTTTTTAAGCCTTCTAATTTTATTATTCTTTTTATTACTTTTATTGTTTTCATTTTCAAATTTGTTAAATGTTTGTTTAATTAATTTCCTTTTCTTTCTTATGACATACCTAAATAAATAATTTCGACGTTGAAATAAATGTAATTAGATTAATCTTTCTCTTACTCATCAAGAGACTTCGTTCTTTTTAAATTCAAATTCGCTTTCACAAATACTTTTCATATATTCAAAGCAAATTGATTTTCATATATTCAAAATATATCAATATTCTAAATACAAAAAAACTGAATTTCATGCCTAAGAGACTGAATTTTCAATTTCACCTCTTATTGAAATGGAGCAGCTTCACACGTTATCCCGCATAACAGAGTTGAGATAGAACTACTCTATTTACCAATTTCTGCCTTCCCGAATTCGAATTACATATACCTAAGTATTTTTAATATATGACAGGGGAATAAAAAAGAAATATAAAGCCTACGTATATAGAAAGTGTATCTAACATTTATTTACATTCATGTATGTTTTCTTTTTTTAATTTATTTTTATTAATACTACGGACACGGGTCCATACCCTTTGTAATATTGATTCTTTTTTTATTGTGTAAAACTTTATGTTAGATTGATAATTTAGGCTATTTAAATTTACGCGATATTGTGGTATTCGAAAATACATTTTTGATAACCCAATGTTTTGAACACTTTACATTAGTAGATGGTCAAAGATCTACCTGTGTAAACATTGATGGCACTTAGATAAAGTATTGATACATTATTTTAAGAATTTTATAGTTATGCTGGTAAAAAACTCAATTTACAGATTTTTAATTAAATAAATATATGAAGAAAGACAATAAACATTAATTAAAGTTAGAAGAATGTTTGCCTCTGTTCAAGCAATTAATTATATCTAAAATTACTTATAGCTAATTTTTTTATTTAATGTAATCTGATGATATCTAAATATATTATTCTCTCTACCAATCGTTGTTCTATGAATGATAAAATAAATTTGTACATTGGTTAAAGGCGGTGGCAATGTATCGAAAATTAATTTGATTGAGCTTTTATTCCGCGTAGCAGGGTAGACAGAAAGTACATAGTGTCGAGACTCTCCGTACTTCGCTTTCCACCGAATTCGAGACATTGCGTGTTAAGTGGTGGATCGGTAAGTAAGGACTCAATGCCACACTTTGTCTTACCAGAGCGAGGAAGAGAAAATAATTTAAATATAATCACTGCCCCGAGTAGAGATCGAACCCATAATCGATCCCGTTACAGTCAGACGCTGTCCCACTACGCCACGACCGGCCTCATAAAGTTTTCATTATAAAGTATAATATTATATAATTCATATATAAGAATATTTAAATCATCTGCAATTAACTTTTTTTTATTAATTTTAATTTAACTATCAGTTTTTTTAATCCTTAGATAGACCTAGCCACCTATAATTAAGCAAATACATGTCTACACAAGGATATTGCACTTTTTGAATATTGAATTAAATACAATGCATTCATACAATTCTTAACAATTTTGTAATAAGATGAAACTCTACCACAATATTATTTATGATAATAATAAAAAAAACATTTTTTTAATTAAAGAAAAAATTATAATGATTTTTTGTTAAAATAATTGACTATATAATTTTTATGTATATAGTAGCTATGCAGAAGAATTTTATATAAAATGTTATTTTTAGTACTGTTATTAGACTGTGCATAAATATATATTATTAAACAATAAATAAAAAAATAAATAATATTCAGAGAGCTTTAATAATATATACCAAAATAAATTTATAGCAAATATAAACTATTATGTCACACTGTTGTTTTTTATCGAAAATGCTTTATATTTTAAAATAAATGAAATGTAAAAAAAAATCTATAAAAAGACCTAAAATATACCTATTCGAAACGACCAACCCACTCATGTAACATGACACAAGCAAAACAGAAACGTTACGAAAATAAAAAAAATACATATATCTCAGAAGGCGGGCGTACGTCTAACGCCCCGTCAAAACACCATAAAAACGGACCTAGAGCCGAAAAATCCAGGCTATAATTACACAGCTACCATCCAGGCAATTTAAATTTACTGACGCACGTGTCCCACAGAACTAAACACTACCAACGTACACGCACGGAAAAAAGTAGAAAAGTGTAGGCGCCACCCCGTAATCCTACTGGCTGCTTACCGTGACCACGCCTCCCTACCGCTACTAGTGCCGTCTCTTTACCACGCGCTCATGGTGTAGACTGCTGTCTCTGTCTATAGTGTATTGTGGTGGAAAAGCGGTAGGTGAGCGATGGTGTAGCGATCAGTACGCGTCTAGCTGTCACGCGTGTTGGTGTCGCTCCGCGTGTCGCGGTGTGTCTGTGCAGTGTCGTGTCAGGGTGTCGAAGTGGCGGGATTCCTTGCCGCAGGACGGGGGGCACATGCCCCCTTCCACCAGCACCACATTGGTAAAAGTCAGTGTCCCGTGATACATTGAAAATAGAATTTTTTGTGTTTTCCACCTGAACTTTGTATGCAGCAATGCCAACGTATGGAGGTTGTTTTGTTTGTTTTTTTTTACAATTATTATGTTCTTTTTTGTTTCTATCTTTAAAATTTTTGTTTATGTTAGTGAATGCATGATTAACACAAATAAAACCGTTAGCTTAATTCTTAATATAATTCTAATGATTAAAATTATTTAATTTTAGTATATTTATTACATAGTACATTTACTCTACATAGAGTCTTAATAGAAATACTAAGACAAAGATTTGTAGCACATTCAATTATATTTATTTAATGGGAAAATGGTATTCACCTACCTTACTATGAGAATTCACACAATCTGAACACTAATGATTTTTAACAAATCAAGATCGAAGTTAAATACAAGCATTTTATTACAATACATGCTAAAAAAATTGCAATACACGAGTGAGTTTAGTCATTTTAGGCCAATGTTGACGGCGCTAGGTATTCATATGAAATTCGCAATACGTTCATACGGCAACTTTAAAAGCTCGGCGTTAGGACGAATGTATACCAACACAAAAACTAAATATTTGTTATATACAAAAAATCGTCTCTATACATATATAAAAGTATATTTGTAAGGTTCGTAATTCCAATTATTTATTTTTTTAATAATTAAAATTTATATTACTTAAAAAACATTCAAATGCAGTTTAGCAAAATGTAATTGAGTATTCAAAAATAAATCTAAAAATAAAGAAAATCTGATAATATCTATAATAATAACAATAAGCAAATACAATATAAGTGTATATGTTAATAATACTGTATAAAGTATAATCCTGTGTTATTAAAGGGTTATATGTGAAGAATGGAGTGTTTTAATACCAGGTTCTTTTTTTTTGTAATGCGAGAGCGTGAGCGTGCTAGTTTTTGTGATCTTATTTATTTATTTATTTAATGAAATGAAAGTTAAATTTTATAATAATAAATGTAACTGTTCAGATATTAATATATATAAATAAGGAATGGAAAAAATATCTGTTTCTGGTACTTCAATAATGATTGTTTAAAGTGATTCAATCTAGTTCAGTATGTTTAACTTTAATTTTAGGTTTCTAAGCTCTAAGAAAATAAAATATTGGGAAACATGTTTTTGAAAAGTCATACTTAATTCAATTTAAAAAAGTTATATAATATACGTTTATATGTAACAAATACATTATATTTTTATCTATTCTTGGTACAAAAGTAATTAGTATGTTAAAAAAGGACTGTATTTTTAAAAGGACAGTCTTCAATGAATAACTTTTTTTAAAGTCGTCGTAAACGTCAATAAATAAAAAAAAATGGATGATGACATATATTAAATTTTTTTTGAAATTTTTGTCAAGTAGAACTATAGATTAGTTGAGATTAAAACAAAAATAAATAAAAAAGTATTTAAAGTTAATACTTAGCAAAATATTTAGCACCCTTAAAATATTTCTAACACTGACTAAAAAAATAAAAAAGTACAATCATTTTGTGGATTATAAGAGCTTCACTCTACGTAATCGGCTTTTGGTTTTACTCACATTACTCGACTCTTAAAGTATCACTTAAGATGCAAAGCCGTTATTTTGAACATCTTTGTATCATTTACAAGAATTTTAAAACAGATCAGTCACAGTTTCAATGATAGTTTGATTTTTTAACAGTTTATGTTAACTGAGCGGAATTAAGAAGGGTGAGATTAGATTTTAGATAAAAACTCATCGCTTTTTTAAGTTACAATTGTTTGTTTAAGGCAGAGAACAATATCATAGACTGTTATCAGGTTTTTGCATGATTAAGTTTTACTTAATCAAGCAAAAAAACCTGTACACTTTCATGCACGCTTCACTTCTCGCTTCAGGGTAGTCGGGGACAACCTAGTGTCAAAACACTCTGTTGACTATTTCCACCCGAAATTGATACATTACGTGTCGAATGGTGATTATTAAGTAAATTAAAAATTCTAAATATATAGTTATTAATAATGTTATAAAATAACAATAACAATAACAATTTAAAAAAAATGTATAATTAAATAGTTGAATCACAACACATAGCAACGCTTACCACTTGGATATGACTTTAAGCATTTTAATTTAGTAAGAAATCGTTTTAAGTGTAATTCTTTATATATTTCACGTGGAAAATGAAAAAGTAAACATTATACAATGTGAGTAACCACCTGTTGTGGTGAAGTAATGAGTACTATCATGCTTATTAGGGAGCCCGGATCCTTTGCAAATTGGTTTAGTGGTTTTTCCGTAATTGGGAGACAAACACTTATTTCTACATACATTCATTATATATTCACTTCACGTTGTTTATATGAGGTGTGTGGCAGTTGTTTTTTTTTTGCAGTTGGCACACCTAGTCAGTGTAGTAATAGTGTATTTTTTTATTTTAAACAGTATGATAGATACATTTATCACTTATTTTCAATATCTTGTATTTAAAAATCGATAAATAATTTATATTTTGATATTATATACATAGAACAAAACTAACATAAAAAATAGACAAAATATTCTTAAAAAAGTGCAATACAGTTTCTTGTATGAAATAAAACTAAAAACCATAGAGACTCGTGCAGATTTCTGAACGTGCCTGAAATGACGCGCGACCAATTGGAAATTTCGATTTGAATATGGAATATAAAACGACCTTCATAAATTTTACTAATAAATGTCAAGTTTTTGAAAAAGAAATGACGCTTAAATTTTGTATTGAGATTCAATTTTTGGTCTTTATTACTTATTTTAATAGTTATGTTGTTATATTTAACGCAAATAAACTATTTATTATTTATAACAGTAAAAGACAGTTTTTAATTAATATCAGATATATTGAAAATAATTTAATTAAAGAAAATAGTAGAAATAAAAAAAACTATACATTGACTATTTATCAAATTATTATTGTGTTAATTCATATAAAAACTGTTACAATTTGATAATCATTGATAAAGATCATTTTAATATATGGAAGCGTAAAAGCTTTCAGGAAAGCTCATAGGAAACAATACAATTTAATTTTATCTTTTCTATCAAATTCAAAGAAAAGAGATTTTTTCTATAAGTGTTGAATGACATATACTCATTACTAAAATGGATTACTATATCAGTAAAGAAAATTATTTATAGTAGCAAGTAGTTTGTGAATTGATATATTTATGATTATATTTTTTTAATTTTACATATATAGGAGATAATAAAAAATGAAAAGTTTTTATTAATATGATTCACGAGTATATTATATACATTTACATAAATTTATATGGTGTCACTACTATACTACTCACATTTGAAGAATTATTAAACATTTTGACACTGCGGGACTCAAATCCGCGCCTCTTGGAAACCGTCCAAGCTCTCTGGCCGTTATGCCATGTTCTACATTCGGCTGCGTTGAATTTTTTATACGTTTGTAACAATTTATGTTCTTAGCATCTCATCTCATCTCTCTCATCTATTTTATTAAATGTTTCACTATTTTTAAAGGGTTACTTCAAACTAAGTATAAGAAAACATTTAAAACAATATATATATTTTTAAAAATACTCAATCTCCATATAATATACATATATACATTATAAGGCTATATTTAATATTACAATATATGGTTGTTGGACCATTATATTATGGCATTAACAGAATAATCTTATTTATAAAAAGTTAACTTGACCTCATAATAAATATACAACTACCTACCTATATTTACTAACAAGTAATTTACATGTCTCTAAAATACTGGGCCGATTTTAATGAAACTTCTACTTTTCCCTAAGTTGAATTACACCTAACGTAAATAAGAAATAATCATCTCGATATGACTTTTAGGTTTAGTGAATTCGTAGAACATAGAAACAACCATATAAACATACACATACCTAATTAAGTACACGTTCTTGGAATACTACATGTATCATAATACTCAAATATTATTAAAAGTCGGTTTAATTCAAAAGTCGGTTAGTAAAATATAGTTCATATTTCTATAGCCACACCATGTACTTATAGAAATATAAACAGTTTTATTATATATGTATTTTATCATTATGTTCCTAGTTAAAGTAAGATTATATTTATTGTAGAAACTTTGATGGATTTAATAAATTATAAATCTTTGAGAAAAAAAGTATATTATTGGTACATAACGAATGTATTTTCTACAATGCCACATAAAATAAAATATAAAAGTTAAAAAATTACACTATGTAAAATATTATGTATGTAATTTAGCATATACATTTGCTTGGTACATTATTTTCAAAAACGAGCGCCCATGTACGCGGTAATAACGTATGCTAATAAAACTTTATTCAACTAAGCTTTATCGATCGTAAAACAAAATCCTATTATAGTTCAACGCAGTGCTACCGATTTGCGATAAACTGAAGTATGTATAGGCGTACATACGTTACTACACTTTTATGTACTTTAAAATTGCGAAACTTACATTTATTTTCATAAAGAAAATATTATTTTTTTGCTTCACGCTTTTGTCCCTCATAGCAGGGTAGACAGAAGGTACCTTGTGTCAAGACCCTCCGTACTCCGCTTTACGGCCAGTTACGATACTCAACGCAGCGCTTTGTCTTTCCGGAGCGAGGAAATAAAAATAATTTTAATATAATCTTTGCTACTAGAGGGAATCGAATTCACAAACAATTGTATTGACAGTAAGACTCTGTCCCGCTGGGCAAATATCGGCTTTAATTGGATTAAATACACTTATAATTTGAATATATTTAAATTTTCTGGATCTGTGAATGAAAACATTTAACAGATAATATTTGATTATTAAAAAAACATGAAGTCTAGAAGTCAATACTATTTGTTTAAAAAATAAAGAATTTTAAACGTGTAAAAAAAATAGTGGACACGTTGGACGACACAGAAAACGTAGGTTTAAGAGATGTTTGTACTAAACTGAAATGGAGGAAGGAGGAAGTTGCAATATGTTTTAATTTTCGATATATTTAATTAATTCATTTTATGAAATTCAACTGTGAATATCAATTAATTTAGCAGTGACCATTCCATTTGAAAAAGTACTAAATTCTTGTAGTCTTTTTAAATACATTAGTATTTAATAAGACCACATGAATTTTTTAGAAAGCAGAGTATTTGTTTTAATTATATCAACAAGTTGAATGTATTTCCTTATAATTATTATTTTCAAAATACTCAGAATGAAGAATGAAATAAGTCAGAATGACGTTCGAGATATATTTATATGTGTAAAATGTATATATTTCAAAATATATGTGTGTTATATGTATAAATTTAAAGTATTTATAGTCAAAATATAAATGTAAACCAATAAACAATTCTAAATTGTAAATAGAACTTTTTTGATATATCTATATTTTTTATATTGATATTATTATTAATGTTAAGTAGATTACTTTTTACAATTTCTTTTCTAAGGTAAACAAAATTCATGCTATCCTAATAATAGGTAATTAAAAAACATATGTTTGATTTCAATTCAAGCCTTTTGCATGCTGAATATATATGCTGCGTAAATATATTAAGGACATCGTTTCACGTATAAATAGTACATATTGTTTAGTCTTATATGTATTTATTAGAACAGACATAAATGCACTGGCTGGACTCTACAGATTATAGAATTTCAGCTAATTTGTTCTTATTATAAACATTTTCCAATAATGTCTTGCCTTTTGGTTGGCCGAGTTGCCGAGGTTCTATAATTATATGTTTTGTTGAAAAAACGTATAAAAATTTTATACGTTTTCTAATTCTAGGTCTGGTATAACACTTGAAAAATATTAAATATTAAAATAAAATAGCAATCTCTCTGCAGCAATCTGTTAAATGATTGTTTCTTAATAATCTTTAAGTAGTAGAAATTTGTAAAAATCTCTATCGTCAACAACATAAATAAGTTGTAACAAAAGTATAAGATTTTCGACGCAGCTGGTAGTAGATGGCTTAGCGGTCAGAGCGCTTGGACGGTATCAAAGAGGCGCAGGTTTGAATCCCACTGCGTTCAAATTTTTAAACGTTTTTTCAAAAATGTTCTCTATTCCTAAGTGTGGAATAACACCTTAAATATAGTAAGTAATTATTTATTTAGTTACTTATTAAGCTATACTTATATGTTAATATGATAACACTATGTATGCTGTTTTCTTCTGTACTCCGTGCTTTGTACGTGTATTTACGGGAACAGAGTGTCTTGACACTAGATTCTCTGTGACAACCCTGCTAAGCGGGATAAAGCATGGGAACTAATGAAATTTATAATAATTCTATTTCCTTTGTCCGTAGGACGTGGCGAAGCAGGCGGCGCGATGGCTTGCGCCGGCTGCGAGAAGCCGATCCTGGATAAGTTTCTCTTGCATGTGCTGGAACGTGCATGGCATGCAGCTTGCGTACGCTGTGCGGATTGCCGTGCCCCACTCGCAGATAAATGCTATTCTAGAGACAACAAGCTATTCTGTAGAAATGATTTCTTTAGGTAAGTTCAGCATTTGGCTTTTTAACAATATACATTTTTTATTTTTAGTACAATATACATTTTTTATTTCAAAGAAGAAAATAATATCATTTAAATGTAAGAGAAACGTTATGAAATGGTTTTGATAATGGAAAATTTAGTTTTTTGTTTTTTGAAAATAACATGTAAAGTACTAAAGGCAGAATTGATATCATAGGTACAACAAAGTATACTGTCTTACTTAATATACCTTGTGACACGATATCTACCTTATATTCTGTTTCTGTATATTTAGTATACAAAACTGGAACTTTTATCCATCTGATGATGTCTATTGCGATGTATTCTTCGTGAACTTTAAATATTATTTAAAAATTCAAAGAATAAAGTGTGGTTTCCATAATTGTTAGACAAGTTTTCAAGAATTTGTACCATTGGATGCATAATTCTCGCAGACAGAAATTTTCATTTCAACACAATATTTTAGGAAGTAAATTAAGAACGGATATCATAAATATTACAAATACTGTTTTTGAATAATGCACATTATCTACTTCTACTATAATATTAAGTAAAGTAATGTAATAGATGATAATGAATGTGCATTTTCCAATAATTGTAGCTGTTGACCGTCATCAGACACTACAAAGCGAAAAATGTATATAAAACGATTTCCTTAAATTACTTTTTACTTTATCTAGGAAACATATTGTTCATTTACAAAGGTAATACAAAAAATAGCTTCGACAAAAAATATATAAAGAAAAACAAAATAAAAAAATTCAAAAAGATAACTTTGCTTGGATTTGGACTTAGGATTAATTTCTAGAAATTAATTTAAATAAAATCATAATTCATCATTTTTTACAAGGAAGGAAGCCATTTGTTATCACTTGCGTGAAGTGAATCGCATGTTCATGATAAATGGTTTTATATCGTTTATATAATGTTTGTTCTCACATCGTGAACAGACTGAATTAACTCGCGAATAATCTTGATAAAAAAATGCACTTGCAAATATACGACATGTAGATTTGACATTAGATAAAATACGTAGATATTTGATAAACTATACTGTACGGCAAATATACAGTAGAATGTGTCATATTTATTTTATTATTTTAATATATTTCTAATACAATTTCTCGAAAACTATTTATCTTATACACTTTTCTTCATATAAAGTTAAACGATGTCAAATTTCGTACTCCTTTGTCAATCTTATTTTCTATTAGGAAATACCTTCTATCTATATATATATATATATATATATATATATATATATATATATATATATATATATATATATACATAACATACACATACACAGACTTTAGACGTGCGGAAGGTAGTTAACAGAGTGTCTTGACACTAGTTGTTTGTGACAACCTTGCAAAGCCAGAAAAAGTATGAAACTGCAATAAATCATAAAAAACACTATACCTTCTATATTTAAGTGATTCGATATATTACGTCGCTTCAATAATGAACTGATTGTGTACGTTTCGCGCATTTCAATTTCTTGTTCATATATATACTCACTTTATATAAACACGTAGTATTCCTTGACCTTTTGTATTATGATTTTGCTAATGAATTTAAAATTCCGCTATATACTATGAATATTTGATCCAATTCTATAATAGACTTTAAGGAATGGGTCAATTTGAATCGAAATCAGGTCGAAAGAATGAAATCGATATGTTAAATAATGAATTTGGTATCCAAAATGCTATCTACATATTTACTATTATTGGTTTGAGAGTTGAGAAAACAAACTGTACTCTAATATTTTAAATAAAAATATTCTGTTTCTAAAGTCAAGAAAAATGTCAGGATGTAAGAAAGCAAAGAAATAAGCATGGGATCTATCTAATTAAATCTCGTATATTCGGCGAATAGTCTAAAATATTCGACTATTACACATAATATAATGTGGTAGATAGTGAATTTACATGTTTTCTATAGTAAATCAACAAAAATATTAATACTACATTGTTTGTGTTAACATAAAAAAACAATGTCAGTTGAACAAAGAAGCTCTTTTATGCTCTAACCGCAGATACTAATAATCATTATTAACCATAATCTATATCTTTTACTAAAAAGTAACGTTAGGATCCACTATTAAATTATATGACACCAAAAAATATGTAAAAAGCAATTTTGGTCGCAGGTCAGCGGAAAGCGGTTCACTCACCGCTTCCGTTGTTTAATGCCTTAATATCATTGACTATAATTTTAAAGAAGTTTACATTAGTAGTGTGTCAATAAAAAAAATATAACCTATAATCGTAATTGTAAATGGTAATTATGCAAAATCGATTTTGCTAGTTTTATTTATAAAATTTTGTTAATATTTTTATAGACTTCAAATTGAAAGAAAATATAGTTTATATCCATAAACTGTATTTTCTTTAAATAAACTGTGATAATTTTAATATAATATTGATTGTTACTATCAAAAAATACTAGGCACATTAAGTCACATCACCTTATGACTTTATTCGGTGACATTTCCCACTTCCTTTATTTAAGTGACGTCATTTCCGCTGGGGTACAGCTATTATTAATTCAATTTTTTTAGTAAATCCAAGACTTAAATGTTATATTTTAAAAGTACATTTACCAGACTTACTGGAAAATATTTTATTTTTTACTTTGAAATAAGCGGCAATATTCAAACTAACATGGCGGGTTGCTTAGTTCGCGCCAATTCAATGTTTTATTCATATGGCCTTCCATCGTTTATGCAAATAGCGTTGATAATCACTCAATGTGACAATAAAAACATAAGAATAGATATTGCTGCAAAAGAAATCTATGTTTTGTTGTTATAGAATAACTGATACGATAAAAAAACCTTAATTCAGACGAGTACGAGTACCTAATAAAAAATAGTATTAAAGAAGGAATAGAAAATGGGAAAACCATATTGTTGACGATCTATTTCAATGTGAAAATTATAAAATAATTCATTTAATTTTATACGTAAATTGTTTCAAAAACTGTTTGCCATATTTAAATTTTAATCGTTGACATAATTATCAGATTAAAATATGGTGAAAGTACTAATCTAGTGTTGTCGGCTTGCGTGTTACAAATGAATAGTTAAATATCCCGATATAATTTTTTTTTCTCAAATTAAACTAGTGACTGCTGTTGCTAGAGGTTTATTGTTAGTATAACCTTGTATACATGACACATTATAATACAGTACATTGGATGATCCTAAAATGAACGCGCGGTATAACTAAATCACTCTAAATATACGCTCCGCATATGTACGTAGTAAATAATTCCTAAAAATTAATATTAATTTTTCTTTTTACATTAACAGTTGTAACACATTATTTAATCGAATGCAAATCTATAAATAATGCGCATAATCTTTACGTGTTATTCAAGCTTGTCATCATCCTCAACTAAGAGGTTAAATAATATATTATATTCTTTGATATAGAGGTTTCTATATTTTGCTTTAATTTTGTAAAAAAAAAACGCATAGAAATGGCAGAATTTTAAATGTTTATGACAAAATAGAATACAAGAATATATATTCTTGAACCTTAGACGCGTACGTGTCAGAGTTGCTTCCGATTATAGGTGAATCAATCAATAAATTATTTAAATGATTTGCATTTCGCAATTATCTTTCAAAACTTAACGAACACCATATGCTTATAATATTTATTAATGCATAGCCTGTCAATATCTCGTCTCCGCTAAACTATTTTTATGACCTATAATTTATTATTGTTTGACAGAATATTTGGCAAAGTATTTATATTGATGAGGTGAATTTCTTGAGCAATCAATGGTCATCCACATTGATGCTGCCAGCTTTGAATTGTTTCGATCAAATCACGCGATATTATGATAATCAGCTTGCTTATAGAATGAAGACAATGACTAATTATCGTAAGAAATGCTTGAAAACCATGGTATTTGGGTTACTAGACTTCGCCTTGGGAAGGTTAATGACAATAAACTCTTTTTTAGTATCCATGAGTTCGATTTATTTCAATCGACAAATAATGTTGTTCATATTTATTATAAGTATTAGCGCTCCATCTTTATACTGAACTGAAAATGCTTTTTTTAAAATAGGCTTAAATACAGTTAGTAGGTTTTTCTGCGTTTCATTAATTTTGATCGGGAGATGCGTGTGTAGGAAATGATGTTATAGCTATAAATAAATAATACTACTTTATTTTCTTATCATAATTTCTTACTACTTATTTTATTTATTACTTAATACTAATTTACATTAAATATGTTTGCCCTCAGGCGTTACGGAACAAAATGCAGTGGCTGTGGGCATGGTATCTCTCCCTCTGACCTGGTTCGAAAAGCGCGAGAAAAAGTGTTTCATCTCAATTGTTTCACGTGTCTCGTATGCAGAAAACAACTATCTACTGGAGAGGAGCTGTACGTGCTAGATGATAACAAATTCATATGCAAAGAGGACTACTTAGCTGGGAAAGCTCCAACACACTGTAAGTGTATTTATTTAAATAATAAAGGTATTATAACGACATAATAATTAAGATTTTTAACACCTAAATTTTTATGAACGCTGTAAAAATAACGCATGTGATTAACAAAAATTCGTAGCAACCGATACGCCTCATAAAATTATGTAAATGGCTCGATGAGCTTAAAGTTTTAAATGAGCCTAAATGATTATATAATTGCCGCTATGAGTGTATTATTATTAAAGAAAAATGATTAGAAGGGAAAATGACCTTCGTAACGAAATAAATGGTTAGTGTCGCAAAATAGAATATGTCAATAGCGCAATTGCTTTAAAATGACTTGTACGCGGACAGGCTGAGCTTTGTTTACGTAATATCAATCAGAACATCGACACATGGTATCACGTTTGCAGCAGCGAGCATTGTGGTTGGTAAAAAAATAAATTAGGTCTTTTATATTGTCCTCACTTCTACTTGGTTCCAATCGATGTCGAATAATTACTTTTCTAAAACACGACCACGTCCCCTTCAATTTCTGAACGTGACATGTGAGAATTGCATTCTCAGTTCAAAATGCGTTTTTTATTGTTTAAGAACGTATCGTGGCAACAATAAAACTTTCGGAGCACCCATTTCGAAATCGGATTTTTCGATCAATACGAACCGTAACCGAATCTGAATGAAAAAAAGAAACAAAAAGATCAACTCGTTGGACAAAAACTCAACCGCATTACACATTAGCTACGTCTCCACGCGGTAGTGCCATAGACATCTTTTTTATTTTTTATTTACCGCTTTGTCGACGGTAACACCTTGATGTGCCATCAGAAAAAGTGACGATTGTAGATAAAACGCGAGAATTGTTAGAAGAAATTTTAAATAGACATACCTAGTGGTTGTACAAATATTTTGATTGGGGGTTTGATACGAACGTGTAAGGGAGTTTGAGAAAGGTCTGATGGGGCATTAGTGGTGATTGTATTATGTTACTTATAGTTAAGTCAATACGAACTAAATATTGCATAGTTCTATCTGTCAATATGGCTAATCGGGTATGACTAGTTTTAAGGAGGTTGATTAGTATGTACCCGCTCAACGTGTGGGCTTCTATGTCATCTTTGAATATTATTAAAATATTAAAAATATTAATTATTTATAAAATCATTAATAAATAAATAAACAATTTACCATGTATGCACAAATAATAAATAATTAAAACTATAGGCAATTGCAAATATAATTCAACATAAATTTATACAAACTAAGAGCATCGCTAGGGCGCCTGTTTTCCTACACACATAACATGTGTCCGCCTCCGGCACCGTCTGTTTACGCAGGGTAATTGTGTTTAGAAATTGTTGTTAGAATAATACGAACGGATAAACAATGTACGTAACTTTATTAAAAAAGAAATATGAAATCGTCTTTTAGGCTTTTAATTTTATAAAAGTCGTTTTGTTACAATCTTTGGTGATTAAACATTTAAATATAACTTGTGTAGTCACGTTTTTCTTTTAAAAAAATATTTTGTTTCCGAACATATTCTAACGTCAATTACACAAATATGCCTCGATAGACAAAAATAACTTTCAATAAATTCCATTACAGATGTCAAAAGTATGAATTTAGGGAAGCACAGATAATATCTTACCCTTAGTGCAGTGAACTGATACAGATAATATATATCAAATAAGGAATCGCTTCCACTGGCTGAACTAAACCACGGATTAGGCTCCACCCGAGGGATAAGCGGCTTACGTGGTTATTGATATATGTACCTAGTTCTGTAGTTTATTTTTAATCTTTAAGACTTTGTTTGACTAGATTAAAATGGCTTAGTAGAAAAAATATCCTATAATACGAATTCTTAAACCGTTAAGTGTGTATTAACAATGTAGATAATATTTTAAGTATGTTCTGTAATGTCATATGGACATTTTTTTAACGGGATTTCTAACTTTAATTGCTTAAATTTATTATTTGAATTAGTATTTTAAAATATAGGGACAGCAGTTTAGTTGCCTAACTACGCGTATAAGGATGAAGTCTCATCCTTTCGAAGTGCATGCTTGAGATACCGTCACGATTATTACGCAAGAAGCAACTGTAGATGCAGTGCGCTTGCGCCGAGAACCTTATAAATTGTAAAGATGTTGACGTAAGTTGCAAAACCAGTACCATTCAGTCGTTAGATGCTCATTCTGGTCGTAAATCACAGTGTTTAAAAATTAATTTTTCCTTCATTTTATATAAATTTATATTAGTGTTAAAATGAGAAAAAAAAATATATTTATGTTATATTATAAAGTTCATTTAAACGGAAACGTAACTTACCAACATGAGGCAAAAGCGCCAAAGCGAAAGCTAAACAAAAACATACTCCCTATATCGGTTGCAACACAAACACCCGGGAGCGTGGACTGCAGATATTTGCTCAGTCGACCCCAAAATAATAGGTTACGTCATGAATCATTTGATATTTCTTCATAGCGTATAAAAAATAGTAAAAGTATTTTTTATATAAATTTAAAATGTAAAGTAGTAGTGTTACGATATAATTTTATAGTTTTATGATAGTGTTAAATCAATCTTCATCAACGCCTTAGTTAAGTCTTAAATAAAACCGGCTAAAAATTATTCTTGATTGGCTTTATTTGGAATACATCTGTTTCTCAATAATCATAAAGTGATGATGTATTATTCATATGTCTTTTAAAATATTTCTTATATCTTCTCTATAATAAATATTTCTTATAATTTATCCAGTGCGTGTGTTTGATTGATAAGCGTTATCGTGCATCACTGAAATGGGGTGCTACCTACTTTCGCCACTTAAATTATGTTATTACAGAAATTCTGTTCACTGTAATATATAAATAATTGAGTATTAAAAAATATAAAAATAAGCAATGAAACCGCAGCGAGATGCAACATATATATATATATATATATATATATATATATATATATATATATATATATATATATATATATATATATATATATATATATATATATATATATATATATATATATATATATATATTCTTTTTTTTTTGATTATTTGCACGTACATACTAATTCCAATATTTTCTTAATATCTATACACGTATTAAATTCCTCACTACCTGAAAGCTATTACAGTAAAAGTATTCACGAACTTCGTCTAACACGAATGTCAACTGAATAAAAAAGTATAAAACACGAAATTACAGACGTAAACAAAACCATTGAACCGCAAATATAGTGGGAACGTCCCAAAGTGAACCTTGGCTGTTTGTGATAAGATTGAAGGGTTCAGGACTCATGTTATATAGCTATGTGAAGTCACGTCGAGTACGAACGGCGTGGAATGGAAGAGACCGATAGAATCCTATTTCGTCCCACCCCTTGGTCGCAGGAGCGGGGGTTGGGGGATTCTGCGTCCGACGGACTGATCGAGTTAATAACATGGCACGGGCTCCGTTTTAAATCTCGATATTAATACTCGTCTTTGTGCGCGTAATTTAGAATTTGTTGCGTAACGTGCTGCTAAAGACAGAGGCTCTTTCAATTATTTCGCACTTTTTTAGGAAAAGTGTAAATCAAGCACGTTCTTCTATTTTTCTTTATATTTGATTTATATAAGTAACTTTTTTTGTAATAATAACTTGCCATATAAGTATTTTAGATAATTTGGCAATTGTAAAATGTACTTCATATTATTCTTGCTTAACATGGCCACTGCGATTCAGTCCTGTCTGCTATTAATTTTTATTTATCGTTAAAACGATCGATAGGTAGCGTGCTCATAAAATCGCCGCAGTAAACGTTTATGTTTGAGTTTTATGATGTTTTAATGCAGCGTTTTTGAAAGCTCGCGAGTCCCGAGTTTCTATTTTATACGGACTCGTGGAATAGAATTATAGGTAGTAAAACATGTGCGGTGATGTTCTTTAACGGTATTTCGATCGGCTTTAGACGTTTCATCTATAATATAACCTTGCTAAAACTATTCAATACATAATAAAATATCCATAATAGAAACCCAGTTATTATGCACCTGTAATAAGTTTAAGAAAATCACCTATATTTATAACGCTTAGCGGAACCATGTAGTGTAGAATCAGATGGTCGACCGACAATTGAAACAGTAAAAAACTAATCGGTCAACGATTTAGAGCGTCAGAAGCGTACCCCGAAGGCAAATTATCGATAATCGACGGACTAACCAAATAGCCGGTGTCGATACAAGTTATCGACAATAATCGTTATAATCGCTAGTGCCGCGCGATTGTTGCCGCTCGCTATTATGGGACGTGCGCAGCGTCTTGAAACAGAACCAATGTATTTGAACCCCCGTATTTTATTTACAAAAACCGCGTAAAAGGGATTCAAGGCGAACGCCGAGCTCTTTTAAGATTGGTGTTTTCTACTTTTTGTATACGCTTATTATTGAAATTATTATTTATTAACAGTAATTGTCATCGAGGTTTCGAGGGTTAAATTCCAGCGTTTAGCGTAATTTGGTCGCTTCGAGTATTTGGGACTTATTAGTAATTATTAGTTATCAAAGTGTGGGGTCGGCTATAATTGCTGTTGTGGAGCTAATAGCAAAAACTTTGGTTATTATTATATATCACACGTTTTGGCGCCGTGTTTTTGTTTATTCGAATTTATACTATACTGTAAGTGGGTACTATTAGTTTCGAGGAAATCGTTTCTTGAAATCGCAGCGCAATAATTTCTCGCGCTTTCAGCCGCGATCTCAATAATTTCGTTTTGAATTATTTTGTTTCTTTTGTGGCAGTATTGTGCGCGGTTAAATGGCGTGAAATTGACGGTTGGCCAGTGTTTGCTGTTTCTCCTGCATATGATCTGTCCACTTTAATACGAACCATGAAGTATGTGCAGTCTCCATATCCTATTATTCTTGTCGAAGTCGTCACAAAAAGTGAATTTTTAATAAGTGTTTTGTGTCGTAATTTTCTTTTTAAATTTCAAATACTATTGACCTTCAATTCGTTTTTAATTTGAAATACTATTGTGTAAGTTGTAGTTAATTTGTGACTGACGTGACATTGGCAAATTGTAATAAAGCAGTACTTGACAATTAACTCAATTCTGTAAAAATTTAAGGCTCTATCTATTTTCAAGTAGTCGACAATTTTAAAGCTTAATAATTAACTAAAACCAAGTAAAAATAAATAAATTATTTACACAAACACACAGTTCTTTACAAAAAACAGCCATAACTGTTTTGAAAATAAATGACATTGGTATACTTTATTCTATTTTTCACATTATATGAGTGTTTGTGATTCTATGTTTTATCTGGTGGTGTTTCGACCCTTACATAAATTGAATCGCGAATCAATATACGAGTAGCATCAATAGATTTGCGCAGAGCAAAAACGTACAAGAAACATTATATTTCCTTATCTTAAACGTAAATTGGGTGGGGTTGATATTTTCAAATGTTACAAAGCTTTATATGTACAATGAACATACATAAAGTGACTTATCCATATTTTAATTTGTTTTGAACTTTAAAATTTATACTTATGATAAAAAAGGAGAAAATATAAAAATAATTAAACTGCCTGTGGTTTCCAATATTATTTATCTACTATCTAAACCAAAAAAAATGGATGACGCCTTTATTTAAATATATCACGTTTGGATGTCAAACACAATCGCACACTAAAGAACGCGTATGGAACGCGCAGAATGCGGAAATTATACAATGTTTTGTAATATGAATTCTTTACAACCAGATTGAAATTAAACCTATAATTATCGCTTTCACATCCAAACACACCCTAACAACTAATCGGCAGTAGATAATATTAAAAACTACTTATAGTACTTACTTTTTTTAAAATTTCTATTAGGAAAGACAATTGTTAGATGTTTTTATTGTATTTCCGGTATATTTACAATCTGCCTATATACGTATCACAATATATACAATAATCTCAAAGAAAGAATCAACAATTACTTAAGAAATATTAATCGCGTGTGAAGAGGTTTCCAAATTAAGTGAAGGTCTACTTTAATTAGGCCCCCAAAGACCCCATAAACTAGTGACAATGGTAATTTATTGGACTGACATCCATTATTATTGTATACCATCTAATAGTACAACACCGTATGAATACTAATGACTACTTGCTTAAGGCGTAGTTCCTGCTAAGAATTTAAAGTAGAAATTTTAAATTAACGAATATTCTTTTTATTTTTATACTTAGTCTTATAAAATTGGGTAATTTGTCTTATTTTCGTTACCTTCAAATGTATAAATTCATTGTGTATATATTCAATGACTTTAAAATTTTGGAGCCACTATACTACTACTATGTCTTTTGAATTCTTGCAAAGTTTTGCAAATGAAATGCTGCAAATTGCAATATATATATACACTTATAATTTGCGTTATCATTTTTATTTTTCTTATATTTAAATATTATTCGGTAAAGTACAATCTTTACTAAAAAAAGTACTTCTAGCTTTGAATATAAAAGATAGGTCCCGTTGATGACTTGCCAGTTGTTAGTTTTGGAAAGATATTCAAGAAGGAAAATAGGGTAAAGAGAGAAGTTTTTAGCCTTCATTTGCATCACAAGTTCTAGGAGTAGTTACAAGTTCTTTCTATCCATAGGGCGCTAATCAGTTTCTTCTTTTCTGTTCTCAGAAATATAGTTGGTTGTAGTTCTATTTCAAGACGTTTAAAATTGAAAAAGAAATATAAAAATTAGAATGATTAGAGATTTTGATTTAAAGCCAAGACATTGACCTCCGTTCTCAATAACTAAAACATTCTCAGAATATAACTCATCTACACAAACAACAGTCGACATCCGACACTCAATTCTTCGCTTGTTCACTCAAAATGGCCCATTCATACAAAACATATGCTACTAAACCGACCGTGCCATTATTCAAGCTAACCTTAACACTTTAATAGTCTGAATCGGAAATCGAACCCGCAACGCCTCATTTCACTTTGTTTCCTCACTTATTACCATTCAAATTCATACACTACTGGTTGTACTTAAAATCGATATTCCCTCAACTAATTGCTAAAAGTTAATTGGGTTTCAAAGAACGTAAACATCTTATGTCATAAATGTAAACAAGTTAAATGTTAAGCTTAAATGTAAGATGACTGGGTTAAAAATGGAATATAACACATGATTTGCATAGTTTTGTAACAGATTTATTCCATGCTTTTGAAGTATTGAGAAGTTAGTAAATTCCTCTTATTGAAAATCTTATTGAAACATTAAAAAGTAGAGCGATGGGAGTCAATGACCTAAAAATAATATTCTTCTTCAAACATTCGTATTTCTACTAGATTTCAAGATTCTTGAATACTATAGATTATCATGTACTTAGTTAACCCGGTGTGTTATAAAACCCCAGCGAAAATTCTAAGTGGCTACCGTATCAGACCTCCTACGCTCTATTGTTTTCAAAATTTTATGACTACTAAATCATAATTTTCTGCGAATTACTTTTTGGTCTCGGCTAGCGACCGCGAATTCCTTAATATCTTTTGATGAGTTTAAATTTATTTAAACTTTCCGAGAACGCAAATTAACCGACACTAAACTGCTTTATCACTGGTTCCCACAACGAATCCTTTGAGTTTGTATGTAATAACACAAACAAAACTCAAACGCCGCTCCGATATTAATAATGCGAAAAAAAAGAAAACTTATTCAAAATACGAACGGCGGGAAACATCGATAGACAATAATGAAGAGAAACAAAGAGGTAAAAAAGCGGGAAGAAACCTGTCGACGCCATGTTGTGTGGCACTCGGCCTTCACGCCTCGGCCGCCGAAGATAATCTTGGAAAAAAGAACCGAACAGGAGGCGCTAGGGCGCGGACACAAAAGGCTTATACGCGTGTCGATTGTATAGCATTGATGGTCCTCATAGCTACTGAATAAGGAATATAATTGCTTGCATTCGCCATTAGATTGTATCTTTGATTGCGAGAACGGCGGGTGAAAGAAAGAGCATCGTCACCGTGCGCCTGCGCCGTTGCTGATGACCTGTCAATTCCGTCTTGTACTCTGTACGCCGGGACCAAGAAAAAAGTGACATTAGAGTTGGCCATCTATTATTTTGACTTTAAGTGGGGAGATGGAGCTGAGATTGATCGTGTTTGGCTCGGCCCTTTTAATTATATTGCATTCAAGCTTTGTATTATAAGTTTCTACTGTGCGGTGGAAGCTACTTGATTTAATATATAATGGGCTATGTCGGTAAAATCACATAGAACATTAATTATTATGGTACTACGCCGTCTACATCAGTTTTACATTTGAGGACTATTACTGCAACTTAATCAATTGGGTCCGACTTGGAATAAATTCTGAATACTAATACGACAACCTAATATGATTTTTTAACTACAAAAATATAGTTTATAGTTAGTTTAGTAATCTAAAATGTTACATACCTTAATGTCTAAATGTAGATAAAAATAAAAGATGCTGCGAGTCTGTACCTGTGGCCTACCGTACATTGTCGATTTGCCACGCCGCGTGCGTGGATGCGCGCGCGTCGTCTCGCCTCATCTCATTGTACGATTTCGTATGGCCACTCGGTCATTAGTGTCAAGCATGTCATTACATGACAACTTGTTCCCCACTGTTTTATTTATTTTGCGATTACGTTCATTTGCATTTTTTGCATTCATCTACGCTACAAGTCGCTGCATGATTTCTTAATAATATCCGTAATTATTGATTACATAAATAGTACTAAAGCTTTTTCTATGAAATAACTATTCATGTGCAAGATTATAATGAAATCATTATCTTCTTTTGTTATATGTAATAATTACAATCTCTGCAAATGTATCTAACATATAATAACATACACAGCTAGACCTTGGTACTTGCCTGCATCCTTGCATCTATTCTAGGCACTTTCCACTTTTAATATACAATTTTATCAATATAATTTTGTTTCTATCCGTCTGGAGTTATAAAGCCTCCTCGTTTATAGTAAGGAATTATATTATATGTACAATGTACATAATATGTTAGTAATTGAGGTAATACAACATAGTGGTGTAATGGCACAATATTGAACTATGAACGCGATACGTTCGACTTTAAGCGTCTGTTCGACAGTTGTGGGTTGAAGTTGGTTTAGGTGAGTGGCGGACTCACTCCCAAGATTATATTAAGTTATTTCTCATTTTCTTTCTTTAGTAAAACAAAATGCCAGGCCAGGTCTCTCATTAGGTACCTAAGTTAAGTTCTGCGATATCATAAGTTGAAACAAAACAAATAACCCCGGTGCACTCAGCGCATCCGCCGGGTCACGACGATCGGTCACGGAGATACGTCGCTGTACTTTATATTACGAGATGTGTGAAAATATATATTATAAGCTTTAACTTTTTTATTATTTATATTCAGGCTTTTGCCGGGTTATAAATAATAAAATAAAAAAAATGATTTATATATATATATATATATATATATATATATATATATATATATTTCCTGTTGTATAGAAATTTTATAAGGCAACTTTTGTTAAGTAGAAACAGTACGAAAATTTTCAAATTTATAAAAGTGCTAAATTTTAGAAGGTATAGAAGAGAAGCTTAAAAGGTATCGCAAAATATATACCTGTTAGTAAAAATGCATCAAACTTACACAAAAAACAAAACAAGAAATTTAAGCTTAATTTTAATGTAATATTGAAATGAATATTACATAAAATTATATACCTGAGTCTAAATAACAGAAAAAGAGAGAAGTCGCTTAAAGCTTTAAATAGAAACCATGTAAAGAATAATTATGTGATAGATAATTTACCATTATTTTTTCCTGTAGATATATATATATATATATATATATATATATATATATATATATATATATATATATATATATATATATATATATATCACATTTATACAAGCTAAGATATTGTAGGTTGATAGAACAAATAAAGCCACTGCACACGCAAGCAATCTCGCCGGGTCACGAAGTGCGGTCACGGCGTTACCGCACTGTTTTGTATACTATACCTACTTTTAATCTTTTATTAAGTTTTGTAAACATAAATAACACATATACATATGTATATATCTTTTATTATATATTATATATGAAACTTAAAGTATATATTGCATCTGTCATATCTATTCATATCTATCACGGTGGAGTGGGACTGCGTTTGACTGTAAATTCGATGGTTATGGAGTGATATATATAAGTTAGTATCATTTTTCCGCAAAATAAAGCAAAACAATGCGCGACCTTAAATTCTGCCACTATACTTACTATACTTCTGACACAATGTTCAAATTCGTGCGGAAAGTGAAGAATGGAGTGCCTTAATACTACTTTCCCTGCCTACCATTCGATGCCGGAACAGCATCTGAAACTGCTTAATTAAAATATATTTTACTAAGAAAATCTTATATCTAAATCTAAAAAAGTTATTAACGTTCACTAAACATATAAAACACTTAATAATTGTAACGGACTTCCGTTTTTAGTGGAAATACATAACGTTTAGGTATGATAAATTATTCTTCCCTGATGTTGAAATTGTTGACGTCAAATTACATTCAAATTGCTATTACTAATACATGACACTTTTTTACAATTTCACGCTTTATTCCGTCGGATATCAGAGTCAGTAGTCAGAAAGAACCAGGTGGCAAGAGCCTCTGTTCACTGCTTACTACTTAAGCTCGACACAATGCGATATTGAGAGGCGGAACTCAACACCACGCTTTGTCTTATCTTACAAATGATACATTTTTTTCATCTTCAAGTTTTACCATGTGTAAATATATAAAATTATTATAATACAAACATCTGGATAAATTAAAACATAACCCACCTACCCAACATCTAATATGTTTCAAGCCTGCCTACTAGCCATATGCCACTCAGTTGAGCTATTTAGTAGGACCATTTATCAAAACTCTACACTTTAGAAGTAAACTTACAATTTGACTGGTTTCTAATAAAACGAAGCATAAGAGTCACCCAACATGATGGATTACTGACAAGCCCTGGTAATGGATACTTAACTGAAATTAGTTCTTGCTTGGTCATTAACTACATTATGTATTTGAACATGGAGAATAGGTATATATCTTCTTTATGAGCCCCTCATTCGGTGCTTATACCTATCTAAGCACTAATACTAAGAAAATAATAAAAGAAAATTTAAAGTGGGCTATAAAATAGTCTATAATAAAATGGACTGTATATTGACGTTATAATGATGTAGTCGATACATCTGAATAGAAATCCAGCCCGAATCCCACTCAGGGAAACATTTGTAATTTAAATATTTTCTTTTTTCTTTGTTTGATTATGGACAAGTACGTTTCTTATCTGTAAACATATTTAAATAGCATCGTCTATTTAAATATGTTTCATCAAAGCTCGTGTAAAAGGTGAAAATTGTTCCGTTTTTAAATAACCGAAAGTCCATCAGACAGTGAGGTGTTTCAATAGTTCCAAAGACGTGTCTACAGCCTTATCAGATGTGCCATCTATGACTTACCTAGATATTTTCTTAAAGTAACTACTCGTTAAAAAAATTACATTAGACACAAAAGTGGAACTTTTTATCGACAAATGTTTATTTGATTGCAGCAACTTCTTAGTAATCGAGATAATTTAAAAGTATGAATAGATGTAGTGTAGGTACTTATTTACTGCTTGACCTCCCTTATTATCATTACAGCAAGCACATAATGGCACCGTTATTATATATTTTATACCACTGTTTCAATTGTCACCAGCAAACCAAACTTATAATGTACATATAATAATAAATAAAATTTATTTGTATTGTATACCGATACAAAGATCTAAGTTACGAGGTCATATAATTCGCTGCGGCCGTATAAAAATAATTTACCAACAATTTTTCACAGCTATCTGATGGATAGGCTACTAATTTGTCTAACTGCTCCCCGGCTGCGCTTGCGCATGGTATTGTGTTAGATTAAACATGGCGTTTCTAATGGCGGTGGGACGCTGACATATTGCTTTTTGGAACGCTCTTACCGTTATTTATGAGTTTTCTTTGTTTATTATTGCTGGAATTAGGGAGCTTTATGATAGACAGGTCGCCTGTCTTGACCTTTGGTTATTTATCATGTTAAAGTTATTGAATATTGTTAACGAGCCTTTTTGTGTGTATGGCGACTATAATTTTTAGTTGAATTCCTATATATATTATCGTTTAAATTCATTTACTAATTGGAATTAATGACCACCATTTTTTACTAAAAAAATCTTAATATGATTAAATATTCAAGTATGAGTGTATCTAAATATTTCTTTTACTATTGTATGTGATTCTTAAGTATCGTTAGTAGATATAGTGTCTTATTATTATATTATAACTTTAGTATTTTGTTATTTATACTTAAAATATGTAGCAAAAAATCTTCAATTATTATTTCGTTCATTATACAAACAGACATCTATATTCTATGTGTATTTATGAATAAAAATTATTTATATATAATCCATCCCAAGAGTGGGAATCGAATCCAATCTTATTTATGAGATAAGGCGTTGCGCTGCGCCACAATGGCCACTGCTACCAACTACCACACACTATTTTATACCTACTTAATAATTGTTACCAAAGAATATATCAAAAGAGAAAAAAAATACATTTATTTTAAACACAATATTTCAATAAAATATAAAAAAACGAAGCACAAAAACACAATTGCATACTTTCCTAATAAGAAATAATCCCGGCATTGTGTAACTTTGAAACTAAGTTTGATAACTGTAAAAAATATATAGACGAAAATTCATTAGTCATCGAGCTCACGTCCGCCGTCGAGGCGCCGCGAATCAAAAGTGGTTAAAAACTCAACTCATGCTGCCATAAGCTGTTTAATTGTATTCTTACCCTCCCATAGCTACCTGGGGAAGTCACGCTCACGACTACCTTTATAGCTAACCACCAATTTCCACTGACCCCCGACCCTCTTATAGCTTCACGTAAATGTCATCAAGTCGATAGTCAGTTTGATTGGTTACATTAGTTATTAGGAGAACAGTTGCCATCGGAACATAGAACTTACTTTGTGACTATATAAAAAAGATGTATGTAACCGTTACACATTAATGATGGTACAAATACAAATGATACCATGGAACAAATACAAATTTTATAATCTAAAAAATATTTTTCATATTTCGTTAAGTTATTGCTAATTATTTAAGCGCGCAGAGTACTTTTTTATAGTATTTCGTTAAAACAATACCGTGTAATTTGAGAAAATCACAGAAGTTCAATCTCAGAGCGTATACTAAAGAACTATTGAAAAATTAGCCCACATTTCCCCGAGACGTAGACGGGGTGCCCAATGGAAATGACATTTCAAAAGCGGCTCGGCTCTGCCTAACCTATAGCGCGGACTATTTTACATATACGGATGTTTCGCACGCACGTTCCCGGCGCAACGTCGATAAAAGTGGGCGTGGTCGTCGCCATCGCATCCACCAATCACAAACCGACGTTGAACGTTTGCGTACAGCGCCCTTTCATGTGTGCCGCGTGGCGCACGAGTGTGCGTGCCTCGGCGTATTGTATATGGGCGTACATAAGTATACGCCGGCTACCGGCTTCACAAAGAGTTCCCATATCTTTTATGTTCTTAGATTCTTATCTCGCGGTTTCTTATTTTACATTTAAGATGGTGGTCGAATTAACGGTCGGCCCCATAAACACGCCATAACAAACTTTAATATGCCTGTAATACGAAATAATCTGTGATTTTTATAGCTTTTACTCCACTAATAGGTTGTTATAGATCCCTAGATAGTAGATGTAATTTTTTGGAAAAATAATTATTCATGAGCCATGTTGATTGAATTGTTAATCGTTACTAATTGTTGATTATCTTGGTAGATATGTTTATGCCATGTTGTAATAACAGTTGTAGGTATGTAAAATCATACAAGAGTGTGTATGGATACATATTTCTTATGCATAAAAATGGACAAAATGATTTTAATTAACATTTAGTAACTTCAACATAGCATTTAAGTGTAACTTCCGGTTACCTTTGATTTTAAAAAAGATCTTCATTTTGAATGTTAAAATGTGTAGAACTACAAAGAGTTGCTAATCATAACATAAAACTGACAACTATGAAGGTATTTCAAAACTAGTTACAGCACGTGACGTGCCCCTTTTATCAATTTATTCTAATTTGAAATTGAAGAAGCCACAAAACTATTTAAAATATCAAAGGGAAACACGATCATTCAAATTCAGCGACAATAAAAAGCAGTTTTACCGCTAAAATTCGATTAGGGGAAGAGCGGGACAAAAGAAGTCGTTTATTTGGGGCGGCTTAAAATTGATTTCAGCCGGGACGCATCTATTTTACGTTTGCAGGGAAATTGGAAATAGAAAATTTAAATTTTGAAATATCAATTTATCTTGATTTTATGAGAAATATATTAATCCTGAATATTATTTTACTTTAGACACTTATACATGGATACATTGATAGCTACAATGTCGCGTTATATAATTGTAGAACTATAATACTGTTAAGAAACTGATAGATATTTTTCAGTATTTTAAAAATATTAAGTTAATATTAATGAACCTTTCATTCAAAACTTCATTGATTGATCTCATTAAATGTTATTCATTCAGAAAGTTGCTTTTAATGTGTAAAAATAGTATTTGGCGTTCAAAATTTGTACATAATATAAAATTATATGAAATATATTAAAGACAGTTTTTGGCATAAGTTGGATCATCTCGTTGATGTGAGTACAATTTTTACTGGATAATAATAATTCTCTTTCTGCCACATACAAAATTGTATTACAGACAATTTGTGTCTAATGGTCTAGGTATATAACAACATATTTCGATTCTTAGACACTTCTTTAAATTATTCCAATTTTTATTTTTAACGTCAGGCACAAATATATATTTTTTGTAAGCCTAAATTATAATTTTTAAGTGTATATTTCATAAAAGTACTCATTTATAGGCAAACACGTTTACCTCCGTACTAATAGCTACCGTGTGAAGGTACAACCAATTGTTTTAAGATCAGATCGCACTCAGTCCGCGCAAACACTTGAAAGTAAAACGTCCGGAGAGAGGTCGCGCTCGCACCCCCTGAATAAACACTCTGCTCTAGGGCTTGTAAAAACTTGAGTGCTTGCTTTGAAATTATATTGATGATGAAAGTAGTCTTTGGAGTTTGATTGTTTTATTGATGTTAGGTTTCACCCAAAAATAGGGTATGATTCGTTCTAAGTAAAAGCATAAACTTAATCTAAAATGAATTATAATAAATCTGTTTTAGCTGAATTATATTTGACAGTAAAGAATAGTTTTAGAAAACACAAAACTTCTTACACTTCTGAGAAGGTACATAATCGATTTAAAGTGCCTAGATTGACCAAATAATATACATAATATACTTATGCGATATGCCTAAATTAATATGATTTAAAAAGTCTTTAAGTGTATCGAAAATTCCAATGATCCTATTAAATTATCTTAGATGATGTTCTTCTTCTTTTTACTGAGAGTACCTTGTGAGCTGCAAGTGTAATATACCTACGAGTCTACCTATACTATCTCGTATATCTATTTGATTGTTGTTATTATGAGAGCCTTTCATTTACTTTAATAAGCTTTTCCAACATTCCTCCATTTCTATACAAACCCCAATAATGATTTGCACTATTTCCAGAAGGGGCCGGTCAGATCCGGAAACGCTTACAAGATTAATAGAAGTCAAGTTTTATAAGCCGCAACTCATTGTATTATAGCTTGACTATTTCTGACATTTTGCTACCTGACATCTTGACCCAAAAAATATAAATACTGGAGTCTATTTGGTTTAAGTATATTTAAAAATGACTATATTGTCTTTAAAGCTTAAAATGAAAGGTAACAGCTATACACGCTACATTAAAACAATTGCAACTACGTTTTTTACTTAAATTAGTGCATTTTATCAGTAAAGGCTGTATATTAGGCTATTTTTATGATATCATGATATTATTTTAAGTCGTAGACCTTTATTTTTTCTTCTACTTTCTTCAACAATAGAATACTTTTAAATCTGGCGTATGTAGGATACATTAATGTTCTTATCATCGCTTTTCGAAGTAAAAGGAAGAATGTAGAGTGAGTAAATCGCTTTGGTATTGAAATTCCTCAAGCTTAAATATACTTCGAATATCCATACATTTCTATTAGTAGGCTTACAAGATTCATAGAGAGCTTAATGTCTCTTGTTTTGATTATCTCTAATTCATCCTTATAAAAAACTGAATAAAAAGAATGAACATGAATATTACGAACGAATCTATAACTCAAATTCAATTTCAATAATCTTAATGCGTAAAATAATAAATTTGGTATTCAAAATCTGTATATCAACAATAACTCTATGTCAATACATGAATATAATATAAATATATACAATAGAGTTATCTAGAGAGAACAGCTATTTGACGACAGATGTTTAGCTACGTAGTACATAGCCGCGAGCGAGTATCGATTGATGGTTGTCAGTTGCGTCTGACAACGTTATTCTATGTTATTTTTGAAATGAAATATTTATCATATATCATTTGGCAGTCGTTAAAACTTATATTTAGCCTCTAGCTAAAGCTGTCTCTATAAAAATAAAATACTTAAGTCAAAGAACCATTAACTATTTATGAGAAGAATTGACTAACTTATATATTAAATATTATTTGTATCCAAAAAAAGCTCTTATTTATTTTTTATACACTTGAATACCCGTCTATTTTGGTCAATTTCTTTTATAAGTAATTGTTTTTGCGGCTAATTCTCCCGGTGGGGGAATCTCGAAATTACATTTTTATTCAGTTAAACGGACGAGGGTAGCACGATTGCTTTTTGATAAGTCAATTTTAGGTCGTATAGGGCAAGACCCGGTTATTGCTAGATATTGTATGCAAATAACTTAAAATTGGATACGCTAACAGGCAGGAAATTGAAATTATATGCAATTTTCTCAAAGAAGTTATACTTAAATTTACTAACATGTGTGCTTAAATTTACTTTACTCGAATTATGTTTACACAGAATACTGAATATTCAAGACATAGTTAAAATATATACGCTACAAATTTAAAATATATTAAAATTACAACATTTCTGTTTACTTAATAGCGGATTCATTACTTGGATCCGGATCAGACGAAGAAGAGGAGGACGAGTCCAGAGCAGCCAATAACTCGAGCAGTCCAGCGCATGCGCCACACCCGGCGCTACACTCAGATCTTTCACATAATGGAGATACTAAACCTCATGAAGACTCTGAAGACCAGGTTGGTATTGCTAAGATTTTTAAAATATCCCTTGTATAAAATGTTGAAGCCGGTTGCGTGGCAGCGGGATAGCGTCTGACTGTAAACGCGACCAGTTTTAAATTCGATTTCTACTCAAGGAATAATTATATTTAAAATATTTTCATTTCCTCACCCTGGTAAGATAAAACGCAACGTTGAGCTTCTCAACACGTAATTTTTCATAATCGGCGGACAGTGGAGTCGGAGATTCTTGACACTAGATACATCCTGTTTACTGTGCTATGCGGGATATAAGCGTGAAGCTAAAGAAAAAGTTGTTTTATACTTTACCTATCTACCTACCTACTTAGTTAAGTTAAGGTACGAAGTAACGAATATTATTTAGACTATTGCGTTTGTGTTTTAATTTTTACGCAATTTCTCATGAGTGCTAGTTGAAAGAACTTGATAATTTGTTGTCAATTTATTTTTCTATATGTGTTAATTTTGATAAGTTAGTTAAATAAATGTAAAATATAAATATTCCTCTTATGTAGAATTTGAATCTATAAGTCATTTTACTCATCTTCTTATTATATTTTTGTGAGTGGGTAAAATTCTATGCGTCTGTGAAACTTATTTTTTCTAATTAATTTATATCTTTGGATTTAATAAATTTGTATAAAAATTAAACGTAGCGGGATTCGATCTGCACATGCTTTTTTGCTTGTAGGTACATTTAAAAAAAAAGCTACTGATTAAAAATGATAACTTGGCAAGAAACTAAATTATTTATTAAGTATTTTAACTTTAAAACCATACCTTTGCAGTTTAGTGTGGCAGCAATATTATAATTTTGCATAAAAGTGTGAATAATAATTAAATAATAAGTTGTGATACACTTTTTATAAACTATATACATGACCATCCCACATCACATGCATGAAACTAGGCCACATAGTCGGATTCAGTTTTTTCTTTTCACTGGCCAGGGCTCATTGGATGGAGATCCAGAAACACGAGACTCACAAGCTGAAAATAAATCACCTGATGATGGCAACGGAGGCTCCAAACGAAGAGGTCCAAGAACGACGATAAAGGCGAAACAATTAGAAATATTAAAATCGGCGTTCTCGCAAACACCTAAGCCGACAAGGCATATTCGGGAACAATTGGCAAAAGAAACAGGCCTACCTATGAGAGTTATACAAGTAAGTGGCAAATTGTTTTATTTTTGTATATAATAGGACCTAAATTTTAAGTCACTGAAAGTAGAAAATATTTTTAAGGTACAATTTTTAAACGAAAAACCTTTCAAATGAAATAATACATGATATTATTGTATAATTTAGGTAAAGCATAAAGTCAAAATATTAACAATTACATTGCGATATAAACTCATAGAAATAAATTGTTGAAGTCTCGATGAAGTTTCTCAATTTCTAGATCAGTAACTTAGTGCTATTTTAAGTAACCTTGATAAACTTGGGTAACAAGAGGTAACTTATCGGTAGAAAGTTTAGTATTCAACTTTGTAGGAACTTAGTCAAGTTAGATATTTCAGTAGCATCTTAATACTTATTATATTAAACTAACAGTGTTTATTTTGTTTGGTATTGTTTCCTATTATAGATCTTTTTAATGAATACAAAATTTAATTTTCTATTAAAAATCGATTTAATTCAAGTATCTATTCATCACTCGGCAAACATTTCACCGGTAACCGGTAACCGTTACAAATGGCGGCCACTCCATCATGGCGGCGCCTGAAATCGTTCGCAAATTGAATATCGCGCGCTCATCCGTTCAGGAACGCCAGCGCTGACGTGACAAATAACCTAATTACAGACTATATCGAGTGTGGAATCTTTATATACATGACTATTTTGGCGCTTAAGACCGTAATCCTGTTATTTTTTAACCAAATTTAGCATAGTGATTAGTTAAAATGAAATTGTAATCTTACACATGAATCCTACGATTTTCTACGCCATAGTAACAGATGTTAAGATCGACCGTTTCGGTCACGCTTTTTGTAGCCCTTCCTCTTTGTCTTAGTTTTTATCGGTTTCCGAACGAAAAACGTTTTACGGCCTCCGCGAAATGTTTGTAAACTCATTGCATCTGCTTGCTGTTAAAAATTAGGAGGGGGGTATTTTATTTAGTTAGATGTTGATTGCGCATTAGGTATAATTTAAATCGGCAAAGTCAAATGTTCAAAATCGAATTTATAATGCGTACTTAACTATGTACATTTTTCTGTTTTCATTGTAGGTATTCGTAAAACATTTTTATTGTTATAATTTTTTTTTATAATAGTAATTTCCGTTTTTATGTATATAACTTTTTTTTTAATTTCACTCAGTTTCAGATTTTTACGAAATAGATAAGGGAATGATTGTTTATACTTCCTTTCTCCTACGAGACTGAAAAATGCCATATAATTGCAAAACTGTTGAAATGACTGATAGAAAGTATTTATTTAAGCTTACTAAATTTCTAATTCATGATTCTACTAGTGGGTATTAAGTTATGGAGCTAATGGAGTTATGAATACAAAGGATAAATATTTATATACAAGTGTTGTATCAATATTAGTTCAACAATGTCGAGTATGTTAAGTGGTTTCATAAACAACATTTTTTGCTGCCATCCGTCAAGTCCCGCCAGATCGCGCGTGTCCAATGCTCACACCACATGTGGCTTAACTGTATGACTTTTTGTATGGATATTTCGGATTTAACTAGTTAACACCGGTTCGTGTGAACGGTTGAAGATACCGACTTCACCGACAATGCCGCTTTGATGTTACGTACATATGGAAATTTGTATTTAAATCATTGCTTTATTATTTAAATTACGATTTTCGATTTCTTATAAATATTATTTAAATGGTAGAAGATAATTGTACTGAATTATTTTGGAATGTTTCAGATTATTTATACATATTTTGATTAAATTTCTAAAGTTCAGAAAAACATAGGGAGTAAGAACAATTGGTCTTACATTAAAACAAGTGGGCACTATAGATGTATATAAAAAATAATACATTCAAACACCATAAAAGATCCTAATTAAAAATAAAATGAAATTTATAAGATAATCCAATATTTATTTTGAGTAATTATAATCAATATTTTTATTCCAATAAATTTCTGATCTCTACGGTTGTCTATTTTTGACATGGACGGACGTAAGTGTCGTGAAGTGAAGGAATTCCAACAAAATAAACATAAGAACGTCATATCACCTTAAACCAATGACATCCGACCGCGAAACGAGAAAAAAAGTAGATATTTTAATAAGTTCATATATCGTAATTTCTTCAGCGTGACGGCCCTGTCGTCGCGCGACGCGCCCTTATTGGCTCATATTTTATTTTGACATGTAGTTAGCATCAAGTCAGGGCTGTCGATAACTGTATGAAGCTAATTATTTTTATTACATCAATATTACTGTTGTATTCTTCGAGTAAAGGTACAACCAATAATTATTTCATAAAAATATTTTCCTGTATTGCTTTAAAGTAAAACTGTGTACATGTGAAAAAAAAAATTTGTTGACATACTTCACTCACATAAAGTGCCCTAGGAAGAATGGTGAAGGGATATGAAGACTCGTCTTTCTAGTTATAAAAATTAAAAAAAAAATCAACAAGTATATCAAGCAGAATTTTTAATGGTAACTTGTATAGTTTTCAAAAAAAATACAAAGACATTATTTATTAAAAAATATCATATTTATTAAAAAAAACATTTTTATTTAGATGAAGCTACTTATCTAACAGCTATTTTTATACTATGAGACAACGACGCCCAAACTCTACTTGTCATTTGTCTCAGCTTTGGAGTTCCCTCGATGACAATTTAATAATATTTTTTAGTTGTGACAAATTGTGTCAACGTCGTTTAACTACGAAATAGAATAGCTTTAAATAGATAGACTATCCATCGGTTTAAGTTTTACATTAAAGAAATACAAAGAGTATGAATGATGAGATCGCTGTAGCGCAGTAGCACGGCTTCTGACTGGAAACGCGATCGGTTGTGGGTTCGATTCCCACTCTGCGGAATGAATATATTTAAATTGTTTTCACTTCTTCGTTCTGGTAAGACAAAGCGCGGCGTTGAGTCCCGCCACTCACCACATAAAGTTTTGAATTCGGTGGAGAGTGGAGTACGGGTTGTCTTGACACAATATATACTTTCTGTATACCCCGCTATGAGGGATAATAGCGTCAAAACAAAATTAAAAAAATCTCTTATATTTAAATTCACTAAGTACGTGGACAATAACCGTTGCCACACGTCCGCTGCTCTATGAACACGCTATAATTTTACTGTGTGAAATGTCATCGGTATATAGTTACGTATTACAAATTACCTTATTACTAAAAAGAATATTCACCAGGCGTTCGCAAGTCAACATACACGTATTTACAATTTAAAACACTATCATTAATCATTATTAATTAGTGTTAAATAATTCTGTACTTGCATTGAAAAGTAAGTATTATATATAATTACGTGTCATTTACAACACATACGATTATTTAGAAACAAAAAATATTTCTCGCAATTAAAATGCCGCCAATTAGACACGTTGGCTGATTCACTATTTGGCTACGTTATTTAAAATCATTAAGGAATTATAAAAATTAAAAAAATACATATTTAGAAGAAAAAAATGATAATACTTTCTGCTGATTTTATTGATTGATGTTTTATTGCTTTTATTAATTACCTCATTGGGTTTGATACGCGGCTTTGCTTGTACTCTTATCCTTGTTATTTTTTACTCACATCTTCATAGATTACTCAAAGTGATACTTTGTGTAAGGAACTTATATTTGTGTAATGAAAAAAAAACGTGAGTCTCGGTTCCTTCAAATTTTTATCCTATTTAATATTTGCCGAATAAGAATTGAAAACACAAGATTTGCTTTTTGTACTTATCGATTATAGATACTTATATCACATCTTTTGTTTTAAATTTCACATTAAGTAGTAGCCAAATATTCTGGATATTATAGCAAGGGTTATTTCCACACGGAAGGCAGCGTCGCCTTTTGATTGATAGCGGTACGTAAAAAAGTTGGAAGACCGAAGTAGCTTTATTATTATGTCACTACCAGAGCGAGTTATGACGCGCTCTGATAAATGTATAAAGCCTAATGTACTTGTCCTTGATTAGTTGGCTGTGGTCAGTTCGGCTCGGGTTGATTATATGAAACTAACGGATAAGCTTAGAGCAAAAACCCGACGTTAATCTTCGAACACAAGTATATAATTATTAACATAATTTGCATGATTACTTATTGAATCTATGGAGCTATTGGTATACTACAAATTACTTTTCACACAAATATAACAGAATTAGTAAGTAACGAAGAAAAATATTTCAACATCACTAATAAATATTTTTACAAACTATAATTTGTTTATTGCACTTGTATTCTAACGACGTATGTTACGAAAGAGGCCAAACGAGAAACATGCCGCCGCTTGTGATTAGTAAAAAATAAAAGTTAGCTTCAGCAACCGGTCAATCAAGGCCCAATCTATGGAAACGTCGGGATCCGAGTTGAATGAGCCGTACATTTGGTCGCACGACCATATCTCTTCTTTTAATATCCGTCGGCCGCTTTGAACTGCCCTAAATACTATAACTTTCACGAGTTACGAGGTAAACGGGCGAGTCTGTGTGACCGCGGCTTTACGGCCACCACAGATCTCGGGTAAACGTTTACGACAAATTGTTCCGACTTTTAATTCGAAGCCTCCTTTATAATATGTTCCTTCGCTTTAGAATTATTCCAATTGTCATTTATTTGTTATTCGAACTACGTTCTTATTCGCAAAGTGCAGATTGTTTAATTTAATATAATGCATTACTTTTATTGTCACACAACTGGGTCGTACCAATTGACCTGTTTTATTTTCACCCGATCTTTAGATAAGACACTTATTATTACGAGAATATCCATAACGTTAACACAGATACCGTAAAACGAATATAGCTTCGGGTGGACATTCCCAGACTCTTGTTTTTTTTCACATAAATACTTCATAAAGATAAAAATTATATGTTTATAGCAACGAAAATATTAAAGTATGTTGTTAAAATAATATCAAAATATGAAATGATTTTTTATCAAAGCGCGATCGCAGCGCCGATGTCATCGTACGTGAAATGTTTTCGATAACGATTATCGTCGGTAATTTTAACAAATCCCCGCTGTCGAATCCGCACTTCTAAAAACGTCGATGTTATCACAATAAATTTGTAATTTTAATCGCTATTATTAAAACAACGTGGAATATGCATGAGTGGACAGTAAAATAGGCATTTTATACCGTGTCCAAAGCGACTCTCGTAAAAATGGGCGATGTATGTATGTGCCAGGATTTGCAACAATACTTGACGTTCACGGGCCTATAACGCATAAAGTACGTGAGAGAAAATGATTTTGTAGAATTATATTATCGTTATAATTCAATTTTATATCATTTAAATATACGTAAACAAAGTAACATCTTAATCATTTCTCATTTACAAATTGCTTATTTTTTAATGAAAAATAAAATCTTCATAATAGATATTCAAAAACTTGACATTTTCCGTTAACTGTATAATGTTAGGTGTCAAACATTTATATATGGCTACACGGTTTTGCGTGAAATAACAAAAATGTAAGATATATCGTGTACAAGACAGAAGCACCTTGCGCCGGCTCGCAGGTGCGGTGATACAAAGACGCTTGACGAAACCAATAAATTATTAATTATGATAAAAAGCTCGGTCATACATAGAACATTCGTTTGCGAAAAGAACTGTAGAGCGGCGCCTAAAATCTATTGTCTATGGACGTCCTGTGGATCCAAGGCTTTGGTGGAACGTTAGTGATGTGCCGACGCGGTCGAGGGACAAAAGATCCCCCCGCGGACAAAAAATGACATCATTTATTTTATTGCCGTGGGTGCGAATGTGCAACATTAATATTGCGTAGGGCCTTAATGTCCAAACGCCCTAGGCTCGCCATCCGTCAGGTTGATTCCTTTATGCTCAAATGTTTCTGATGTTTAATTATAAATTTATCGTTCGTAGAGAGTCATGTTGATTTCTTCGTGAACTGGATATGATTATGGATTTTCTTTTATTATTTACCACGAAGTGAAAGTAAGAATTACCTGTACTTAAGATAAGTTATAGAGTACTATAATTATTTAATTATTTTATTTTTTATATCAATTTAAAAAAGAAATAATTTTCATAACGGAAAATTCTCATAAATATTCTTATAATATGTGATAGCGGATTAATGACAGCGGCACATATTAAAATATGACGAAGTAGCGCTTTCGTATGCAACTATCAAAGACAGTGATTTATTGCATAGAACTTAGAAAAAGTAGTAGGTAACATAATCATTTATTCGAATTGCCTAACTCTTGAATATATAATTATTCATTTTTTAAATTCAAGAAACATTTAATAAAGAAATACATCACTTATTTCTTTAATGCAGATATTACATGCGGAACCATTTTATATACTGTCTGACTAAAATCCAACTGTCATCGGCGGTACATAAACTCGGATGCTAATTAGCTACCTTTTTTAATATTATTTTAAATGTGTTATGTATGTGTGACTTTAAAAAAGACAACAATCTTTTATTATAAGTTAATAATAATGCTATTGTACTCATTTTCTTAAAAAAATTGGAGAATAACCTAATAAAAGCCAATTCGATTTCTTTGACACTTACAATAATTAATTCTTAATTCTTTACACGTTTTAGAGCAAATATGTCACTTCACTTTTTATTGATTGGTAAAATGAATAAATAAGTAATTTAGTTTAGTTATAGCCTTGCGAAAAAAATCTTTGTTCATCGTGTTAATATTTCTGTAAAAAATATAGAGGTTCGTTGACCGATTTCAAGTTTTTGGCGTTTCGCAGAGATGGGCACGTAACTGTCACGCTTCACGCCGCTAGTGACGTGACGATATCGATGTCAACGGAGCGTTTTATTGTCGATGATTGATTTCTGTGGTTTTTTAGCACCACTAAATAGTGTATTGATTTATACTTTTGAAACGTGGTTTTGAGGTTTTTTTCTTCATTAGAGGGATTTTTTGCCGTCTTTATAAACTGTTTGTTTACACATACTATTTTAATATTTGAGGTATTTATGTTCTATAGTAGATATATATTTTTTAACTAATATAAAAATTGTCATAGTAACATGTCTAGTGATTTTACAAATACGTTTAATCTATTTGGCACCAGAGTACATGCAGCAGTTATGTCATTCTTAGCGTTTCTGAATTCACATTATTTCTTTTACATCATTTATTACTTAAATTCGAAAACAATCATTCTTATATATATAGATCAGCTATATTAGGTATGTATGGTATTATATAAAAATATATCTGCGATGATAATTACAGTGTACTCATATTTGTAAGTAATAATTGATGCATTTAATAGATAACATAGTATAATAATGATAAATATTCATTTATATTTTGTTACGATTAAGTACCAATTTAAATTTACATGATAGTCAAATTATCACCGTCATCCATCACTACAATTAGACACTGAGCGCCACGCTTGATCGATCTATCGTATTCCGCATCATGACGTCTGCCTAGCTTCCTACTTTTAGGTTTTTACCTTTGTTTTTAGGTTTTTACCCATATTAAACGCAATTTGCGTTCGTTGCGTAACGATTTTACCATCTTTTGTTAGTTTAAGCAACAAGTGAAAAAGCATCAATTCGTTTACGATTTCATTGGTTTCGTCAGTGTTTTTAAGTTTTTTTAAATTATTTTTATCTCCAATTGCGTATATTATTTTTCCTATTTATATAGTAGGCATTTGAAAAACTTATTTAAAAATGTAACGTACATTTAAATTGACTTTAAATGTATTTTATGTGTTTTGTTATACAATGTAGCTTTATTATTCATGTTATCTTATCGCAAAAGTATATAGAAGCCACGCTCAATTGGATTCAGATAAAGGCCGCCATATTGAAAACCGTGACCAATGTTTGTGTTAAGCGTTATCAAGGTATGATAACAATTCCATTTACGAATACTATTTTGCTATTGGCTGAAATGCCACAATAGAGTGGTTTATTGGACTTTAAAACAGAATCTTATTAACCTACAATGTAGGTCAAATATAACGTGTTTTTGTATATTGAAAATTGAATTTAAACATTTTTTAAATCAAAAAGTCTATGAAACCATAAATGTTATTAAATTACTGTATTATATATTAAAAGTGAAATATAAATCCAACCACCATATCCACTACTTTAATGTTCTAATATAAACCTCGAGCTTATCATATATCTTATGATAAGCTCGAGGTTTATTTTTTTTATTTTTTAAGTCAGCACAAGATATGAAAATTCCTAATAGCGACAAGTATACCAATAAATAAATATCTACGATTTCATTAAAACAAATAGTACTAATTTATATAAAGTAACAGCTTTAATAGAAAGTGGACGAGAATAACAACGCACGAGCTAATTAACCGAAATAAGACAAACTCAACGCAAACGTACGGTAAATTTGGCAGGGAGAGGAGCATCAGAATTTTTAACTTCTTTTTAATTATGACATATGACACAATATAATGAACTTGCAGTTGGTTCTGGCATTCATGTTGTTTATCTTTTTCAAAAGAGAATTTATTAATAAAATAGTTTATATTTACTCTTACATCGAATAAAGATTGCTTATAAACCTATGTTAAATTTAAGCTTTTACTTGTGTAATCCAATATGAACTTAATAACACTTGTTGTAATTTTATGGTTATCATTAGGAAGATTTCTAAATTAATTTATATGTTTAATCTTTTGTACAAAATGCTTTTAAAGACATGTACGGAGTGTCTTAACTACTACTTCCTGTCTATTCTACTATGCGTTATAAAAACGTGAAGCTACTAAGGATAAAATGAGATTAACGGATAAAAATTGTCAAAGTACTGTAAAACAAAGGATTATTTAATATCGGCTCATAGTATTTCGAGCCACATGACTCGTAAATCCACCATGTAGTCCACAGTATAATAGAATAATGGAGTTATAAATATCGGATCGGTATTGCCTCTTTAATTTATTAGTTATGCCATTTAAATTTCGAACTGTCTGTCAGCGGCGTACAGTCGTAAAATATTTAAAGATCTCGATCACGATTTCAGAATAATAAAAATAGGAAAAAGATTTTGCGCTTTTATTGACCGTGAAAAGTGTTTTAAATGTTTTTTTCCACCTAACACCATTGAAATGGTTAAAGTTTAACGTTGTCGTAGGACTAATTGATCACGCGATTCTTATTGTAATGGCACTAATATATGAATTTTATTTAAATGTAAACCAGACTACAAACTACAAACAGCTACCAGACTACAAACTATGTATGACTACTTCTGTCCACCAGTCTACCTGTCTAACTGTCTTCAGGTTAGGTGGACATACTAACTACTGAAAAGTGTTCGAAAAGGTGTTTAAGAATATATTTACATTAGAGAATCTGTTAAAATATTTTCATTTTAAATGTGTTACAATTCTCATATAATACGAAGTAGCCAGATGGAATTATTAGCTAAGTTTCTGCGTAATAAAACGAAACTCAAAGTTACGTTTTTCCAGATCAAGATCAGATCAAGGAAATAAAAATGTCTTAAATAAATATACTTGCGTAAAAGGTAAACCGAAAATATTTTTCATGATTAGTATTCAGAACAACAATTACCGACATGTCGTATTAATGGCAGACTTAAAACAAAGTCAGCATTCTTTTGAGTACTTTACACTCAGCAACTGGACTACTTATTTAAAATAACTTTTTAGGTACAAAAACCTTCAGGTACAACTTATGCACTTTAATAAGTATACGTCTCATATTCATTTGGAAGGAACATCCATCATGATGTATGGAGACGCGGTAATTTAGTTTTATTGTTTGCTTCGCCAATTGACTGTAGATGGCGCATGCGGCGCGTGCAGTGTGGTCGGTCTTCAGCGTCGCCATCTTACTTCGTTTTCCCTTTTTAATATTTTCTATTTGCGCCCGGTGCTTGTCTTTCAAAGTTTATAATTATTTTCCTTGATTGGAGTTATTTTTAAAATGTTGTTTATGTTTTTAGGAAATTTTTAGTCTAGTATCATATAATTAACTTTTAAATTGGTATGTACGCTGTAATCATAGTGGATATATATACCACCAATGTAGTATAATGATTAATATCAAGTAGAAGAACTAAACTGGTATTTGCTTATATATATTTATTTTAGACTGGTGATACAGAAATGGGCTATTCATGATTTTTTCTAAGCATTTATGTGTATATAAAAGTATTTATATAAATTCTTATAATAAACCCACCTGAAGAACATGAAATTTACGTTAATTACTACATGTTGAATAGCATTTTTATGGAGAGAAATGGAAACAAAATGTATGTGCCGAACAACTGTTCGCTTAAGTATTATAATGCTATAGTTACGTTAGGTATTGTATAGAGCACAGTAGGGCGCCGACCCCCGCCGAGCTCTCAACTCTCTAAGTCCAAATTACTAGCTCACCTCAGTCACCTCACTTGCCAGATTACACGTTTGGAATAGGCTTAAGTTAGATTGTATAGGTTTTGATGACAGATGTAGAGCAATCAAAACTACAAACCTACTAAATACCTAGTGCAAGTACTCAACTTGTGTATTGTAAGCAACCAGCCAATTTCTTTTTATAATAAAAATTATAATTTTAAAAATATTAACTGGCAAAAATTTTATAAATGGCAATATCATATAAATAGGTAATAATATGTAGTCTAAATAACATCTAATTCAAAATTTCAAATCGTATATAACAAGTATGAACAGGGCAATTGTACTACAAAATTTCTTTTGTTAACTTCACAATATACGAAAAAATCGTGAACATAAAAAAATTAAACATCCTAAGTATGTAAATAAACAAACTGGATTTTTTAAATATTAAATTAACGTTCATCGTTGATTTGATTCCGATCGTAAGCCCTGCGATTAATGTATGGAACATAAAATTCGGCAAAATATTCCGATGGTACATTTTATAGGCATACGGTTGTAGTTTACTGAGGTAATGTCGACTCATTAGCGCTGGGGGGCGCCTGTGGCCAGGTAGACGCTTTGTTATTTATATTGGGGGCAAGGAGAACAATGTCTGCGCCGATATCTTATTAATCATCTCTTTATCCCCAACCAACCGCCATTCTTTGGACTATCTACAATAATTTTTCTTAAACAAAATTTCTCAACCACGTAAAAACTAGTATGTAATGATGGTCATGTGCGTCATAAAATGGCTCACGTTTTTATCGAGCGCTAATTTTATTAATATGCATAATTACGTTATAAGTGTACGTGTATTAGTCCTTTATTACAGTTGTACTAGCCCATTTTATAGCAAGTTAACTTACAGAACACGGCGATTAGCATTTTTGTTCTATTTAGTGCTTGTGTCATTAATTTGAAAATTATTTTATAGTGGATTTGTCTCGTTATAGTGTTTAGTGCGTTAACTGTAGTTCATAAGGCGTTGGCATCGTAGTAACAGAATGGGCCCTCACAGCGGTGGACGTATGAAATATAGTGTTTAACACCACGCGGCTTGTTCGGACGGCGTCCCGCGGCGCAGGACCATCCGGAACGGCTTTGAGGCATCGTCACCCTGAGACCGGTGCAGTGTCTAGAGCTTTGTAACTTTATATTTATCAAAATAGAAAATTTCTTTAAAGCTACTGTTTTTATTATTATGGTATATGCTATTTAATAAAAATATGATGAATATATTGCATATATATTTTAATATACATATAGGCAAGATGCTTAACTTACGTAGAGATATTGATTACTGATTTATATGTTCCCATATATTTATTAAAGGAAGATAAAGCTATATATTTTGTTTCAAGAACATTGACTAACACAAAGTAAAAAAATGAACACGATAAAAATAAAAAAAAATACGTATTCCCTTCATTCTGTTTTAAAATTCGATAAAATAATTACACCTTACAAAACATCAAACGTTCAACATAAATACGCTGGATTAAAGTCTATAAGGTATTATCATAAAAAAATAATCGCTCACAATTTACTGTTTACATGCTCTTGTTGCTCACAAACGGCGATTAAGTAATTATTGTAATAAGTTCGAACTGAATGTAACGGTATATGCCGATTTTATGCCACTATAATTATAGAATAGACAACTCATATAGAAAATCTCTATGAAGGCTACCGTTTCGTAATATGTTACCATTTTGTGTTTATCAATAAAATTGAATGATATGCTAAAGCACACGCAACAGATAACGCAATAAAAATTTATTTAGGCCCATAAAATGTATGGCCATGACCTGTATCTAATTTGAATATGTTTTCGCCTACTGTTAGTTTAAAGAAGTGAACGACATTGTGTCAGTCGAATGCAATTGCTATGCATTAGGTTTATATAGATATTTTTATTTAATAATAAATAGTTCATTGAAAAGTGGTATAAGTGATACATTTTTTCTTAATTTATAAACTTAATTTTATAATATCTAGAGCCTGGTGTCGGGGCACTGTTCTCTACTATCCGCCTTATTCGAGACATTACGTGTTAAGTTGTGGAACTTAACGCCTCGCTTTGTCTTACCGTAAAGAAGAACCGAAAAATAATTTTATTTTTATTTTTCACTATAGGAATAGGAATCGAATCCACTACCAATCGCATACATGCACATTATTTTTCGCTTGTATTACTATTTAACAGAAATAGTTATTTAGTTATGAAATGAGGAAATAAATAGAGTTTGTAGGAAAATATATAGTCAATACTTACATAGGCAGTAACGGCAGCTCGCCGGTCGTGGCCCTATAAGTTGTAAATCATGAACAAACCGTAAACAGTAGCTGTTAATAAAATTAAGTTTATGCAAGAAATTGTTCAGGTTTATTGCCCTTAACTTAAATACGCCTTAATATATATAACTAAATGCAATATTTACGGTATGCTAAACACAATGTAATAAAACTATATGGCTAACATAAAATCAAATTAGATTTATAATTTTGTATGTAATCAAATTAATGTACTTTCGTTACATATTAGAAATGATATGTACTCACATATCGTCGTTAGCTTTTTTTTTTTAAATAGCTTGTATACAATCGTTACCTTTACCAATATCAGAAATATAAAAAAAAACTTTTATAATAGTGATATATATAAAGATGTATTTAAAAAAATGAATTAATAAATAATTAAATATGCAGTGCGATATAGGATAGGTGGCGAACAGACTATGGTCTATAGAACGTGCGTGGGCGCACACGGCACGATCAAAGACTCAGCAGGACTCAATGGCGCTTTGTTCCCTATGTAATTTTTTTATAACCGTGACCTAAGATTGAATGATTTTCAAAATAATACTAAACTATTACATTTTATAGATCAAGGATTGTTTTAAATGTTATATTGATTTAATATTTTTCTATTTTTATAGCTAGATTTACTTTAAATAAACATGTTGTATATCTATAGGAAAAACGGAGAACGAAGTGTCTTGCCACTAGGTATTTCCTGTCTATCCTGTCTATGCAAGATAAAAGATAACAAGAAAAGAAATTACAAATTTAGTTTTAAACATTACTTTATTAATTTCTACAAACTAATTAATTTCTATAAACAATATACTAAAAGTTACCAGCTGATTACAGAAAACAAATTGTGTTTTAACGCGTGCAAAATCATCCATATAGGTACCGCAAATTCGCTCTATTATTTCACACTATTTAAGCGTTGTTGATTAGATGAAATGAAGATTCGCTGGAATCGTCCTTGGAATTTTATACAATTTAAATCATTTTAAGTTTAAACCTATAGTCATCTCATTACTTTCAAAACTGTTTTAACTATTGACAGTTCAGAAATATATATATATACATATATATATATAAATATATATTTCTCTCTTTGTTCTTCAATGAAAAACTATTCCACAAAGTTTAGACGTTCAAGTAAAGATAAGACAAGTACTAATGTATACATATTTGCCTTTGGGACACACGGAGACCTAATATATATTATATTATTATAATTTATATTCCATACTAGAAAAACCACCAATGCCATTGTCAGGTATAATCTTTAACTGTGTCATTTGGAGCCATGTCTAATGTAATAGCGAGTGTACACGTGAGGCAGTGTTATAGATTAGTTTCGCGACGGCACGAGCAACGCACCATGACTTCTGAATGACCGTCTGGATATGATCCTAACCTTTTGTTACACTGCATTATGAATATAGGCATATGCCTTTAGTTTTAAATCTGTATGTGAAAAAAAGGATTTTGTTAAATTATGAAAGTAGCTTATTAAATAGTGCTTTTAGTACTTTGAGATTATGAGACTTTGTATACTTAAATCTTCTAAGTACTTGTAATCATTTATACAATGCAATGCAACATAAAACATGCATGTGTATTTTTAAAAACATGCATTAGCATCGTAAAATGTGAACTATTATTTTCAATTTTTAATTAGAATTAATGGAGAAAACATTATAATTTCTTTAAGTAAAAACTGAATTTATTAATATTTGTAACCCTTATTTTAAATATCTATAAATTAAGCCGAACAGAGTCGTAAATTAAGACCTATCTAGTATGAACTAAAATATGTCTACGACTCGCGTGTGTAGCTGACATTATATGAAATAACATTGGAATATTGCTAGTATTATTAGCACTAGAAATCGTATATATTGCCTGGAAATTAAACCTAATATGGCGAAAGACCTTCATAAAAATGCTTAGCCTTAAGAAAAAAAATCCTTTATATTTTTGCAGCATATTCAAATGATTGTCTAACTGGAGTAGAAATTATTTGTAGGATATAAAACATTTAGTTACAGTTACTCTAGATTTGAGTAGGATTTAGATACGATTCAAACATAAGTACAACGGCAATTTTCGAACTTGCATTATTAAATAATAAAATATATTAATAAGCCTGTCTAAACAAAATATTAAATGATTGTATTGGATTGAATCTCTATAATTACAGACACAAAGAATATAGAATTATTATTATAATATTTCTCTTTCACAGGTATGGTTTCAAAACAAAAGATCTAAAGAGCGTCGTCTGAAGCAGCTGACTTCGATGGGCCGAGGCCCTTTCTTCGGGTCCTCTCGCAAAATGCGAGGATTTCCCATGAACCTGTCTCCTGGTGGCCTGGAGGAAGGGCCGCCGGGGTTCCCCTACTTCGCGACAGCCGATGGCAAGTTCGAATTTGGCTATGGCCCGCCATTCCACCATGACGCGCCGTTCTTCCATCCACCACCTGCGATGCCATTTAATCAGCCAGGTTAGTAAAGTTCACTCTTATAATTAGTTATCTTTGATTTTATTGTTTTTATTCGATAGTTGTATAGAAAAGCTTTATTTTAAATATCTTTAACTTATAGTTAAGATTTATTTATAGCATTTGAAGAAATTATACAATAATTTTTTTGTTTATTAATTTTGAAATTTTATACAACTTTAGTTTTCATTATTAAACTGGGGTATAATACTGCTTCATAAACATGAATAAAAAGATACAAAGATATTTTTTTTAAATTATTTGCTTCACATAATGTGCCAGGCGTTTAACGGGAGCAGGTCGTTTCGCAGGCGGGATGGAGACGTTGCAGGGCGGGGAGTTCCCCGAGCAGTTCCCGCCACCAGACCACCTAGTGCTGCCTCGGCCTTCATCCCCCGAGTTCACTTTCGGGGACGCTCCGCCTCCCTTACATCCTGAGGGGTTGGTGTGGTAGCTGAAGCCGGAGCCGCGAGACTACCACGACTGATGCGGCTCGTCGGGTTTTTAAGTGGACTAAGTGAATTAAAACGCAAAGACGTTATATGGCCATTAAGCCAGTGTTAATAAGTGTTTCTTTTTTTATTTTTATCAGTGGATACACGCAAAAAGAAAACTATTCAGCATAAGTAATTTAATCGTTTGCAATTTACAAGGCGTTTTTTTATTTTTGTTATACTACACGTAAATTTGCTTTGTGCTTTGTAACTTTGCTTAATACAATTCAAGTTTAAGTTACATTTATTTTTAGTAGTCGACTAACTTAGGTAATATATTCCAACATTAAAAGCATTTTACATGCGATGTGATTATATCAATGTGAATATTGTACAGAAGAGGATTTTATATTATAAAATAATATTATAAGTTAAATAATATTAATTTATTTAGATTTTGAATGTAAGCGATATTTTTGGTTCCTATTTTAAGGGTAGTTACGCATTTTTAGTTCTGTGTATTTATTAATTTTTACATAGCTTAGTACAATTGAGTAGCCTAAATGGCTTAAGACAGACATTAAAATGAATTGTCATGTAAATATTGTATTTATATAAAATAGCTGGGCAAATGTTTAATACATTATATAATACTTAAGCGAGTAATGTACCATAGGTATGCACTAAATCATTGTTTTAAAAAATAACCTGAAATTGAAATAAACATTCTATTATGCATAATATCTTTTGATTTTTATAACATATTCATGAAGAGTTCGCCATCAAGCGATTTTAATTATTTTTTCATTTTCTACATGATTTAACAAGAACATCGATGTTAAAAAAATGTTATATATATATTCTTATGCCATATTTTCTTAATAATCGCATATGTTGGACCACTTAACACATTTTAAAGGTCTCTAATAGTGTCAAATATATGTACATATACAAAGTTCTGGTATCATATTACTAAATTAATAAAAGGTACATTTTCAGTATGTTTTCTGTACAAATTGTAATATATTACTGTATTTATAATATTTTCAATCGTGTTTCAGTAATTAAGGAAACATTGCGTTTAAAATGGAACTTCGAATTTTATCGTGTTTTGGTTCACGACTATCTGTAATTAAAATGTAGATAATAAAAACATTAAAACAAAATTACTTTTTAAATAACTATGTTTTATAGGTTTTTACTTCATTTAGTTCTTATTTACGTTATTACGATCAATTATGACAAAAAATTTATTAATTTGTAACTAATAACACTTGGAGATATGACGTCACACTGGCGCATTAGATAGCGCTTTATCTTAAAAAAAGCGGTTTATCTTAAATATTTTTATAACTTCAGCCCAAAAAGATAAATGTTTTAATAAGAGCATGCAGTATTCTTTTTAAAATCAAAGATCAAGTTCGAATGGAAGTACCAAGAAATTTCTATTTTCAAATAAATGTTATATTTATAAAATTCTCTCCACAGATATATAAATTTCATTATCGTTATACAATTCCGTTTTCCTTTATTTATTTTTTTTAAGAGAAGAAACAGTATTTATAAGATATATTTATTTTTTACATATAGTGAAATCCAAAAACCAATCAAGTTTCTTACAAGAATACATCGATTTTCGAGATGTACTAACGATTAATTAGTAATTTACTTTACATTATCAGCACTTCTTTTGTTCAAATAAAAACAGGCAAGCACTAGACGGTGTTGAAAATCGATTAGCCTATTGATGACCAGCAAATAATCTGTAGCAAATGAACTGTCAACAGACCACTAATAGTTTAGTAATGCAGCGTTTTTGCGTGAATTTTGGAATCACGAAATATATACAAAAAGTTATTGTGCAAATAATACATCTACAACGTATATTCTTGAATCTAAACAACACAATGACTGCGTACTAAAAATGAGATTTAAAAATTTCCTAACATCTTACCATTGAATTTGCGTAAAAACGGTCGCTACCGATGATTTACTTGGCATCTACCAGAATAATAAGAAAATGATAAAGAGTGTATTTTTTTAGTTTTTATTGTTATTTTCTTTTATTTTAAAATATATGATTCAACGTGAACCAAAATACGAAATGTTTAAAAAACAGGATCAATAATTAAGTATATACATATATACTTTAATCTAAATGTTAATATTGAGTGCATACTGTTATATCTGTACGTAGTTAAATAAAAATATAATGGAATTGTCTATAAGAATAAACTCTATTCGATAAAGTTGTCTGTGGCCCTTATTTGTTCCTCTTTCACGTCGTTCATACTGAGTTATAAAAATGTTAAAAAAATACTGCTCGTTTGCCTGGCGACATAGCCCAGGAACTCATTTATTTTTACCTAAGCCTATAATTAGGCTTTTTTATACTAAAATTATTTATTTTTTTAATTATGCAATTACCTATTCACTAAGTAAAAAAAAACAAAAAATAGTAAATGTATGTCGAACAAAATGACATGAAATAGTACTAAATCCGAAATGCTATCAGTTCTCCTAGTTCAGATGACAACAGTCGACAGATCGACTGTCAATCTGTCAGCAAACTTCATATTCACAATTAAGTATTTGTAACTCTTGAATAATCTACCCTATAAAAATTGAAAAAAATCTAACACAAACGTTTTTTTTTAATTGAATTAACTTTATAAATAACATATTTTAAACACAGATGTTTCTTTTTTTTATATATGTGGTGAATATCCTATTTCTTACTCATATTAACGTTCATTAAAAATTACTATATGTTATGAATGAATAGCTTAATTCAGGTTCACAAGTACCATTTCTATTCGTGGTTGAATATGCATATTGCAACAAAAAATTTCAAGGGAAGATGGCCAAGCGTTAATCAAGAATGTATGGCCTAGCAACTCCCTAATTTACCTTTGTGCCTCTGGCAGTGACAAGACAATTCACATAACCCAAGCCAAGCCCCCCTTTTTTCCGTAAGGAAACCATTGTACGTATACTCGTTTGGGGGACTACTCAGTGTGGGACTCTCAAACACAAATGTCCACCAAAACATCACTTTGCTCCTTTCTACCTTGGACTCCAGCTGCAGGAGCCTGCAAGACATCTGGGAATTTCTAAGCTACCCTTTCTTTACTATGACAGTTTAAACAATAATATTGGTGAGGCGTAGACTAGACTAGATCTATTATAATCCCTGGCAGTTCTACTTCACCAGATTCTGGCTTATGAGCTAACGTAGTATAGTAGGATAAAATTAAAATGCCTAAGAAGAAAAAACAAATGACTTTATAACCTAACGTCTTCAGTAGCTAATATATCGCTGTATGCAATCTGTTGCTTCGTTTACTGCGGATTCCATATTTTTACCAATTTAATTGTTATCTTCCAACATTATCACGTTCGATTACTGAGAACAGCTGTTAAGAAAATGAGAAGGCTATATTCTAACTAACATAATGACCGTGATAAAAACTTGCCAGCTAATACTGCTTACGTCGGTTTATATTACACATTGAGTGTTAAGTGGCGTAACTCAACACCGCTCTTTATTTCCAGAGAGAAGTGAAAAAAAATATCTTTAGATTACTTTCTTAATTAATATATCCATAATAAATAAGGCCAGTCGTGGTGCAGTGTGACAGGGTCTGATTGTAAGCGCGATCGGTTGTGGGTTCAATTCCCACTGGGGGAGTGAATATAATAATATTATTTTCAGTTCCTCGCTCTGGTAAGACAAAGTGCGGCGTTGAGTTCTACTAAACAATACGCAATGTCTCGAATTCGATGGAAAGCGAAGTACGTCGGAGTCATGACACTAGGAACTGTCAGTCTACCCTGCTATGCGGGATAAAGACGAGAAGCTAAAAAAAATATATAATTTATTTTATTTCAAAATTCATAAAACCAAATTATATAATTGCTGCAAAGAGAGATTATTGATGTATAGTAAAATGTGAACATTTAGAAATGGATTTCTAAATGTTCACATTTTATTATATATATAGAACTTGATTTTATACATATAGAACTTGATTTTATATATATAGAACATATTATATATATAGAACTTGATTTTTTGATTAGTTTATAACATCTAATACTGGAATGTAGCTTTCTACTGGAATACTGGAATTTAGGTTTTTACTGGAACTTAGTGTCGTATTATAATTGTTTCTTCATAAATGGTTTTATTAACTTCTCATATCTCTCACGATATACTTGACTAATAAACTTGACAGAGAAAAAGAAACGGGATGTACTCCGTTTTTTATTCTAACATATTCGGGACATTGACTATTGATTAACAGAATCGAATGCATTGATCTTACTAGACTAGGGAAATGGAGATATAATAAGTATAAATTCCTCCGAATGAGGGTCTCACCCACAAACCTCCAAACAAACTTCAACATATAGACAGTCACTTATAGGTACAGCATTTTGTTACGTGATTGTATTAAAAAACCAAATAAATTTATAAATTGTATAAGTTTAATAGCCATAATTTTACAAATATGACTCCATATTTTATTATTTTTTATTTTCTTTTAGCTTGCCGTTTTTATACCGCACAAGACGCTCCGTACTCCACTCTCCGCGCAAACTGAAATTTTGCGTGTTGAGTGGTGGAACTTAACGCCGCTTGTTTTACCAGAACGAGTAAATAAAAATATTTTAAATATTATCATCCCCCCGAGTAGCAATTGAACCTACAACCGATCGCGTTTGTATTCGGACGTAGTCCAACTGTAATACAACCGGCATCTATTTTAATTTAATATATTATTTTCAATAAACTGCTACACAATTACCGTTTTAAAGGCGCAAAGATATTAAGTTCCTACTATATGATAGCTTCCTACGCACAATGTAGGTTAAGCCTTACACAACACCTTGCCTATACATTGTAGTCTGATGGTTAAGGCATAAATTAATGAAAATAATTTCAATTTGCGAAAATATATGTTCCCTATAAAAATAGGTAAGGTAAAACAATCCTTCGTTAGCAAGATTTATTTAGTTAAGAGTTAAAATACCTATCCACCTAAGGTATCACTTTACTCGAGTAAATAAGTTGTTATCAAAATATTGTATTGTTTTTGGAATCGAATATATATGAAATTTTTTAAACAAAATAGAAGTGAAGTTATGGATATAAATAGCAATGGAAGATTTTTTACATTTATAAATACAGATCAAAATACGTATTATAACGTTTTCGCCGTCGTAAGCTACTATTAAAAGATTCACACCTTACGTTTAGTTGCAGACTCTGTTTCTTTTCGGGCGAATGAGTATATATTTCATGCATTACAAAGATTTTTACTGCTCCGGGTTGTATCAAAAGGCGTAGAGTTCCACGACATCTTTCTTCCCTATTGTGGGCGAGAGAGAGCACATCCCTAATTTTTCTAAGCTTACAAGTGAATAATCAATAGTGCTTCTTTGGCCACCGTCTGATTGCAAATACAATATAGATTGTAGTTTAATACGCATTATAAGACAAAAAACACAATATCTCGCATTATCAAAGTCCTGTTTCTATATTCTTTCTGCCAACACGAATATGAGAGAAGAAGCGTTAAATTGCTTACTTTTTTAATCAAGTAGCAACAATATGTACTACATAAATATCGTTGAAAACACCAACCTTGAGCCTAATGCTTAGTTAAAAAAAAACTTACAGACGTCAAAATTCCACATAATTCCACAGAAACTCATCATCATTAAACAAACAGACGTTATCTCGTAATAATATTCTTTGTTCTACAACCACGAGCTACCCTCGACCATAAAGGGAAATTGGATCGTAGGGCACGATTCCATGTGGCAGTTCACACGCTCGAATTAACTGTACGATCGCTGCCTTGTAATTGGAAATGGTGTTTGCTTGTGAATATAGCCTCAGGTATATACATGTATATATGTCTGTATTTATGTATTTACATGCATATATTGGTAAAGCAATAAAATTCTAACAACATTCAAACAGTACTTAAAGCTATATAAAACTATTTAAACTGCATTTGCATGTATATTTTGAAATAAATTATGAATATATTGAGCAATTTTTTTACTGGGTTATAGAGAAATTTCTGTGTTACACCTCCTCCGGATACTTTTGCGTACTGCTTACTACTTTTTTATGTTTTCATATATACTCATTCATTCATTCATTCATTATAAGTAAGTGAATGGTGTAAGATAGACAAAATTGAGGACAGTATCACGTAATGGCTAGAATTTTATATGCGACTAAAACTATAATATACACCAGGTAAAGACCATCAATGTCATGCAGTTTTGTAAGAAGCTTATTAAAATTTCAATACAACGATCTATAAAACAACATCATAAACGTACGTGGATCGTTTGTTAGGAAAACGCTTATTAATTCTCCTTTGCTAGAGACTAATAAATTCTTGCTATTAGATATTCTGCTGTTGTGAAACAGTGACTTGTCGGTCGGTGATATTACTGATACCACAAAAATTTAATATTTATGGTTTTTGCATTGCTCAGTCCAAGATATACCTACCTACTTATTTTGCAAATCATAATTTTTGTTTTAATAACGGTAAAAAGCTAAACTCTCATTAATTGTATTGTCATTTTCATTGTACTAGCAAATTTCACTGCAGAAGATACAATACTAAAATGTATGGTATGATACTAAAATGAAAATGCTAAAGACTCGATAAAATGGGGAACTTTTTGAATAACATTAAAAGTTATAATAGTTTCTAATAATATATGTGTAAATTCATCTTGAACACATTCATATAATTGATCAAAATTTAGATGATTTCACCAACAATGGGCTGTATATTTATGAAGATGTTGTCAATAATATAAAACGTTTTCCTCTTATTCTGCACCCATTTCTGCAGGATATAGAGCTATAATAGCTTTACGATTTGTACATATATTTTATATTTTGTGAAATAAGTAAATAATAATAATGTTCTTTAATTTTCGCTTGTATAGAAACCGTGCAACTGAGATCTATGTGATTTCTTTAACTGCTTAATATTGAGTAAACAAGTGTAAGACAATTGTGCGTAAAGTTCTCACTACATACATGTTGAGATTCTTTATTTAATTCTGAAGTTTCTGAATTATGAAGTTTATAAAATACACGTATCCAAAAATATATATAATTGAAACAAAAATTAACGTTTACTAATTGAGCATTTGAAATATAAGCCGTTATTTTACAATAATTAACACCATGTTCGTTGAGTCCCTCATGGCGCAGTGGTGCAGTGTCTGACTGTAATCGAGATCGGTTATAAGTTCGATTTTCACTCGGAGAAATGTTTATATTTAAATTTAATTTTCATCTCCACGCCCTGTTAATATAAAGTTCGGCGTTTAGTTCATCACTTAACACGCAATGTCTCGATTTTCGGGAGGAAAGCTGTCAACAGAGAGTCTTGACACTATTGTCTGGTCGTCTCTGACTACCGCACTGTGCGGGATAAAGCATGCAACTGTTAAGTATGTTTATTAAGTATAGTTTTGTAATTTTAATATGAAAATAAAATTGAATCCTACCAAACTAGCATATATTTGTAATATTGTGTAAAAATACTATTATATTAAATTATTAAAGCCATTCCCTATTAGACCATAAGTATCACCAGGATTTTATTCACTAATTAAAAAACTCACACCCCATTTTTCGATATATTTCACGTTTAATATGGATAGGGGTGTTGATATGTATAATAAATTAATATAGGAATTATTTATGGAAATGATATATCGAGTGTTGCTACACGCAACTCTCACACCTGGTTACGTATATGAGAAAAATACATAGTGATATAAAAATAAAATGTTGCCATTTTTCTTACAAGAATTAATTGTTTTATTATGCTTTATATTTTACATTGTTTTACCTTGTTTTCCAACATTAACAGAATTTAAGAAGTAGTAAATAATTACATATTATTGTTAATGGTCTTCAAAAAAGGAAGAGGTTATAAATTTGATTGATGTGTGTTATCGTATAAGTTTTTACTGCGTGAACCAGTTATGATGATTCTGATGTGATAGCTAGTGCTTGTAATGTGGTCCTCGACTCCAAATTAGTCATTTTTCAAATCACGTAAACCAAAAAAATATATATTAATAATGATTTGGTCCTTATCAATATATTTTTCATGAGATGTATTTTTGATTATTCTTACAAATTGCTTTATATTTTAAACTTGTAATATACCACAAATAATTTTGGCATACTTAAAGTTTGTATAAAAAAGAGTGGGAACGGCGATGCTTTTTATAAAAATATAAAAATATTACATATAATTACTACATATAATATTACATATAATACTCACTTAATTGACACACATTTCCATGTTCTTATATTGTGGATGAATGTCAAATAATTAAGAGAAAACAGATAAATTTGTAATTTTATATCGAATTGTTTATTTTGTTTACAAAGGGCGAGTGCGATTCATCCAAATATTTCTGCTATCTGAACATGTAACATGCACTAACTAGCATGCACATATATCGAACGTGTATAACGAGAAAACGACTTAGAATTAAAATATTTTAATATATAGGAAAAAAGAAGGAAAATAATTAATAGTAAAGCTATGTTTCTCTATGTTAGTGCGCCGTCGCTCGCGGACCATGTCGAATTCTGATTGATTGGATATCGCTCCCACACTCTATATAACAGTTAACTGTCTAGATTACCTACTTGTAAATCTGCTATCTCATAGCGCTTATAACGTATTTCGTTAATGAACCTCTTGAATTTCGGAATCGACGTCGCTTTGTTCGAATAAAAAAATTGGTAAAGTTATTTAATTTACTTATTAAATGTATAGGAGTTGTTTATTTAAAATTTTAAGTACACATATAAAAAAATATTCATTTTTGTTTTTTTAGCTTCACGCTTTTATCTCACATAGCGGCGTAGACAGGAAGTATTAGTGTCAGGACACTCTGTACTCCGCTTATCGAGACATTCAGTGATGAGTGGTGGAGCTCGATGCAGCGCTTTTCTTACCAAAGCAATGAAATAAAGATAATTTAAATTTAATCATTCTCCCGAGTAGGAACCGAAACCACAACCAATGGCGTTTACAGTCAGTCGCTGTCCCAGTGTGCCACGATCGGCCTTTGATAAAATATATATTTAATACGTTATGACACACATAAAATCTTCAGAAATTAGTTAATAATATAAAGAAATAAGACGTATATATTTAAATTATTGTTGTAGTATTTATTTATTATGTTTGTTTATATTGTAGGCTCCCACTCACAATAAGATTAAAAATACATATATACATGTATTCATTGTTGTAAAAATACTTGTAAAAAGCAGATTGATTTATATGATGCTTATTTTGCTATAAAAATATAAATAGTTATTACATATAGTTTAAACGGATACGAAGTACCGGATATTGGGTAAACTTCAAAGGCGAGACTTTATTAAAAAAATTTTTTTATTGATCTTTGTCTATGACTTACATTCGATGATCTACAACATTTGGCGATAGACCCGATACATATCAGAAAGGTGTCGATTATTTATAGTTATTTTAATAATAATATAGGTATCATGTATGTATATATAGTCTTTTTTTATTTCCATTTAAAATGTTTAATTAAAAAAATATTTACGCGGAATTGTAAAGACATCGAAATTACTAGTAAATATTTGAAAAAATAGAAGGAATTCAAATCGCATTTTTAGCTTAAACATTAAATTATTTAAAATTTGCAACTTAATGTTTTTACCCATCTACTAGAATTATAACAGCAAAAAACTATGAAATATGTTTCTTAAATAAAATACTTATATGGCGCTCATAAAATGCTTTGCTTTTTATTATCGTAAATTTTTAGAAGATAAAAATATTTCATTCTACTTATAAAAAGTAGTAGTGTGTATAAATCAGAAGACTCATTCATAATTACATATTTGCGTTTTTATTAGTGTAACCTTTAAGATATAAATGAAATTTTGTAACTTATTTTGATTGTATTTTTTGTTTGAGACGAAAATAAAGTAATACAAACTTTGCCAAAAATATATTTTAGGCGATGTTTTAATGATTTTATTACACTTCTAGGGGTGTTTATTTGTTTTGATAACAATTTATTTTATATACATAATTATCGGTGAATAACAAATTTACTTTTAATCATTTGGTACTGTGCTTTTTGGTTTCAAAATAAAGTATGATTGTGAATCAATCATAATAACAATCGCCTTGATTTTCCAAAGGTAGCTAAGTGGAAAGTTGTCCAGATTTACATTTATCTGGGATCCAAAATTCACAAACACTGGTAAGTGAAAAGGCATTATAAGAAGGAATGATGTTTCTGCATCTGCTGTGACACTCAAGAAATCTGAAATACCAAGATTCGGTTAATGCCTAGTATTTTCTATTTTCTTATACGGAACTCAATAATGGACGATACAAAAAAACCTTTGGGTTAAAATTGTCGGCTTCAAAATGTGATGCTGGAGGCGCTTATTGAAAATTAAATGAATTGTTTGCAGTACTGACGTCTATATTTAAAAAAGCTAACTTTACGTCGATTGTGCAAATGCATATTTTATAAATGTTTGGATGTATCACATGACGAGAAACCTCACTAGAGCTAATACGGCATGATGGACATATTTGATAAATCCTGCACTGGCTATTCTCGCTTACAACGTGAAAGATAATTCATAACTACACCAGCAGAAATATACGACTAAGAAGAAAAAGAAGTCTGTCACAGTAGCTATAGTTTTAAAAGAGTACTGCAAGTGTATATCAGGAAAAAAATAATTTTGCAATAAAAAAAAAAGTTCAGTTTTAGTAATTAATTGTCTTTTCACGCTTTTATCCTGCATAGCAGGTTAGACACAAAGTACCTAGTGTCAAGACACTCCGTACTTCGCTTTCCACGGAATTCGACAAATTGTGTGTTGAGTGGTGGAACACAACACGCAATTTTCGTTATATGGTTAGGTAACATATAGAATATGCTATGCCTAATTATTACTTACATGTTAGATTGTAAATAAGACGTTTGGTTTTCAACATACGAGTTCATATCATATTCGTATATATTGACATTTGACCTCCACAACTAGTTAGACTCGGTCAGTTCATATATTAACTACTTGATAGTAATCATATAAGATTTATTACTCACCTGTCTAATATATACATCTTGCATGTATAATAAGGTATAGATGAAGATCTAATACGTAGACAGTCTAGCAATGCGTTCATACAATTGTAGGTATTTATTTTTATATGCAGTAGCGCGCCTTAGTAGGCTATGCAGAGAAGCTCTAATGTTTATAGACTCTGGTCTCAACTTTTTGCGTAAATTCAAATCATGACTATTCTCTTTGCCATTCTGTGTTGTCATAATGGAGAAATGAAAATAAAAATATTTTTTATATACTAAACTGAATTTAATCACAAAAAAATCGCGTGTTCAGTTTGACCGTGGTTTAGTCAAACTGCGGTTCGATATGGCAATATGGAGCAAGGTAAATATAGATGCATACTTGACTTGCTCCTTTCAATTCAATATTTGGTTTTACTTCTATATGTCTGTAAAATTAAAAAAAAAGTAATTTATAATTTTTAGGATGTTTTACAACTTAAAACCTCATAAGATAAATATAATATGACAACTTATAAACCTTATTAATCGTTAATATTTTATCAACAAGAAAAAGTAGGTACAAGAAAATATATATTTAAATAAATAATAAAATATATAATTTTAATATATAGGTCTTTTAAAAAACGTGAGAAAGGTGTTAATAATCTAATGACATTTATAAATTATTTAATACAGTATTTTTATCTAATTGGTTCATGTCAGTGATGTATCTATCACGAAGGGAAATTATTAGTAGAGTATCTGTTATTAAAATATTTTTTGTTGTCTGTTCCGGGCTATATTTGTTAAAAGAGGCTAACGATAAATTACATTACACTTTAAGGAGGAGAGGAAAAAGGTGGTTTCACAAAAAGGACCTGCTGTGGTAAGAACAGGGGAGGGGTCAAAAATCATGAAATTCGTGTGACGTCATGTATGGAGGGATCCAAATTATGCACTATGTTATATCAGACTGAAAGAAACCTCATTAAAAAATCCATTGCATTCCAGTTATATATATAGTGTATGAACAATAGAAAAAATGTTAATATTGAAAGTAAATGTTTATACTTAGAGATTTATACAAAGAAAATTTATATAGCTATAAATAAAATATAATAAAACAAAATAATATAAATTAAAATAAAATATATAGTTATTTCTTCATAGATGATAAATAAAAATTAAATGAATGAAGCAAAATAAACGTCATTCACTGCAAAAAAATACGAATGTTCCACTTCAAATTTATTAACGAACAATTTTATTTGCCTCCGAGCAACATGATGGACCTATGGATTTATTATGAACATGTATAATTTTTAGTTCTTGGTGTTTTATTTGTTTTGAGTTAATAATTATGTCGACAAAATCTCTACTAATAAGTTTGATTCATAAATTTTTAATATAAAATTGTCTTATTGAATAATCTTTTTCTATTCCTGGCACTTATTCCAAATTGGCCAGGGTCTGTCTTACCACTAAATCTCCTCCATTTACATATTTTTGGTATCCTCGGTAAGTCCGTTGGCTCTCATATCCTGTTTATTCCTTAACGAATAATATTCGGTTGTAATGAATCACTTCTTGTATTACTGTTTTAAGAATTGTTTTTTTTACTAAATTATTTAAAAATAAACATTAACAATAATTACAAAAAAAAAAACAAATAAAACTTAATTTCATTTATCCCCAATTTCTCGTAAGAAGGATGGCTGGGCCAGTACCTATTATCAAGACATTCCGTTCTCTATATTTCACCCGAAAGCAAAACATCTTGAGCGGTGAATCAACGGCCAATGATATGCCAGAGAGAGGAAATAAAAATATTTTCAATATAATCAGTCCCTAGCGTGGGGATCGATCTCACAACCAAATTTTTCAGTCAGATGCATTCCTATTGCGTCATGACGGTCTCAAAGTAATATGTATTAGGATATAATAATTAAATTATAAAAATAGTCTTTAGTCTTAGGCTGGTCGTGGCGCAGCTGTAAACGCGATCAGTAGTGGGTTCAATTCGAGAAAGAGAGGATATGTAAATTATTTTCACTATCTCGTTCTGGTAAGATAAAGCTATGCTATGTTGACTTCCCCCTCAATAAGGAGTGTCTTGACACTAGGTACCTTCTTTTACTTTCTATCTTGCTATGCAGGATAAAAGTGCGAAAAGCATGAAGAGTCTTTATAGATGATTTAAATTTTCTTTCTACTAACAGTGAATACTGCACTAAATTCGGACCAGAATCAAAAGCATACGTAGCTGCTAAGATGTAATATTGTGACAATGCTAGTTACAAATTCTATATATTATTCTTAAATTTATTTCCTAATGTCATTGGAATTTTACAAAAACCAAATAAAATTGGAAATTATCCTCGATGACAAATAAACACGAAAAATTCCACACGTAACTGTCCATTAATTAGTTCAATTGTTGTTAGAAGGGGAGCCACATTCGAAAAGTAATATATTATAATTGTATAGAGTGGATAATACCGAGGTGAAAATAATTGTATTATTTTTTTAATAAAAAAAGATATAGTTTAAGCATTTTTATTAAGTAGTATTAAAGTTTTTGTGAATTTGTTAATAAATTTCTAATGATACGACAAAGTCAATTTGATACTGTCAGTTTACATGTGGTTGGGATTTGCTCATAGAAACCAAAGAATTATTTAACATCTTTAATTTTGGAAAATATATATAAATATTAACTGTGCCATCGCTTTTGTATGCATGAAGCTTAACATTTTTAGATTTTTTTTATAATTCTTATACAAAGTACCGTCAAAATTGTTCCAGTCGTTTCAAAGATTGATTGGAACAAATAGACAGTCTGATAGACAAAAATTTTATTAAATATTATTTTGGTGTATGTATCGTGTACATGCATATGCATTTAATAAAAAGCGGTTCATTTATTGATACTTACAAATATACTACTTCAGATTTATATACTATAGATTTATATTTTTCATATTATTATATTTTTATATCGCCATGAAGATATAATTTTGCTTTATTTTTTATAAAAAAGTGGTTATATTATTATATTGTATAGTACTAGTAATAATTTTAAAGCTTAATAACAAATGAAATTCAACATAATCCTTTTCAATTATACCCTAGCTCTATAGTAAAGAAAAACAAAAAGAAGGTAAAGAATAAATAAAAAATATATAAAATGTCGTACCCAAATCTAACATTAAAATATAAAATATAATAAAGAGCTTCCTAACATTTATGAGTAAAGTGAGCATAATTTACGAGGTTTTTAATGACAAAATACGGACAGTAATTTATATTTGTATTTAATTTGCTGCTTAGTTCATATTTAATATATTAAATTGAGTATAAAAGTAGTTGTAATAAAAGGATATGTTCTTATAGATCTCTTGTGTTAGATTGTTTTATATGAAGCTGCAATATGATGATCTATATTTCCGAATGTATATGATATATAACTTCATTTAATAGGTAAAGTATATATGTATATAGAATACTTCTTATAATTATTATATATTTAGTTTTGTTAAAGTATTTTATCATAATAATTAGTGTCAGTATGAGCGGAATACGGAGTGTCTTGACGCCTTCCTAGCTAAGGTAGACAGGGAGGTGTCAAGTCCAATAAATTAAAAACTTAGCACTTATAAAAACAAGATCTGACACAAAATAAAAAATATAACAAAAACATATTAATAACATACTTATGATAAATTTTAAGTTGAAAACTGCTAATTTTAAATTATAAATACTATTAAATTTGACTAAGCCTCTCTGGGTAAGTGGTTGCCGCACGTGCACTGACATTTGCGTGCGCGCACCCCATTGGTCAATGGCGTGTGATCTCGCCGACCGCGATGTACACTGTATTTAATTTATTTATTGGCCAGTAAAGGTTACATTACAACCATCTGCTTAAAACTTTTAAAACTAACACACGTTCCTAATTTCTAGTTGTTAATTATTTTTTATATTGAAATAAGAATATTTTTATATTAATCGGCTATATTAGCTAAGATTTTGGTATATATAGAGGTATAGCAGAGGTATAGCAGTGTCCTGCCTAATGTCGATCATAATCTTTGAGTAGTAAAAATTTGTATATATCTCTCTACAGAGATACTAACAACATAAAATAAGTTGTTAGAAACGTATTTTGACGCAGCTGGTAGAAGAAGGTATGGCTTAGCGGTCAGAGTGCTTGGACTGTATCCAAGAGGCGCGGGTTCTATTTCCGCTGCGTTCAAATTTGTATACGTTTTTTTTAAAAAATGTTTTCTAATCATAAGTGTGGAATAACACTTTATAAACCGTAAATATTAAAATATAATACGTTAAACGAATATTTCTTAATGATATTTAAATAGTAGAAATTTGTAAAAATTTCTCTACAGATATGCTAAGAACATAAAGTAAGTTGTTACAAAAGTAAAAGAATTTTGACGCAGCTGGTAGTAGAACGCATTGCTTAGCGGTCAGAGCGCTTGGATTTTGTCCAAGAGGCGCAGGTTCGATTCCCGCTGCGTTCAAATTTGTATAAGTGTGGAATAACACTTTAAAAATAATAAATAGAAATCAATTTATTTCTGTAACATTTTGAAGACAATTTTATTATATTATTTACTTATTCTTCATTAATTATATTATTCCTATCACCTTAATGAATCTTAAAATGATCATAATTATGTACTATTGTGGAAATAGCAATATTAATTATTTTTATCTTGAAAACGCCATGGTGGCTCCGTAGTTACTATGCTCTCCTGCAAGGTACTCTGCTCAGTATTTGTAACGGTTATGCCTTTGATGCCACTTAAGACAATGTCTGTGTTTTAATTTATTAAGCCAAGCTGTTTTCGTTTTTTTCGCTTTGGATAAATTAAGTACTGGCATTGGGTTTAGAGTAACACACAAACGTAGCTTAAAGCTGCTGTTGTCTGACTTTTGTTTAGTTACCGTTTCCTGCTCTTTATTTGTTTGCATAATTTTCAACTGATCATCTCATCATATTACAAATTCTATAAAATCGTGAGAGACACGCCAGACAGTCACTAGTGGAGAGAGATTCTCCATTTCAGATACAACTATAATGCTAATTACGCTCCTTAGTTATTAAGTACCGACTACAGAGAGAGAGAGAGAGAGAGAGAAAGAGATCCTAATTTAATCTTACTATTATTAAAGCAAAAAATTAATATTTAAATGGTACTTGACATATTCTTGAATAAATTTCATTACATTGTGAAACATTAATAATAGCAATATTTCATATCTAGCTCACCTGACCGGAAAAAGGTTTTAAGAACCGTCCGCCTCGAAAATGCCAGAGTAAAATTAATTATTGTTTTTTTTTCGCCCTTCGAGATGTTATAGCAGAAATTATTTGGTGTTTAGCCGCCAGAGGGCGTGGTGAGATGTGATTAATATATTTCTATGGAAAAACATTAATGACTTGGCCGACCACCGATTCTTTTGCGTTTTGTATCACCGCACAGATCGAGACACTAGCTAATGAACTTGAGTTATATTCTTTAAGAGAACTGCTTGTAACTGTGGAATTTTAAAAGCTTTCGACCGCTTCATATTAGAAAAGGAGAAGCTTTCTGGTAATTTAAATGTTGTTTAACCTTTTTAGCATACATCTACCGAATATGAGTGTTTAATATGACATTATTTATTGACATACTTACAAAAATATAAAATATATATCATATATTTAAAATCAAAACTGAAAAGAAGTTTCGGTTTAAAATCATCAGAAATATCATTAATGAATATAAAGAATATAATTATTAAGTAATTTGTTTTATACATGAAACAATTTTTAGATCGAATTTACAGTATATTTATTAAGAAAATTGACACAAGAGTTATTTTATTTTTATCGATCGAGTCGAATAAAAATTGAATAACTGGCCAATCGTTTACTAGAACTTCTTTGTATCTACAACGTGTACAAGGTACAAGAAAATAAAAAAATAACAACAGTATCGTTCGTTATCTTTCTGGCCATAGCTTGAAACTTATAAATAAAGTTTATATTCATGTTTTTTCGTCCAATTCCACAAGTAAATCATTTAATATATTTCGTATATAAAATAATACATTTCAAACAAAAATCATAATGGCATTCAGACGAAAACAGAGTCGTTTTGTGTAGCGAAAGAAATGAGCCACGCCCACGCTCCGGGAATTTGCATTAACTTTTATTTGTTGGCTGTATTGTGAGAAAATAGGTCTAACATCATATTACGGCATAGTAAGAGACTAATATTTTTAAGATAATGGGTACGTCATTATTTGTTTTATATATATTCAAAAATATATAAAAATATAGATATAAGTTTTAGTTGCTACTATTGTGAATTTGATCTCTATTCGGTGGAAAAATCTTGTTTTAACTACGGTGGAGGTGTTATGTTCTCTCAATTTACCTATGTTGCTCAATTTACCACTATGCTATGTGGCAAAAATTGTAATTTGTACTACTGTTAAAAAACTTTTATTTGATACCGTATGAACTCTCTTTTAATAAATAAAATATTGACTTGATAGATAGGAAGTACCTTTCAAGACTTTCCGTTCTCCAGTTTTCGCCGAGTTCGAGTAGTTGCGTGTTTAGTGGCAAAAAGAGGCTCAATGCCAGGCTTTTTCTTACTGAGTAGGGATCAAACCCACATCCGATATCATTTACAGTCAGACGTGTCTGAGACTGTCCCGTTGTGCCACGGACGGCCTCGTTCCTCCTCGCAATCAGCACAGATTTTTTTTAAATCGCCATTTCTTCGTCTAATAAAAGTCTAATAACTGCAATAGAACTCACAATAATTTTCGTGTTTATCTTTGTTCTATCTTAACAAGTTTTAATATTAATATTGGAAATGGTCAAAAAAGATAAGGTATATTTACATACAGGCTTACGACACATCATACATACATACAGACATGTAAGGGCAGTATCAACTAAAACTTATATGTTACTATTACAAGTTTATGTCAAGTATAATTTGAAGTCATGACCAAATCCCAATAAGGTCTGAAGATGAACGAGTGCGCCATAGAGGATCTATGAAGCAGGATACAGGAATTAGCATTTTTTATATTCCAAATCGGCATGACGCTCTCAAATCACCGCGCTTCTGTGTTAAAAACCTGTTCTATCATACTTTTAGAATTACTATTAATTTGTCCATCGGAGGTCATAAATATCAGACACCTGTCAGTCAAATGGGACCGGTAACCGTTAGTTCGCGTTTCCATATGATTATAGAAAATCAGAAAAAAATTGATTGCCCTACTAAAATCTATTGATTGGCTATCGTTTAAATTTTAGATGCCTCTACTGTTGAGTAAAGTACGTATTTCCATTTAGTTAGTGGTTAACACAAGTCTTGGTGTTATTGAAAATATCTATTAATATTTGAAATAATTTGATATAAAATTTGATTAGTTCTATTTGTTAACAGTTATGTTTAAGTCTATATAATTTTAGTTTTAAAACCATATAATGTTTATATTTAGATTATAATTGTCCATTCTCCACTCAGGTAAGACAAAGTGCGGCGTTGAGCTCCACCACTTAAAACGATACCTAGAATTCAGGCGAAAAGTAGAAAACAAAGTCTTTTGACACTAGGTTCATGCCTAACTGTTTGAAAAGCTAATTAATTAAAATGATGTAATCAATTAATTAAACTAAATATATATTCCCAACGGTAAATAATACGTTCTATGCATATAGTAATAATAATATGTATGTGATTTTGTCACAAAGTTTTTATTCATAAATTCTCATAGCATATTCTTTTTTATCGATATATAAATTTATACTGTATGCTTAGGCCATTGTGGCGCAAAGCGTATGAACGTGAACAACATGATTGTAGGTTTGATAAACACCTTGGAGGAATAATTATATTAATGAACATTATTTATTTTTCAATGTTCCGGCAAGACGACTTGCAGCGTTGGATTACGCCAGTCAACAGAACAACGAACGACGCAGATTAAGGTGACTAAAATTCTCTTGACCGCAAAAAAAGAAACGTGTCAACACTTTACATACTAGTACAAGTTTATAAAAAAAACAGAAAATACTTTTATTAAATTATTTTCTACATATAAATAATTATATATTTTACTTATAAAATTATTTTAATATACTCATTATTTAAATATTTTGTTTAAAAAAAAAGATCTATATTAGTCTTTTTACAAGAATAATATTTCTACAATAAGACGTCCAATAAAAAAGTGAATCAATTCGCACATAAAGAGCATACTCATAATATACCCAATGTTAATTGTGAAGAAGTGGTTTGAAAAATAATAAATAATATATTTATAAAATATATTAAAGAAAAAATATTGGCGTTAAAATACTTTGCAAAAATGACATTTTAACACGACTTTGTTTTGCCTGTATTTACTATCTATGAATAAATATAATAAATATGACAAATGTATATAAAATAATTCAAGAACATATTTTTTGGTAAAAAGTATCTTATAGTTATTTCTTTAAATTAATAAGTTATTTACAATACACTATTGAATTTGTTCTTCATATAATTTAATTTTAAGAAAAATCGTTAATATATTAAATTTTATAATAAAAATTACAGTGATTATATCTTGTTATGTGATATTCATATTTGACGTTGTTCTATCTATTGGTTAATTTGGCTAAACAGTTTAAATGAATTTCTCTCATATCTCAATACTGTGCCATGCCCACGTTACCTAAATCATATTTAAACACACTTATCTCAAATTAAAAATAACAAAACAGAATAATGGAAACAGTTACTTTGCATTAAGCAAAAAAATTCTTAATATTCATATTGCTGCTTCGCCCGCGGCATCTTCGCGAAATTATAACAAAATAAAAACTAAACTCAGCTGGGATTTATATTGTAAAAAAACAAGACCGCTCAACCATTATATAAAGACCTTCGCCATTTTTTACGTATGGTAATACACAAAGTCCTTTTCAAATTGGTTTGTTATTACAAAACAATAGTTTGGTGAGGCGTCCAATGTGAATATATTTGTCTGTATGTCATTAACATATAGGTACAGACAGACAGCCCGTAAACAAGATATGTAAATGATACGGTTTTGCCTTCAGGATAAGCCATGATTATTTTCCGTTTGACATTTTATAAAATTCCAGTGCCGCAAAAAGCCTGAGTTATTCTATTTTGAAACTTCATACAAATATAAATGCGGTAATATTATAATTAAGACTCAAAATAATGTAAGATATATTAATTGGCTTAATAATCTTTTACTAATGATTATATTCTTTATACAAAGTAGTCCACTCCCATATTTACTGTTTTTATTTTTCTATTCCACATTTAGGATTAGAAAAAATTTTTGTAAAAATGTATAAAAATTTGAACGCAGCGGCATTCGAACCCGCGCCTCTTGGATACCGTCGAAGCGCTCTGACCGCTAAGCCATGCGTTCTACTACCAATTGCGTTGAAATTCTTATACGTTTGTTACAACTTATTTATGTTGTTAGCATCTCTGTAGAGAAAAAAAATATATATTTTGTCATTCAAAAATGTAGTTCTCTTCCACTTTTAACTTAACATGGCTAATAATGACTTTAGTTCATTAGATTATGTTTTTATTTTTTTATAAGTAAAGTGAGTGGAGTGTCTTGACACTACTTTGTTCCTGATTATTCTGGTATGCGGAATAGTGTGAAAGAAGCTATTTAATTATAACAGAATTTAATATCGTTAGCGTAGTTCATGTGTTGAAATATGTTTCGTTTCACAATAATCCTACCTGTGTCACTGTTTATCGTTTATACTAAAAACATGATATTGAATTTTTTTTAGTCTTAAATATAAATTATTTCAGTCTAATACTTATAAGTAGAATATGAATGAGTCAAATTCACACTTCTACTACAATTGATATATTTCTTAGTATGACAAATTTCTTAATCGTCCTGGGATACCTATATATTTTGGTCGAAAGCCTAAATTTCTTCTTCACATATTGCTATAATGATACATTTTTTGTTTCTCTAAAAGGTAATCTCCTTATAAAAAAATCAGAAGTATCGTATATCATAAGGTAGCACCGCTAGCGGTGCTGGGTGGAGCGCTCCTTTTTAATACCCACTCCCTTTCACCCTTAGGCGTCTGTTGACGCCTTCGTTGATAGTATTATTTTTTTACTTAAGTAATATGGATTGCTTTTATATTTTCCATTAAATAACAAACAGATGAGCTTAAAATTGAATACAACCAAGGCAATTGGATTTTAAGGATTTTTAAAAAAAGTTTTTTAATTTCTACGAATTATCACCCGCAAATTTACTTGCTATAGGGAATTGAAATAAACTATATGATTCTTTCTATTTCTATATCTACCTATCTCGTACTATTATTATTTTTGAATCAAAATTTTTTTCTTGTTCCCATACAATATTAAGAAAATCCTTATAAAAATACTGTCAAAGAAACTTTTACGCAAAATTTTGGCTTTTAATGCGTTATCTGATAGTAACACACTGAATAGCAAAATTTTCATATATACTTATGTATTTATTAAAATATAATATTAACTGAATTTAAGGAAGACTGGTTTAAAACGTAGCTAACTTGTAATCTTTTACTGAACAAGTCATTCAAAGAACACTTTGTCATTAACGAAATCTCGTACTATACATAATTGAAAGGTTACTCTTAATATAACAGGTCCTTTTCGACTGTTCTCTATAATTCTGACATCTAGTGTTTATTCAATACAAATAAATAAACAATTTTAAAACTTACAACTAACACGAAAGATTTATATAATATAATATCATTGACTTCATAATAAGTCATACAATATAAGAAAATCAATATAAGAAAACATTTATATAAAAAGGACGATTGATAACTTATCGTTATCACTAATAAGTACAATTATATAAATTAATATTTAAAACTGTGATTTTAGGAATTCATTATTACTATGAGAAAATATAATTTAGTAGAGCCCGAAGCGTAGGCGTTCTTTGCTACTTGTTAACCGCCAGTCTCGTTTGCTGCGGGCTGGGCACACCCTTACCGTAAGATTTTGTTAAACTAATAATTTGTTTAAACTTATGAGCCAATTCATTATAACTCGAAACTCGACTCGAATGCTTTCGTATTTATAACTATTATTAATTATTTTTTATAGTAATTATAATATTATTTTATTTATTTGAAATCTTTGCTTTTTGAACTTTTATGAAATACATATATATGTAACAGTCAAATAAATCTATGAGAAAAGCTTACTTATATAGGTAACAATTTTAATTATAAGAGGTCGGTCGTGGTGCAGTAGGACAGCGTCCGACTGTAAACGCGATCGGTTGTGGGTTCGATTTCCTTACTGTGTTAAGACAAAATGCGGCGTTGAGTTCCACCACTATTTAAAAATAATAATGTTTATTAATACTCTTATACTTAATGTAATTGTTATTGATCCTGCGATAGTTCTAGTAAAATGAATAATTTAACTCTTTAACGATAAAGACAATTGTGGATTCGATTCTCACTCGAGGGAATATCTTTAATATTTAAAATTAATTTTCAATTCTCGGCTCTTTCAAGACAAAACGCGGAGTTTAATTCGCCACTTAACACGTTAAGTCTCTATTATTGTGTAAAGTAGTCAACGAAGTGTCTCGACACTCGGTTGTCTCCGACTACTCTGTTGTACATTAGCATTGTTCTATTATCAACTACTTCTTTTTATTATGAATTTTGACATGTATTAAATAAATATTGAGCGATAACGATTCAGGTAACTTGTTATAATATATCCTTCTAGATTATTAGAGCTAACGATACCAAACTTGGACTACAGAAGTTGTACTACAGAAAATAAATCTATTAATTGAGAGAAGTTTTGTGAATGTCGGTCATGTCAGACCAAAATGAATAACTTTTTGTTTCAACTTTATACACTCTTACTACTTTTATATAACACTAAAATTATTAACGTAGAGACGAAAATCTCATGTTCCTAGTCTCAATGCTCAGCTTTTATTCACTCAAATATATGGACTGCTAATAAGTTATATTGTGCAAAAGCCTCTCTCTAATCTTGTGTTTTATATATGACTTTAGTTGGCTTCTATCGATCTAAGTTAAAAAAATAAAGTCTGGTTTAGAGGAACCAAAAGATTTTTTTTTTGTTAAAATAAAGCAAGCAAGCTGCTTTATTTTAAAAAAAATCCCAGTATGTATATATATATATATATATATATATATATATATATATATATATATATATATATACATATATATCTTTGATACATCATGAGATTTTAACGGCAACTTTTAACTGCAGGCTGTTCGTGGCGCAGTGGGACTGACTGAGCGACTGACTGTAAGACAAACATATATATGTAACACAAACATATATATGATACATATATATGTTTATGTGTTAAATTATAAATGTTCATTGAAGTTTCTTACTAAAAACTTTTGTAGTTTTTAATTTTAGAGTCCACAACAGCGCAATAATAACCTCTATGTGTTTACGCGATCCTAGCGGAATAGGTAGGACCGCGCGACCGCGATAATATATCGTCGTAGCCAATGACCTCGTAAGATTCATGCTATAAAATATTTCTAATTTTAAATCATTTACGAACGGCAAGATATAGGTCAAATTTAAAAGATTTTCCTATATTGATTGAATAGAGATACATACATAGATAGGTAGAGGTGATATAAGTGTGTTAAAAAAGAAACATAAAAGTAGCCAGCAGCGAGCACAAAATATTTCCTAACAACTTTCAAACACCCGTACAAAATGACAAAATAAAACATATAGCCTATTGATAAGAGCCAACCTACATGGAGGTATTTAATCTGCGCCTTTCCCACAGTCCCGCCCAGTACAAAACTGTCGAGTCACAAGCCTTTCAACTTTTTATATGAAATAAAATTTAATCATACTTTAATCTACTGTTTCTATAGATAGTTTTTGTTAGTTGTATTGGTTCTATTAGCGACTATGTGACTACTGTACAACGAAATTCATTATTTGAAATTTACAATTTGATTTAGTTGACTATGCGCCGACTTTGCGACGTTGAAATATGATTTTTAAGCGTTATTTACTTGTCAGTTTGCACATTTGTCCGCGATGCTTGTCCGCCCACGTCTTTGTGCAGAACACTCACATATACCTATAATTAAAATTCAATCAAAATGTTTTGTATAACTTTATATTAGAACGCAATAATAAACTAAAAGTTATAACTAACATTTTTGATTTTCATGATTTTTATACATTTTAAATAAAAATATATTTCTGAAGAACTGACTTCTGGAATACTTTATTTGTAAAATATATGCGATTTAATGCATTTAAAATAGTTTCATTTGAAATCTAAAAGTGAATTAACTAAAAATATTTATTTACTAAATAATCATTTTATTTTATGTTGAATTTAACATTTACATTTATGGTCGAAAATAAGAATGATAAAGAATTGTAAAACAATTTAGACATAACCATAATGTTACAAATATATTTTTAAATGCTTAATAATAAATCTTAAAAAGCCCGAAATCGCTCAAATATTAGTATGAACTCTGAACTCTGGTGTTTATAAACTAAAACCTTATAACACCCGTTTACAGTCAGTCGCTCAGTCAGTCCCACTGCGCCACGAACAGCCTCTTATTTTTTATTTTAAACATTAAAACTAATATGAAGTTGCAGTTAAAATCTCATGACTTGTTGTAATTGATTTTGTAACTGCAAATAGAATTGGAAATACTATACTATTGAATATCATTACGGAATCGCAAATTCCCATTTTCGACTCGATTTTACTAACGCTTGTTCGTATTATCTTAGCAAAAGATTTTATATTCACGATAACTACTACTAGCGTGCTTAAGCTTTATGTACACTTATACATGATTTACGTGGTATTATTGTTTACCTTCATAATATACAACAATTCTATTTTAAATACGCAGTGAGCCTGTGTCTGACCGTGAACGCGATTGGTTATGAATTGGATTCTCTTTCGGAAGAAAGATAATAATTTAAATTTATTATCATTACACTGCTCTGTTAATATAAACCAGACCATTTGTCGGTGGGATAAAGCGTGAAAGTTGTTTTTTTTAATTATATAAATGTACTTACCAGATATATAGATAATTAAATTTTTACATAGGTGATAATTGTGTTCTTAATGATTCCAAAAAAAACCCAGAAGAATGTAAATGAGAGATATGTATTGGTTGGAAAGCGATTCATCTTTTTCTCTATCTATTTCTATCTATTTTGACTTTTGGCTGTTAATATTGACTTTTCTTCGTTCTTCTATCTAAGATATCTGCACTCAAGAAATAAGCTTTAACCAACTCAAGAAATAAGCTCTTGTAAATTAAAAAAATAATGAAAACAAAACAATAACAATAATAATATTTTATATATAAACATATATTTGCGTGTGAAAGAATCTTTACCGAGGCAATATAATCTGTGCTCGAGCTCTACGAGGCAAGAAGCTGGCCGCTACCCCGTAATTAAGGCTGCTGTGCGCGCGCCGCCCACAGGTTTCCATAGATATTCTTTTTTTTACTGTACACAACTTTTATGTAGGCAGCCATGTACTGATTCTTTGAAAATAATGATATGTTTACCGCAGTTATTTATTCAGCCAAATGTTTCAAGAGGTTTACTTCGTGTTTTCATTTCAACCTGTGTATACTGTACCTATGTATATTTCGAAATGACGCGGGTTTTTGCTTATTTTCTTTCTAACTTGTATGTTTATTTTCTGCTGAAATAATATTCCAATTACTAGATTATGGCCTGCATGGATGTAGTGAGATGACATAACATTTTTTTAAAACTTGAGATATTTTAGCTCGTCTTACAGAAGAACTACTTAAGAAGTGTAATAAAATATGATATGTAAGCCAGTATATTGTAATAAGTGTTTAAAAATAAATCAGAAAATTCTATTGAAGTTACATATTATATATTTATCTAAAGAATATATAGGTGTATAAATAGAGATAACAATACTCAAAGTAATCAGCAGTTGATGGGCGTTGACAAATGACTTCCTATGTACTTCAGAGGATATGTAAACGCATTATATATAAAGGTATAGCAAAAAGTCCCATCGAAGAGCTAGCATCAATAATTGTTACTCGTAGTAAAAATTTTAAATAACTTTGATAAATCTAATTACAAAATAAAAAATAAGTAAACTAAAACTTCACCAACTTTTGATAATCTTTACGAATTTCAATATCTAAAACACAAAAGCCATATATATTATTATCAACTGTTTCAAAATCTAACTATTACAAGTATCCCATAAAATTCAAGCCGAATCATTACTAAACTCCTTCACACAGGCCCGTAATTAAAATAACAAAAAAGCCATGAATGAGCACCGAGATAGCCTCATGTTTATTAAAATCTTGCTTAAGATAGCACGTTTAGTTCCCAGTCATGATTTATGTTCCAGGGAGCCTGCACCGCCTCCATTCATTTGTTTTTTAGGTAACATTTTGTTTCTCCATTTTCATATCGTCTTATGATTAGTTTTTACTTTGGATTAATCGACCTTCTTGCTTCGTTAAGGGTTGCGTGATTTGTTACTTTTAATGTGTCACTTTGGAATATGCATTCGGCTTCATAGGTTGGCAATTTCTTGTAATTACGGTGTGCATATGTTTGTTTTATGTGCATTTTAATGATATATTACTGATGTAATAAGAATAGTTTAATAAGGAAACAACATACAAGCGTATAGAGAAAATGTTAAAAGTTGCTCAATTTACACAGTCTTAATTATGTAATATAAAACGTTCATGATATAATGAAAAAAATTCGTTAGTAACTAATATAATCTTGAATTATTTTGTACGAAGTGTAATATAAGATATTTTTTAGCTTTTATCAATTTATTTGCTTTATAATGCACTACCGAAGCGGAATAATAAGCTTTAGTAAATGCAACGCTTATGGGTTCGATTGCCATCCAGAAAAAAAAATATATGACAAAAATAAATTAGTTTTTGTCTGTTCTAGTAACACAAAGCGCGGCGTTGAGTTTCGATACTTAATACATGATAATTAGAATTCGAGAATGGAGTGACTTGACTCTAGGTTTCCTCCTTACCCAAAAAAGTGGCAGAGAATTAAAAAAAAGTACAAAGAGCTATTAGTGCTGAGGATGCCTGTAAAGCTTATAAAATATATGACTCCAGTACTATGAAGTTAACATAAAATAAAAAAAAACAACATGAAATAACTAAAGTTTGCGGTGTAGACACATTTTACAGTCAACTTACGTATAATATTTGCGTCGGCGTCACAAAGGCAGTGTCTGCGGCTAACCACGTCAATTGTTACCGACGTTATGTTCCATAGACACCATGGTTATGCCATGGCGGTCAGTTTAAAAAACTAAACTTTTTTTAAATAAATAAGTTTCTTTATTTGACTGGTGTGTTTAAAGTTTTAAATGTGAAAGCTGATCTAGAATGTTAAGTTTAGCTTCTAATTTTTTTATTATTTTACTGTGGTGTATTCGTATATAAATATATTTATTAAAATATTCCAAATAGGAAGCAAGTCTCAGATAATATCTAGTGCCATATATATATATATATATATATATATATATATATATATATATATATAACAGGTATACTAATTATGTTTGATTACTTCTTTCCATGTCTCTTATTGGGTTCTTTTTTCTTATTCGTTGGATGCTGAGCGATCTAAGGAGGTATTTGTATTACTATAAGCGTGGAAAGTGTAATTATAAAAGAAGACCTTTTAAAATTCTGTAAATTAATAAAATTAATAATCCGTACACTATCTTATATTTGACGTATTGTTTTGAACAAATCGGAAAAATAACCTTCTAAAATTTGGATTCCCCTGACGGGGATCAATTCACTTCAACGATGGCGTTAATATTCAATCACTATAACACTACAACATATCTCATCGTAAGTACAAAAAATATATGTATAATATATTTTTCAATTCATATTGGATAAATATTATAAAATAAGTTGATGTCATCTGTCATGTAAAATATGACGTCACAGGTGCGCTGGCGCCGATAGACGTTTACTGGCAATTTTGAATTTAGAACACGAGCTGCTTATTGATTAAGACACCAAGCAAAATTGAACTTTAATATAACGTGTTAAAATTTAAAATTTCAAATGCCAAATATATTTGTATTGAGAAATTAAATGTCGTAAATCAAAATTAGGATTATATAAAACAGCTCTTATTATTTAAACTGTAAAGGTCTTATTACTTTGTAATATTTTTTTTCTATTGTTGCGGTCGATCAGCCATAATCGTATAATGGGTCGCGGGTTCGTTTCCACGCAATTACGCGGCACACGATCGATTATTGTGATCAATACAGGGGTTAGATGGTTCACTGCCAATTTTATATCCTTTATTTTTTATTAGTATAGTAACAAATAATGCGGTAGATTCACGTCATCGATATCCATTTCAAGCAGCTGCTAGACAATAACACTTTTTTTAATTTAAAAACTGACATCTATATTGTGTTAATTTAGTACTGTTCCAATATTATTTTTAATAAAATGTTTGTTTTTTTTATAATATATAACGGCCTATAGTCAATTAATAGAGTGATTAAAACGTAATGTACTAAAGAACAATAAAGAAAAACGTGAAAATTTGAATGTAAATTTGAATTACTTTGTCTTTCATATCTAAACTGTTGTTTATAACAATTAATTAACATATTCTGTATATTAATATTTAGGGAAAAACAAGTCCATTATATCGATATCACCGATGCAACACTAACATATCGATCATCGAGTCAGTCGCCGACATGGATCGACAATTTTGTAAATTGTCCGCCGATTAGCGGCCGATTACCGCCGAATACCACTATTACCGACAGACGAACACCCGTGCCGATTAAAATAATCGGTAACCGATAAAAACCGATAAAATACAATTGCCAGTTATTTTTTTTGACCTCAGGCTAAATCAGTTACCTGTTTCTCAAATCATATAAACCTAGGCCTATTTGTAAATTATCACAATAAATGTAATTATATTAATAAGAGCGTGAATTGTAGAGGCTGTCGTGGTGCACTGGGACTGTCTGTAAACGCAATTGTTACGGATTTAATACCCATTCGGAGGAATGTTGTTAAAAATTTAAAAGTCTCTCTTTTTTAATTGTTTTCATTTTTCACGACCACGAAAGTTGCATTGAGTTTTGCTATTCAACTTAGTCAGAAACTAGGTTGTCTTTATCTACAACAATTAAATAAATTGAGAATCTTTTTATTATTTTTATGTATAATAATAATTTATATATAAATGATACTATTTATCTGTTATAAATTGTAATGTCACATTTCTTGTAAACGGAATATCAGCCATTTACACAAAATATGAGTGTGTTTTTAGTTAAATTTGACAAATGGCGTAAGATTTTGACTATTTAAAGCATTAATAAAGACATTAATGAAATGTACATATGAAATAATATATTACGTCAATATACGCGCAATTGTATGTAACATAGTCAACATTCATTCATTTATATGTAATTCGTTCATATATATTATATTCTTACAGAAATCGCCTTCTTATAGTACCTATATGCTTATTTCAAACATTCAAACCGCAACGCAATAAGATTTACGTTTATATATCGGTTGTAGTAGTAAAGACATGTCAAAGCCTATCCTGATTTAAGCAGGGCTGAGGGCGAGTGACACGAGTGAAATACCTACTTGTGGTGCCACTTGTAGAGGAAAATTATAAAAAAAGAAATAAACATAAAATAATACCGGTGTAATAAAATAGTATAGAATTAAAAAGATTACACGGTTATTGCTTACTTAACAATTTATCAAATATTATAAATAAATATTTTATTGCTCTTCTTTTAAGCTTAAGATGTAAGATAAACAAAATGCCAATAGACTCTAATAACAGAAGTTCGTCCATTTTTCTTTTTATATTATTTTATTAAAAAGTATATTAATTTTAAATAAGTGAAGTTCTAATAATTCACGACTTATTAATTTAAATAACGAAATATAGGTCATTTTTACTGAAATAATATTTGTTTCTTTAAACTTTGCTATTAATGCACACCGCTGATAGTAGAACCACATCTCGAACTCATTTCAGGCATGAGAGAGCACCGCCCGCCGCCGCCCCTACAGCGGTTTGTCGATCAAACTTTAAGCATTCTGCTACTGATTGTCAGCTCAACTTTTGTATTGACACAAGTGCCAGTATGTAGACGTAGCTGAAATATTATCCAACGCAGCTTATTTTTTTTGTGTTGTGTACATAGAATATACACATAGAATATTACATGATTACTAATGGATTATTAAATACTTTATTAAAATTAGGCTATTTTCTGGGTAAAGCGCAGCGTTGAGTTCGCCATTCGACTAGTCAAAGCAGCCAACGAAGTGTCTTGACACTAGGTTGTCTCTGATTACACTGCTTTTACTTAACTACACCTTGTTTTTAAAGTCAATATAATATATTAATTATTTTTATACTGTTTCTTCAATTTATCAAAACTGCCTTTACTTAATGTAAGCTAAATAAGCCATAATTAAACAATCTATGGCTTTTCATCTTCATGCATTTTCTGTACATTTAAAGAGAACTTTTAGCTCGTTTTTGTCTCATTAAAAATTATCTGCAGGACAGAGTCTGACTGATTTCATTTATTGCGTGGAGTTAAGCTATTCTACGCAACACATAAGTCTCAAATATGGCAGTAAAGTGGAGAATGAAATTTCTTGACACTAGGTTTTCTATTATTTGCCCTTAAAAAACGTGAAATGTTTTAAAATTCAATAGGTATTCAATACGAAATGATTTTCTTTGTACAAATTCGAGTAATACAAGTTACTTGTAGTTTACTCAGAATATGTTATAGAGTCAGACGGTATACAAACGTTGCGGTGGGTGTGGTTTAATTTTTTTTTCCATTTTCGATCAGGTGTCGATGTGAAACATGCATTGAAAAGTTAAAACCGCAAACTCAATTTATACTTGTTGATAGTCAGCTACGTAAGACTTAAATTATATTGTGTTTTTTACTCACTGTACGTAATATTAGAAAGTTCTTATGAAGCAATATTTTTAATTTTCTATTACAAACAACAGGCTGTGTTCAGCCTAGCCGTTGTAAAATATTAGTACTTTATAAGTTATTGTTATTAAATTCCATAATAATTTGAAATTATACTTCAATATGCGTAAAAACATCGGATGATCAATAAGCGAGCTGAAAGAGTAATTTTGTCTTAAGATCTAATTACAATTAATATTTTATTATGATGATTAAAAGCAAAAAACAAGTAAATATTGGATGAGTTTTTTAATTTTAATTATAGGAAACGTACATGAAAGATCTGTACATTAAGAAATATAATAACACTACAAGCCATCTTTAAAGTTTCAAATACACTACATTTAGATCTTTTAAAAATAGGACAAAGATTATTTCGAATCCATAACTCATTGGAGAATATGCCCATACTACAAATAATTTAAGCTTTATATTCGCTGTCTAATAAAGTTAAACAGTTATTTTAATTTATATTAATATACTTAAAACAGTTTTATTCTGGCCGGTCGTGGCTCAGTGGAACAGCGTCTGACTGTAAACGCGGCCGGTTATGGGTTCGATTCCCACTCTGGGGATTTTTTTGACAAAAAGCGGAGTTCGGAACGTCTTCATATCTAGCCTGCTAGCTAAAAGCGAGATAAAAGCGTGAAGCAAATATTGATACAATTGTAGTAACTACCACTGCCCAATATTAAGGTTTTTTAAAAAAATATTTATTAATTATTTGACAAAGGCTTAGTTTAGTTTAAATTTGTAACGATTTTTATTATATTCATTTCAATTTAAGATATTTTATTTCAAGTAAGATAACGCTTCCATAAAAACTGTTTCCTACAAAATAAGTTAACATTGTTAAACTTAGTGACGGATGATTGATTCTATTCAAAGATAAATTTAGCATTTTTTGCAACTCCTAACCACGGGGTACTATTAGTTTGACTTTTTTTTAATAACACAGAAATTAATTCCGCAACAACCTTAATAAACTAATATTTAAGAATCAAAATTACATTTAACTCTCTCGCTTGTGTACTCGATTTTCATAGAGTACTGGTAAGGAGATCTAAAATATATTTGCAAAATTCGTACTTATATTATGTGAATTATAAACTAAGTTTGCTTGTAATAATTTAATTCTGTGCAAATAACTTGGGATACGGCATCCCACTGAGACACTCTAAAGCGCATATGGCGGATCTACTTGTTAGAAAATGAATTTTTAACGAATCTTCAACAGTTGAAATAACTTTCTATATAAGTATATCGTATAGTTTATAAAATTAACTTAGATGACTTTCTAAAATAGTTTATTGCGGGAAAACCATTATACTATTAGCAGAAATAAAATTACATAATTATATATAATAAAATAAATCTAATGAGAGTGTCTGTTCGTTTATATGAAAACTTTGTTTATATGAATGCTTTGTACTAAATTCACATGTATAAACACGCAAACAAGGTTCACAAGTACATATATCAAAATTATATTTTTTATAAAATTTTGTCTGTCCTTCTGATTTGACGGGGCTTTTACTTGCAGATAGCTGATGTAGCCTTAGGCCATTAAATAAAAATCCTGAAGTGAGAAATTCTACGTTAACTAAGTCGCGAGCATATCTAGTAAGTTAAACAAAGTGTATTTTGATTCACAAATAACAATGTATTAATCGTCCGATAGAAATTAATCTAGATCGTATCAATTTATCTAAAATTTGAGAATGCGCTAAATTTTTTATTCGTACCGTCGATTTTTTTATAGAATTATTAGTAAACGGATAATCGAACAAAAACTCGATAAAGCCCCGTGGTCAGACAGTAATAACATAATACGAGCAATTTAGACGATTATCTACCGGAAGTCATTCCAGGCCTCCGAACAGACGGTTAAATGGAAAACGCATGTGCATTTATTGGATCTAGAGCTTATCATATACATATATACCATACACACGTACATACGATTATATTATGTTATAAGATTAATATGTAAACATGCAATGATTCCCTTTGTTATGAAAAATATAAATAGCTAATCTTTTTCTTTATTCTTCTAACAGCTATGCTATTACTGGCATAAAGACAGTATTTTTGTTTCTGTTTTTTCATTTAATTGTATTTCTTTTAAATCTGTATATAGTTATTTATTTATTTAAAAAAACACAACATGTATTTTTGTTAACCCTATGTTATATACATTCTTACCCGGATGTTGATGTTGATGGCTATTTATTTAAATGTTTTTTTTTTCAGTGGAGTAGTGGAACTCAACGCCGCGCTTCGTAAGACAAACGGAAACGGAACAGAACGAGTGGGTATCGAATACCCAACCGATCGCGTTTGCAGTCAGGCGCTATCCCATTGCGGAACGACTTCGCCTCTATATATATTTCTAATTTATTTATTTTAAATAATTTTATAACTTTATTTCTCAATTACGAAACATAGAAAAAAAATAAGAAATGAGAAAAAATATTTTTTTCTTACAATATTTTATTTTTTGTTTTATTATTTTTGTAAGACTGCTTTTTTAAATTTTAATTTAGGATTTTAACTTAGGAAAAACATTCTAACTTCATTCGCTTTTCTGTAATCGTTTTATATATAACAAAATTGTAAAATGATAATAAATACATAATAGTATAAAAATAGTAAAGTATTAAAATACATAATGCTTTAAATGTTTGATAACTCTTCTAAGTGATACCGTTACTATTAATTATAAAGCAGGAAACATGGTGGGCGGTGCAGACGCATCCGATATATTTTTAAATAGTTTAGCACAATTTCAACCATATCTACAATCTCTAAATGGCCAATTCGAACTATAACTTTCTTTTTTCAGTTTCCTACCTTAACTTTAACTTTTTACTTTTTACATATCTTAAATATAAAAACATTTATCTTATATTATTTTATATTCGATACTATATTTTTACCGGTTACAAGGCATTTATTAAAAATACTTCTTTCAAAATATCAGGTTTCGGTACTAAATTAAAAGTATTGAGTATAATATTGAGTGACTAAATCAAACACCATGCTTTAAATATACCCTTAAAAGAGATTTATTTGAAGTTATATAGTTTTTATTTATTTAGTTGTTTGAAGCTTTTATGCCGTATAGCAGAGTAGACAGGAAGTACCTAGTGTCAAAATATACCGGACACTGTATGTTGAGTAGCGGAACTCGACATTGTCTTACTTGATTATAATTTTTAATGAAAACATATCGTAGCGATAATTGGGATAATTAATATTTCGAAATACAATGATATTTTACTATATGCAATAGTTGTAGATTTAAATACCATGTTATAGTATAATATATGTATACTTACATGCTTAGTAAAAAAAAAAATGCTTAATAAAGAGCAAAAATTTCGCTTCTTTTCCGTTCGATTTCCACTGGGTAGAGTGATTTTTAGGGGTATTAAAATTATTTTCACTTCCTCGCTCTGACGTCTGACGTTGAGTTCCACCACTCAACACAACTGAAAGTTCAATACAGAGTGTCTTGACACTAGGCACTTTTTGTATGCTATGCGGAATAAAAAGCGTGAAGCAAAAAAATAAATAAGTAAAGATGCGTAAATGGAACATGAATTTTATCAATCAATCAGGACACTCAATGTTCGGGATGTTATAATTATTCCACACTTGTAGTGCAATGTAGCTTAAAGAGCGCATGTAATTTTCATTACCGCGCCCCGCCCAACAATTAACTACGCAAGTGTGCAAGTGACGTTTAGTTACGCCAGTAATAAGCGTTTATGGAGGCTATCGTTTTGTACCGAAAATATGTTCAAAATAATATTTTTACTTAATTTTTTATTTTTGAATTTTTTTCTGTGACGACTGCACTTGATAGTTAGTCGACCAAAAATAGGTACTTTTCTGATATCGTCTGTCGAAGTGTAACTTTATGAAGTTGTCATATGAATTATGACGTAATAGTACATTTAGTTCATAATTTACAAATTGTAAAAGTGTTTTTCTAAAGTAATGATACTGTCAAGATTATTTTTAAAAAGCAATATTTTACTGGTTTATTATAATAGTCGTATATATAGATAAAAACTAGTTTGACATAAAACACGCAGAATAGCTAAATACGAAAAAAATATTTTAATGTAATAAAATACATATACATATATGTTAATAACACCTAACGGTACTATCAACTGATTTCCTATTTTCCCAAAACTGGCAATCGAAAATAATTTCCAAACGATCAATACCATCAGACATCTATTACAACATAAAATAAAATAAGCAAGATGTTCCCACAGTGGGAGCTATAGGTAATTTTATCCAATTCTTAATCAAGCTACTGAGCTTCGGGCAATATCTCAAATTACAGTGCAGAAGATTACCGCGGTATCTAAGTACGTGACGGTATCTTGTACATAGGCTGTATGCCACTTTCTTACGTACTTTCTACATAGAAGTATATATATTTTTGATTTATTGCAAAATAAAAATGTATTACTATAAATATATGGTGAGTATAATACTATTTTTTAGCTTTACGCTTTTATTCCGCATAGCAGGGTAGACAGTAAGTACCTAGTGTCACTACCTTTGCCACCTAATTATATATATATATATATATATATATATATATATATATATATATATATATATATATATAAATATATATATATAAATATATATATAAATATAGTTTTTCTTTAAATGTTTTAAGGTAATTAGCGATATATTTATTTTTTAATTTTAATAAAATCTTTAACTTTTAGGTATAAATATATTTTTGAATTCAAGTACAAATATTATTATCATATACATGAATGAATTTAAATATAGTAAATCAGATGCTTATTTTTTTAAATAATCTTCATTTTATTTTTATACCTTAAATGAAAATATTCCAGCAAGTGCATTTAGATCTAAAGCTATATTGTATCAAAATATATTTGCTGATTCATAGGTTAAGACAATCTAGTGTCAAAATATTCTGATCTCTATTTTAAATTTAATATTTTTAATTAAATAAGAGCAATGATAAATTTTGTACAGTTTATCTTATCAATATATAATCTGTTCTTTTATACAGAAGCAACACCAGAACCCTCTTTTAAGCGTGACATTAGTTGATAAATATATTATAAATGGTCTATCAATTCAGCGAGCTGTGATATAAACTATATGAGGCACGTGTGCTGTTTTTTTAAGTTATCGAAGGCAACTCTTTCTTCTGTTCCAGTAGGTTTTATTTGTTGTTTGGTAATTTAAGATTAAACATTAAATTCTTTTTGTAATTTATGGTCGATATTTATAATTTTAAATTGACGCATTTGTATAATAATTCTAATAAAGATAAATATTAATTAATAACATAATAGAAACTCACGATTTTTATACATTTTATATTAAATACCTATGACCACGGACTACTGTAAAGTTATGTAAGCTGTTATTGTTTTTTTTAAATGCATGTAGTGTTGCTTATAATTAGGGCATCTTTTAGTTTAAACGTTTGTGTTGTATTTTATATATTATTGTAAGATTTATGAAGCCAAGGTCCGATAGAGGTCGAGTGGTACGATAGAGGTCGGGGTAGACCTCGGTTGGCTTTCGAAAACACAGTACCGAAGATTCTGGAGGAATGTCACGTAAAAACCATGAGAACCCCCTGATGATGAAGAGATGATATGAAGAGGACAATGACTGTGGATGAGGCGAAAGAGGTATGCAGGGACTGGAATAAAACGTGAAGTTTAAATAAAAGAAAAACAGAGCATCTGTTAGCGACTTTTATAATAAATAAATAACACTATTAATCCTTATAAAATAGTTCGATTTATAATAAATTTTAGCAAGTAAATATTCATTAGCAATGAAAGATAGTATACAAATACCCATCAAGAGTTAAGTACAAGAAAATTAATGATGTCACACCACGTGGCTAATTTATCAACAGCATCATTATTAATTACGCTAATTTATAATATTTATATTGGTTTTTAACGTTTCCTAATATAATTCATTGTCAAATATGAATAAAACTCGGATCTATCTTTTAAATATCTTACTTAAAACAAATCAAATCAAATATTTTTTTTATTTGAATACATTCATTGCTTACAAGCACTTTCAAATCATCAATCAACACAAGTGTCAGTATGGTCAGTCTTACCGGAAACTACTACCGGCTCGGATATCAGTTCTGCTAAGAAGAGCCGGCGAGAAACTCGACAGTTGTTCTTTCCAAATATGTATAGTTTCACATTGAGTTCACTCCACAAAACAACAATTAGCTTCCTGAGTCAGCATCAATAACATTTAATTCTACACATTAACATCAATATACTATTCATTGATGAAATAATATATTTTGTCTTAATTAAGTATTTAGAAAAGTTACATTTAAAGAAAACAATAAACATATTTTATAAGTTTCAAAGAGATCTATCGAAATAAAAATATTTCAAAAAGTTTAATAACAATGTTTGGATCTTAACAGTTACTATATAATTTGCAGTGGTACAAAAAGAATGACATTCGCAGGTCATGACCTGATCCCAACCCACAAAAAAGATTTTAGCCTCACAGAATAATAAAACAAAGTGAGTTATTTTATAGGAATTGCATTAAAAAACCCAGACAGAAATGATATGGGATGACATGACCGCAATTTGTGAATTCGCGAGACAAACCATTCTTTTCTTGGACTCGTAATAATCACTTTGACTTTTATTTTATGCTAGATGTGTCCGCGACTTCGTCCGTGTTGAATTTAATAAATATAGCTTAAGCATTTTTAATTAATAAAAGGTGAGTGAAAATAGATGATGAAATACTTTAAAAGATTAGTTTGTTGTTTGCTAAAGCCATCCTAGCGCCGGTACACAGTATCCGACTTTAAACGCGATTAGCTGTGGGTTCAATTCCAATTCACATTAATGTAACGAATTATATTTTATTTATTTCCATCTCTCTATTCTGGTAATACAAAACGCAGCATTAGATTATTATCTGAGATATATACATACATATATTCTAAAAGTTTTAGAATTAAGTACTAGCTACTTACGCTACGATTTAATTGTACAAAAGTATTATTATTAGAATTTTTGATAAAAAACGTGTCATTCTTTAAAATGCATTACTATAATAGATTCTAAATTTCTGTTATAATAAGAACAAAATGTCTTATGTCAACGTAATCCACTGATGGTTAGATTTATATGCTTATTACCTTTCAAGATAGGAAGCCAAGCGTCAAGACACTCCGTACTCCTCGTTCCGCCGAATATAAGGCATTACGTATTTAGTGGCAGAACTCAACGCCGCGTTTTTGTCTTACAAGAGCGAGGAGCGAAGAAATAATTTAAATATAATCATTTCTCCGAGTAGGAATCGACCCCAAAATTGCGTCACGACCTGCATCTTGAAGCTGATCATTACGTAAGGCATGTATCCAAAATACTATGTACAAAATATATGAATAAAAATAAATATCAATTAAAATAACACTGTCTCATATTTCTATTTCATTGAAATATATATTTTAACGCGTAAAAAACTACACTGTAAACTAAAAGTAAACTATGACATAAAACACAACAAGCTCTTGGGAATAGTACTAAATAAATACGTTCATATATTAATTCCATAATCAGAAAAATAAACTATAAAAAATAAAATGGAACCGATTGGTGTTGATTTTCTCACATTAAATGCAACTTATCAGTGCTTATATCAGAATTATTGTTCCCCCCTGTTCGGTGAACGACGTGGAATATTACGCCGATATACATACATTACAATCTTTTATGTTCACAGATTATAAAAACGAAATTAACGACCTCTGTGAAGGAGTGACCGTTTATTTTTAAATATAAATTCGTAGAACATCACTATATTTTTCATATTCTTAAGAAACGTTAGTAACTATTATCCAAGATACGTAGAATAATAAATGTAATAATAAATGAGTATGCTTTACTTTTTATTCACATTTAATGATATCAATATTTCTATTAGGTTATCTAAGTAAATATATATTATCTACTTAAATTTGTATATAAGTTTATAGTTAAATATTGTACCATCGGAAACTGAGTGAATTATTTATTATATTTAAATATTTATGAAAATTTCAGCTTCACGCATTATTCCGCATAGCTGTGTAGTCAAAGACAACTTAGTCAAAAGATTCTCCCAAAATCGAAACTTTGCGTCTTGAGTGGACCGGACGCTCTGTTTATTTAAATAAAATATTTAATAAACTGAAAAAATGTTATCCTTTTTATTTTTATGGTAATATTTCAAAAATTATATGAAATCTGTTCATGACTGATCAATCTGGGGAGTGTGCGGACGCAGATCACGTGACCTGCGCGTGTCCTTGCACGGTGACACAAGAAGATTAATCTCAATTTGAGCACTAAATAATGTCATCAATAAGGATTATATTTACTTTAATTACATGAATAGTTACAAAAAAAAGACTTGAAATTTGAAATTTAAAAATAGAGTTATATGTTAAAATATGTTTTATAAAATAAAAAATATGTTTAATATTAATAATAATTCATATACATACTTCATTCATTCGTTTCAAAAACTCGCTTGAATATATGTCTTACTTCTAAGTAGCCGATTACATCGATGTCATTTCAATTAGTATGAGAATCTATAATAGCTTACTGACTAAATGTAAGAAGAACAAAGAAGTTATTTAAGAAGAAGATTTTAGAAGTTTTTAAAAGGGCTCCCGTACGTGAAGTTTTCAAGCGTCAGGTTAAAGAGCTACTTTTTAAGAATTCCTAGTTATATACCATTTTTTGATTTTCTTTACTATATATCTATATACATGTGTACACGGTTCACTATGTATATAAGTATTAAAAATAACTATGTGTTTATCTGTAATACCTTCTCTGTTACTTTTTGTATATTGATAATTTATGGAAGGTATATTATATTTATATGTATGTATGTATGTGTGTATGTGTATATATACATTTAGCGTGAAGCCCGCCTTTTGTACATATTTATTTTGTGTGCAATAAAAAATATATAAATATACTTTTTTTGTTTTTTCGTACATCACAAAATGTAGGATTCATAACTATAAAAAAATGTACCAAGCTTAGCAAAATGTACATGTAAGCATAAGCCAACTTAGGGTTAACCAGAACAACAGCTTAATCGTAGTACGAAACCAATGCATGAGCTCATTTTTAGTTTATATATTTAATATTCAAGCGGAAGCGAATTAGTAAAAAGAAACATTTTGATATATAATATATAAATATTTGGATTTTTCTTCTTTCTTTTTAATTTGAAATTATAAGTATTATTTGATTGCTAATATGAATTTCAATTTTACATATAATATTGTGGACAGCACATTCACTAACAAAATTAAATCTTCTGTCCGTGTGAGTGACCTCAATATCACCAATCTTTACCTTTTAAATTCCAAGTACACTGTAGAGAATAATTTAAAAGTGGCTTCTACGATATATTGGCGAATGGAATGTCTCGATGCTAAGATATCTCTGACTGCTGCAAATAAATGTATTGCCGTGATAGAGCGTGAAGCTTATATCGTATAGCGCTTATGCTTTACACCATTCCCACCCTATCTGAAGCATCTCCTGCGACGTATAGTTGCGTGAAATTTAAATTTTTGCTATTCATTGCGGCTGCGAGCTGTTTTTCTGACACTCGCGCCTTTTACGTAGGGCTGGACCCTTGTATTAGGGTTGAATACAGACGCACTCGTAAATGTTATATTAAAAAGAATATTTTCTTTTACTATTTATGCAGATACATAAAATTGATTAAGATGAGCACTTCAAATATGCTCAAACACACAATACATTTAGTATATAATTTTATGAGAAAATATTTTTGTAAAAATATAAATTAATTTAAATACAGCATATCTTTTCAGAATAAGTGTTCAAAATACTAAATAATATTTAACCAGAAAAATATTGCTAAAAAATGAATATAAAACTTTTGTAATTAAATGTACTTCTCAATTATCTTGCAAGCAATGCACATCTCTTGCATTCCTAGCGAGTTTTGGCAAATTGAGTTCAGAGCGCCTGAGGCTTCACTGTCCCTTTGTTATGATGGGCATAATTAGAAATTTTATTGTGCGTAACGAATATTTTGTAGCTTTTTTAAATATTTTTATAACTTCTACTATAGCGGTAATACACGTCCCGATCTCTGAATAAAATAACAATGAAAAAGAAACTATATATAAGTCCTGCACTTTCTTAAGGAACATAAAGGTAAACTAGGGTCTTACAAGCACCTTAAATTATATAAGAAAAATAATTATAATAAACAAAAAAGAATCAATGTATCAAATGGAATGAGTGGTTCACAAATTAGATAGTAGAAAAGAAGACCTACTATTTTGTATTTAAATCAATCAAAAGTAATATAATGATTATTAATAATTAAAGAATACGAAGTTATATACATTAAAAGTAAATAATATGCGCTCAACCTGGCGAATTCGATCAACCTCCTACTGTAAACGGTTGAGGGTTCGATTCTCACTCGGGGAAATGATTAAATTTAAAATTTATTTTCTTTTATCCGTACTAGTATAACAAAGCGCAGCGTTGAGTTCGCCACTGAGCAAAGGTACTCAACGGAATGTTGTATCACTAGGTTGTTTATAACCACTCAGCTACGTGAGCTAAAATTAAAAATAAAGTAAATAACAGTATATGAATACAAAAATATAATTAAATTCACATTAGCCGTCTGAATAAGGATTTAATCCCGCAATACCTTCCCACAGAACCGCCACGCGCCTTCTTTTGCTACGCCTATGCTGGTTATCAAAAATTAATACCGTATCAATATTAAAAAGATTTAAACCAAAATATACTTTATAACTAAGAAGTTAAGGTGAATTTTTTATAAATATATTTTGTAGGGAGCCAGTTAAAGATTTACAAGCATGAAATAGATAAATAGGATTGTCTACGGTAGAGAATTGCGATATATTTGTAGGGCGGGAGCGGCGCGTGGCAGTAGTTAGTAGAGTTTTCCCGTGACTCTGGAAATTAATAACATATTAACTTGACTTATATTTTGAAGTATGATATTTTATATATAAAGATTCTCATTTTAAATGAAATTAATCTCGTATATTTTGGTATTCGAAAATAAATTTTGGGACACCTAACGTTTCAAACACCTCACGAATAATAAGAAATATTCTATATTATTATACACGGAATATGCCCTTGACTTATAATTCTATAATAAGCATAAGTTACTCCTTATTATATCAGCTAACTGTAAATAAAAGCTCTAGAAACTATTTTAAATGAAATTAATCTCGTATATTTTGGTATTCGAAAATAAATTTTGGGACACCTAACGTACCTAACTCTACAGTAGTCACAGGTATTTAAGTACTGAGGTGGAATTTGTCAGTTAGTACAAAAATTAATAATATCAATCTACCGCTATCTGATTCTTACAGAATGAGCTTTCTGTATCTTTGTCTCTGGTGTGATTGATTTGCAACTTAAAATTTTTTATAAGTGGGTAGAGAATTTCCAACCATTTTCTCTATTGAAATAGGGATATTTTTGAATTTCAATAGCCTCGTGGATCATTTATAGGAATATATGTATCTACTTTCCCTAGCGAGGATATGGGGCTTATCAAACCTGATGTAATGGTTGGACTTACTTAATGTATATTCACACATAGCTGATTGCAACACACGCCCATTCTTGACATCGAATATGTGTTCCTTCATCCTAACCCCGATGCTCCTCTTTGTTTGACTTGGGTCTCAAGTATTGGCTCATCTTCTCGAATCAAATGTTCTAATTTCAAATATATTTTCGAATACCAAAATATACGCGATTAGTCCATTTAAAATAGTTTCTAGAGCTTTTATTTACAGTTAGCTGATATAATAAGGAGTAACTTATGCTTATTATAGAATTATAAGTCAAGGGCATATTCCGTGTATAATAATATAGAATATTTCTTATTATTCGTGAGGTAGTGTAAAACTTCAATTTAGCTCATTAAATACTTTTTTATAAATGAAGATCATATAATTGAAATGCATAAAAACAAGACTAATACACGTTGCCTTAGCAACGTGTATATCAATTTATACATATGTATATTTCAAATATATAAAAAAGTTGCAGATAGCATTCATTTTCATAATTTTTTTTTTGTAAAAAAGTGGCGGAATTTTTTTCTTCTTATGGATATACCTACAAGAAGTGATGTTAATAATGTAAACTTATACGAAACATAAGGCTGTACCCTGATATTTCCATATATCGAAGGGTATTTACTATGGTAATAGGTAGACTATTAATTAGCAGAAGGAAGAAATCTTATATTAAAATATAAAGTTGAAACTAATAAATAATTACTCTTTTTGTATTGAGCTCTTTAATATATAATGCTTTATATAACTAAGTATTGTATATCGAAAGCATGCTCTAGTAAAAAATTGAACGCAAAAACACACAAAAACGTTCTAAAATTAGTTCCCGATGACAGTTCAAAAAGGATTTTAAGTTCCGTCTACATCAATCTCTACATTAAGTTCTTTAACAAGAAGCTTCGTCTTCAAGTTAAGAATAAAGTTATCAAACTTAAAATCAAGTTATACAATTTGAATTGTTAAATTAAGTAATTATTATTGTAAATACGCATGCAGAAATTTGAATTAAAAAATATTTTGTCTATACCTAAACAGATCATTGGGGGATTATTACCATATTTGTTAAATTTTAAATATGCATATTTGTAATAAATAGTACAATAATTAAAAATTTATAGTCTTGTTAGTCATTACTTTGGTTTTAAAATTTGTCACATAAATTCTCTAATAAATTGAACTCTTTACTGTCGGACATATGTACATGCGTTGTTATAATGATATTTAGCTACGTAAAGCTTTGTTACTGAGTGCCTAACAGACAAAGCTCAGTCGGAACTGGACGTAAAATGCTGAGGTTTCTTTAAATTGTGCACTAAAAGAGGATTCCGAAATTTCTAGTGGTTAGAGGTAAGTGAGATTCTACTTTATGTATAGACATATATCGAAGCTAGATCTTGTCACAGTGGGACAGCATCTAACTGTAAACGCGATCGGTTGTGGGTTCGATCCCCACTCGGGGAAATGATTATAATAAAATTATTTTCATTTTCTCGCTCTGGCAAAACAAAACGCGGCGTCGAGTTCCGTCACTCAACACGCAATGTCTCGAATTCGGTGAAAAGAGGAGTATGGAGTGTCTTGACACTAGATACTTCCTGTCTACCCTGCTGTGTTTTTCACGCTTTATCCCACATAAAGCGTGAAAAAGAAGACTTGCAGTCTAAAAAAGTACCAAATACATAAACGAAGTTGTAATAGCTCAAGTATCAAAATATCAGAGGCATCGCAGTGGGTGGCGCTGTTTGTCTAAGGGAATCATAAAATAAGAATTGCAATTTTATTGTTTGAAATTGAAATTCTCTTATTTCTATTATTTTTATAAGGGGCTTAAGCTACACAATTCGCAACAAACACAAAGTTTTCACAGTCTACCACATATGAAACTGAAGATCATAAAAAACGACCCTCATGAGAAACTCACAGATCATTACTATTGTAACAAACCGAAAATATATTAAGAAAAAACATTTAAAAAAGAAATGATAAGTCATATTTTTTCACTAAATAGGATACGAAAAGCATTAGTACGTATGGACAGCGGCCGCTTTAGTTTATTAGACGATATTTGTAAGCAAAAAAAATGATGCCGTAGCGCCACGCAATGCCCGCGGGTCCTTTTCTCGCAGCGGGGATTCCCAACTTTCGATACTTAAATTCCCGCCTGGCATATTTATTTATAGCGGCCTCTAAGATTATTTTCTACTAGAGTTTTATGGTAATCGTGGTTGTATAACGGCTAATGAATAACCTGTATCGTTGTTAATGTGACAATTGTAAAGGAACAAGTAACAGGTTTGGGTGGACAGTGACAGTTTTTTTTTATTCAATATTACGTGTCGTTTAGATTAACATCTATGTAACACCCGTGTTTTGTACGTGATAGATTTTCAAATTCGATTTTTTTTTTCATTTTTTTAGATGTTTTTTGTTCCCGCGATCGATTGTGGGTTCGATTTTCATTCGGAGGAATAATTAAATTTCATTTCGTCACTCTAGTAAGATAAAGCAGGATTTTGTGTTCTACCGCTGAACATGCAATGTTTCACATTCAGCGGAGTACGGAGTGTCATGACACTAGGTACTTTCTGTCTACCATTCTATACAGGATAAAAGCGTGAAGCTAAAAAAATGAAATATTTAATTTCCTAACATATCTTACATTTTTTGAGCAAAAAGGCAATCCACTAAATTTCATAAATTGAACTTAGGTATTGTTATTTTTGTTACATAAATTTATATTAGGTACTTCAAAGCATTGTTAATTAGCACTATTTTATAGCGTTACTAAAACATACGTATTTATGATTTGTTTCTATTTTCCAACAACAATATGTTGTACCTGTTAGTTACAGCTTATTTTAACTATACTATGTTATACTAAGACATTGGTTCAGTCAAAATATCTAACTAAACCAGTAGATGGGTCCACTAAGACTTAACGCGTAAAATAAATGTTACCTTAGCAACGTGTTTGTTACTGTGCAAAAAACTGTATGTTAAACACATAGTACTGTGTTCAGTTTCTTTTTTATACATTTTATATATTTCTCATACATTACAATTAAAACATGTGTGTAACAACTAAAGGATAGCGTTCGACCGCAAATCCAATCGGTTGTGGGTACGATTCCCCTGGAGGTATGACTATATTTAAATTATTTTCATTTCCTCGTTCTGAAAAGACAAAAACGCGGCGTTGAGGTCCGCCACTCAATACGTAATGTCTCGAATTCGTCGAAAAGTGGAGTAGAGAGTATTTTGACACTAGATACTTACTTTCTACCTTGTTTTGCGGTATAAAAGCGTGAAGCAAGAAAGAAAGAAGAAGTAAAAAATAATAATGAATGATTGTCTCTTATGAATGACTGATACACTCTCGCTGTTAATAAGCGAATTTATCACGATAATTACTGACATTACATAATAAATTACATACACCGAAGTAAATAAAAGTCCATTTCATTGTAGTATGCAGTCATTAAATTTTAAACATGAACACCAATAACAATTCCACTACAAACAAGTATTTCAATATATTTTATGGGCATTTGTATTAAAACAATGTTTACTATGAAGTTAGTAGTTAATTAATAGTTAACTAGATATCAAGGCTTTTCCATAGTTATAAAATGTTTCATGGAGTTGGTAGAATATTGAATTAGGTATATACATATATAACTTTTAATTACTGGTAACATTGTAAAGGACACGCATGAATGGTAAGGGAAGCCTCGCATTGTTTCAATTCTTCTTATAAATTTTATAATTTTAAAAATAATAACCATATTTAAAAGTTGTAAATTCTATTTACAAATTTTAAATTTATTTTTATGTAAAATTCACTAAAATGTAATGTCGTTTAGGCGTGAATGTGACTAGATATTATTGTTAGTTTAGAAATAATAAAAACTAAGAATAAGAAGAGACGAAATACTAAAATATTTTAAAGTTTATTCCACAATAGAGTTATTCCAAGTGTTATTCCAGCAAATACAAACATGCTTGGAACCCGCGCCTCTTGCGAACTATGCAAGCGTTCTGCTTAACTGCTATATCTATATTCATCGAAATTCTATAAAGTTAAAATATTTCCTAAAAAAAATATTTTCTCAAAATATTAAAATAAATAATTATAAGATGTTAACATAAGACTCAAGCCCATCTATTATCCAAATATATTATTTTGTGCAAATACCGTACCTTATATCGATACAACTGTCTATAAGTATTTTTTCGTGTAAAATAAAAAAAAACATGTTTTATAATTTAATTTCAGCGTTATTATTAATATATTCACATTATCATTACTATATATTTTCAATAAAATATTAAATAAAAACACACAAAATATAGTGTCACAGCACTAACAAAAATAGATCGAGTTAATTATTTCTTCCCCTAAGTATAAAAAGCTATAATAAATACCCTATACCTGATTTTTAACTTTGTAGGATTGTAATATCTACTACACACACGCCCTTATGTTTGACATTCACTTAAGCATAAAGTATATAAGTGAAGTACACTTTTACATAAAGCATATGCAGAAGTAGATGTGCTGATGTAACTAACGTCTACTATTCACACAACCTTCTGTTCTACTATGTTTGTTTAATAAATTTAAAGTGCGTATTATTTTTTTTCAATTGTTCATTTGGTCAAAGTGTTTTTTCAATTGGTCAAAGTGTTTTTAATGTACAATTTTAAAAAAATGCCTTTGTGTTCTCCTTCATATAAACTAAATTATGTCAAATTTTGTATTCCTCCATAAACAAAACTTTCGTTAAAAGTAAACACAAAATTTTTTCTTCGCGTTTTATTATAACAATGATTAAGACCTGTTTTAAATATATAAAAAGACTCTTGAGGTATTAAAAAATACTTAAAAATTAAAAAACTTATATTAATATTATTGGAGATGCATGAACTATATATGTACTCTATTATATTATTGATTTATTTTTGTTTGTATTACAAAATGTAGGGTAATAATATATAATATTTTAAATTGTTAAAGTTGTATACATATATGTATATGTATGTATGCGTGTATGTATGCGTGTATGTATGCGTGTTTCTATGCGTGTATGTATGCATATGCGTATATACATAAATTTGAATGCAACGGGATTTGAATCCCCGCTTCATGGAAGCCGTCCAACGCTCATCATTAAACCACAAGATCAATATCCGGTAGTGCCGAAATTCTACAACACTACAATTAAAAAAGAAATTCAATCTATATGCCAAGAAAAAAAAATTATAGGGGAATCTATCAATTCTATCTATAACATGATATTGATTCATTTAAATATGAAAAATATCATACGAATATAAAAAATTGAAACTATTTCTTTTATATGCATAGACATTCTCAGATTTCCATTATATTATCTCCAAATATTACTTTTTCATTAAATCACGCCATTCTTCTACTCCCAAAACCACAATTCCATCGTAAGTAAATAATTAATATCAGAAAATACATGTATGATATTTTAAGAGCAAAAGAGAACAAATTCAATGTAAGATATTCAATTATATCTTTTACATATAGTTAAGACTCGTGCCATGCTCTAGGCCACCCATTATTTTTGACTTACCTAAATTATGAATACAACTACTTTTTTATAAAGTGAAATTATTTGTCATTAAAAACAAAATATTTTTGGCTATCACCAGGTACGAGTGAGATAATGTGAGCAAACCCTGTTTCTATTCCAAAAGACAAGTCGCAACCATTAATCATTCACGCACGTCAATGCTCCACAAGATGGATGAACGGATGGACGAACTGCTCCCTACCTTCAAAATGATAATTACCACACTCGATAAGGGCTTTGTTAGATACAGGTGATAATTCGTTCTTTATTAATAGAAGTTGTCATCGCGAAAGATGCGTAACCTCTGATTTTTAATTATTTGATTTACTACAGTAAAATGGAGTCGCTTTTCCCTAATTTTAAATGTCCAGACTAATATAATTAATTAGTTAGTTAAAACTTTATTGCACACTGATAAAATACACAGTACATAGATTAAAAAAAGAACAATAAAATGCACAAAAGCGGCCTTATCACTAAAAGTAATTTCTTCCAGGCAACCAAATTATAAGGATTTACCACTAAAAGCGGACATGATGCGGTGCAAAATAATAAAATACAAATAATAAAAAAATTGAAGATTTTAAACTAAATAAATTCTATATATATATATATATATATATATATATATATATATATATATATATATATATATATATATATATATATATATATATATATATATGACCTTATTTTTAAAAATATTTATAGTACCAAATATTGGTAAAGTATTCCATAACTTCACTGCTTGTACAGTAAAAGATTTACTGTAATGGTGACTGTGGCACAATGGTATCTCTAGAATTTTTCCGCTTCTTGAGAGAAGATTAAGCGGGAGACAGGAATTGGCGCCTAGGAAGGAAAATCGTTCTTTATGATAGGATGGGGGATCGGGATTGAAAAGAATAGAATACAGGAGAGGGACAGTATGAAGGTTTCGGTGGTTTTTCACAGAAAGCCACCGTAGCCTATCACAATGCTGACTGACGCGATCAAATTTCTTCAGCCTAAAAATGAACCTAATGATTTTGTAGGCGTTCAAGGGTATTGAATAATTGTAGTGATAAATCTAGGTAGCAAGCGTCAGCATAGTCTAATATAGGCAGCAGAAGTATGTGAGCGTGAACGTGTGGTGCCCAGGAGAGAGTGCTATCATCTTGATACTTAGATTTTTACAGTGTTACTACACTCCAACCTACAATCGTCAAACATTATTGGGGACAGAGAAAGCATATTTAGTTTGGATAGTTGTCTTCAACTGTCCAGGATACAGACTTGTGCTCTTTTTTTAATGGATTTATTGATAGGCCAAAGGACTTGCTCTAAGTGCAGATGTATTTACTAAATTTATGGCTTTCGCAATATCCTTCACATCTGTGGAAGTATAAATCTGCAAATCATCAGCAAATAGATAGAAAGGAAGGGATAGGAGCTTAGTAACGGAGTCGATAAAGATGGAGAAAAGCAAAGGAGAAAGTGCACCACCCTGGGGAACACCAACTTTAAGACGATACGTGGATGAACATTTATCATTAATGCGAATAACTTGCTCTGGTTCATATAGATAAGAATAAAACCATTCCGTAGCCTCAGAGAATATATTAATAGACCTAAAAATAGCAAGAAGGATATCAAAAAGTGTTAAAAGCATAGGAGAAGTCCAGGAGGGCAAGTGCAAGTTAGTGACTTGCTGAAGATAGTCCTATCAATACTTAACCAGATATCATCATTGACTTTGTTTAATGCTGTAATAGTGCTGTGCGCAGGGCGGAAACCGGACTTTAAAGGCGAGAGTATATTATTTATAGTTAAAAAGGATAAGAGTTGTTGGTGGACTATACGTTCCAAAACTTTAGATAAAAACGGGAGAAGAGATAGACGATAGTCGGTAAAAAATGAAGGATTAGATACTTAGGAAATAGGAACCACTATGGTCTGATGCCAGGAGATGGTAAAACAATTTGTGGAAAGGGAATGGTTGAAAATATGACGTAAGTCAGGAAGTACACAGTTTAAGGTTAGGAGAATCATCTTCCGATTAATTTGATCACTACCAACAGCATCGGATTTAATGGCTAATAATATATATTTATGTATTATTTATATTCACCTATGCAATACTACTAGATTTATATACATTATTAATAATCCATAAAGTAATACTGCAAATAAATATAGACAACACGCTTGTCTCGAACTTGGCGAAATGGGGAATACGGAGTGTCTAGGCGTAGTGACTAGGCACTTCCTGTCTACCCTGCTATGTGGTGTAAAAGCTTCAAGGTAAAAAAAATCGATCGATACTATAATTGAATTTAGTTCAAAATTTTTTATTACAAAGTCTTAGTTGTAATTGCAACATTTCCACAAGTTTTTTAAGTTAGCCAATGCTTACTTCAGTTGACTTTTAACTACAGTCAAATTTAGGATGTTAATATAAAGTAGTAACGGCTGTAGTAAAAGTCGATAACGAACCGACCAACTCACAGTAATCATCGGCAAATATTTATAATGAAGTAATATTTATATTAATAGATGTCCCATTGACAAGTTAACAATGCGTTGCCGTAGCATCGTGCGACAAACACGTATGTCACACTATATAAACGTATATGTCAAACATATGGTAGTGTGTGTAACAAGTATTTTAATAATTTAATTTATTTGAAATGTATTGTATATGTAATAAAAATAATTTAGCATTCTGCGCTCTTTCTCTATCCGTAGGCGAAATTTTCGTGAAAAGGCATACAAAGTTTTTGCTTCAGGTATTAATATATACATTATTATCTTTTTCTTACATATAACGATTACTACTTGTTATTTTTATTAAAATGCTAAAATTACTAATATAGTTTGCAACGGGAGCGACGCCAGTTACCTTTATTATTCGTAATAGACAAAATCAAATATAAATTTTATTGGTGAGGTATACATTTTTCATATTTTAATTTAATTTAACGTCTATTTGTGTTCTAGTTAACAAGACTGCTTATTGACTTCTTGTCGTCTAGTGAAACACTTTACTCTCTTCGCTTGGTACGATAGATAGGAGGGTACGATACGTTATACCTATCGTATATATAATATAACCAATACTTATATTAATATTCAAACATTACGGTTTTATTATGATTTAATATCAAATTACATAATAATAGAATAAAACTGTATGTACTTGTACCTGATTTCTCAACGTAGGTGTTAGCAAGCACCAATTAATAACTCATATTAAAGTTTTAATGTAATTTTTATATAACACAAATAAAGCACTATTGAAAAAATATTTTCATAATCCCATATTGGTAACACAAAAATTATGAAATAAGTATTTAACGTTTACAAATAAATCTAACTGCAGACAAAATATACCTGTCAAAGATAATCTACTAGTTTTTTATAATACGCCTATTAATTCTATTGTTTGTTATAACAAAACTTTATTAAGTGTTTACGTAATTACAACTCGTACATGTACGATGAATGCAAAAATTATATGAATTTACTGATATTATTCGAGAGAAAACTGTTTAAAAAATTACATACTCTACATGCTTCTTAGCATGTAACAAAATAAAATAGCAACCCCTACTATAAGTCATTTTTAAAATATATTTTTCTCATCAATTACAATATGATATAAATGAATACTATATTAGAAAAAAATTGTACACATTAAAAAAATCCTATTCATTTGCTTATTCTTAGAAAAAAGCCTCCATTAAAAGAGATATATATATTTTTAAAATATATTCGAAAACACGTAGTATTGATCGGTACAAGCAAAGGTTGCCATAACAAAAAAAAATCTTCCATAAATTATATAATTTATTCGTCGAGGAGACGGGCAAACGTTAACATAATATGTAATCGTATAATCGCTTGCTTTACGTACGCCGCTTCCTAGCCATTAACCAGTCTAGATACTAAACGTCGTAGTAAACTAAACTAAATAACCCATTTTGAATGCTTAATCGTTTTTCGAAGGTCCAAGCGGTCTTATTTTATGTGTTTTACCATAAGTAAGATTCGATTTGCATTTAAGCCTACATTTGATAAGTTCGTTATTGGTTGGTTTTAAAGAAACACTGTTCGACTGAACTCTAGAACGTTAATTTATTAAATTTTAAAGTAGCTACTGTTTGATAATTATATATTTGAAAATTACGTAGGCGCCCAGCTAAACAAGTTCCTCCCATCAGGAGAAGTAATGGGAGTTGGGCAAGATCAGACATAGAAAAGGCTACCATTTTTGCTGAACACCTAAATAATGTATTTCAACCATGTCCTGACCTGAGCCCTGAATACAGCGCGGATGTAATCAACTATCTGAAAAATGCAAAACAGTTGTGTCTCCCAGCTCCAGAAAAGTAGCAAAAAGAAGTAATAATGCTACAAAACCCCAATAATCCATCAATCGAAGTTGCTTCTTACCGACCTATAAGCCTTCTTACTACCTTTGATAGATAAAGTTTTTGAGAAAATATTGTTAAATAGTATGTAGCTACTCTTAAGAGACATAATTCCATTAAATCAATTTGGTTTTCGAAAAAATCATGGTACATTTCAACAAATTCATCGCATTGTTGATCTTATAAGTCTTTTTGGATGTCAGTCAGGCATTCGATATAATTTCAAATTACGAACTGTAAGACAGGAGATAGCGAAGTACTGAGTTGCATACCAGAAAAGATTTTTACTACAGACCAATGAGCTCGGCCTTTAACCTGAGTGACAACCAAGGTCTTCAATACAGTAGGCTAAAAAGACAGAGTATTCCAACCCCAAAAGATAGGAATGGAATGAGACACAAATTTGAGAAATAACTCACCTACAATTGAACATAACAAAAAAAATACATTGGCCTTACACGTATACACATGCAAGCCTTTGGCGCTCCGTTCTCTCTGATTAAGCGATAAAGTGAAAACATAAAAATATGTTTTTTAAGATACTTATATTTACTTACTTTACTTAATTCAAACAAGAAAAATCATATTAAGGAATTCTTACAGAAAGTAACCCTATTTGAGAATCCAAGAAACAAAAGTAGTATTATAGTCGTATTATATAATAATTGATTACAAACATTACATAAATAACTACAAACAGGGAAATTTTTACCTATAATTGTATATTACCTATATTGTAGCTACAATGTAAAATAGAAAAGACAATATTTTAAACTATAAAAAAAATCATGGCAGACATGGCGGACAGCGTCCGACTGTAAATCGGTCGGTTGTGGGTTCGATCCCCACTCGGGGGAGTGATTATAAACTATTTTCACTTCTTCGCTCTGGTTAAGACAAAAAGCGGCGTTGAAGTTAAGTACTCAATACGCAATGTCTCGAATTCGGTGGAAAGCGACCTGTTATGTCTTCCCTGCTTTGTGGGATAAAAGCGTGAAGCTAAGAAAAAGCATTTAATCCTAGTTATTAATAGATTTGTGGTTAACTTTAATTTGAGAATTTTGTGAGATAGATTATGACAGGTATACGTAGAAAAATAAAAAAAGCAGCTCCACGCTTTACATCGCATATCAGAGTAGTAAGTGTAGATCAGATGTCAGGGCACTTCGTTGACTGCCTTCCAGACGAAGACATTGCGTGTTGATCGATGAAATAAATCTAAAAGAATAAAATAAATTTCAAATGTAAATGAATAAAATAAATTTCAAATTTGTCCAAATAGGAATCGAACCAACAACTGACAGTCAAACGATGTTTCATCGCGCCACTATGACTTCGATGGCGTAGAAATATATAATTTCTATATTTAAAATAAAACTAATCACTTTTAATACTTTAAGTATAATTTCAATATCAAAATTTAACTTCGATCAAACTGAATGTGAGTGAAATTTAAAGTTGTATGATTATATCGTGGTAATTGTTAAAGGCGGCGAGGCTTGTAACAATAGCGTTAAATATTTACACTCCTAATAGGAACCTATTTGAACAAATTAGTTGAATAAACTTCGTCTTAACAGGAAAATTGCTACATAAATTTCCCTTGTGGATCTTTAGAAAGCATAACAGCGGCCTACTTTCAAATTTAATAAAAAAAATACTGATCAATACGTTATAACGCCGTTGCAATATGTAATTGTTTCATGGTCAATAGCATCTGTCATGGAAAACCCTGAAAATTGCTGAAATTTGAATTAATTATCTTAAATTTTATCTTTTGTTCTAGTTTAATTAACAATACGATACATGAAGCTGTCAATACAATCAATAGGCGTAGATGTACACATTAAAACTATAAAAAATATTATTTTATAACATTATTTAAAGTTTATTATTTGAATGTTCATGTCTATTATTCAAAGCGCGTTCAAAATCTTCGTCGTCTGCTTCAGGTATGGGCATCCATTGGTGGCCTTGGTACAAGTAAGATCGACCACCTCGACCCTTGTATCCAAATCTAGCTGCTGCATCTTGTATATCTTTCTTCTTTGGCACGTCTTTCACTCTTGCAAACAAGAACACGGTTTCCTCCTGAATACAATAGAAACATATCTCTAAATTCTCCACAATTAAAACTTATATATAATATGAGATGAAAATAGGCTAAAAAATACATATACATATAAGCAAATATTTAGAATTCTCATACTAAAAGAAATGCAGAAAGCAAAATTATTTTATAATAATGCATAATAAATATATTATAATAGTAAAACAAATGTAACCATTAATAAGTGATTATCATCAATCCATTTTTACACATGTGACTTAAACGTTGCTAAATCAATGCATGTTTTATACCACCACAGGCATACTGTTTAACTGAAATCTATATAATTCTTCTTATATTAATTTAAAATTATCATCTTTATAAAAAAAAAGTAGTTGGCTATTATCACGTAATATGGTAGGTAACGAAAAAACATATTTACAATACAATACATGATGCCAATATAACGATTGTCACCGGTCTGTTTTATGCGTACGTCCAAAGCATCTACAATGTCACCTTCGACTAAGCCTGGAATGATTAATTACACACTTAAGCAAGGAATATTATTTTTTTTAGCTGCTGCTGCTGCTGCGCATAGCAGAGTAGGCAGAAATTACCTAGTGTCAAGACACTCCTTACTTCGCTTTCCACGGAATTCGAGACATTTCATGTTGAATGGTGGAATTCAACGCCGCACTTTGTCTTTACCAGAGCGAGGAAGTGAAAATAATTTAAATACTCTCGAGTGGGGATCAAACCCACAACGGATCGGGTTTACAGTCAGACGCTGTCCCTCTGCGCCACGATCGGCCTCAATTCTTTATATAAAATGTGCGCCTAAACAAATATATTGCTTCTAAGCTGGATGCAATGCAATAATAATTATTAGGGCTATATAGGTACTTAGTTACATAGAGATTTTCATTTTTATATGTGTTCATGATATGTTTTCCCGTTTGCTTCACGATTAGGGCAAGATATAATGTTAATACTCTCTATCTCCACTTCCAGGTATACCTATATACCTATATAGTAGACCATTGCGTGTCGAGAGATAGAACTCAATTTATTTTTATTAAAAGATAAACAAATTATAGTATTAGACGTTACACAAATGAAATTATGTTAAACATTTATTTTCTACGTTTCATATGAAAGTCTGTTGGGTACAAAGAGAGTAAAGAAAAAGTTAAATGTTCCGAAATTGAAAATGCTATTAAAAATTCTAATCAGTACCACGTAAAAATACGACGTTCTGTTTTGTTATATGATTATTCCTAATACCAACAAAAACATAAATATGAAATGAAAGTCAAATTCAATATTGTTTATATACCTATGACTATTTTTAAAATATTCTTTGTTCCTATGACTTAGGATAACATATTGATGCCTGGTCTGACGTAGCGGCTACTTTGTAAGATATCTTTTAATTCAATTCATATCAATCGAGGTCTATCCGGACCGAAAATTTAATTGATCAATCTTGCCAATTTAGACGATAGGTTTTAATAGGTTATGCTAACAACAAAAAATAATACTACTTATTTCTTAAGTGTTTCGATGTAGCTGGAGAGAGCTTAGTGTGAAGCAGAGCGCTTAGGCAATTTCCAAAAGGCACGGATCCACTACGTTTGAGATTTAAGTGTTATTTTTTGTCAAAATCACCTTAAAAGAAATTAATATATATGAAAAAAACGCGTTGCGTAATTGGTAGAAGGTTCCGAACGGTTTCTAATAGGTGTAGGTTCACATCCATCATATACTAAAAAAAAAATTAATTACCTTTTACTGGCTCGTAAAGTAAGTAATGCCCTCTATCATTTTTCTCGACGAGGAGGTAAGTGCTGTTATTCCTGTCAATCATTAATACACTTCTGGCTGTCCAGTTGACTGGTTCCAAAACATGTCCGTCCAAAATGTACTTGAGATAAGCTAACTCCTAAAATATTTAATTTTCACATGCTTTTGCCCACATAATAGAGTTGTCGGAGATAATCAAATGTAAAGAAATACTGTGTTTCCCTTATCACTTGGAATTGGAACATTTCTAAATGAGCTATGGATCTAAACACAGCGCCTTGTTTAAGCGGGGAAATGAAAATTATATCAATTAAATCATTCCGTTCACACTTTTACACTGCCCCATTATGCCGCAATGTATATTAAAATATATTATTTCCACAAACAAAAATTACTCCATCCTCAAAAATACAAATTATAATATTATTGTATAATATTAAAATAAACCATGAAGGAATAAATAGAATTCTTGTTAGGAGAACATCGTGGCGCAAATTGACATTTTATTTGCTTGTACTTCCGACGATGGTCCCAACTTGAGTTTAATGTTATATAAATATTATTTGTGCTAGATTCCTCTACTCTCCACAAGTAAATCCGCGTTGAGTACGAACGAATATGTTTTAACTCTGTGTTCTTAATACTTATTGTTTTTAGCATAAAAAATACGCTTTCAAACTTACAATATCCCTTGGTACTTTAAATGTCACAAACATGGACTTTTGTGGAGGTCCCCAGTAATAGAAAACCATCCATTCATCAGTTAATACGGAATACGGATTGAAACGAGCATATTTACTAAACTCTTCGCAAGTAGTTGTTTCGTTATCATGTAGCCCGTTTGGATATTTACCACACCATATGAAATTTATGTTTAATATCAAAATTGATGTCACTATCGTTATCGTTAGTAAATTGTCCATTATGAAAGTATGATCTGTACAAACTCTCATTGAAAACTGATACTTTTATACCAAGATATGACAAAAGTAAGCGTTTACACTGTCAATTACTTGCTTTCTTTTATTGGAGAGAGGATGTTTAGCATTTTTCTAATATGCTGTAACCATCAATATTTACATAATTTGATACAGAGTGGTCTAAGTAATTTAATGTGTTCAATATTAGTTTTTTTTAGCTTCAGGCCCTTCTATATTTACCCTTTTATCCGGCATAGGAGGGAAGAGCGGAAGTGCCTAATGTCAAAACACTTTATACTTCGCTTTCGCTGAATTCGAGACGTTGCGTATTAAGTGGTGGAACTCAACGCCGCACTTGACCAGAGTGAGGAAGTGAAAATAATTTAAATATAATCACTGCCCCAAGTGGGAATCGAACCCACAACCGATCGCATTTACAGCCAGATGTTGTCCCACTGCGCAACAACCCGCCTCAATCTGCGATCAATATTTATTGAATTATTTTAGGTTGGTTAGGTTAGGTTACAAAAATATTTTTTTTTCACATATCGCCTGTAGCATATAAAATCAAGTACAAAACGAGTTTAATAATATTTTTTTTTAGCTTCCCGCTTTTATCCCGCGTAGCAGGGTAGGCAGAAAGTACCTAGTGTCAAGACACTCCGTCCTTCGCTTTCCACCGATTTTGAGACATTGCGTGTTGAGTGGTGGCACTCAACGCCGCACTTTGTCTTACCAGAGCGAAGAAGTGAAAATAATTTAGATATAATCACTCCCCCGAGTGGAGATCGAACCCACAACCGATCGCGTTGCAGTCATACGCTGCCCCACTGTGCCACGACCGGCCTCTATTAAAATAATATTTTAATAATTTTTAATAATAATATTTTTTGAAAATATATTAGGTTCTTATAATAATATCTCGAAGTAGATAGTATATAAGAAAATATTAATTTAGTTAATTTATCATTACTTTATTTAACATGTACATTAATATCATCGAAATTTTCCTGTTTTACAAAATTATTTCTTATTATTAAATTTCTTATTATTCTGAATACATATATTTTTTGATCTATATTATATATATTGTTAATGATTCTTACATAACATGTATTTAATATCTATCAACATTTAATTCATCTTACACTCCATTCTCCATTTCTATTTTATCTAAAGACTTTAGGTATTTGTTAGATAACGAATACTAACACTCTGCTTTATTTCAAAGTATATGTTTTAATATAATAAATATAGGCTTTATTATTTGGAATACTCGATATCACGTCATAATTTTTAATAAGAACATTAATAAAATGCCTTGTACACTCTTCAGAGTGAATGTGTGTATCTGACAGCGCCTGCAATTCATGAAAGTGAAACACCATTTGCAATACAATTTATGACTATGACATTTAGTTTCACCTTAAAATGATGTTAGTACTTTAGTAATACCACCTGTGCTCAGTATCTAATATAATTTCAAAATTCGAGGTAAAACTAATGAACGACTGAAAATTAATCTCAATTCTTTTAGTAACTAAGTAAATTATTCTCCATACTTTCTATTTACAAAACGAGTCAGCTCTTCAACGTCTACAAATTTTTTTGATTGTATTTCTTTATATTTTTTGTTCCATGAATTATCCAAACGCTTTTCTACTTGTTCATTATAAATCGCTGGTTTTCCCTTTCCCTTAAAGTTCAGTGTTTGAGCTTCTAATATTTTGTCGTGTTCATTTTGTGGACCAGTGTTCAATTCTGCCATTACAGTAGCATAACAATCATCACAGTACATCATTACCAAGTAAGGGTCATAGATCTTCATCCTTAGTGGTATTATTGGTATTGTTATATTCTGGCCTAAAATTGATATAGATAATTAAATTACATACAACTTTGAGTGCGCCCGTTACAAAATAGTAAACATTTTTGAATTTCTGTTTTTTAAACAAATATAAAAACCATCAAATAAGTTGTATGTACATACGTCGTAAGCATTATTTACTACGTTTGGAATTGTAACTTGTACTACTGGTGCTACCGCTTTTAGGTATTTTCTTTTGAAATGTTGTCAAAATAACTTTGTGTTTTTACTCTAACTAGAACTGGTAATTCTAATTTTAGGTAATCTAAAAAATAACCTTTCACAGGCAATCCTAAATCGTGTTCTGGTATTCCAAAAAATAATCCTCTCCTATCTCCAGCTATTAACAACATATCTCGCCTCTCTTTCAACAGTAATTTTGGTTCACGCCAGTTAATTTTTTTACTTATGTATGGACCATAGCTTGTTTTATAATGTTGCACAGTCTGAAAAATATAATTTGGATATGTAATTTAAAAAAATATATATAAATATTAGAAATAAAAAAATATTTAACACCTTCACAGTTGGGATACATTTAAATTTTCTGCGTGAAAATATTTCGATTTAAAGAGTTCTGCTAAGCTATATAAGCCCTTGTGCTATCTCAAAGGTATCTATAGATATATGATAAAGTTCGAAGCCTCCATCATTTTAACACATTCTATAATAGTTGTTAATAAGGAGAAAGCGAAAAGGTATAGAAAAATGTAATTTTGCTTTACCTTCTTTGTTGGATATGATAACGAATGAATAAAAGCGGCGTTAAATCCTCTTTCAGACCAAATATAAAATGGCAGCCATTTAGTGTTTATAACATCATCCGGGTGAAAAACTGCCTTTTTCTTAAATTCGTCACAAGTGGTCCAATTTCTTAGATTTTTGTTTGTTTTTTTTAAAAATGTATTGCCTTCAAAATTATTTTCTATATCAAGTCTATCCATTATAGTGAAACTTTTAGTAGTTGCAGTATGTTTCATATAATTCGCATTGTTGGACATTACGGCTGAGGGGCGCGCAATATTTCGTTCTAAAAATTTTGAATAATCAAAAATTATTGGTTCCCGGTCACCATCTATAGGCTTGGTTTTATTCATGTTTATTTCATGTTGTACTTGATCACGTGGACTTAGAAATGTTAAGTTTTCGTTTGGTGCTTCTTTTGGATATTGTTTTTTAGATTTTGGCATTTCTAATTCTGGGAAATCTTCTTGAGTATTCTTTCCCATATCATTTCTATACACGTGGCCAAAGTCAAATGACTGTCGTCCAAGCCTTGATTCCGACATTGAAAGGTCCTGTTGGCGTTGCCGCTTTGATTCCACAATAGAAATCAAAAACAAAACAAATGTAGCTTTCATTTCCGTATATCGACTATGTTATGAGAATATTTCTTTGAATCGACGTCTTTATATTGAATGAAGTAAGCACAGGTTTCAAGAACATTTTTGTTAATATTTCGATAAAATTGAATCAGTAAAATTTAAATTGTTTAAATTTACAAGTTCAAAATACACTAATGGTCGATTAAAAAATAATATTAGACTATTTTTTTAAGAAAATTACATAGATAAGTGTATCAGTCTAACACAGTTATAATTAACTATAGAGTTTTATTTTTTAAATAATGTAAATACATTAAATTAATATAAAAAATATTACACACACAATAATAATATTTGTTATGAATACAGTATTGTAAAGAGTGACTCCTAGTTTCTTTGACAGAATAAATTACAGTACACAAAAAAGTAGTAGTAGTAAATTAGTCGCGTATATCTTAGTATTCGAAAAAACATTTTTGCAAAGCTGGCGTTTCGAACAATTTACTGTAGAAGCAAGGGTCGAAACGTCAGGTTTCCAAAAATGTATTTACGAATACCAAAATGTACACGATTAATCCATTTACAGTTTCATTTAAAAAGTAGTACAATGCTTATATGTTACATAGTATATATGCTCACGGACTCATGAGAACATTAATTAAAGTTTATTAATTATTATAAATTAACGGATAATACTTGCGCAATCTTTTTATCTACGAATAAAATACCGTATAAATAAAGTAAAAAAGTAGTAGACAGTTGTAGCGAAGGGTAAATATGGTAATGTATCCAAAAAATATATTAATATTTTCCTCAGATAGTGATTTCAGAAACGTATTTCACTTAATTAGAAATTCGAAATATTTTTTTAGTTTATATTTAATTCATATTTAGCAGTTTCTAACACCTGCATTTATAGATATGGACGAAAAATGTTTCAATTTAACGCTTCCTCGTTTTTATTATGAGAACAATTGCATAAACCGTACTACCGTACGTTAAACGCGTTTATATAACTGTTAACAGAAAAAAACTTGTTTTTGGTAATATTAAAAATTATATGATGGACAAGTAAAAGTAACTAAAAAGTATTTTTTATCATTTTATATTTTATTTAGAGAATAATTAAATATTTCTAGTCATAGTTACACTCATAAAAACAAAATCTGTTTAAATTTTACAATCATTTAGGAATATAAATTATGTATAATAGGTAGATCTAATTATAACAAATATTTATTGCATTTAATCATCTAATTCAATCTCATTCTCTATGTCGATAGTTTCATCTTCTACTGAGTCGTCTATGTCCGGCGAGGAATTTGGTGGTGGGTTATTTCTGAATAAATATGAACGATTATAATCGCCTCGGAAACCCATTTTTTCCGCTGCTAATTTTATCTGTAATTTAGAAATTGTAATTACTTTTCTACATTCGATATTGTGCTAAATTTCGAAACCCAACTTGTCTTAAATTTCGTTCTAGTAGAAGCTCGCACATTATGTTCAACTAAGGATTAAAAACAAAATGAACGAATATGTATAATTTATTTCATTGCATTTTTAGGATTTACATATATCAACAAAAGGAGTAGCTATTTAATATGTATAAAAAGTGCCTTATTTTTGTTGTAATTTTTTTACAGCTTCACGCTTTATAAGGTATAGCAGGGTAGTCAGAGACAACCTAATATCAAGACACTCAGTTGACTGTTGTCGAAATTAAAACATTGCGCGTTGAGAGAATTTGGCAAGGTTGGCGAATTCATCGCCGCGCTTTATTAGACCATAAGGGAAAAAGAAAACAAATTTTGAACAATCGTGTGTATACTGAGACGTTGTCTACGCCACGTCACGATGTCCCCTAGGTATTATTGTAATATAATTTGATTAAATTCATATCTTTGATGCCTATACACGTTTTCTTAAATTTTAACATAGACAGGAAGTCCAGAAACACATTTTTATAAATAACGACACTATATATTTTATACATTAAACTATTTTAAAGGGATTTAACTATTTTAATCGTGTATATTTTGGTATTGGAAAATGCATTTTTGGATACCTGACGTTTTAAACACTTTAAACTAGTCCCTGGTCACATGTAGACTCTATTCCACCTGTAGGTACGAACGAAAACCAAAGACCTTATTTAAAGTTAAATAAAATTTAAATATACTCTTTTTCAACATAATAATATCTGTTAGATTATAATTTGAGCTCACTTACATCTTCACCCTCCGGCATTTTATCAACAGGAGCCAAGGCGTAGCAGAAACGAAATTGGCAATTCATAATACCCAAATAACCAGGCTCGACAATTTTCAAACCGAATATTAATAAAGGTATAGTGTCCACTGTGAAATAAAAAGATATTTATTTAAATATTATTTTGCATATTAGTTTAGTTAAGTCGTCAAAAAAATCACGAACAACTTACTGTCTATATACATATATATATATATATATATATATATATATATATATATATATATATGTATATATATATATATGTGTGTGTGTGTGTGTGTGTGCACTAAAATTAAATTATCTAATCGATTATTATTAAATTTTATATGACAACTGGTGGGATAAATAATTCCTGCCAGAAAAATACTTTTATACTTTATTTTTCAAAATACTAATAATGCCGGCGTAATCCGCAGAAATTACTTGTATTTTTTTTAATTAAAGTTATTATATTTCGTTTATTTATAATTGAAAACGAATATGACAACAAAACGTAGTCTACACAGCTAATAACTTCAAATTTAAAACGAGGAATTACAGAAAGTAAAGTTTTGGGCTATATGTAAACTTTTTCATTTCTCTTTGTCGATATTTTCCATCGTTCATTTATATTTTCCAAGCAAATTCCAAGTTTCTTTTGCTATTTACTTTAAATCATGATATATCTAACATTTCTACCCGACTTTGTTTCCTTAATATTTACAATGACATCTAAAAAAAACCATTTTTTTTTGTTAGCTTCACGTTTTTATCCCGCATAGGAGGGTAAACAGAAAGTACATAGTGTCAAAACATTCCCTAATTCGCCTTTCATTGAATTTGAGATATTGACTGTTGAGTGGTGGATCTCAACGACTCACTCACTCACTCACTTTGTCTTATCAGAACGAGGAAGTTAAAATATTTTACATATAATCACTCCCTCGAGTGGGAATTAAACCCACAACTGAACGTGTTTACAGTCAGACGCTGTCCCACTGGGTCACAACCTTCTTGTTACTAGTATTTTACAATTAATTATAAATAATATAAATATTGACAGAACATAGAAGGCAAGAATTAATACGCATTTTCAAGGAGCACTTGGGTTACGAGTCACAGGCACTGCTCTGAATTCCTTGTTCTTCAACAGAACGGCTCCCGAACGGTGAATCCATGGTATTCTGGATAGTTTCTTCTCAAGAGTTAATTAATTATAAATTAATATATGTATAATAAAATAACTTACTACGAAAGGCGAATGATGGTATAAGTCTGAATACTCCTGGTGTTTCAGTAGTAATATATAGAGCGCTAAGGTCAATTGAGGTTTCCATGAAAAGGACTGCCTTAGACCAATCTACTGTTGAGTTCATTTTGTCCAATTCCACTTTGAATCTATCTACCAACTATAAATTAGAATAATTTTGAATTAAAACTTAACTATTTTTATGAAAAAATAAATTTGATTAAAATAAAAAAAAGGTTAAAGTTTTATGTGTTATCTCTTTTCAAAAACAATATAAATAAGTATAACGAATACAAAAACTTTAATTTAATCCATACTAAACTAAAAAACTAAGAAGAGAAAAAAGGTTACTTTAAAAACAAATTTAGTGTTATTTTAGTAGGTAAAATAATTTCAGAGCTTGAACCCCGCGCCTTTTAGATATTGTTGAAGTTCTAAGGCAAGCTAAAATTTCTTTATGAAATTTCAATATTTTAATGTAATAATAACTTTTTATATAATTATAAAACAAAATTAATTTAATAGATATAATTAATTTTGTAGTTTATTCTTCTGTGAATACTTTAACTATTGCATAGCAGCTTCACGCTTTAACTCAGCTCCTGTAAAGCAGGATAGTCAGGGACAACCGAGTCAGACACTCCGATGACTGCTTTCCGAAATATTGCATGTTGAGTGGTGAATTTATCGCCGCAACTTTGTTTATCAGAACAGAGAAATGAGGATAAACTTAAAATATTATTATAAGTACTTCCCTATTTAGGAATCAAACCCAAAACCAATCGCGCTTATAGTCAAACACTTGTATCACGATAAACTCTTTACATTATGCTCTACGCGAGGAAGTGAAAATAATTTTAAATATAATCACTTCACCATGTGGAGATCGAACCCATAACCTGTCGTCTCATTTACAGTCAGACGCTGTCACAATGAGCCACGACTGGCCTCACCTACACTATTTAAGTTTTAAAATACTCACAACGGGTGTCGCCAATGAAAATCTTATATTATAAGAGGTTTCTTCCGCCTGATTCCAAAAATAAAATATTTTCCAGTCAACATTGATGACGTCTTCAACACGAAAAGTGGTATTTGAAAGAAAATCTTCACAAGTTGTCCAATTTTCGGTGCCAAATTGTTTCAGTACATCAATTTCGTATGATGAACATATAATTATTACAAGATTTATTAAAAAACTAACAAAACCAATTTTTAAACTTGCTTTAGACATTTTTTTATTGACAGGTTCTTCAACAAATTTAACGTCAGTGTATTTATGCTTACACCTTATGAAATAATGATGTTGAACGTTAAACAATAAATATAGTTGGCACGATATATGTATTTACAATTCTTGTTTGTTTATTTTTATTTCGAATCATAATACAAAATATAACATAGTTATAAAATAAGCATCCGTTGGTAGCTAATTATTGTGACAAGTAATATTTAAAAAAATATATGAAATGATTTGTTTGCGTTAAGTAACGCAGTGGCTCGTCACTAGGTACTTTCTGTCTATTCTGCTATGAGGGATAAAAGCGTGCAGCTAAAAAAATGAAAAATTCAAAGTCAGCAAAGAAAACATTTATTACAGCAATAAAACAAAATGATTTCATTTTTATTTTACAAAGAACTGTTCTCCTTTATTCTTCTCAACAGTGCAAGCTGGGTGGCCGTCTCCAATATCCAAAAAGGCTGCTTCAGCGGCGATTTCTGAACGGTATATGGGCTGGTCAGGTCTTGCGGCTAACGATGCGCCTCCAATATGGCAATCCATTACTAACAAATATTTTCCTTCTTTTAACAATTTCATCTGGAATCTAAGAAGAGGAACTCCTTTCCGCATAGGCCGAATGTCTGAATTAAAAAAAAAACAAAAAATTGCAACTATGTTTATCTACACACACACATGTAATTTTTTTATGTAATAAAAGTTTGTTTTGTATTTATATACACTTCTAATATTACTCTTATTATTATGTAGACAACATTGCTAGCTATGTGAATTGTATATTAAGTAAACCTTTTTTTTATATCAGGGTTATTAGCTTCACCTCTTCAGACATTAAGTGTTGACTGGTGGAACTCAACGCCGCACTTTGTCTTACCAAAGCGAGAAAGTGAAAATAATTTAAATACTGCACCGAGTGAGAATTGAATCCACATAAGATCGCGTTTATAGTCAAACACAGTCCCACTGCGCCACCACTGTCACCACCTCGTCGATAAAGCTATTGGCCCTAAGTGACACTAGAATGGCATAAACTAAGACGGTGATCTGTTTTAGCATGATTTTTCTATACATATCACATAATTTCTTAGTCTTGTAGAGAACATTTACTACAATCATCCTCTTTTTGTTAGTTATCCTGTTTACTTACTATTTGCATCTCGAACTACATTTGGTACTACTAAGAAGGTACCAGCAACCCCTTGGTCTGCAAATAACAGCAACTCATGAGTCTCTGAGCCCATCATTACGTGCAGAGTTGCAGCTTCCCATACCGGCTGATGTTCCATGTATTCGTACATATCTGACCAGATCCTCTTAATAACCTGACACAAAATTAAAAAATATTTATAAATTTAATTGATGATGGTAAAACTTCGGAACTACTTATGTACAGTAGTTGAGTAAGCAAGAATATTAAGTATTATGAACTATGAAATTAGAAGTATGTAAGAATATTAAATATTATGAAATTCTAATAAGTATATAGTACTAAATATACTAACACCTCGAGTGGCATTTTGGAAAACCATATCTATGCACTTTGTGTCCAATTTCAGATTCCAAGTATAGTATATCCTCCAAGGTTTCCCCACAATTATATCTATATCGAAATAAGGATTCTTAGCTATTTTCATACAGGTTTCTTGGCTTTTCTTGAACATATCTTGTTGTAAATTTTGTCCATAGACCATAGAGGTTACGTATAAAACTGTCAAAAAACAACCATAACGGTTAGAAGCCATTTTGAATGTGTCATAACAATCAGTCTGCAGTTCAAGATAAAGACAATAGGTGAGAAAGTGTACGCTTCTTTCAATGTTTTGACCCATTGTATTGTTTGATATCTTCTAAGACACTTCAAACATTTGTGAACTATTACTCTAACAGACTAGCCCTATAATGTGACTGTGTCCAATAATTTTAACGTTATTTTTCATTATATTTTCATTATATTGAAAGAATTTTATAAAATCCATCAAATTGATCTCTTGAATTGAATTGATATAGAATGCTGTAATTATTACGTTGCTATAAATTTATTATGCGCTTGCGAGCGAGAAGCCTCTTAACCAATGTCAAAAAATATTACCCAAATTATACAAATTTCATAAAAATAAACATCATATTAATTATAATGGTATTATTAAATTCATTCAGCTTTAAATATAATCTAAAGTCACTAAAACCAACTAATATATTTTATTCAACACCTACCAAAATATACCTATAATAAAATTTTGATATCAGCTACAATTTACAAAGAAATGCTATCGTATAATGGAATAATGTCGGCCAAATCGTCTAATTTAAATTATGATGATTGATAGCAGGTTTGTTTTAGCTTTTTTATACCCATTCGCGTGATCAAAACACTGTATTCGTTTGTTGTGTAGGCGTGTTCGGCCACCGATGCGTATCTCTAGAATAGGTGGAATCGGTGGGCGGAATAATATTACCAGTCGTTATACAGTGACAGCCAGCCTGAACTTAATGACCGCGCCGCCCAGTTCAAATTAAAAAAATAAACAAAACTGAAGGTTAGATTTTTTTATTAAATACTCTTTGAGTAAATGGTGAGATTCTTTCATTTCGGGGTTTTTACTACATTCTTTTCTCATTCGCCATTATTTTTCTTAGAATTGATAATAATTTGACAAAATATACATACATGAAGTAAGCACTAAATAAAGCCATGAAAATATTTTATTAAAATTTTATTATATCAAAATTGTATAATTATATAACTCGCTCTAGTAAAACAAAGCGCAGTGTTGAGTTTTGCCACAACACGCAATGTTTTGCATTCGGCGGAAAGTACGGAATGTCATGATCTATTATTAAGTACTTTGTATTTGCTAGGATGTCTAAATGCAGATTCAATTATTTAATATATTGTAATCGTAAATAGATCATTGCCACGTCGTCGAGTTGTGTACCGTGTAGTCGATAGTCGATAGGTTCAAATTTACGAAGACTATTCATATTTAAAACGAGAGTCCCCAGCTGCTGCTGTTGTTCTAATTATACGAGCATAGTGCTACCTGACTAGTGGTAACTGGTCACCATCATTCATCTCGTTACATGACATCGAACCGGAACACATCATCAAAGGTCGGAGTCGGAGGATTAGCCTCCTACCACTAAATTACTGGATTACCCTCTTACGAGACGCTACCCAGCAGCGGAGGGAAATTGTATTCTACCACGTCCTCTCACAAGAGACGTCTGTATCCAGCAATGGGTGAGTGAGTACGGCTAAAGCGACGAACCGACATACTGTTTCAAGTTACAGAGTAAGTGGACATTGGTACATCTACGTCTACCCACAAAAATAAAGAGTATACTTCATCAATAGTTAAATAAATATCATTATTTTTTTAACTCCGTGTAAACTTATTGCTTTCTAAATTTTCATCTTATCTTTATCTTTATGAGTACAAATACATTGTTATAGTTTTACTCTTTGCTAAGATTGAATATCAAAGTGAATTCTAAAGTTCTTTGTGAGTTCGATTTCAATTTGGAAGAATGATTATATTAAATTAATTGTCATTTCCTTACTTCGGTGAGACAAAGCACGGCGTTAAGCTCTGCTATTTAACGGCGATCAGTCATGATGATAAGCATCGGCGTCAAGACAGAATTTTAAGGCAAAGACAAAAAGTGATTCGTACAAATTTTATTTTCAATTCAAAATGAATATATCCCATCTTACGCCATTTAAAACTATGCTTACAAAATTTTATTTACGACATTCAAAAGAATTTCTACTTATTTTCGTTATATCTCAGAATCTAAGAACATGAATGTAATATTTATTAACGGAGGCGAGGCGGAACTCGCAAGCTGGGGGCGGCTTCGTATTATTTATAACCGTTTGGCCGCTACTAAAGAACGCCTATACTTTCTTTCCATTAATGTTTTCATGTCGATTCCCAAATAAAACATATTGTATTGTGATGTTACAAAAATATTAAAACAAATTATTTAAACGAAAATAAATAATTATCAAACCAAAAAAAATGTGACATGAAATATAAAAGTTTTGGAATTTATTAATTTTAAACATTAGTTTCAAAAATGTCATACAAATATTTTATATGTCAAATATTAGTAGTATGTAAAACATTATAATTGATATTAGTACTTGAAGTAAAAAAATTCGACCCCTTTTACGAAATATACGGAGGAAGGAGTATTAAAATTGGGCTTAATAAGAAACTTAAGTTTAAATTTTGAACGTTAAATAATTTTCCACTGGTTCACTAAGACAAGAAATGCCCTAGACCTGAGACGAGCTGGCGCGGAACTATGTATATATATATATATATATATATATATATATATATATATATATATATATATATATATATATATTATTACGTTCCATATAAGGAGTCTGTATATGAAATTTTATATTTGGTCAATATTAAAAAAGTATAGTGTTCATATTATGTCGGCTAATCTATGTATGTATATTTCATTCATTTTTTTCTTTATTTTTTCATTTATAATTCCTAAGGTATATTATGCCTTACGATTTTTAAATATTTATGTTCTATTGTCTGTACTATTGTCGGCATTATGAGTTATGACTCAACCTGGGGCATATGTCGGCGCTTGTAATAAGGAACGTCGACTGAATGTGAGGCAACACTGCCTCTAGCTTGGCCTGTACTTTATAGGTAACTAGATTTTTATTGCATATATATATATATATATATATATATATATATATATATATATATATATATATATATATATATATATATATAATTTATAATAAATTTTCTAACAAACTTTATTGTTATTCGTCTCACGTGTGTAGATAACATGACAAAGTGTACCTAGTGGTTAGTATTAGTAATTCATATTACTATAGTAAGAATTTTTAAACTTTCGAATTAAATAATTTAAATTAAAACATTTTACAAACGATGTACCAACAACTACAGCGTATACATTAAATATAACCAACTGCACCACGATGACGTTAAATTATGTTTTTATATATTTTAACAGTAGCTGTGTACATATATTTCTATATAAAACCGCAAAAATATATTTATGAAAATACATTCTATTTTAAATGAAAAATTCGATTAATCGCTCAGAAACAGAGCGTGGCTCCCTCGATCAGGTGAAATGTGGCTGTCAGATACACTGCCGCTGAGGGTTGGCATAATAATATATCGATTGGAATGATATATTGGCAATATAGAATACAAAATATTTAAGCGTAAGCAAGATATATTTAAACCAAAATTATAATTTGAAATTGACTATTTAAATGATCTTAGAATAATGATACATATATACATACAAAAATATTGTGCAATTCTGAGACTTAAACAAATGTAACAAATTTAATCCCTCTTACAATGAACTAGAATAAAAAAAAAGAGGATGTATATTATTTTGTTATTACGAAAAGTAGCGTAATCTTAATTCATCGGCTGCACAAAGAAATAAGCTTTATGATTATCTTTTTGTAAGTGAATAAGTAAACTTGAACAAGAGATGAAGGGGGCAACCTGATATATCTCTAACGTTTTTCTATCTGATTATTCAATACATAATAAGGACAAAAAACATATCAGCACATTATTTAATAGGTTTTAATATTATTTTTTCAGATTTACATATAGCAATAGCTCATAAGGCGTATTGCTGCCGGTAACAGGGTTAACGGTGCTCTGGCTGCATTGATGCGACGGCAAGACGTCAGCGTACCTGCACGTCTTGCCGTTCACAATGCAATCCTGATACTGACGTTGTTATGCGGCAGCGAAACGTGGGTGTATCAAAAGAAGAATAAAAGAAAGATGAATGCTGTACAGATGCGATCTCTTCAACGGATATGCGGAGTCAGTTTAGCTGACCGTATATACAACGAGGAGATGCGCAGAATGGCAGGCATAAGCGTGAATGTCATAGTAAGAATGAAGAAGAACGTGCTCAGGTGGTTTGGGCAGGTTGAGAGAATGAGTGATGAAAGAATGGTAAGAAAGATTTATGAACCCAAGGTGAGTGGTACTGGAGGTCAGGGCAGAGCTCGGTTGACCTTCGAAAACACAGTATCGAAGACACTGAAGGAATCTCACGTAAAAAGCATGAGGACCCCCCGAAGGGCATGTATGAAGAGGATAATGACTGAGGCGAAAGAGGTATGCAGGGACCGCTATCCCGCAAGGGATAAAGCGTGAAGCGGAAAACTTTTCAAAATAGTTTCATTTAAAATGTGTGAAAATCACGAAAGTCAAAGATCTTGTTATATTTGTATTTCTTAGAATGAGAATAGAATTCACGAACACGTTTTTTACGATCATGCTATAGAATACCGCCATGGTAGAGTGGAGTACTCCGCCTTTGTATTTTTTTTACAGAAATCAATGAATTATTGGTACATAAAAAACATTATCAACCCTAGTGCAGTCGTCGAGTGACGTCGATCAAGTGCCCTCGCGATAACCTATAGATATATCACCAACCCCTTCCCGTCGTGAAGCCCTTAACATCTTGTTCGAGCAAAACATTATAAGTCTAATATTGTTATTATTGTTAACGATGCCTTTTGCAACGTCATAGGATATTTCCTTTTTTTGGCAGAGAACAACAAAGAGAACTTTAGTTGCAGTTCCTTCTTTAATAACTTTTACAGGACTTATGCTATTAATTTAATATCGTAATATAAGTTTTTAAGAATATTTATGTTTAAATGTTCAATTTTAAGTGCCCAGGTCGAATTTAACTCAAAATATGTACGTTTTAAATTTTCATTAAAAATATTAATTTGTATCTGATAATCATAGTAGATATTACTAGATAGGTTCATCTTAAATCTACTTTCTATAGTGATTTACGTGTCCATAGCGCCTGAACAAACTTAGAGGCACGTTGAATTGACGCCACTTTCCCCACTTTTCCTTTCACTATACGGAATAAGTTAGGAAAACATTTTCGCCGACGTCGCTGTACCCTCGTGTAATCCTCTACCTGCAGAGATATACCGAGCTTACCCCGAGCACCCACTATCATCCATACCTACTATATACTAAATAATACAAAATAACTATATCACGAACAATTAGCATTCGTAAATAAACTTTAATTCAAGTAATATAAGATTGGATTTAAAATGAAAGTAAACGGTAGATGTTACCTTTTATGGTAAGACTTCATCCCCCCACCAAGCGGCTGTCGCGCCCTGCTTCATGCATTTAAATTGCTTCATTACAGAACTAGACGCTGGAGCGTAGGGTTGTCTATTGGGAAAATGGAGTTTACGACTCAGTTTCGAGTAAAAGTTTTTTTCCAAGAAATAACAGTGGCTTAACATCTTGTAAAATACAAAACACGCTCTGTATCTCTTGAATAATATTTTATCATGAAAATTCTTGTTTTGAGAAATGTAAAGTTAGGCAATTGTTTTTTGTAGGGTACACGTTCTTGTTATATTTCCATTGACGGGTACAGTCTAATACCAATAAATATTAATGATAAAGACACATCTTAGCAGAAATGTCTAACGAGCTGGTGGTAGCTTCTACTAGGACTGACAATACTGACAACAAAAACTTTTACATTAATTGTTTACATAAAAAAAAATACTTTAATAAATTATCTTTTATTATTGTCATATGTGATACACTAAAAATATATACATGTATAGGAATACATTTTAAAAATTAAAACGATTCCAACATATGCCTGTTTTATTTCCATCTCTAACGAACTTAATACACGTTAAAATATTGAAAATGATATTATTCATTAAAAATAATAATTTGCGCCACCCCTACATGGATGAGGGCGGCCGGTATCTGCGATCATTAGTCTCCGAGTGGCCGGAGCTGCAGACGAAATTTTGCATGCTACTGTCTCCGCTAAGTAACCCGACTAATGACTTTGATAACTCAGCGGATTTGAACTCATTTGATACTAGGAAATGTTCAAGGTTAATTTTATATGTATGTCAAGCTTGACACGTAGTTTACTACTAGATTATAACGCGTACCTAGTGCGAATAGTTGCGGCGGCGGTTTTCGTCGTAATTTCATTACATATATTTCATGATTATCACAGAAAAAATGATAATTTTTCTTAGTATATTAATATATTAATTTTAGCTGGCATGGAGTGTCTTTAAAATAATTTGGTTGTGAATAATGAACTTACTCACAATAAATGAAAAAAATATATATAAATGAACAAAATATATATTTATTTAATAATGTATACGTGAAACAAATAACAATTGAGGCCGGTCGTGGCGCAGTGTGACAGCGTCTGCCTGTAAACGTGATCGGTTGTGGGTTCGATTCCTACTCGAGGGAGTGGTTTTATTATATTATTTTCACTTCCTCGCTCTGGTAAAGACAAAGATCGGCGTTGAGTTCCACTATTCATCACGCAACGTCTCGAATTCGGTGGAAAGTGAAGTACGGAGTGTATTGACACTAGGTACTTTCTGTCTACCCTGCTATGCGGGATAAAAGCATGAAGCTAAAAAAAATCTTTGTATTCCTTTTAACGAAAATTATGTAAACAGAGGAGTATAAAATTTGCAGAATGTTAATATTTTTAAAAAGCAATGCATAAAAATATATGAAATTAATTTATTTCATAAATAATTGTAACATACACTACCACGACTCTGAGTGTTATAAACTGAGTTTGACATAAAAGTTTATTTAAAGTTTACTAAGGCAACGCGTTGTTAACGCGTCAACGGTACATTTATTTCTTATTTAATCTGCCAAAGAACTTCATATTCATTGATGAATATTTTTAAAGAACAAAGCTCGGCTATATGTAAGGATCACCCTCAGTCTTAAATCACATACTTATAAGTATTTTTATCAACTTAAACTTAAAATAAGCAAAATATTATATTTATGATCATGAGTTAAATATTTTCAATTTAACAGTATGTTTATTAAACGGTAAAATTATGAAAGAATTAGCGCCTTTAAAACATTTTATGAAAAATAATTAACAAATTATTTCACGACGTACAAATGTAAGTAAATACTTACGTTAATTAAATTACAATTTAAGCATCATAATAATAATTTAAAGATTTGTCAATAACACTTTAGATATTTATTAGTAATAATTTAAAATAAGAATTCAAAACAAACAAGAAAAAACCTTTTATATAACAATTTTACTTCTCTATTCATCCAAACATCCGATTCCTACTAAATCCAATTTTTTTACAAAAGCCAATTAAATTATACAACAGCACGCCCATTTTAGCACGCAGATGTGGCCGTTTAATACCTCGAAATGTCAACAATTTGACTATTTTGCCGCCAATCCGCGCCAATGTTGCCACAATGAAAAATTCACGTATCAATGACCAACTTATACATCCAATCAGCAAAGGTGTCACATTACGAACCTCCTTTGTGAGAATCATAGATATGTTTACAAACAAAATAGGGGCTTGTCATAATCTGTTTTTGGATGCGCCTTTTCTACTTTTCGGTCTGCCAACTTTTACGCGAACTGTTTTTTTAGCGGCTTAGCAAAGGTATAGATTTCGACGCCTCTTTGTTGGTTTATTCACATTGTATGAAAGGTGTTTCACAATAAGGGTAAGGTAAATCCGCAGTGCGAATAATTCCCTTGTACGTGTGGTCCTTTCAATCCGACAGTTGACATTTTTAAGGACTTCTATAGGCTTCTATATAAAATTGCTTGCAAAAGCGGCTTTCTTTAGTGTAATTGTATCTAAATACGATCTCTTTCCTTTTCCTGGTTCTCAGAAACCGCAAGTGTTTAAGAAAGTGAATTTAATATTGTGGTTATTTCTACGATCTGTTGCACACGAAATTTATTAAATGTCTCAATAACTATCATTATTTATTGATTTAAATATTATTTTTTTAATATTCGATTTGTAACATGGCAAAGCAAAATATCACAGATCTATAACTATTAGGTATACAAGTCATATATTAATGGAATTTGGAATGATATTATTATCATAAGTGATATGATAACATAAATAAGAAACATAAAAATGTAAAAAAAGAAAACCCACGAAAGAGATACCTAACATAACAAAACTTCATCCAACAATTACATTATAACGCGAAAGCTCAAGCGTCAAATGCCTACCTTTTGCAGATTTCTTTGTAACACTAATGATTGCTTTTTTACCACCTTAAGTTGTTGGCCATACGAGTGATAATAACATAGCAACTAATATGACGCTTGTTCATACTCTTGGGCGAAGCAGCCAAGCATGAACGCTTGCTCGGGACATCAGGGGTCCGTCGGTGTGTTTTTTCCTTAATCCAACCGGGATTAGTTGAAGCCCTTTTGAGTGGCAGCCGACGTCAGAGCCACGTCTGGCGAGATTTTGTGCATCATACATGCCCTTGGGCATGCAATTTTTTTAAGGCTTAGTTTTGTACGCTCCGAGCTTTGTTTAATATTGTTGTCGTCTTTAAAATAAGTAAAAGTACATTAAAATCATCAGCATGTTGTAAAAGAATGTTGACGTGAATTATTACAGAAGTAGACACTACAGTGAGTTAAATTAATATAATATTTTTGAATTATATTATTTCTTATAATAATAGTATTATTCTTTCACTCTTATAATAATTATATTATTTATGTTATAATAATTCTCACAAGTGCATGTAATGTAGAAGAAAGAAGAAGAAGAAAGAAAGTTGAATGCAGTAGAGATGAAATCTCTTCGTCGGATATGCGGAGTCAGTTTAGCTGACCGTATGGATGGTGTAAGCGCGAATATCACAGTAAGAATGAAGAAGAACGTGCTCAGGTGGTTTGGGCACGTTGAAAGAATGTGCCGTGCTCTCCGACTACCCCGCCAGGGATAAAGCGTGAAGCTAAAAAAATGTAATGTAGTAGACTAACACTACGAAAAGTGAATTCTTTATCACTTAAGATAAATATATTAACATATGTAGATTTTTGAGTCAGTCACAGTAATAGTTTGTATTTTAAATGAAACTACATACATATTAACCGAATTCCTCGTATATGCTTAGGTATTCGATAATATATTTTAGAAAACTCGACGTATTCACGAATAATAATAGGTTAATACGATTGATAATTTTAAAGTAGTAACATTTAAAATTAGTAACTTTCCCGAAAGCCGAGTATCTTATTTATTTGCACTTAACTGTATACATTGCTTTGGTGTTTAAGGTAAGCTAAGCCTACACAACTTCTCTGAAACAATAAGGTAAAATGAAAGATGGAATTTCCAGTCACGATATCCTTACATATGTATGTACCAAAGCCTTTTGTCACAAGCTTTTTTATATTCACGTACAGTTTTATATGTACATTTTAAAATAGTATGAACTGGCTACCGCATTCAAAGCTCTAGCACTAACCACTAAGCTATTAAATCGTGTGTAACAATGTCGAGGTGACCTTGTTCAATAAGGAGGACTCGTCAAGGCGCTCGTTCTCACGCGCTACCCGTGTTGCCTAACGCTGATGAGGATTACTCGTGACAAGCCAGAGGGCTGCCAGTTGGGAAAAATCATTTTTTATGTCACATATCTTTCTTTTATTATTTATAGATTGTTTAATTAATTGTATTTAAAAAGAATATTGAAAATAACTCTGCAGCTAAAGTTATATGAATAATTTGGGACCGCGTCAGTTGAATATATAATTTTATCATTTAAAAATATTTTCTTTATATTAACATCATCATGATTAGATGGAAGAGAACCCCTGATGGCCGTCTCCATAGCACACCAATAGGAACACAATCCCACAACTTTGTATATGTTTTAAAATTATTCATTAATTGATGAACATTGACGTCGAACGTTAAAGCAATTAGTATTCAAGCCTTATTTATATAAAAGCTTTATTTAAATTTACAATTCTGTTATCGCCTTTTGTTTACAGGTTTTTAATAGCATTGATAGCCCTGAATGAGCTGTCAGTTGCAATAGACAGTGACAATTTATTCAGACTACCTGCGCGCGCGCCTTAATCCGAGTGACATACGAGATGGTTCATAGATCAAATTTATATAGACGATTAAGCTATCAAATACTATAATTATTTTGTTAAACGTCGTAATGGTATCGATTACTTCATGCTGTATAATATTTTTTAAATTTATCTTTCGAATCTGTAATCCTATCAATGCCTACATACATTTTTAACATCGTCACAATCGCACAAATCTACCAATTTAATAATTTTGATGAGATTTATAAAGTAGATATATAAATAAACTGTAACTTAATTTATGTAACAAAAAACAGTAAAAAAATTGAATAATAAATTTCAAAATATAGTATTAGTACACTCGTTTCTAAGGATCAACTTGTAATTTTACTCTAAAAACTCTTACTAATAGCGATTACATTATATGAAAATATTATGAAAAATATTGTTATTTTAATTTCATAAAAATATTGATAAACATTATATGTTTTACAATAAATTGTTTATGTATCAACCTGGGCTTTAATGCTTAGTTCACCTAAAGCTGATAATAAAATGTATATTTTATAATCAACAATATGAAGGAATTGAATAATGAAAATATCCTAGATTATAAATAAAATGTTAATTTATACACATAAAAAACACATTTACATAAACGTTTTAAATTTTAACTGTTTATGAAAAGTTTAAAAAATATATGAGCAATACCATTTAGGTTACTTACCGTACAACATTTTGACAGATACAACGTTCGTGCTGGTTCAAGTCAGAACAAATAATCGTCTGTCAGAAGTTATATTTTGTCAACTGCTGTTCGTTTGCTAAGTGATTTCGACATGAAATTCTTTTACAAACTGTAATATCTAATAACTGTAATATTTTAGACTTCATATTTTGGTACTCACTTAAACCTCACGGGATCACTTCCTCAACTGCCGAGATGAAAGATATTCAAGCGAAATGTCTCTAACCCTCTGCCTACATCAGTAAATAAAAAAAATTATTTAATAAAAAAAAATATACCTTTTAATTGAGAGAATATTATTTTAAAGTTGATTAAATAATGTTTAATCTTTGACCGATGTGACAGCGCTTGCGCCGATAAAAGCATTTATTGGTACGTATTGATCTCTTAGTGGATTTACTTCACATACCAAAGTATTAAACACGCCCGGTCTAATATGTCTACAATAAGTTAATCTTTGTACATTTTTCTCACGCTTATACGTTTATTAGATTGACATGTTATAATAAAAATATTGCAATGTTAATCCAATCGCAATTGCTTATTTTATTTTTATTTTAAAATGCATATCCTGCTTTTGTTATTGCTAATAAAATAAGTAGTTATTTATTTTGTCACGATTCTAGTCGATTTGTTATAGTTGAACGAAACATATAATTATCATAAAGGTTTTATATTATATTAATTAAATAAATAAATAAGATTAAGTCAAGCAATATTTTAAAAGAAGTCAAATTAGCTTTTTGCACTCTCTATATAAGATGTGCCTAGTGTGTTTAGTTTCATTCTGACACAATCACAAAGTATTTGCTTATATATATATATATATATATATATATATATATATATATATATATATATATATATATATATACATATATATATATATGTTCACTTTTCATAAAAACACACTGTTCCTAGAAACAGTTGTAATAGTTGCACGAAACTTAAAATTATCATATAGCTTTTTTTTATATTAACTAAATAAATAAAATTAATCCTTTATTTGTTGCGAAAATGGCCATATAGACGATTACATTGATAATTTACTTAATAAAAAAAGTAGTATGCGTGAAAAATAAGTGAATTATTGGATTGTCTGTCCTTTTTTTAATTTTAAATGATTTATTCATTAATTCAAAATTATAAATTTTCATGGAAGCATGTATCAAAAAAATTAAAAATATAAATTTTAAAGTTTTTAAAGTAATATGAACTTTAATACTCATATAGTTATTTTATATCTTCATTTACATACAGTGCGTTATTAAATTAAATAACACATTAATTGTGCTGGGATCATACAAGAAACATCCAAATGTAAACCGGAAGGTTTAACAATGGCGCGTAATGATAGTGCGATTCAACTCCAACAAGACAGATTAGAATTTTCTATCTAGAACGAGCGCTTTATGAATCAACACACAGTTAAATAACCGCTGCGTTTTTTACAAATCGCTACATAATAATTTATACAATATAAATATATAAAATATATTTTTAAGTATATTTAATTATATTATACAAATTAAATTTTATTTCCGACATCCTGTTGTTCATTTTCCGTTTCGGCATATGCCTGACTTTGAGTCTGATTACTTAAATATAGATGACCAATAACATATAAGTGACATTATCATATGCACATCAAAACGTATTGTCACGTTACACCCTCACTACTTGACGTCCTTATTTCCTACATCTTTACTAAAATTCTTTCATTTTTTATTTCATAAACAGTATTCGAAAACGCGACGTTTAATGTAAAGTGACTAGGTACCTTAATTTCAAACAACTAAGAAGATGACAATCGCAAGCGGACGCAAGGCTTATAACGTGATGCTTCGCGACATAATCGCGTTTTTGTATTTAAATTCTAACCATTTGAATACAATGTGGCTACCGAGATCGATCCTTAGACAATAATGGGATGGGCGAGACAAATATGACTGGACAAGGATATTTCTTATATCTTTACGTCTCATATTTCTCCGTTCTTTACCTTCTTGTTGCCAAATTATACACATAATAATATAATATAGGTATATAATACTGCTTTACTTTTTGCGCTTAAAGAATAAAACATCTTTTAATTACTTTTTTTATTTTTATCAAAGGTCTTCTTAGCTACATAACTTACTTAATTTGATGTCTGTAAAAATTATAATTAGTAATAAATTCACTGTTAAATACGACGAAAACTACAAAAGAACGTTTATAAGGTTTTATTATATGTAAATTTTTTCAGAGCTATACAAAACATTCGAAATACGTAAAAGATTGTGGATATCAAATGCAATCTCATTACAACGATAGGACAGACCGATATTATCTTAATAAGTATTCATTTGTGACAACAAACAACAATGTCCTTCGTTCTTCTACAAAAACTCAACAAAAACTACGAAATGAGCTTAAAATACGACCTCACACATTTTAAGGGTGGTTTCCCGAAAACCGCGGGGTTTCGATGAAAAAATACATTTGAATACAGTAGCCCAGGTGGGTTCTGACGTTTAATTTTTATTTTTACTTTTTTAAAAGCGAAGGTGTCACAGATCTTTATCAAACGGACGGGATTTAACGATGTCGTAAGGCGCAGTGCTGTCAACTTATGTTTTTTCCTTTTTTCTCGTCAAGCCCGTGTCACATTGAATTAGGTAAATCCTTTAAGCTTAGAACTGAGCTGTATAGGTGCCTGACTGAGCAAGGACGTGTCTTACGGTACACTCGTACCCGAGGCGTTGGCGTCTGATTTGAGACAAAAACTAGCGCTAACAATATGATTTTAAATATTTATTTACATTTGCTTGTAATTCAAGTTATTGTAATGTGAAACCTTTATAACACTAAAATATATTTTCTAGTAGGTACAGAGGATGCATACGGACAAAAGTGAAGAATAAAATTATATACAAGTGTTCTGCCACAACTAAAAACACCTATAAATTATTAGACTAACTAGTAAAAAGAATTCACTAATATTTTTTTAGGCTTCACTCTTTTAGCCCGCATAACTGGGTAAACAGAAAGTACCTAATGTCAAAGTCACTCCGTACTTCGCTTTCCACCAAATTCGAGACATTGCTTGTTTAGTGGTGGAGCTCAACCCCGCTCTATGTCCTATTAGAGCGAGGAAGTGAAAATAATTTAAATATAATCACTCCCCCGAGTGATGATCGAACCCACAACCGATCGCATTTAAAGTCAGACTCTATCCCATTGCGCAACGACTGGCCTCAATACTATTTGTAATATAAAATATATAATTAATATCACTTCAACAAAACAATTTATACAATTATACATAAACCAGTAGTAATTTATATAATATTACGGTCCAAAATTGTACTGAATATAAATTCTTGTATTAAAAATATATCAGAATGATGAATCGGTACAACCAAAAGCACCCGCACTGTTTGGCCAAGCATTTGTCAGTGTAAACAAGCAATTAAACATTCAAGCTGTAGACGAACCCCAACGAATGACAAAAGGACATTTAATTCAACTGATTCTATAACAAATTACGCTATAAAAAACGTAACTACAGTGGATTGTACTGTATGGAGTATATTTATTATGAGTTTATATCATATATTTTAATATTTATAGACTTATAATAAAAATCATCAGACCATAGTAAGGCAGTGGAGTGAAAATAGTGCTGACACTCTTAAATTCCTTCAGATAACTCTCTGTAGCAGACACAGGAAAAACTGTGAAACTGAAAACAATAAAAATAATAGTATCATACTGAGTTATAATGTATTATCAAATTCGATATAGAACTTTAAGCTTACAGAGTCCATATTCAGCAACAGACTTTACGTAATATAATACTTAATAAACATTGATTAATAATTAATTGTGTTTCTAGATATATGTAATATAGTATATATTTTATAATTATATCCCAACACTATATAATCTTATAAATTTTAAACAATCTGAATAAGATTGCTTTCTCGTTTTCTTTTGTCTAGAGCAAATTGAACGAAGTTAATACTTTGCTGTATATATTCAGAATGGCTATATATCTTATTTTTATTCGTATTTCTATATAAATACAAACTTTACCTTAATCCTACAGCCCTCGCAGCTCCCTACTGTCTAGTTTGCAAATGATATTTATTTTATCACCGAACTGTTACACGTTAAAATTGTCATTTAATTCGCAAAATCCCTCCGCGTCGAGTGCGTGTGTAAACATACGGTTGTTAATCTCAAACTTTCTCGTAGTATTTTATTCAACTCATTTACTTATTTAAAAATATCATAAAATAACAATAGTTTAAATTTTCTTATTATTTAAAATATTATTATCTTATTTTACAGTCGAATAATCAGAGTATAGTAAAAAACTAAAAAATCTGTAAAATAAAAAATAAATTAAGGGTTACTTTTAATTAAATAACATATCTTCTATATTATAATATATTACATAAAAACTCAAAACACACTAAACCCTGCATTTTTTAACACAATTCTATATTTTTACAGAACCATTGATGATAATTCATCCATTACAGACTTGCATCCCATAGTGACCACGATCTTCAGTCATAAAAAAACCAGTCACCAGAGGAGGAGATCAGAGGAATGTTCATTTTAGAATTAAAAGATTCACTGTTTACCACGCATTTAGCGAGACAGTTCATTTAAATAAAAAATATATAATAACGAGTACAGTGAGAGAATGTGTCTGTATATCTCATGAATGGGGAGATCGGACACCAACTGTTGGTCGACACAAGCGACTTTATAAACGCTCGCGCGGTAGAACCACAGATGTGTATGATGAATGATTAGATTTGCCGAGATTAGGGCTAAGGGCAAGTGTTGAATGATTACTAGGACCTCTGGGATTGGGTTTGAATTTTTTGTATCATATGAGGTACGTAAATACAAAGATGCTACAGTTAGATAATGTTTTATTTTTTTTAAAATTATAGCTGATTTATAATTTTTGTTATTATTTTGACGTCTTTAAAACTACTAAAACTAACGTTAAACTAAAATTGAAAAAAAATAGTAAGAAAACCAGAAAAGTTCGATATTATTGTCGTGCTAGTAGGTATCTAGAAAAATATATGTTTAAAAATATTAGTTTTCCTTAAAAAAATCATTTTAAGTAATGTATATGTTTTACGTTTTTCCATTCGTACTCATAACTTTAAAAGGTAATGTTTGAACTAACGGCTTTCAACAGAATGGTTATCCATTATTCGCTACCTCTTGTAATCTTGCTTGCAATAAATAAGTCATTGCTATATTTTTAACATAGTTATATTTATAAGTTTCAAAGAACATAGAAGTTTAAGCAAATTTATAATTAGCATAAATATTTATTACTTATTTAATATAATTATTTTCACGTAAGAAAAATTTAGCTACCATTTGTCAATAAACGTAATACATATGAACAAATTTACAAAACTATCTGTCACAAACAATTCAAGCTGCATTGTTATAACAATAAAAGTTTCCGATTTACACGTTCAAAGTAAAAAGTTCAAATTATAGGGGCACTAACCCTTCATAGTAAAAAGACCCGTCCCATCAAAATAGTCGGCGTTAAAAAGACACCCCATTGTGAAAGTATGGCTTCTTAACCCTTGACTAAATGAGTACTATTTGGAAGCCAAAATTATATTTGTAATAGATTGTCGTTTTTATATTCTGACGGATTGAAGGGAGTGAATATGAAAGTGTGTATATTTTATTCTTTAAATGTATTTTTAAAAGATGTGTGATTTTATAGCAAGTGTAGATATTTATACAGAAGTAGATATTTATTTATTTTCTAAGTCTTGTCGTGATATTTATTTATTTTCTAAGTAAGGTTGACTCTAACTATCCCACATTGCAGGGTAGTTTATATTTTTCCGCCCAATATCGAAACGTTGCGAATTGAGTGGCAGAACTCGCCGCCGCGCTTTGCCTTACCAGAGCGAAGAAATGATAATAATTTAAATATAATCATTCCCTCTTGAGGAAATCGAACCCATAACTGACCGCGTTTATAGTTAGACACTTTCCCACTGCGCCACGACCGGCCTCGTTATAATATTAAATTGTTACACTATTATAGTGTTATATATTTTTATATCATCCTATCAATATTTCGAACAGCATAAGGAATAATCAATTATAGAGGAAGACTATCTGTTTAATTAATATAACAATGAAACTACACTCTGTTAAAAGAAACCTGATATAGTGAGCCGTATAAAATAAATCACTGAAACATATAAATAGTCGGACAGATTACAAAACGTGATAGACTGATAAAAGAACTGACACTTCCACTGACATTTATTACCGTATTTAAAACCAGTTAATCAAGACGTAGGTGACATTGAAAATACCAAAAACGATATGCATCTCAGATAGACCATAAAAATTATTATTTTTTTAATATTGTTTTACCCATTGATAAATGTTTCCGTTGTCTTCATTCTTATATATTTATATACTTATATGTAAGAAAAATGTTTTAATGTATTTATTATACCAAGTACTATGTTTTATTATAATAATTACAGCAATAACCGTGAAATACAACATAGATTTCGACATAATTTACTGTAGATAGACCCGATCCTAATTACGATTCACTCCAGTAAGAATACGCTCCGGATATTGAAAAATTATCTATCCACTACGCAATATTTATGAACCTTTTTTATTTTACTTGCGCTCGTTATTAAACCATGTATTACTTTATATAGACGTCCAATTTAATATGACTTATGTATTAAGACATCAAAAATTCTAAAGTTAACGACGAATTATTCGTTAAAAAATATTGTAACTAAATGCTTCATAATGGAGAAACTTAAAAGCTATGCCTTTTTGTCAATATAATATTATTTAACAGGTCAACATAAATTGGTGATCTAAGAAGAACAAGAAATAAAGAAGACAAAGAACAGTAACCATAATAAGATTGTTTATAAAACAATCAAATATAACTTTAAAAATATTGATATGTTAGAAGAAATGTAAATAAAGAAATAACTTGCTAAAAGTAAATACGTATAAGAAATACAGATCAGACAAATACGTGGACGTTGAGACTAAAGACACAATGTCTAGAATTCGAGCGGAAAGTGGCGACCGGAGTGTCTTGTTATATACAATAAATATATATATATATATATATATATATACATATATATATATATATATATATATATATATATATATATATATATATATATATATATATATATATATATATATATCAACTTGACTTGCGATGCGATATAAAATGTGAAACTGAGTTTTAAAATTAAATATATTTTCGCGATTACTATATTCGTGCCCTCAAAATAAAAGCACGAGCGAATTAAAAGCTCCTAACATATAAATTACATGAGTTTAACTGACCATACAAAACAAAGTAATGTTAACTCGATCAGACCAGTTGTATGAAACAGTAACAGTTGGCGGCAATGTTCCAACCGCCCTCCAGGGTGTGCTCAGTTGGAAGACACGGCCGTATGGCGATGCTATACGATTATGGTTATCAACTATTAATTTTTGGGGAATTACAACCCTTGTTTTGTGTTTTGTCACCTCTGTTGCATTTTAGGTTAGGGATAGTAATATGAAATATCGTCGTCTTCGTCATGTTATGAGGCCATTGGAATGCAATGAAACGTGATTGACGGTGGGTTCGATTCCGACTCTGGGGAATTCGGACGGAAAACGGCTAACGGAGGGCTTGGACATTAGGTTCACTCTGATTAATATGTTATACGGAAGCTGTGTTAGTGGTAGCTTTCTGATAAGCATAAAATAAACGTATTGATAGCAAATACGAAAATATGTAAGAATCTTTCACAAGGTTTATGGTATTATTATAATTATAATTTAAATACTATGTTTGACGCGATAACACCGTGTGTACGTACAATTTATGTTTATTTTGTTATTTATTTATATTACATATGTTTCTTTCTTTTGTTATTTATTTATATCACGTGTTCAATATATTCTTCTATTCCATTCTTCATCGATTATTATACTCGTTCTAATTTAAAGACAGTACTTAAACAAAAACGCAATCCCAAAAATGTACGAAAAACCGGAAAAATCGTATCCAATCAATCGTAAGCATTCTCTTAATTAAACGAATCGTACCACCCCGACTGTTAAATATATTGAACTGGAATTCCAAAATTACCTTCAACCATCGACTCAGCTAGAATAATATTTACACTAACGAAGTCCCAAATTCGAACCCAGTTTCGGTCCCCTCGTGATTGGTGGAAAGATAAGACGGGGGTAGGGAGGTGTTATTGTTATGAAATCTGGCAGTATCGCGATAACGGCCGAAGGGTCCGGACGCCTGCAACATCGTTAGATAAGCTCTGATGCGACGCTCGAGGGAGATTTTATAAAGAATTGACTTTATGACGCGTATAAATCGAGGAGAGCTATTTAAATAAACTATTTATTTTTAGCTTGTACTTGTTGTTTCATTTTAGAATTATTATATAGTTTAGTATTAGATAAAATAATTTGATATATTCTTTTGCTATATTTATTTTTCATTTGTATTCTCTGCCTTTACTTTCATGACGATGAACAAATTTCAGAGTTTTGATATATAACATATATACATAAGAACCTTTAGTATTTAACATATAACCTTCAAACTTAATTGTTACTTTCTCGTCAATTTATGTATATGTTGTATTAATTTTACAAAATTGGAATTATTATAAATTTAAGATCTTACACTAGATTTCTTTAATTACTTTTACATCACTTAGTATGCTATATAAAAGGACGCTTAAATTATTATTCTATGTTTCAAATTAATATTATATATTTATCATAAATCTGATACTATCCCTTAAACACTCAATAAATAAATATCATGTTTTTATATTATTTTTTTTAAATACGTTATTATTTCTGGTATGTCCTTGACCCCAACACAAGCGATGCTAATGATATCCAGGTTTGTACTGCAAGCTTCATTACAGCCTCTGTCTAAGCGTCAATCAAATAGTACATACAAAAAATAATCAATGGTGGATTGATTAATGGTGTTCAATGACGCTTCATTGACAAAACTAGTTTCTTTAACGACGAAAGGTGATGAGCATAGAATAATTTTCCAGGGAACGATTTATCATAAATCTGTATTAAACCTTCAAAAGATGTGGGCCAATATGGTAATATCCTACCGTACATTTAGAACATTAACAATATCTCGCAAGAATTTATTAATTTAATAAAAACTAGTATGAACGTGTAATATGAATTTTAAGAGGTTTTATATTACATACTAATTCAACGCTAGTTTTTAAACGAAGTTTTGGAGAATATATATATATATATATATATATATATATATATATATATATATATATATATATAAGTAATAAAATTGTATATAATAAAATAACAAAATACACAAAATAAACATAATTTAATTTTACTACTCACTCCATATCACAAAAATTAAAGAGCCCACAAAGTTGTATAAACGTGTAGGTAATTTAGTTAACAATATTAAAACTAACCCGAGGGAGATCCTTATACTATAAATCTACAGAACATTAAAACACCGCCCATTAAGCGTAGGAATTGCCCTAAAATGCCTGAAACATGTGTCCAACGGCGACCTGTCATCAGGGTTGCCAACACAATAGCATAATGGTAGATTATAATTTTTTTTGTAGTTGGTAACACGGCGACAGACGCGCACTGCGGGACGCCACCACGCCTCCCCTTGTTGCCGATTTGTTTTGTACATCGCTCATTTTTAAAGGTTATTAAAAATTTGCAACATTATTGCACATATAGAGTCGTCTCTGAGAGACATTTCAGAAAATATGACAGCGGAAATAATGTCATAATACAAAAAGTTACAATTATATTCATTTTAAATTCTATTTTCAAGTCATATGAATAAAATACGGTTGAAAATATGTAACGATGCCGTTGCAGTAACTTCAGACATCAGTACAAAATGCTAAGAAATCACAAATAACCCCGAATGTATCTCAAAACACAAAAAGTATCTAAAGTATTCCATTACATTTATTTTAAACATATAATCTAGTGTTTTTGCTTATTACATAAAAATAAATCATTTTTTTCGTATAATCATTGACTCATTTGAGGCAAATAGGCGTAGAATGCGCACCGCACGGAGCTGTTCGAGGGCCATGTTTTGTGCAGTAATTAGGCTATTTATTGTAATAGCCTGTAATCCCTAATAATCGTAATTATAGTGAACAGGACACGCGGTAAAAATGATTAAAACTGCCGCCTTCATACTTTTTAAAAGAAAAGTTACAAAATGTTTCTTGTAATACATGCACCTAATTTTTTATTAACGTCTATGGATTCAGTTTTATTGGCTTGAGTTAAATAAAGACAATTCTTATATTTTAAGGTTTAATTCTTATATTTTTAATAAAAAAGAATTGATATCAGAATTCTTTAGCAGAAGCCCAATCGAGAAAATTTTCTTAAATGAATATGTATATTGTCGTTTCTCAAATCTGGTTGTCCAAGTGTGATGCTGGGTTCTACCTGGCTAGTTATGTATCTATATAATATATCAGTACGTAAAATATGGGAGTGATGAGTGAGTACGGAGTGATTTATCTCTTGATTTCATCAAAACTAAGATATGCAAACTTAGTAAATAGGCACTTCCAAACATACAAATAATCTTATGATATCAATAAATACTAAATTAAATTTAGGTTAATATATGACTCACTACTACTGGTTTCTATAAAGTCCACATGGTCATTTAATGGTTTGATATAATTACAATACTAAATATTATCTAATGTATTTGGTCATGTGAAATCATACATGTCTCAATTGATTGGCAAAATAATTAAACGGATTATAAAAATACTTTAGTTCGCAACAATATATCCTGATATAGCTCAGTACGAGCTACTACCAAACAGTAATGTAGTAACGTTCTGGTGTTCTTTTTGACACTAGGTACTTCTACCCTGCTAAGCGGTATAAAAGCGTGAAGCTAAAAAAAACATAAAATAACTTTCACATATTAAGAGATTTATAATAATGTATGTATTATAATATATATCGTATGCAGAGTTTGAATTGAATAATGAAGCAAAGATTTGGATGTTTTGAAAGTCATTTTTCATTTTAAATCTCATTTACATTTTTATATTCATAATTACATCTAACTCTACGACATAAATATGTAATAAGAGATAAATATTTTAATTTATTGTTATAACAAGAGTAGAGAAAGACAAGAAGCAAAAAGCCAATAACAAAACAACTGGCCTGATTAAACAAATCTTAAGACGCCTTTAACTTTATTTAATTTACACACGAATACATATTTATTATAAAAATTCGATCTTAATTCGGGGGAATAGTTATTTTTAATTTTTTTTTTTTCGGCTCTGCTAAATCAAAGCGCAGCGCTGAGTTCCGCCACGTAACTTACAATGCAGCTTAATTCGAACGAAAAATGGAAAACACTTAATTCTCTCTAACTACCCTGTTATGCAGGAAATAAAGGAAGCTATATAAATATATATAAACATATTCCAAAAAATAAACATGAATAAATTTTCATTTTCCCCAAAATAGACTAACGAAACTTGTGTACTAAATACTCGTAACAAATTGAAGAGCCCTCAACAAAATAAAATTATTCGCTAACACTCGAGTTTAGATATTTGTAACAGTGCAACAGTATAACAGTGTAACAGCTGGGCGCATCTCCGCACCATGCTGACAGCAATATGTTGCCCCCGCAGGGCATTGTACTATGATAGTGGAGTACAAATTTGTTCTTTACTAAGTTAACAGATCGCTTGAAGACTTGTTTTGAAATATTTTTTGTCCTCTAATAAAGCAAAAATAAAAAAAAAACGATAGACGATTTATTTACCTTTTATAAATCTATTTATAGGTATTTTTTTTGGCTTCACGTTTTAATTCCGCATAGTACAGTAGACAGTAAGTACCTGGTGTCAAGATACTCCTCCATACTCCACTTTCTGCCGCATTGGATACAATGCGTGTTAAGTACCGAAACTTAATGACGCACTTTATGTTACAAAAATGAGGAAATGAAAATTTTTAAAAATTACCTACGTATTTAAGAAACTTCATAAGCATTGAATACAACTAAAACTGAAAATTTCCAAGACTACAAGAGAACAAACATTATTTTATCTAACATGTTTATATGATTAATAGTAAAAAAATTGCCAATGTAAAATAATCTACAAGACCAAAGTCCAGTTCACTGAATTTATTTAACAACGTTCATTTATTCATTTTTCACTCAAGTTTTATAGAGTAGAGCAACGTGCATATAGCTCTGAGCCAAAATATTGTTAAGGGCCCTCGAGAGCACTCCAGAGTGTGCCGATAATTTTTATAGCACTTCAACAAATTGTTATAAAAGGATTATGATTTGGACTTTTATCTAATAATAGCTGACAAACGTACAATAAATAGGAAATATATTTCGAATATTTAACATAAAGTCTATATAACTTCAAGAGTATGCCACTTAAAGCAATTACAAATCTAGATAAAACTTATCTCTATAATACTTAAATATATACAAAATGTCATCTAATATGTTAATATACTGTAATGGCCATAATCACCAGTTAATAATAGCCTAATAATATACGTTAAATCATTTTAAGTAGTGCTACTAAGCACTACAATTTGTTGGATCTAGAAAATGCTTATAACTTAAATCATCAATGAAACATAAGCTTTTTCCCGCGAAGCCATAAAGTACCTAAAACATTCCCGCCACCATTTTCCGCTGGAAATCGAGACATTTTACGTAGAATGGCGGATCTTTACGCCATACCTTGTCTTACTAAAGCAGAGAAATCCAATTAGCAATTAATTAGTAAACTTGAGCATGTTGTGGCGCAGTAGAACAACGTCTGGCTGTAAATATGACTCTGGCATGTGAACCTGTAAGTTCGATTCCCACTTAGGGAAATGATTAAATTTTAAAATTAGTTTAATTTCTCTCTTCTGGCACGCAATATCTCGGTTTCGGGCGGAAATAAGGCAATGGAGATTCTTGATACTAAGTTGTCTCTGATTGCCCTGCTTTACGGGATAATGTGTGAAGCATCATCCCGTAAAGCAGGGCAATCAGAGACAACTCATTAGGTTTTTATCAGAAAAACTTAAACAAGAATTTCAATTAATTTACATATAGTTTTTCCGGGGCAGAGACCGAGCCGACGACTAAGCGATGACCATATATGAACTTACAGCCATTGGAACCAGTAAAAAGTAACTATTATACGTGCGACCCAACTGCGCTATAACGACGTCGTATAATCCAGGGATCAATGTATTTATTCACAATACAGTGTATTTGCTTAGAACTTTGTGAAAACGGATTGGCAAATATTTAAGCTATCATATCTCAATTTGCGATTCAAATCCTGAATAAATAACCCACCCCTAGTACTTTATTGAAATTTTTTACATCGTATGTAAAGAAGCATACATATATTAAAAAATGCTAAGTCATTACTTTTACTGAGTAATTAATATCAGTATTAATAAAAACACAAATTGGTATTAGAGGTTTATTTTTTAAACATAACTTTTTTTTTTAATTAATTAATTTTTTTTAGCTTCACGCTTTATCCCTGACGGGGTAGTTAGAGAGCTCAGAGTGCCAAATGCTGCATGCCTTTTTCGCCTCTTCCACAGTCATTAACCTCTTCATACACGCCATTCGAGAGGTCGTCATGCTTTTTACGTAACCTTCCTCCAGTATCATCGATACTGTGTTTTCGAAGGTCAGCTGAGGTCTCCCCCGACCTCTCTTAACATTCACCTTTGCTTCTTAAATTCTTCTTACCATTCTTTCATCACTCATCCTACCTGAGCACGTTCTTCTTTAATTAATTTCATTATATATACCATGAAAACATGTTTTTATAATTTCTATGTGAAATAATAGATTTCAGAAAATCCGAACGAATTTCCTAGTCTGGATTCCTTTTACTATAATTTCCAAAAGTCTGACAACTATATGGAAATCATTGACTTCTTACTAAAAGCATACGAATGAGGTAAAGTGCCAAGCAAAGAAAAAGCTAGCAACAAAAGTACCCTCCCATACAGAATACACATATTGTTAAGCTAACTCTGTATACCTCAAAAGATAACGCTAAAGCGTCAAGATGAAAATGTATTATACATCTAAGGGTTAAACAAAACATTATCTTCCTGCTCCATGCGTGCGTCAATCCCCAATGAATACGTAATCAGGTGCACATCGGCAGAGCGGCAAATGCGCCATCTATATGCGTGCCTGCGAGGGTCAACCGCTTAATATTTGCCTACATAGGTTACCCACTGAAACTGAACGTATAAATATAAATGTGAAATCTGAATTGTAATCGATTATCTTGTGGTTTGGAATTCTCATATTTTAAAGTCTATTAATAAATAATAATTATTTATTTACATTATTAAAATTAATTTAAGTTGGGCAACAACGCTAGAGCTGTTTCTTAAAATATATCTATTTATTATGTGATATAATTAACAAAAATGAATAGAAATAAATTATATCACAAGAATAAATTATTTCATAGATATAAAAAACATAACTTAAGTATATATTTTTTGTCATGTAATTGAGTCATCCCGCCCGCAAACAAAAAGCCAATAATTACTGTACCGACATTTTGACCACACTCACAAAAAATTGCGACAACAATAGAAATTCAATACTTACATCAAATAACTGTAATTTCCTTCAAATACAACCAAATTCGCTCCATAACAGAAAACTTAATCAGGACGTTGGGGCTTACATTTCTGTTTCCGATACGATATACTATAGCGTTTGAGCACAGATTATCCAATCAGTTAAGATAAAGGACACGCTTTTTTAGAAATGTCAACTTGATATGGATTTAAGCGCCAAAATTAGACAGATCCAAAATAGGTTTTAGTTCGATGAGATAAAGCTGACTATAGACTATCAAGTATAGATGAAAAATCTCTTATAAAGTTGGGTGTTCACTGGTTGTCGTGTGCAGGAGCGCCGCGTGGCGGCCACGTGAACAAGATTAGATGGTGCATTCACGTCGCGCGCACAAAACGCGGGGTGCGCGGGCGAAACGTCAATTGTGTGCGGCTTGGGGGAGAAAATTCGCTAAGCTAGGTTAGATTTAAATTATAAATGCGAAATACTACCGGTTCTATTTGCATATCCCACGGGTGCGTCTTGTTGTTAAAATTATGTCATACCTTATTTTTTATAATAATTTAAAAGAATACTTTATGCATTTAAAATACATACAATACATTTAAAAAAATAAAAATATTTTAATTTACTAAAATAAAATATATATATACATGTATACTTTATTAAAAAATATGTATTAAAGTATAACAAGCCCGATGCACATAGTGTTTAATATATAACAATAATTAAAAAGTTATAGTGAATTTTATATTTCGTATAACCAGACGCCCTCAATTTCCAACGCGGCGTAAAAAATAAATGATCAGTAAACAAAGTGAGGAGAGTAAACACACTTGCGCCCATCAGCTCGTGTTCGTGTTCGGGGGACAAATAAATCAGGACTTGATCGCCACGTCCAGGGATTCAATCTCATGGGACCTGAACCAGGAAGATTTTTATACGTTTAATACAATATAAAGCAAAATTTATATTTTTATAACAAAGAAGAAAATAAAAAATAAAACACATGATTTAAAATGTTTTCATGAGGCCGGTCGCGGCGCAGTGAGGTAGGGTTTGCCAGTAAACGCGTGTTGGTTCGATTTCAACGCGGAGGATTGATTATATTTAGATTATTTTCATTGCCTCGCTCTGGTAATACAAAGCATGGTGTCGAGTTCCACCACTCAACACATAACGACTCGAAATCGGTGAAAAGCAGAGTACGTAGTTGACTCTTGATACTAAGTACTTTCTGTCTACCCTGGTATGAAGTACTTTCGGTATACCCTGTGAAGATAACAAAATATAAAATATTTTCATAATTTTAGTGCTTACCGTATACCGTTCTGTACCGGCCAATATACGGATCAAATAGTTGGTTAAATATGACAGAAAGACACACAAAAACTACACGTAATTAGAAAATTATTTAGTCGCTTTAACGTAGCCTAACTTAAGACGACGACGCCTTCTAAATCTTTCTTTAAACCAACTTTTCTAATATCCTTTAATGTAAAATGCGTCCGAATGAACAACATAAAATTAAGTATTACAAATGAAACGATGCTCCTTATATATGAGTAAAATAAAATATACCACATCCATAAAATCCAGAGAGTGGCGCGTAGTGTCAAAGCGCAAAGTCTCTGGAGACCGGGACGCATATTGCACTCGTTTCATTATGTACATACGATTACGATCGGGGACATCATATATATACAGATGGCTTTCGATTTAAGTTAGATTGTGTGGTGATAGCACCTACTAGGAAGAACGACTTTACAGTGAGGGATGGGAAATTTTATGGAGTTTCAAATTTCCTTGATTTTTATAAGGTTATGGCATAGGGATATGGGATGCATGCAATGGCTCTAGATTCAGATCCAAAACGACAATTTTAGTTTAATTATAGGATACTATCGAAATGTGGTAAATAAATGTCTGCCTATGGAAATAATACGTTGTCGTAAATTCAAATTGAAGTATAAAAAAAATGATGATGTAGAACGTGATGTGGTAGCGGGTAGTAGGAGAAGGTTTGAGTGTAGGTACGTTCAAAATGATATTACTAAAATATTTGACTATTCTTGATGCATTAATAACCCTTTAAAATACAAACATAAATTTATATATACAGAGAAATTGCTACAGTTATTTGCTAAAGCAATATTACTAATAATATCTACGTACTACATGAAGATCAAACCCAGAACCTTTAACTTGACAGTTGGAATCAAGTCAAATAATAAAACAATCTCAATGTTTCTTAACAATACGATCTTTAACCCTAACAACGCCTTAAATTAATGTTACAATACAAATTAAAATAGTGCACTCGTGCTTCACAGCTCTAATAAATAAATATGCCCCATATTATCCTCTGAAATGATATATACTTTTAATCTTTTTGCTATAGAGATAAGGATCAAAATCATATAATATTGTATAACTCCTGTGGGAATTTAATAAATCATAAGCAGTTTGGGACAGCGTTGACAACCGATCGTGTCAAGGGTTGCTTTGTTAATTTATAACACGTATTCAGGGTAGTACCAATATTTAAGTAAGTATCTTATATACTATTAATTATAAAAGATATGACAACCTCTTTCCATCTCGTAATATTTTTCTATTTCTATTAAAGAGGAATTAATTTTTAGAATGATGACTTTCCATTTTTCACTGCGCACATCTTGCACTAAGTGAATATTTGTACCTACATATACATAAGTCGGACTTTACGTCAATATCAATGATTTACTTGCCAATATAATTATTATTTTCCTATGATAATTCACCTTGCCAAGGCCGTCGACAGTCTGATTGAGTGACAAAAAGAGAAGAGAGCGTTGTTTTAAATCAAAATTTAATGCGAATAGGTGCTACTAATAAATATGACAATAATTAATGTATATAAATATAATATAGTAATTATTTAGTAGAAATAAAAATATTTTAAGTATTCTATGCTGATCTTACATTATTTTAAAAAAATAATAATAAGTATGTTTTTCTATTAACGAATATTATCTACACTACTATTAAACTTAATAATATCTACAAAATTATAAAAACATTATATAATAAATCAAATTATCATAATAAATGAAAAATTGATAATTTTGTATATCTACGTATGTATAGCAGAAGAATAGTCAAATGAACAAAACATTACTGCTATATAGGATACCTTCACAAGGTATGGCCAAGTTAGCTTGGCGTTAATTTCTTTCTATTATGTGTAAATCAGCCTAAACTAGAGAACAAAATGTTTTTTGACAAACTACTTATTGAGAGAGATACAAATATACATATGAAAAATTTACAAATATAATTATAATTCTATTCCTGTTTTATAACCATCTTGACCTAGTTTTACATGAACGCAGAGACACCTATTTTACTATTTTATTACTTTATATAGACAATATGCCTAAATAGCAAATACTTTGTCTACTTTCAATTAATTTAGTGTTGAAGTAAGATCATAAAGGATCTGATTTCCATAGCTTGTATAATAAGCGGGTGCCTAGCGCTTGATAGCGATGTATTATTTACACTGCGGTTCGTTATTTGCCTCACTGCCCGTAATAACTTGAGGGAATACGCGCCGCACTGCTACTAAAACTCGTTAAAGTATATACGATATATTATAGAGCATTCTGTTTATTTATACTTATATAATTATGTCATAACTAGACAGTTATTTAAAAGTTTTCTAATAATGATCAATATATTTGATTATTGGTTAAACTTATGTTTCAGAAAGAATTATATATACATATACTTACGTGATAAACCAAATATAGATAACCAAATTCAAACAATATCTACTTATTATATTTCAAATAAATAATAATGTATTAAAAAAATGCTATTTTTCAGTATTACATTTTTTATACAATCATATATTATCAAAAGGTGCACGTTATCATAACGTGCGTATAGTTGCGATACATCGCACTAGAGTTGCCGCTACATCTATCATCCCGCAACACATGTGCCGATTACAGACCAGGGCAACAGTTCACCTCCATACTCTATGTCACTGATACTATATTATTATTAAGGATTACATAATATTAATAAATATAAACTTTTATGCATTGAAAATAGAGTAAGAGATATCATTAGAAATTTGCGCCATTTAAATAATATTGAGCCATCATGGCGCAATGGAACACCGTCTGACTGTAAACGAAATTGGTTGTGGGTTCGATTCCTACTCGAGATTATATATAAAAAAAATAATATGTTTAGTTCGCAACCCTGCTATGCTAGATAAAGCGTGAATCTGCTCTTTTAAGTAATACTCTGTGTTACTATGATATTCCCAATGTTTGAACAACATGAAAATAATTTTTAACATGAAAATATTTTTTTCGTCTGTATCGAAATAATTTTTATTGTAAATGTTACATAATTATCATATATACCCGATTTGCTTTAAAAAAAATTTAAGAATGAGCGTGTTGTCCTTACCCGAACGACCTGGAAAATGTTGTCATCCCGACTTAGTTCCTTTTTAAAAAATTAGTTCATTAAAATGTTAAAGTCACTTTCCATAAAGTTATCAAAATTATGTATAATATAGTTGTAAATTTTATAATATAATTAATAGTTAATAATAAATAACATAGTCACATTTTCAAGAATAACCAAAATACTGAAATGGAAATAGGAGAACAGTTCATTCACCCCTTTTGTGTTAAGACATACTGCCATAGATGATAGTGAAAACAATAAATGTAAAGAACAAATAAAATACATAAATATCTTCAAGACGTCTGCAACAGCAAAGAATATAGAAGAAAAATCTTTCTATGTCATGTAAATTAAATAATTATATCAAAATTTTCTATAGAAGTTTACAAGATTTTTACTTACTATATATTTTACCTTTATATTACCACTAATTTAACTTCTAATTTTCGTGTAAGCCTAAGTCTAACAAGGCAGTGTTTTAGAACAGTGATGCGTGCAGCGCGAGGACGGCCGCGACCGCGTCGCGTGCACGCCAATCACACCGACCTCAGGTTTTAATGTAACATTGAATGCAAAAATGTTATAAAATAATTTCTTTAATAATATCTTTCAAATGCACAAAGATATACCAAACTGGAACAATTGAGAGTAGCCTCGCTGAAAATCAAGGTCTTTTAAATCAATTATATTTATAACATATGTACATATTTAAATGGTCTGGTTAGACAGAGCGCAACGTTGGATAACGGCCAGTATATAGCGTCATTATTTTGAGAAGCATTAGAATATGAAAAGTTATTTCCGCTATAAAATTCAATTTGTTTTATTGTGATAATTAAAAAGTTTTGATATAGTTTACCTTGCTTTTGAAAGCTTCGTTGCTACAGGATCTGTTGATGTGAAACATTTTACTTGTAGACACAAATCACTACATTGTGGAAGTGACTCAAAATTTAAGCTGTCAATGTTCTTATAATAAAACTTATATCGTTAATGGATTGACCCTAAAGTGACCCTGTAAAGCATATAAATATTTAAAAAAAAAACAAAGCAAAAATTCAGGCTCACGTATTGTTCGTTAAAATAAATATTTCTTTAATATTAAACTGAGGGTATACCTGTTTATTTACTTAAAAAAATTGTAACAGTTTTGGCTAAGAAAGTACCCAAGTCAGCTGCTAGACATACGTCACTTGTCAACGGGACGCGAGAATCAGTGGTTAGGAGCAACATCGCGTGCGCGTGTACAAGTTCGAATCTGATCGATATCTACACTGCTTACCACACTGGAATTACGAAATTGTATTAATTTAATAAATAACTATAGGTTAAGTAAGCATGAAAAAATATTTGCAGAACACTAAAGGCAAAAGTAGTGCAACTAATAGGTAATCCTTAAGCACGCTTTATTCAATAAAATATTCTAACCAAAAACCACAAGCACAAGTAATAGACAAACATATATAGCTTCACATTTTATCACACATACTGCTATCAAGACACTGTTCTTCACTTTAAGTTCAAATTCGAAACATTTCTTGTTAAGTAATGGAACTTAGCGCAGAATGGAACCTACAACCAATCGCGTTTACAGTCAGACGCTATTTTACTGCACCATTATAGCTATTTACTGTACTCATACATTTGCTTGTATGAGTAATAAGACAAAAAACTATTACAATAAAATTGTAATAATGTAAAATTGTAATAATGTAATGTTATGGACAAAAAGTACACCCTCCGGTTTTTCAAATGGCTTATGTATTTTGCCTACACATACGGAAGGAGCAACAGAAGTATTCTGTAATATATTACTTGTAACATACTCATATTTATTCAAGCATCTTTCGTCGTTTTTAGGTAAAAAAGTAAAATAGTGTAGCTTATAAGTTGAACGATAAAAATGAATTCATTCGTAAAAAAAAATTAAAACATTTTTTTTATTTATAAAGAAATACAGAAGATACGAAAGTTTTGAAAATATTCAATATATTTAATAACGTCCAAGTAATTCATATATCAAAATATAATATAATACGTCAAAATATATATACCTACTCCGGAACAAAATCCTCCTCCTCCTCTGAACTAGCATTTATTATCGTATACGAACAAATATAAAAAAAATTAAAATTCGATTTCGTAAATAGCTTTTATTATTGTGTTATTACCCACTATTTTTCCACTTTTGTGGCAATTGCGATGTGATTGAACAGATTAGTTAGTATTGACTCGCCACCTGCTCGCGGCTCGAGGGGACGCAATGACGTTTCGTATAACATGGTAATTTGTATAATTAAGTTTGGGGAACTCGTCAATCCCATTTCGATTTTTTTTATGACATTATAATATTTTTGTGTAATCTTTGATGCGTAGCTTAATATATATCGCACATACAATGGTTAAATAGAATAGTCTATTTTTAATAAAGTAATATTTCATTTTAAAATAAATATTAAATGGTCATTATGACACAGTCGGACAGCGTCTAACTATAAATACGATTGGTTCGATTCCTTCTCGAGGAAATAATTATACTTAAGCATTTATTTCTATTCCTCCGCTTTGGTAACACAAAGCACAGTGATTTCGCCATCCAGCGCGCTTCAATTTCGGGCATAAAGCTGTCTACTTAGCATCTTAACGCTATGGTGTCTCTGACAACACTGCTATGCAGCATTAAACGTAAAGCTGTATTTTTTAATAATATGTGTCATATTTAAATGACCTGTTTGAACAAATCCAAATTCACTTGTAGTATCGTATGTATTTATTTAAGAATTTTATATGAAACAAGATCCAGAGGTCGATCGACTACCAGACGGGCTGACCAAACTAAAATTCAATTGTGTCAAAATTCTACACTATGCCTTACCTTACCAGCCACTATCCTTACCAGCTGACAAAAGCCGTTGGAGACAATTCGTTCCTTGCAAGTTACAAACTTCTCACAACAATTACGATCTTCAGTGATGAAGGATCAACCACAAAAAAAGATATTATACAGTCTAATTACTAGAAAATGTTGCATGTCTGCGTCCACCAGGCAATGAATTAATATTGCCCGTTATTTATGCTCTTAATACACAAGGTAAGCAAAAAGTCATATGTAGGTATTCTATTAAGTTGCAAGCTAGGTAATACGTCCTATAATTTTGAAAATTACCTTTAGATTGTGCAATCAGAGCTCTTATATAAGTCTGTTATATTTAACATTCGTAGAAAATATTTAAATCCTTATAACGACACGCTTCATTTAAAAATTCAAATGAGGTCGGTAAGAACCTACACTACTTGACTCATTTGACAAATCCCCTACTCGCAGTGTGAACTTCGAACCGTTTTATTATCTTTTTCGTTCCCGAGCAATTCTACAGCTTCTTATCTCTTTTGGCCGAAGAGCCTTCATTTTTCTCGTGGACACGTTTATTTTTCATCTCCAGAGGGCGAAAAATAATTTTCTCTGAGCTTTGAACCCGCAGCGGGGAAAAATGGGTATTTGGAAAATGTAATTGGATTCCCGACTAATCTCGACGCCTCTCGTTTCTTAGGGGAGTGCGTGTTGAAATAGAAATACCTATTGGCGGATGGCATTCCATTAAAATTCTGTTTTCTTTAGCTGCAGTTATATAAAAATTGCCGCATGTTAAGTAGGTATGGGGTAAAAAATTGAGTTTGTTTTTTAACATATTTTTAGTATCTATGTATTATATCAATATTATAAAATTATATAATATCGAAAATTGACAATATATATTGTTCTATAATAAATGGAAGAAATGAAAATACTTTTATATTTGCTAATTCATTAAAATGTTTATAAACAAAACTTACGTAAAGAACATGGTAGCTTAAATGAGAGAATGAATCGTAATATGAGAATAATGTGCACAAATTTGTGCCCTAGATGTAAATACAAAAACTATTTATTGTCCACTCTTTTATATGCATGTAGCGTTCCGCCCACGGTTTCGCCCGCGCTCTACCCCGCATCAGAAATCTATGATCAAAGATATTGATTATAATAATATGCTTTTAAGGGCAGTTTGGATCTAATTAAAATTCACAAGGTGTCTATTTAAATGTTTAAAGAATATAATAAGTATTTGCTTCTAGGTATGTATTAAAATCTTACAGCGCTATTTTGACCCATTTCATACCACACGATTACTTTTTATTGATTTTATCCAAAAAAAATTACACATGTATATTTTTCGATAATGTAATACTTTCGTAGAACCATCATATATATTCTCGCTATAACATCGAAAGAAGAATTACGAGTTTGAAGTGTTTTTTTTTTAAATAAATTTAAGTATTGTATGATAGTGGTACCTTGCTGGCTTAGATAAACTTTTTATAGATCTTTTTAAAGTACAATTCCTTGGTACATTATTTTAATCTATGTATATCATTATGTACGAACTTTTGTTACTAAATAAGGTATTAACATACGTTTTATTACTAGAGGATACACGTACATTTAGTTTAACCCTTTGGGGGGGCGGGGTAGAATACAATTCCCCTCCGCTGCTGGGTAGGACGTTAGTCTTCCGACTGGCTCGCGGACAATATCATGACAAAAATGATCCACCAAATATCTAATGACGTGTTCCGGTTCGATGTCATGTAAGCCAGCTTTCCCTATTCCCACCCATCCTTTCCCTTATATCCTTTCACTTCCATCTACAACTCTAATTTTGTAGATGTCCATGGGTTGTAAGGTGACCATTTACTATCAGGTGGCCCTTTTGCTCGTTTGCCTCCTATTTCCATTTTAGCCACTATGTTTGAACATATTATGTCAATCAGAAAAATAATTTTAAAAAATATAGAATTCTTACACTGAAGGATACAATTTTTGTATATAAACTAATCATGAACAAATTATTTAACTTTCATGGTAAACATACCCGTCGTAATCCGTGCATGTGACACCTTAAAATTTTAAGCATGGAACTGTGATAAGCGTGTTTCTAAAAACTACTTTAATTAAAACAAATAATCATGTATGTTTTGCTGTTCGAAAATACATATTTGAAAACTCAACATATTGAATACTACAGTAGTCCGTAGTCACAGGTAGACTCCGCCATTAATCCATTTAAAATGTGTAAAAATCTCGTAAATCAAAAATTTTATTAATCATATTCGAATTTATTTTTAAGAAATAACCGTAAGGCCTACTGTGTTGAATGGCATAGCAGTCAGTAGTTTATTCTAGAAAATGAAAATAATCAATTGAAAAAACTGATTTCTAGAAAAAATATCAACCAAATTATTATTGCAATGACAGACATTAAAATATTAAAGTTGCATAATAGTTTATATCTAAAAAAATAAAACGAAATTCCAATGTAAATATTTATTTCAAATACTATAAGTGCTTATGGTAACCAATGATACAATGTTAGACTTAACCGTCGTACACATCATAATGCTAGTCCTAGCCGTAGTATCACCATCTCGTGTCGCCAGTGCGGGCTGGCCGTTACGAACCCTTACAAAACTATATAATATCATCTATATTAATATACATACATAATATGATAAGTGAATTTTATTTACTACTTGCATTAGGCATTCGGTCAATTTTGATAATACTTTTGGACAATTATTAGGTTAAACAAATATTTGCATTTATCAAGAATCGATTCTCAACTCTCATATAAACAACGCAATGCTTGCTTTGTAAAACCTAATTGGTATTAACAAAAGTATTAGCAGCTATTAACCAAATGCTCAACACAACAATTTATTTACCACTCCAATCATTCTCTAAAGCAACTTGTGTACAATATATACGTTACTAATTCTCTATTCAGAGGCACACAATGCTTACATCTAGTCTCATTGTAATATCCATATTCACTCATTATAACAAAATTCAATACCATCTAGTAAATAGTTTAAATTGACAAAAAGAAGTCATATTTTGGTACCCCAAATATTCTGAAAAGTAAAAATATTTATTATTTACTCAAAATATATAGATTGCAGTTTAAATTATTTACTAGAAGTCATATAGATGTTATAAACATATTCTTATTAAATTTTGTCAATTATACAATATAAGTATATATAACTATATATAGGTATAATAACGAAAATCGTAAAGGTCATATCTACTCTAAAACTATAGGCGGCCCTCCGACCTCGCAAACTGTGACCAGAGTCGGTTTACTTACAGACTACTAGAAAAAACAAATTAATAATACATTTCCTTTAAAACTATTATTTATCTATGGGACAAGTTTGGTGTTTGGGAAACATTTATATACACTATGAAACTTCAACTAAATTTAAATTCATTAATTACACAAATTATTCTTCGTCTACATACTAAACAAGTAATTTTAATTTATCAAGCTGTCATGCGATATTTTGAAAATGATAGCCTCAAATATTGATAAAAACCAGTATTAAAATTGTTATTATTAATGCTTAAATCTAATAAGCGACTAGAACTAAATTGAATACAAGCAATATGAAATTGTCATGAAACTAAAAGCTTTGTTGGTGCTATAATAAATATTGTAATATTTACAGAAATGTTGCCATAATAAAATGCTATGTAAACCTTATTGTATTCACATGCAGACATACTTTGTTTAGACCCAATTCTTAAAAATATTTGTTAAGTAATGTGATTTAAAAAACCAAAAAATCTACTTTTATAACTTGGAACTTGGAACTTTTACACACATAAAAATTGGATGGTTTTTTTTGTTAATGATTCACACATACAATTGTTTAATATGATTCTATAAAGTATAAAGCTACCTAATGATTAGATGTAATCTCGAAACAATTTCTCTGAGCACAAATCAAATATCTATTTAAAAATTCAATTTTAAATATATTAATGTAGAAAATTGGGCCCAAAATAAAAAAATGAATTGATTTTATTACTGATCTGTTGCCGAGCTTGTAATATTGTAAAAACAAACCTTTAGACAAAAGGTAAAATAATAACAATAAAATATATATATATCGATGCAACAGCATGCAATAAAATTATAATTTCCAACTTTTAATAGGTTATTTGATTGTGCTTATGGTACATACAACCATGATATTGGCACTATAAATAAATCCGAAATAAGTATTCGTACCATATGTATAAGTTGATAAGTCAAAAATGCTAACTTTTCGTGGCCAACCATTTTAAGTTTAAATGTTTCTTTAGTAAAGAGTTTAGTTATTGTGCAGTGAAATAGATAAATCGGCTTAGGTATTTATTCACCTTATAAATATAACAATCTTAGCCAATTACATGATTCCCGATTTAACATATAATGGGCATGTCGACCTATCAACTTATTCACGCTTGGTGTGGGTTATATAGTAATATTACTTAAACATGTGAAAAATTGCATTGACATTTAGAATTTGATGCTTATGAATGAATTTTATCGATACCTCACACATAAGTTGGTATATGCCACCATGAGACTTAATATGGAAGTATCAATTTATTTTTCCATATAAAATTTGCACTTGTATGAATCACTCTTATAATTACTTTAGTTTGTATAATAAAACTAATTTATTACGAATAACCTGTCGTCCATTCATAATCAACAGTGTGTTGCAATTCCTACACTACTATTTGGTGTTGTATGATTAGAATCCAAATTTTTGATGATATATTTGAATTTATTTAGTCAAAAATAACAAATTTAATATGTTTGGCTATATACAAGACAAACAGACAGAAAAAGCGTTCAAATTTTTATGTAATAAATTTATCACATTCAACACTTAATTAGTCTTTTCACTTTGCATTTCTCATGTTGATAGCATAGATAAGGATATGTATGCCAAATAGACAGGTTTTATAATATATTTTCACAGCATTCATTCATTTTTGGCAATTAGTCAATATGATAAAATTTAAAGGAATTATTAACTAAAAACTAAATTCACTGCTTAATTGCAAATGAAGTTAGCAAAAAGTGATGATTCGGGAATTACGAAATTTATTATAAGATGTAATTGAAAAAATGTAATAACTATTTATAAAGTTACAAATTTAAAACAAGGTTGACATACAGTCTAACTAAGTTTCACTAATAAACTTAAAACTATCATAATATATTGATAGTCTTGTTCACTTCACTATGCCACCAACACATCACTATACAATATCACTTTTCATTCACTCATTTAGTCCTCCTTTGCCTCACTGACAGATTCATTTACTGATTCACCTACAGATTCATTCACTGACTCATTCACTTCACTTGTGTCTTGTGGCCCGTCTTCGGGCCGGGCCTCACATCAGGTGTTCCGAAGCTCTACTAGCTTTACATCCTTAACATGCAAGTTATGCTTTGACTTGGCCGCGAATTTAATAACAGCTTGAGTTGACACGAGTGGGACGTGCCTGAGATCCAATCTATAATGAAACAAAATATTTATTGATGAACATTGATATGGTTATGAAAATCTAGAAGATTCGTTTACACACTTAATGTTTGAATAGACTGAATAATAAATGTCTTATAAATAAAATTATACTTATTAATAAACAAAAATACACTGCTTCAGGTCGAAAGTTCTTGACATTGCTTCTTAGACAAATTGGAATAGTTATTTAGATATTATAAATATATTATATATTTCATTACCTTTTTTAAAACAAAGAAGAACAGGTCAAAAACATTTAATGACATCAGTAGAAACCATGACAGTATATTCCGAAAAATCATAACCATGAACTACTTTTTTATAGATCGTCCTGACGACTATCAACTTGGGACCAATACTAACGCTACTCTACTCTAATAAATTTGATTTATAATTTTTTAATTTATAATTGAGAAAATAAGTCTTTTGCATATTTAATTCACGGGAGTGATTATATTTAAATTATTTTCACTTCCTCGCTCTGGTATAGAAATAGAGTGCCGTTGAGTTCCACCACTCAACACGCCATATCTTCGGTTCGTTCGGTGGAAAGCGAAATAGGGAGTGTCTTGACATTAGGAACTTTCTGTCTACCCTACTATGCGGGATAAAAGCGTGAAGCTTAAAAATATAAAAGGATGCAAATGATATTATATATTTTTTATATACAATATCATTTGCATCCTCTTATTTTTTTAGAATATATAAGGTTTCTTAACATAATTTCCTCACAAAATCGAATAATCATAACTTACCTTACAAGATTGGGGCACCTAGCCAGGTGGTCTAAAGTGGCCTCAGTGAGCAACCTACATCCAGCTAGCGAAAGCCGCTGAAGTCCATGATGGGCAAGCTGAGCTGCACCTGCATCTGTTAGCCGGGCGCAGGAAGAAGCATCGAGTTCACATAGCTTGGGCAATGCCTGGGAGAAAATAGAATAGATTAGTTATAATTAAATTTGTATAGTACAATTAATTATACATGGCTATAATCTTATTAAACTTTAATAGAACATCAATTTGTGCTTATATCATAAATTAATGAGGTTAATTTAACAACATATTCGAGATTTATATTTTTATTTTGATAAAAGTTAAGTATAAGCTAACACTAGGAATTTTCCTTTATGGACATGAAAATTAATTTAAAAATATTGTAAATCTCAATAGTATTTTAATATAACTTATTTAATATCCTTATTATTAACATTTTTTAATATGCACCCCAAGTTTTCCTTTGAAAATGCGTAGCATTTAAATATATATTATGCTTAAGATTATCTAGTAAGAAAATAATGATAAGGATGCACTTGCAACTTATCCTGCTGCAACTATTTATATTACTGTTCTAGTTACATATTCCTGTATTTTGTGCACAATAAAGAAATATAATATATAAATAAATCATCAAACCACAACCCACCTGAACGATATACAACATGGCTACATCTGTTATATCAGTGCCGGGTAGTCTTAGAACCGCCAGCGCAGCCAGCCTAGACGGTTCCGTGCCAGATCTGGCTCCACCACCTGGCCTGGAGTTCTCTGGGGGTGCGAGTATTCCCCTCAACTTAGCATCATCGAGACACCTTGCGAAGGAGAGGTCTAAAGCTGTGAGTGGTGGACAGGAACTGGAACGGAGAGCTAGGGCTGCCTCAGCTGGCGAACCAGCTAGTGAAAGAGATCGAAGAGCTGGGAGACGAGCTAACAGCCTGTAAATATAATATCTGATGATGATATTTTACTAAAACTCGAAATGTAATGAAATAAGCAATATATTGTATAATAATGAGTATTATTCTTTGTATTTTCATTCAGATTTTCAGAGATTTTCATTCTTGTTACTCATATCTGGCGCCGGTCGTGGCGCATTGGGACAGCGTTGACTGTAATAGCGATAGTAAGACTAATCTACGAAAAGCTAAGTACGAAGAGTCTTGAAACTAAAAACTTGCTATCTACTACGCTATGCGGAATCGGAAAAAAATCATTTTGATATCTCAAAAACCATCCCCTCCTAGTTTTTTAATATTATTTTCCTTATTTAAATCATTCTCATTTTAAATTTAATAATATTTAATTTTTTGTAAATTTTACATAAATGCATTTCGTCTAGTTTTTTAAAAGTAAACTAGACTTTTTACAGCATTTTACTATTAAAGTAAATTTTAAATAGATATGGGCTTTAAACAAAACAATATGTAATTTATAAAGATAATGTTTACTTTATGAGGAATTAAAGCATACATAGCATTCATTACACATTAGACTATTATTTCATAACTACAAATATTAAAGCACTTTATGCTAGTTTTTGGGTTTATTTAAAAGTGCCAAATTAAATACAAAACCGCTTTTAGCTTATTCAGCGTTATCGTTAATTAGAAGACAATTTTAGAAAGCGGGGAAAAGAGAAATAATTCTGAAATCATAGGCATTCTTACCAAGCAAGCTGCCGCCTAGCTAAATGACACCACTCGAGTCCCAAGCTAAGTGGCTGTCGACGCGCGATGCCGGCCAACTGTGCAGCTGACACACGTACTTGCACGAATGACATACTGCGCCACAGGGACGGATCCATCTGGGTGAAAACAATATATTAAGTATGTTAAATAATTATAAATTAATTTAATTATTTTTTATATTTTATTAAGGACGCAAAAAATATTATGATATGTTCTATGTTAAATTATGTGTGTTACTTGTCTATATATATATTGTTCTTTTATTGGTATTTATATTGTGTTGATTACAAATTTAAATAATGTTGTGTATAAATATAAGCTTTTCTTGTTATTGAAAACGAATACAGAAAGATTTAATATTGTTTGATATCGATATAAAAAAATAATTTATCTATTAAACATAGCAAAAGTAAAACAATATAATATCCAATTAATACACTTTAAAGGAAATATAATAATTGTTATATTAAATAAAATCTTATCCTACCGAGTATTCAGCCCAAGCCTTGCACACTAACGCGCACGTAGCGAGCTCGTGAGGGGTAAGCTTCGCGAAGACGCACAGCATTGCCTCGCGGTCTAACCACGGACAGCCGGCAGTCGCCACTAGTGTGAAAGGCGCCGGTCTCACTGGATACAGTGGCTTTTTTAGCACCTGAAATTATATATTAATTAAATTCTAACAATACTTATTTATTATATATAAATTAAGTTATTAAACTGCTTATGTATTATATATAAATTTAATTATATATAAAATAAACTAGGAATATACTATAACCATATCTAGGAATTTACGAACCGTTATCATACCATTTCCATTATCGTCGCCGTTGTAGACAACAACGAACAGTGTCACTTAGAAACGCACTATATGCATAGTTTTATAGAAATAGTATACTTACTCTTTAGTAAGTAAACAAAGGTTACTTTATTTTTTATGTAACTGGCCATATATTTTTTATTTTTTTCAAATCCAAACTATAAAATAAAGAACAGGACATTAATATGTGCTATGTCCTCTTCGCCTACAAAAATAATAATTTCAAGTCACTTTTTTCTATCTACCTTAGCAGAATGATGTGTAAGCTGCAAGGCAAGATGAGCTCGTAAGGCTTGTTTCTTGGGTGCTTCGTCTTCATCACTAGAACGACGTTTCTTGACTGCAGGCTCCCAGTCACCTTCGCGATCGCCTTCAGCGGCATTGTTGTCTACATTATCTTCATCTTCATGTTTGACATCTGAAAATAAGTATGCAAGATATGAAATCATATTTTATTATTTTTTATTACAGCTTGACTTTTTTCCGCATAGCAGGGTAGACAGAGATTGGACGGGATTGAGATTGAGACGGGATTGAGATCGCGATTGATGGACCTTGCATGTTAAGTGCGGAACTTAACCCTGCGCCTCCTCTTACTAGAGCAGGTAATAATTGAATATAATTCCACGAGTGTGAATTGAACCCACAACCAATGACTTTTACAGTCGGACTCACTCTCACTGCGATTACCGAACAATTGTTATTTTTACTTATCCTTATGTAATTGTCAAATAAATATACGATAAAAATATAATGAAATATTTTTGTTTTACAATTGAAACTTAATTTATAACTTAGCCAAACTAACGATTGTCTTATATTATTAACCATTGTCTTAAACATTCTTACCAAGTTCAACTTTGACTTGACCATCAGTTTTGCTCTCTGTATCAGATCCGACCTCTGATTTTACAGTAGTTGGAGGTGGTGGAACAGGTAGTTTACTCTGAAATAAATATTTGGTTTGTTAAACTTAAATATATCATCTTCATTATGTAACAATGAATACCTTGAATTATCAAGATATTCATTGATATAAATTTCTATTAATATCATTATTTACTAATATTTTTCTTTACATCACGCTTTTATCCAGTAGAGCAGGGTAGTCAAGGAGTACCTAATGTCAAGACGCTCTGTACTACGCTTTCCGCCGATTTCAAGATATTACGTGTGGGCGGAACTCAACGTTGCGCTTAGTCATACGAGAGCGAAGAAATGAAAATAATTTTAAATAATAATCTTTCCATCAAGTGGAAATCGAACCCACGACCGATTGCGTTTACGGTCGGATGCAGTCCCAATGCGCCATGGCCGACATCATTGGATATTGATTTGAGACTACTGTATAAACTTGCATATTTCTTGATTTTAATATTTGTTAGCAGCTTTACGTTTTATGCCGCATAGCAGGGTAGATTGGAAGAAACCTAGAATCAAGGGTCAAGACACTACCGTTGATGGCTTTTAGCCCAAAATCGATAAATTGTGTGTTGAGTGACGAACTTAACACCATGCTTTGTCCAACCAGAGCAGATAAATGCATTCCAAAACCATTACCTAATGGGAATCAACCCAAAATAATCGCTTTTTAGTCGGCTGTCCCACTATTCCACGATTATGACCTAAATTATCTCAGTATTATCATCTATCAAAAATATATTACATTGGCCTAAATTTATAAAGTGATTGCTAGTAACTAGGGCAACTTTTCAAGAAATTTATGTAATAAACATTAAAGCTAAAATACGATAATCATAGGCAAAAATATTTTCTAATGAAATAAAACTGTAAATCTTTGTTTTTAAAGTAAAATTTAGTGTAAGGATATATTAATATTTATGAATGTTTAAACATACTAACCTGACTATTATTGTGATATTGGTTTACTTGGCTAGCATCTGACCCAACACTCATGCGACGAAGATCTGAGGACTTCTGACGAGCGCGGAAGTGACGTGGCTGTACAATATATATATATATATATTTTTAAATATTAAACCAAAAAATCTTACTGTAGAAATAATAATGAACTGTTCTATTCGATTTAATACAGTAATTACAGTACATTATATTGATAGGAGTAAATATACGAAATCAAAGGTTTATTGGTAATTTATATACTTTTTTGCAAAAAAATGTAAAATAATATTAATTATTCAGACAAATTCTTCATATATAAAAAGAAAAAACACATTGATTGTACAACAATTACAACATAAAAGTACAATAACATAAAATTTACCTTATAGTCATGATTAAGTCCCATAGTAGTACAAGTAGGACATTCCCAAGAGTTGGGTAGATCCTCATTAATCTGTCCTCCGGGAGGCACGCATGATGGATGCACAATACTGTAGCACACTGAGCACTCGCGAAGAGCAGAGGGGCCATTGCGACCTGGAGTATGATTTAAGGTGTTATTTAATTTTTAGTTAAGTTATGGAAAATAAAAATTAAAATGCAAAAAAAATAACAGTGTTTTAATTATCTGAAGTATGTTTAAAAAGTGTCATTCTCCCGTGGTACTTGCAATTCATAGGTCGTCTTCATTATTATTGACATAAATTTCCAAGTATGTATCTTAAAACAATACTATTTGTAATTATAATTTTATCTTTCATTTATTTTCTATATGATGATAGCATGTGTGTGAAAAATTAATTTCACTGAATTTTTCATAGTAAAATTCTACATCAGAATTAATGAAAATAAATAAAACCTTTACTTTAGATAGTATATAAAATGAGTACCATTGATTTCAGTTGGTAACTATTATGTAACAATATATACTATACTTTACATTTAGACATAACAATAATATTTTATTTTCAATCATATTGTAAAAGTTATTTTAAATAGATAACGATAAAAGATGCAATAAACAAAAAGAAAACAACATAAATACTTCTTAGTATATAAATAAATTACCCGAGTTACCCTTAGCCTGTGGCGCGACCGGAGTCTGCATCCATCCGTCGAGGTGGCACACGGCACATGACGCTGTTATAGGCAACATGGGCTGAAAAAATAAAAAACCAAACTAAGTATATTTCACATAAGCAAAATCATATATATAATTTAAAATTAGAAAAATTTAATTAGAATTTTATCGACACAAAAAGCCTTAATTTAATATTATTAAATTCAATTAATTAGTGTATATAATAAGGTAAAGGTCAAGGCCAGTCTTGGCGCAGTGGAACTTCATGTGACTGTAAACTTGAACGGTTATGGGTTCGATTCCCACTCAGGAGAGTAAGTATAATCATATTTAAAATTATTTTCACTTTCTCGCTCTGGTAAAACAAAGTATGATATGAACTTTGAATTTCACTCTTTCATAGAACTGAGAAAATACAAAAACATTTTCGATTTATGTAAGAAGTAAAAATTCTTAAGTATCCGCTTTTTATTTTTAAATGTAACAAATTAACACAATTTTATTATTTGTCAAACACCTAAAAAGGAGAAAAACCAGCTTCGCGCTTTATCCCGCATAGCTAATAAGAAATTGGGAGTCAAAACACGTTCGCTTCCGGAACTTAAAACTGCACTTTGTTTAATACGATCGCAGACATGAAAATAATTTAAATACAATCATTCCCCCAAATGAGAATCTCACACCCACAAACAATTGCATTGCTACTACAATAAAAAAGACATAATATCATAAATATATACCTGTAAACACTGTCGCATAATACAAGTCTGCTTGGCGCGGCCCAATCCTCCAAATTTCACCATATCGTGGCAGAAAACGCAATCACCGCAGTCTGTACGTTGACAGGCTTCACATTTCTTACATCTAAAGATTTTATTTTAATTAATAATTTATTTAATTATTATTATTTAAGGTCTATCAATTTTACAATATTTTAAACGTATAATAATTGTCTTAAACGTGAAATTTTTACAGTTGATTAGATTTATGATGTATTCAGTTCATTATTAGGTTTAAATTCTAAAAACCACTTTTTCTCTTTAACTTAAAAAGGGCCCCAAACTTTTAATACACGATTACCAATGTCCATAGTTATTGGAGATATGTATTAATGAATATAATAATATGTATTAATGAACAATTAATATGTATTAATGTAGATATATAGAAGTATATACCTGGTACGTCTTCGCCTTGGCGCGCTGTTCGCGTGGTCGGGTCGGGGGCGCGCGGGCCCCCCGCGGTGTCCGCCGCGCCCGCCACGACCACTTGAATGTCGCCTTTCTCCAGACGCTGATTCTTCTGGACCTGGAGATATTTTTAGTTAATTTTACGAATATAACATATTTTGCCATGGTGTTTAGTTGGCCATTCAACAGAACGTTTCGATTTTGGTCGAAAACCAACCAAAGCAAACCAACGGAGTCATTCTTGAAAATACATTGTGCCCGACGTTATTCGTTTGCCTACGTCGCGCAGTAAAACAGCGTCGGACTGCAAATGCTTTTGCTTATAGCTTCGATTATATATAAATTATTTTCATTTCTCCGCTCTGCTAAATTTTGTTCTTCGCCAGTTAATAAGAATAGCAATAGCGAATTCAGGCGAAAAGCGGAGGAGTGTCTTATCAGGATTAGGTTCTCTCGAACTTATCTGCTATGCAGGATTATATAACAATTTATAATCAGAACATCGTAGAGTAAAGGTGACTAGGAGTTAGGCAATTTTGCTTTACACTTTCGTTGTAATAGAACTCAACATTGAATTATTGTCTTACTTTAAGTAGTGGACATATAATGCAAATCCATAATAAATCTTTGATAAAACATGATCAGATTTCAAGATAAATAAAAATAGCATATATTTATATTCAAATTACCTTTCAACACTGGTATGCCAGTTATTGCCTGACTTTGTTTATCATGTCTATGCTGTTCAACCAAGGTGCGGACATCTCGGACTAACGCTATGGGATCTGTTAGCAACTCCGGTACCGACTTGCGAGCGGCTGGCAATTGATGGAGGTATACCACTATGGCCTGAAAAAAATGTCATAATCATAGTTTTTATAAGCATTAATTTGAAACTTATGCAGTGTTAAAAAGTGATTATTTTGTTGTTATCAAATTTATATATAATAATTTGAAATAAAGAGCTCACTATAGTGCTTATAAATATATTCTAATCAAAGGTTGTTTATATCTAAGATTAAAATAAAATATATTATTATATTTTCAAGACAAAAATACTTCTTACAAAGTAAACTTTATATAATTTTTAATAGAAGCAAGAACTTTATCTCGCGTAACAAAATAGACATCTTTATCTACAACGTAATATAAAAACTGAGAAGAAATATAAATTTTTTTTTCACTATAACAAACCTTAAGTCCATGTAACTCATTCTGAGTTAAATGAATATGCTCCTTAGGCGGCGGCGGCACTGCCGGCGGCGACTGTCCTTCAGGCGCTAAGTGTGAACGACCTAGTAAGGAACTGACATATCTATCCAGGACATACCAGAGCATTTCAGTGAAGAACGGATAGCGAAACTTTTGGGGCACCTGTAATGAAAAAATGTACATATTTTATTATTTATCTACCTATACGCAAATACGTTTGATTGGACGAAAAATCGAAAATGTATATCTTTTTCGTTCTTGTGGAAATTTCTAGAACTCTTTTCTTAACTTCCCTACAATTTTCAAGGAATCGACAAGGACAATTTCAACTGTCTACTTATTGATTGATTTGACACAGATTGAGTTTTCATCAACATACACATGAAGGCGTACGAAGTAAAAATGCTATATACCTTTGTCACGTCTTCGACTTGTGCTATTTTCAATTGTTTCTCAATACCGAATTGATGTAAGAAATTGCCACCGAACACAAGAGAATCGCTCGGCGTGTACACAGCGTGAATCCAACCGGTTGGTATGAAAAACGTGTAGCCCGATTGCAACTGAAATAAATATAATATATAATCAATCCCTCTACAGAGATGTTGACAACAAAAATAAGTTGTAATAAACGTATAAGAATTTTGACGGAGCCGCATGTAGATCGCATGACTTAGCGGTCAGTGTGCTTCGCCAGTATCCAAAAGACGCGGGTTCGAATCCCATTGCGGTCAAAATTTTAATACGTTTTTCCAAAAAATAAATTTTAATTTTAAGTGTGGAATAACATTTTAAAAATAGTAAAGGCAACTTTTTGTATTTTTGATTCTAAGGTTACTTTAATCTAAAATTATTTTTAATAACTACGCTTTTTATACCGCATAACAGGGTGGACAGAAAGTATCAAGTGTCAAGACACTCCGTACTCTTCGTTAATAATATTTTAATAATCTAACTTTGTCTAACGCAGTAATTATTATTTTATTATATTACATATTTCGTTTTAATATATTTTATAAACCTAGTACATATTTGAAGGTTGCACTAATTGCACCCTTTGAAAACAAAAAAAAAGATATGCACCACATAGTTCTAGAAACACAAAAGGTTTTCCGGAAATATTTAAAACTACTAAGTAGACAACTAGTAATAGATGCAGCGAAATAGCTAAGAAGTTACTCCTAAAGACCTACAAAATTAGCGCAATCTTATTATGCTGTAAAAGAAAATCGGACCTGTAAAATATAAAACGAATAAATATACTTACATGAACTCTAATACATTTCTCAACTGTATCCCCAAAGAAAACATCCGATTGTTTCCCAGACAGTACCCACTTCTCATATAACTGTAGATTCTCTTCTGTCGGTGGAATAAGCCAGAATACTTTTGCACCTGTAGCGAAACAAATTCTTGAAATGAAAATGAATTATTATTAAAAACTGTAATTTTTTGACTTTATACTCAAAAAGAATATAACATAAATATTTTGATAGTACTCAATATTTGTAGAATTGACATTAAGTTCTCATTTTGCAGGAAAAGCGTAAAGCTTCTCTTGTCGACAAGAGAAAGAAGTATACAAAAAGTATTAAAATCTTTTATTTACCTCTCAAAATGTGATACCACACAGATGTACCACCAAAGTCAATATGAAAATCTGTATAGCAGCCCTTCACAGACATAAGACAATACTTCTGTACCTTTGGGTACATCATGTCATCTAGAGCATTTGTCGATTCCGTCTGAAAAAAAAAGTTATTAAACGCGTGTACGAGTATAACACACTATTTAAAATTAACTAACAATAATCAAAATCCAAATTATCTTCACAGCATAGATAATTTATTATGCGATTTTACATCTGACGAAACACTAAGGTTAGGTATGAATTTTTTTTATATCCCCTATAGCAGGCTAAAAGGGAGGTACCTAGTGGCAAGATATTTGTAATCCATTTTCCGCCGAATTCGAAACAATGCGTTTTGAGTTGCTGAACCGCACTTTGTCTTACCAGAACGAAGAGATGAAAATAATTTAATTATTTATTATTCCCCCGAAATTGCGTTAGAACAGCAAACCATTGTTTCAATTAAATCTTTATAATAAAAATTGGGAGGGTAAAGAGAGAGAGAAAGAAAGTTAAAAATGTTTGTAGTACAAAAGCCACGAACTCTATATTTCGTACTCTATAATAAATTATCGTATTATAATTTTCGTATTTATAACAAAAATTACCTGTTGATCTTTCAAATGCCTCGGCCATACAGTGTCGACCCAGTCAATCAGACGCACAATGCGTGGCGCTTGCACATAGTTCTCCAAGCGAGTGTGCGAGAACTCTAGCGATATCACATTCAAAAGTCTTTCCTTGTTGGGATCGTCGTAATAGCGTTGCCAATCCTGATGAAAATGTATAAAAAAATAAAATAATTAATATTTTGTATTTTTAAAAAACTTACGTCTTAATATTTTAGCAATCTTAGTAAAAACGAATTAGGTTAAACATGGAATGGTTGAGGGTTTTTTTTTGTCGGATCGATGTAAAAATTTTATTAATTATATATATATATATATATATATATATATATATATATATACACATAAATATATATGTGTGTAGACATGCATCTGCCCTTTCAAAAAAATCTATTTATGACTAATATCTTTAAATTATCTCAAAATATTGAATGAAACTAACTGTGAAATACTATAAGTTTATAATTTACGTAAAATAGAGTTTTGTTATCTCTGTAATAACTTAAATGAAATTAAAGTCAAACAGTAAAATCACAAATCCTCCACTGTAAGGGCTACTTACCTAACTTAAAAAACAAGTTTTGGAGATTGTGACAACAGTTTTCCTTAGCTTATTAAGTACTGGTTAAAATTAAACTTATTTTAAACAGCGCACACAAGTGCATCTATGATTAAGAAAATACTTCGATTTTACATTTTTTAATCATCTTCATGTTCATTTCATTGTTATCGCTGACTTAAACAATAATTAGCATATAGGTAATACATAGTATTGCACCGATTTGTTTACCTTCATGGTCATCTCAATATTTTTCTGCGTGTTTACATCCATGACGTCAAGTAGGCGCCTAGAGCCGACGCACATGCGCACGTCGTTCACGGTAAAGTTACTGGTTGGCACCCTGCAAACAAAGAAAACACCTTATTTATATGTATAAACTATGCGTTATTATTAAATATATTATACGTGTGATATTTTTATTAAATATATCATATATTGACAAAATGTAAGTTATTTGTCATAGCATTGACTTTTACATCTCATAATTCATTCATTGTATCCACCCGTTTGCCGTGCCTTTACTCTTCAGTCGCCCGCTTTCAGCGTTACAGAGCGGACGTGTTGCTACGTTTTATGTAAACTTTTCCATTACAGGCTTCGGTTTATAATACGCCATTTGCCAAACGCAAGACCTTTATTTTTTTTGTTCTTTCTTACACTCTTTATGCCTGAAGTAGTGCAATAAAATATAATTACTGCGTTCACAATGAGCGAACATTATTTTATTATGTCGCAATGTTAAGCTTAAGCGGCTTCCATTTTGTTTTAGGGATACATATAGGCTAAGATTTAAAACTTGTTTTGTATAGATTAAATAACACGTTTTTATATGGAGATGAATAATGAACTACTACATACATATTGCGACTCTGCATAGAATATTGACAAGACTCTACTATATAATTGTGCTTAGATACTTGGGAGACATAGTTATATTGATATAAATATAATTATACTTTATAAACCCCTAGTACCTTTTAGAATTTGAGCTAATATATTACCTGTCCAAGAGAAAAAATATATATAAAAAAGGTTGCATATTTAATTATAATTTAAAAACTTTGTAGCTATACATTTTACTGAAGGGTGAAATCATGAAACATGGATAAGCGCAGGCCGCTCTACGGCTATTGAAATATTTAATGAAGTTATTCAACCCTTGGAACATTATAGTGGTTGGTTCCGTGTATGTCTTACTAATATCAAAGCGTTGTACAAAACTGTAAATTCTGATTCATTTCATAATTACACATAAGGTGCAACCCTAGCTTCGCGTGTGGTATGTCTATGTGTTATTGCTTGTCTTAACAATTTTAGCAAAAAAAGAAACTGAATATATATGGCACTGCTATTTTAAAATTAAGTTAACAATATACTAAATCATATATAATTATAATTTACATCATCATAAGAAGAAACATGAAACGAAGAAACGAAAAAAACATGTAATAATTAACATTCCTCATTTTTAGTTGATTTGTGTCATAGTTCCTTTGAGTCTATAGTCAAACATTGGCAAACTTAATGCTACTTTACACCTTAACAACGCCTATAATGCCTATGTCTGGAAGTGGGCATCATCCGTCTGATTGAAATAATGATGAGGAGCAGTTTTCTTTTTAGGCTTTCAATAAAATCAAAGTAGATACGATAAACAAATCACATAGTTATCACAGGAAGTTAAGCTCGCATAGCATTGATACAAATATTTGTTTGTTGATATTTATTAAGATCACATGCACAGAAATCGCGGCACCTGAATCATTTTCTCGATAGCCACATATAGCTAGCTACTTAGTTAGCATTAATTTTTTTATAGACGCCTCGGCGACAGTCATTTCATAATAGTAACATTTGCATTTTACAGCGACCAAATTTGATACAATTGTGATAATTCTTTTATGACACACTGTACGTATATATTTTGCAGAGCTTATTTCAACCCATTTTTTGATTTGCTTGAAAATTTACACATGTGTCCAGATTTTAATAAGAAAATATTGTATATATTTTAAATATTCCATATTTTTTCATAAAATGAACCCGATATTCTAGGCAAGATAACCAGGACATAAAGAAAATAATTTAAACGATTTTATGTACTTTTTTAACATTTTTATTACTTAAATGATAATTTTTGAATATTAATTTATATTAAATTAATTGATTAATTTATTCAATTTATTATACTTTATTTATGAGCAATAGGCATATTCCAAAAATATCAGGAAGGAAGGTTAAAAATTAGTCACAAAAATGGCAAAAATTCATATATGGACAGTGTGGCATATTAACAGGTTACATTTACGTGTATCCAGTTGTCTTAGGAATTTAGTCTGATCTAGTTAGTAGTTCTAACTACTATACCATTTTATTTATTTTAAATAAGTGCACACGCGTGTTTGAAAGGTTAAACGGTGTAATGATAAACAAAAACCAGTAAGGGTATAAATGCCAAATAATAGCATGACTATTGGTCATCTATTAGTAACCGGTCTAGGAGCACATTGCCTTGCACCTGCTACGTCGATATGCAGTTGCTAGGATGTTTTTCCTATCGCTATAAAACTGGAATTGTTTCATTCTTCCAAATTCCATTCTACCTTTTAAGTAAATTACAATTTTCCATGTATGTGAGTTGAGAATTAATCTCATAATTCTTGCTGTAAATAATATATATGTACTAACTGACCTAGGAGTATCGTATTAACTCAAGAATTAAATAACAGAAAACAAAACATTACCCAAAAAATTTCTTAATCGTTATAGTTATGGAAAATTAATGAAATATTTGTGTTGTGAAAAACAATGATAAAAGTTTCATTTACAAACAAACTAACAATCAAATTCTAAAATCATACATCTTTTAATATCTTATACCTTATAATTCTTGTTATTTTTAGTATTTTATTTGAAATTTTGTTAGAGCTTGTGTCACAAAATTTTTTAACTTGTAAAAAATTGGAAATAATCTCGAAAATATCTCGACTTTTAGTGAGACCAACAAACTATACATTACTAGTCTCTCTAAAATTCTCTATTATTCTTCACTTTAAACTAGAAAACAATTACTGATTTTAATTGGACGAAATAAAATGTTCATATTGAAAGTTAATCTACGACAAAAATAAGACCTGTTGAAACTGAAACTGAAGACCAAGAAGCAGCAGTAAAAAAATTTTTGTGATAATGTATAATCAAAACATTATTTTGAGAACTAAATTACTAAGGCCATCGCGGTGCAGTAGGATAAAATCGGATTGTAAGCGTGTTGGCTGCGAGTTCGATTCTCAATACACAACGGGGAAGAAAATAGAATCGGTCTTTTCAAAAAAACTCCTTTTTCGAAAATGCATTTTATGCAAAATAAGATTAATACAATTCAGAAGAAAAATGAAGAAGAAGAATATACTATCATAGCCAAGGAATACATTGTTGAAATTTTATTAATATGAATAAATTATAAATTCATTCCAATAAAAAATATACAATTTCTATTTCACTTTTATTAGCAAATGTTTAGGGAATTGCCACTCCGACGAATTCCTCGCTCTGGTAAGACAGCCCCCACTAACACTCAATGTCTCGAATTCAGTGGTTCCTGTTTACCCTATTATGCGGGATAAAATCTTAAAACATTATATTCATAAAAAACATACACATTTAAGACTAGTATAGAATAGCTTTCTAGAAAAGCATACGCCATTTGATAACGCGTTTTTGGCTTGCCAACTGCAATTGTTAAAAATAATCCAGATAAGAATTATGAAGAACCTCAAAGATATATATATATATTTTTTAGCTTTATGCTTTTATTCGGCATAGCAGGGTAGTCAGGAAATACCTAGTGTAAAGACACTCCGTACTTGGCTTTCCACCGAATTCGAGAAATTACGTGTTGACTGGTGGAAATCAACGCCGCACTTTGTCTTTTACCAGAGCGAGGAAGTGAATATAATTTAAATATAATCACTCCCCCGAGTGGGGATCTAAGCCACAACCGATCGCGTTTACAGTCAGACGCTGTCCCACTGCGCCACGACCGACTCAAAGATATTTAAATATAAATATAATATGAAATTTAATCAAAAGTTAATTTATAGTGCAACTTCTCACTATCGTTCTATGTGGGTTTTAGTCAGAACAACTGTGTGACATGTGAAGTACTTGGTGTGTATTTTTATGGCAATTGTAGATAGGCTGAAAACGAATAGGAAATCGACAGTCCGGAATTCAATTGAGGCTCTCATCATGCAATCCGCTATGAAAACACATATATCTGCAAACTACCTACGTAGTAACGATCAGCTTGCCAACGCGAGCAGTACTATATTTTTAAGCAGAAATAAAATTAAAACTATGTTTTAAAATTATTTCGTTGATTAAATAAGACAAATTCTTTCTTATTAAACAGATAGAAAGTAACTTCCTTAGTTTGAAGAAGCTTTTCATTATCAATCATTGACATAAGGCACGCTTATATGACTCACGTATGTGACTCACTAGATTCACTAAGCATCGAGTCAAAAAAAAACATTTTATCATTATACATTTCCTGACAATAGAAATTAGAATCTAGTAACAAACCACTCAGTCCCTTTTCTTTCGTTAATACAAAATACGAGTACTAAGACACAGCGATCATTTTAGTATTATAAAATGCTATTTATAGTCTACCCACGGTCGATGTTAACACATTTACAGGACATAGCTATAGTGGATAGTATCTGTCGAGCTCTAATTGCATCGGACGGACCCGGTAATTCCGGGAAAGGCTAGGAACGAGCGCAAACTGCGTAGGTGATAAAAGGTTCGCCATGCACTCTGTAACTTGATTTTCATGTAACGAGCTTTTAAAGCCCTATTTAAATGTGTCTACATTTTTAACAAAATAAACATCGACGTTTTTCTCAGTATAATCAATATTACTTTGTAACATACATATAAACAAGTGATGTTGACACATTATCGCGCATAACCTGATTACTGACCAAAACACATTTTTATAGAAATGTTATGATTTTTAAAGAATCTTTTAAAAATCCTAGCAACGTAACATATTGTACTATTTAAAAAGGCAATATTAGTAACTTTCCATCCGAATTTAAGACATCGCGTTTTAAGTGAAGGAACTCTACGTCGCACTTTGCCTTACGCGAAAATGAATGTTTATGTAAATAAATGAAAATAAATATTTATAATTTAAATAATTCGCAGCAGTTTAAATATATTCATCAGACTAGTAGAAATCGAACCTGCAACCGCTGGCGTTTACAGACGCTGTTCCACTGCCCTACGGTGGCCTCTAAATTTATGTTTATAAAATGGTGTAATATGTGTGTAAATATTTAAACTAAGAGTTCTCTAGTAAAACTAAACTTTTCTATACTTAAACGAACATTGTAAGTAATCATTTTGAGCGGACCGCATAAATTACTTGGTTGGTCTTTTCAAATGTAAAAAAAACTCTATTCTAAATCGCAGAAACCATCACTACTCCAAATCATATCGGAAAACACCACTTTAGGACTTGAAATCAACACTCTCGTTAACAATGAAATTGATTAAACATCTAACCACTGCACCACGATGTCTATTTATAGTCTCTATAAATCTAGTACTCGAGGGAATTGCGAGCGTTAACTACAATCAAATCAATTGATAAGCCCGCGGTTATCGGCCTATATTAGAGTTAATTTTTTTTTATTAATCTGACATTATTAGTTGGTTGTGTATTGATATTTTGTAAAATTCTCCGATTTCTAGAATTTGGTGGGAAGCGAAGTACAAAGTGTCTTGACACTAGGTGCTACTCTGCTATGCGGGATAAAAGCGTGAAAAGCGTGAAGCTAAAAAACAGAACATAGTTATTTTAATAACTTACTTTCATTATAGGTGACTTATGTAATACAAATTACAATATGTATTCCGAAGGGACATATGTTTCGAACGAATGGCCACTAGTGCATATACATGAACAATTTAATTATCTTTATAAGTTGTTCGAGTTCTATTTATTAATCACATCGATAATGGGCCATCATTTTGAGCGTTTCCTTACTTTACATTTTATAATATTACTAGTACCTGTCTGCAACTTCGTCTATGTGCACTTTATGACCCTTACCACCTACACTACCCAAAGCGTTACGATGATCCCAATTTTAATGATTTTATTTGTCATCCAAAACTGTCTACGTCTAAGTAAATTTTGCTAAGATAACATTTTCTTATGTCATAGTTTAACTAAACTATTATGGTTCATCATCAAGTGTTCCAGATCTTCTGTATAACAATATGTTAATCAATTCTGCTAAGATTCTAATATTTGAAAGAGACGAAGAAAGAACGGAATGTAAGATTACGGTAGATAGGCAGACATTAGAACAAGTGAATGAGGGGGTATACCTGGGAAGTATGTTTAGTATAGATGGAAGATATGAAATGGATGTGGAAAGGCGTATAGCTGCCGGTAACAGGGTTATCGGTGCTCTTGCTGCATTTATGCGGCGGAAAAACTTCTTGCCGTTCACAATGCAGTACTGATACTGACGTTATACGGCAGCGAAATGTAAGTGTGTAAGAAGAAGAATGAAATGAAAAAAATATTGGGAGAATGAAAATGATGAAAGTAAGGTATAGATAAACTAATAATGCAAGGGTGAAACGAGACGTCGGGGGAGACCTAGGTTGACTTTCGAAAACGCAGTATCGAAGATACTGGACGAAGGTCACGTAAAAAGTATGAAGAGGCGACACAGGCGAGACTGTGGACGAGGCGGAAGACGTATGCAGGAACCGTAGCGTTTGGCGCTCCGTCCTTTCTGACTATCTCGCTAAGGATAAAGCGTGAAGCTAAAAAAATACTGCCTACTACGTAGCATAACTTTTGTTAAGGCGCTATTTCCATATCTCTTACTTACATGAAAAGAGAGCCCAGCCACCAAATTGAATAATAGATTACACGGGGCTCATGATTAATTGCTTAAAAATAACAAAAAAAAAACTAATTATTAAAATGCATTTATTGTCAACAACCAAAAAAATGTATTAAATATTTCTATTGGAATTTTAGCATCGTACTCGTATAATTTTCTGAAAATACAATGATTGTATAGACGCTTTTTTATGCTGTATTATCATAGTATAAGATATAGATTTCCATAATAGCAAAAATAATAAAAAAACAGCATTTGGGTACGTGTGCAATTGTTTAAAAAAATTAAAACTTTAACAAGAATTGGGTTAAAATAACGTGAAATTGATAGATATTAGCATACCTACCCTACCGGTCAAAAGTTTGAGACCACTTATAAAAACTTTTGTATTAGTAAATATTTTTGAAAATATTGGTGATAAATAGTAATCTACACACCTGCATATTATATTATTCATTGAGATTGCCCAAAAGCTTATTCTTTTGTACAGAAGCCAAGGAAAGGGCAATAAACAGGCATTTTGTATCCAAACATCAATGTTGGCTGCGGAAACGGTAGGCCGACAGACCAATTGTTAAAAATTTAATATTTCATTACCGCAGCAAAATAGAAGTAAAATAGAAGCGCCACTTCTATTTTTTTATATCAACTTACAATATAATTGTTCTAAATTCTCAAAATATGTTTAATTATTGTTTTAACCTTGCATTTGTCTGGTCATTTACGAATAGCCGCAGCTAGTCTGCTTTTGTGGTTCCTACAATCAAGACATTTCTAAAATGGGAAAAAAATCGGAAATCAGTGTAGAGTCGCGGTATGCCATCGTTGTTCCACAATGAAGGCAAACCTGAACGTCAGATATTGAGTCAAATCTGAACTCAAATTATCGAAGACTTGTGTTTATCACACTACAAGCAAACCAGCAGTAATCAAGTTTGTCCGCGCTCTGGCAGGTCAAGGGCTACAACTTCTAGTGAATATAATTTTATTGTGGTGACCAGCAAGCGGAATAGATGTCTGACAGCCTCAGAAATTGGTATAGAAGTCAACAAATCACGGGAAAAACCAGTATCATTGTCTAAAGTGCAAAGACGATTGCGAGACGCCAAGTTGTTTGGACGCGTTGCTGTGCGTAGATCTCTATTAAAACCGCAGAATAAAAAGAAACGAATACATTGAACCCTAGCCCATCGAGACTGGACCGAAGAAGACTTCAGAAAAGTTCTTTGGAGCGACTGATCAAAATACTTCATATTCAGGTCAAAAAGAAGAATTTTAGTCCGACGCTCCGCCGTCGCCGAAGTGTGTAGTGCTGACTGTCAAGCATGGTGGCGCGTCAGTTATGGTCTGACGTTGTTTCTCTGGTTATAAGAAAATATTGGAAATCTAGTCCAAATCAAAGGGATGATAAAAAGGAGCAATATAAGGAAATTAAGGAGAAAAAAGCCACTCCCTACGGACTAAGGTTAATCGGCCGAGGATTTATTTTGCAACAAGACAATGATCCGAAACAAAGAACAGTGGGAAAAAGTATTAGAAGATATGACCTGGCTACATCAAAGCCCCGATCGTAATCCCATTGAACTTTTGTGGGAAGAGCTCGATCGAAACGTTCGGGAACAGTGTCCATCGTTACAGCAGGCCGTGTGAGGTCATTGGAGGAAAGCTGGAATAATATCTCGCAAGAGACTATAGATAAATTAATTGCTCGCATGCCTAGATTCTAAAAAAAAGGAATAAAGTGCGAAGGATGATATTTCGACGAAAAATCTGTTTAAACTCTCTTGTGTGTTTTTTGTAAAGAACAACAGTATTCGTCAAGACTTTTTCTTTTTTTAGTTTCAAATGTTATGTGTAAAATAGAAATAGATCCAGTTTTCCATAAATTTTTAAATATCTTGAGTTTTGTTTTCTCATATTTTTTCATAGTGGTCTCAAATTATAAAGTTTGAACGTGAAGCTAATAAAAACGTGTGAACTTTATTGAAGTTATTTAGACTCAACAAAATTGTCAAGTCCGTTCATTATCCTCGTATTTTTACAGGTTTTTAATAAATAACAAGTATTACATTAAAACGTTTGTAATTCGTATGTAATGTAAATAGCACATGAAACAAAAAGTCTAATATAGCAATTTAATATTCTGTTTTGTTAAACGTTAAGCGTCCGTTAATAATATGATTATGGAGATTCAATATCGTACAAAAATCAATGAAATGCGAAAACACGCGCGACCTTTATAGCCGCCGGAACGTGAACGATTCGATTGGTCAAATATTTGCAGGCGTGAGTGCAGGTTGGTCGTTGGTCGTATTTCGATGTAATCACACGCATAGGTTTTAGCAATCAATTAAGTAAGTTTAGCATATGAATTTATACAAACAAAAAAAATACCCTGCTATGCGGGATAAAAAGAACATGTTTATGTAGTGTAAATTTAAATTACATATTAAAAAGAAAAAAAAATTGTTTAAAATCTTGCTAATATAAAACGGCTTGATAATAGAGAATTGTAATAAAACATATACAAATAAAAAATATCAATTCGACCATACTATAATTAAAGTGCTACGAGAGCCATCGCCTACCATACACAATTAGAGTCAAATAACCAAATTACTCTTTCTTTATCATCATGCTTTTATCCTTCATAGCAAGGTAAACAAGAAGTACTTCGGTACCGAATCTCGTTGCGTGTTGAGTTGAACTCAACACAGCACTTTGTTTTACCAGAACGAGATAATGACGATATTTTAAATATAATTATTCCCCCCAGTGGGAATATAACTCACAACCGATCACGTTCATAGTTATACGCTGTCCCACTGCGCCACGACCGGCCTTGAATTTAAAAATGAATAAAATTAGTCTCTGCCTCGTGATCCTGGTAATAATAACTCCTGGTAGTAAAATGAACAGCAAAAAGTGAGGGAAAAAAATTGTTACATACTTTGATAGGATATACGTATCCTATTGGTGATATCTTCAGGTGAAGCTAATAAAACCGTGGTGAAAATTCAATTATGTTCAAAAATAAATATAAATATGTAATAAAAAAGCAGTAATTAACAAAAAATAAAAATATAAGCTCAAATATATTTACAATAATGCCTAATTCTGAAAATGCATATCTGTAGTAAATTTTATTATATGACATAGCTGTATGTGATTTCATATATAAATTTTATAACATTACAAGTTTTAGACAGATATAATTAATGTCATATAAACGATTTTCCTTATGAAGTCATATTATTTTTGTATTACCCATATTAAATAAATGTTATTAATTGGGTAACAATACATCAATTTTCCAACAAAAATATAATTAATTTTGCAACAAGTATTTTAACCTCTGTAAATATGTGGTACATATTTACAGATGTAGTATTTACAGATTTGATGTAGGTATAATGCCAAAATATATAAAAATGTTTTTTATTGTAATTAAAAATAAACTAAATAAGTACTACACATACATATGTATGGACTTTATTTTTTATATAATTGTTATAATAATATACATTCCCTGTTTTAACAATCAGATGATAAATTTCTATTTGAGGAAGATGGTATTAAACTTATTATTTCCTAACTTGATCGTAAACATAGCACGGCGTTAAACTCCGCATATCAACTCGAATTTATAAAATTCTAGTGGAAAGCAGAAAACAACAGCCTTCTACAACAAAAATTCTACCTACCTTCTACAATAAAAATATATGTAATAGTTCATCATAAAGCATTTAGAAACTGAAATGTTACTCCAATGGAAAACCTAAAGTGAACATTTTGTAAGAAGCTATAGAAAAGTTTCGAGAGGAAAGTACAAGTGTATTTTGTGGGTTGTTACAATTTACTAGACTGTCTATATACTTTCACTGTTTTTTGAATTTCGGGTTTTGGTCATTGCAAATTTAATGCTTACTTTATTTTTCTTACGACTGATTGTAATTAAATTATTTTATCTAACAAATATTTAAATAAACTACGTAGATCTTGTAGATTCGTATTTATTATAAACACAGATATATGTATATTTATAAATAAATAATCTTAAAAAAGTCTTAACTTTTTAAAATATTTAAAAATATCTAATATTTCTGCTCCTTTATTTACATACCCATCTGCCCATAAGAATATAGAATATTAAAATGCCATAGTATTGTCAAAACGACGTTTACTATATAAGTCTCTCTAATACAACGAAAAACTAAAACTGTTAGAAACTGACCATAACAAAACAACAGATAAGTAAACTGTTAAAACTTTTCTGTACGTATGTATATATGTATTATATCGTGACAAGTACACGATCAGTTGATGAATTTTATTTATTGAGCTGTCACCGGTTATGTCAGACCGTATCTAAATTATTTATTTATCTATGTTCCATAAACCAACTATGTTCCATAGTTAAAAATAATTGTCACGTGTTAATTATTAATAATTTATTTCATCATATATAAAACTAAAATAGTAAACTAGTACAAATGACACTTTTAGGTGATGAATATAGACATTGTAATGTCAGTTACTCTCGAGTCTGTGGCTTATATGGCTAGTCGACTGGGAAAAGCGAGTTAATAACTGAGTAACCATTTATGTCACGAAACGTCACATTTGCATTATACATTGGGTATGAACGTACAAACTAAAGATTATTATAGGTATTTAATATGTAAATACTTGATCTACACAGGTATTTAAAACATTATAAATTATCCAAAACTGATGTAACGAACTAAAATATATACGAATTAAAGTATATATTAAAAATATATGTATTATTAGACGCCATTTAAATTAAATTGTAAAATTAATAATATAATACAAAAAACGTTTAATAAACGCAATATATAACAATATAAGTAAAGAGATTATTACTAATCTTTATCTTTAAGATACAATGTCGTACATAAAAAAATTAACACTAGTTGAATTCACACCATACGTGATCTATTGGAGACGATACAAAATACTCGTAAACACATTGATATATTTACTGCTACATCGTAAATAAATAAGGTTTAAAAATACAGCTTTTAAGTTAACCTTTTTCATATTAGTGACAATTGGGTTTGTAACTCTACTAAAACAGTTTTCCACTGCTCCCTCATGGCAAGGTAGTAGGAGAGAACCTAGTGTCATGACACTCCATTCTCTACTTTTCGTCCAAAACCCACACATCGTGTGGGACACTAAAGCAAGTGAATATAATTAATTTAAATATGTTTATATTCCTGAGCGGGAACAAAACTCGCGACCTATAGTATAGCACTGCGCCAGAGTGGGCTTTACGTATCATAAATATGTAATATTTCAGTTTCATCACATATTTAACACTTTATTAAGGATAAAAAGAACTACTTCTTTTGCGTTTATATAATCCATGGATTTTTATATATTTTTAAGTATAATTTTCTTACGCCCTTACATGAAGTTAAAATAATATTTATTAATTTGAACTCAAATGATTGTTTTAATTTTTTGACGTAATATTGATATAGATTTTTTTTTAAACATCATACCTATGTTAAACTATAAAGTTCTTTCCGTAGAAAAAATATATACGAGTAGATGGCAATTTTGCAAAGTGATGGTTTTGCTAGTACTGGAAAAAACCCTATCGCTTATAATATAGTAACAAATATTTAATACAACCTGGAAGTTTTTGGCAAATTTTCTATAAATGTACACAAAAAATTGACAAGAAAAAGCTTCTAAACTTATTACTTACTTAAAGCTTCTAACTTATAGCTTTAAAATAAACCACAAGTTTTTGTTAAATGCAGATCAACAAAAGTATGCAAGTATCTTGTGGTACTTGTACAATAGAACATCTAAATGGTTTAAAGTAATTACTGTAGGATAGTAACAAGCAAATTTAAATTAATTTGTTAAAAGGTTATATTAGTTAAAAGGTTATTTTAGTTTTTAACAAATCTAGTATATTTATAAAAGGAGACAAGAAATTACCAATCTCTGTATTAGCATAACGGCATACCATAAAATTTTGATATTGTAAAGAAACACTAGCTAAGATTTATACAAATAATTAAAACATATATCAACCATATAGATAAATAAAAAAAAATACAAATTTAATTTTTTAATATGTTACTTATTAAATTTCACCATATTTCATAATATTAATTGAACTTACCTTAATCCCAATCCCACTTTTTCTTTAAACAGCAATGGAGTAGTGAATCCATTTTTCTGCAAGTATGCTACGGTCAGATCTGTCCCTACCATCTCGAGCACTGCACCTGCATGTTCAAATCGAGGACTCTCCAGCTTATCAGCAAGAGAAAATCCCCGTCCACCTTCAGCTTCATCATCTCCAAGAGCCCATTCATCAGAATAAAGTTTGCGGTGTTTACGTTCCCGCTGTTAAGTAAATGAAATGTATTTATTAGATTTTTTTTATAGTTCATGATTATTTAATTAATTATAAGAGTTTTTATTTTACAAAGTGCTATAATTATTATATTTAAATAGTAGCCATCTTTAGAATGATACAATAAAATGACTTGAATATTACTCTCCAATTTTACTGGTGGAACATAGAAGCAATGTAATTGTATGATAAGCGTTACTAGTTGGATAGTCTGTAGTAAAATTTATGTGTTGTTACTCAATTACCATAAAGTATGCCTAAAATTATAAATGTATTTAAATTTCAGTGGTTAAATTTCTCTAATAATTGATATGAAATAAGCATTACTTTTTATTTTATTTATATCATTAATGTGTGTTTATAAGTGTAACATTATCAAGTAGGTTACTTTTTTAAGTAATTTCAAGGCCAACTAATAACTATTGGCGATACATAGTAGCTGCATAAAGCTACTTCGTATCGCATAACAATAAAACTTTCGAGTTAGGACTGATCGAGTTCGCTATTCAACAAAGGCTACAATCATATGGGAATGTGCTTATAGCATTCGTAGTAATCAATATAAAATAATGTTTTGGACATTCGTCTCGCCATCAGCGAATAATTGTTCAAGAGGAGATTATTTAAGTAATAAACTAGATTACGAGCGAACTCGACGTGTGGTCGCACCGCGCACGCCCCTGGCCGCCTGCCCTCCGCCAGCCCGCGGGAGTGTACGTCTTCGTCCCTACCAGATGCCCACTAGGTATGCTCCGAACACGACGTCGCTGCCGTGCGCAATTTACGTATCGCTCATTGTCAACGTCGCTACATCGCAATGCTGAGATCTTCGAAACTATTATAGATTTTGACACCTTCTCGCATGCGCGAATGCATACGGCCGCCGCGTTTTAAACTTGCTGGCGGCGTGATCACAAAAAATAAGTCCGATGACCCTCAATAATTTTAGTTGTTTTTGATACATTTCTTAAATATACATTTTCTAACACACTCCTGTAACTTACTAAAATCGATACACGGTGCAGCGATGCACCATTTCATGTTTACGTGATCCCAGATAAAGCCACCATGGCGTCACCCGGGTCTAAATACGTAAAATTCTAACAATAAACACTCACCAGTTGCCTCTGAAGTTGTTTTCTGTTATTCAGCAGTGTTTCCGACATGTTTCTGTAAGTCAGAAACACTGCACCACGAGATTTGCACTATTTTACGTAAATATTTTACACGGAGCACGAGAAAAAGTAACGCAATCCACCATTTGCAACAGTCGACACTGCTGCCAACAACGCGGCGAGCAATCACTCTGGCAACATACTGAAGGTTGGCACTATGTAAGGCGCTCTATTGGTTTATTTGTTAAGTAAAAGGGCGGGGGATCTAAAAAAATTATATCAAAATGACTATCCTGTCCACGATAATATATATTTTTTATTTGTTACAGCCAACCTACAATGCTTTAAACTCGATTTATTAAATTTATGCTTTTCATGAGATAAATGTCATATTCGCGAGGTTATATGATAGAATAACTATAAAATTTTATTATTATAGGTAAAAAGACAATTGCCATTAATTCTTGACGTTTCTAATATTAATCACAAATATTTATTGTTAAAAAAACTTAATTTTTTGATTATACTATATAGAACTAAAAATTGATACACAGTGTAATAAACTATAAGTTTAAAAGTTATATAATGTACATAAGTAGTGTTTAATGTTTTATTGTTTATCTATGCTAACATTGCGATAAATCTTGCAATAAGTAAAGATAATTTTTACGGATTACGGACTTCATTTTATTTGATATGAACTAGAAAATATATGAATACTCAGATTAATTTTACTTTTATTTTGAATATGCAAAATAATTATAAGTTTGTAGTTTATATATTTGTTTTTAAGTAGTGTCGTAGTAGTGGCACATTTCAAGTTTATTATGTGTACTTAATGGAAAAATAAATGTAATAAATATATTTATAAAAAGGAATCTTAATATTAAATTTAATGTCGTTTTATTTCATTAATTTGTCATAGATTTTTTAAACAACTATTACACGCCAATATTCATTGAATTAAGTTAAACTACCAATCAATTATAGAGTGCAAGAATATATGTATCTATTGTTAACTTACATCACTTGATGAAAAATAATTTCGCAAATGGCAAATTTTGTAGTTTTTACGAAGAACGGAGTGTTTTAAACATTTGATTACTTTTAAAATTGCACTGAATTCGAGATATTCGTGAAGAAATAAAAGGCAAATTCTTTGTTATAATACGCATTTATTATAGCAAACTATTAATTTAAATATTTGCCATATTTTTTAAGAAGGAAAATATCCTAAAATATTAATGTTATGTAGAGCTTATTTCTGTCTGATTTGACTTTTATGCAGTAAAAATTATTTACTTTGGGATATATTACAAATATAATGTTTTATTATATAATTATTTTTAATTAAAATGGGAGACCTATTATTAAAGTATGAGGATTTCCATATTGATTCCATCAATTTTATATGTATTAATTAACATTTAACCAGTTAAGACAACAATTAAAGTAACTGTAACATAATTTTAAATAAATGTAACTTTATAGATTAATATGCACGGCGTAGTTAATTCGATTAGTTTATATTCACGCTTAGTAGGAATGTAAATGTACCTGATTCAATATAAATATTATCACTGAAGGTATACTTGATTGTTATAACTTTTTCCGAACTAAGCCAAAATGATCACTGAACAATTTTTTTTCTTTGATCTTAGTAGGTAATGGTAATTGTATTTTTTATTTCAATATATTACTATATTGAAAATGTTATTAATTCTCTTCTATATCTATTCAGCAAAAACAGCACCTACCCAAATTCACGAACACACAGTTCACAGTTTTATTATTTTAGTATAATTTTTTTTAAAATTAGTCATATTGTACTTAAATATTATATTAGACCATAATTAAAAAAGACAGGAAAACAAAGTACGATGTAAAATCATTTTTTAGTTTTAAATATTCTTACATAAAACTTTTAAAGAATAATCAATACAACAAAGCAACAGTTCGAAATAAATAAATAAGGTTAACACAACACCACTTTACCATCAAATATGTTTTAATATTTTCATAATACTTATTCAATATGTATTTTGAATATATATAGTAAAAATAAAAAAATATAAATATATATGGTAGACTAGAAGGAAATTATATATTTATTATCGGTTGTCCGTTCACCATTTTACTCGTCAATAGTTACCGACCGTATGACAGTGACCTGTGCTGAGTGGTGACACTGATCGATGCTTATTTTAGTTCGGCCTAAGCTTATGTTATTTCTAGCGGTTTATTACGTAGTAGATATTTACCTGTATTGTATCGTATGTAGGTTATTAATTTGTGTAAAATAAAAATCCTAAAATAAAATAATTTTATTTAATATATTATATTTAAAATGATAAAACAAGTTAAAACTGTATTCACATAATATTTAGAATAAAAAAAATTTCATAATCATAATAAATTCTTGTTATGTTCAATTTTTCATTTTTCTTAAGGCAAAATAGTAACAGAAACGAAAATATCAAACAATATATGTAATATATAAATATATACATTTTGCATTTCTACACTTTTTCTGAAACAGGGAAGGGCTTTGTGACATATTCAAAATGCCCCTTTTATAAACGCTTCAATTGAAATAGTAACATTATATAACCTTCCTGATTACTCATATAACAAATTATAAAAACTGCGTAAAAACTTTAAAAAACAAATAAAACTCATTACCAGTCAGTAGCAAGCCATTCTCTATAAATAACTTACTAGCCGTGTTTATAAATTTTTAGCCAATTATGATTATTTTTGCCACATTCAAGCAAACAACTTTAATAAAGAAAAATATTGCTATCTACATATTTACAAAAATATTATATACAGACAGCTACAGGTCACAGATATATAAACCAACAATACAATGGTATACTGAACTAAACACCATTTCGTAGAGTAATTCTATAATAGTTTAAAACCGGATCCTCGATTACGTATTCGCAATCCGTCACACTATTGTCTTCCATAAACACAGTGGACCGGAGCCAATCTAAATACAGCTTTAGATACCTATCATCAGGGTCCAAGTCTGTGTGGCCCAGACAGAATATCCTGTATGCATCTTCACCGTATTTTCCGATGCCGCAAAGATCACTCGCTCGCCGCCACTTGGCTGAAACAAACTGGTAGCTTAGTCTCCAAATTATTAGCCCACGTTTCTTTAAACCTAGTTTTTCAAAAAATGTCTCTAAGCATTCAGGGGGATGATCTAGCACGTGGTACGGCGTCGGGTACTCCTGGAAAAAATTTTTCATGTATGGTCTTGCACTTTTACCCGATGTTTTAGTAAGAAATATTGTTGCTATTAACATTGCCCAGGGGTTTGAAGAGAATTCTTCTTCGATGACGTAATGTGGAGACTGTGGCATTTCTCGAGGAGTTAAGTTGAAAAAAGGCAATAAAAGCAATGGTACGGGTTCCTCTATAGTTAATTGAGATAGACTAAGATCTGTATCTGATTCTTGTGATATTACACTTATATCTTGAGATGTTGCTAATGTATTGGAAGACGATATTGAAATGCTTTCAGGACTTTGGGTGATGCTGTCTTCACTATTAAAAAATTGGCTAATACAATCTTCGTATGACATCCTTCATATATCTAGAACAAAAAATAACATAATAAATATAAGGCTTACAAAACAAGAAAATAAATACGTTTACGTTTGCTTAGGACGCTTAAAACACGACACTTAATGAGGCACAGATACGCTGTAGTAGTCAAAATATAATGACTATGACTACTCTCATTGTTCTTTTGAGTACGTTGTATTCTATACACCTGCCATTTACAAGAATATGGAGCAAATTTTTTTTACCGATAGCTAATTCTTAATTCTATTTCCTTTTTATGGGCATATAAGAGTGTAGGTAAACATGAAGTATAAATAATTATTATATAATTTGATGTTTATTGAATGTTGTATGTAAAACACATTAAATTTTTTTGGTCTATTTATGGACGTTCATCCGTTAAAAATAAGGAAATAAATACTAACACGTCAATTACCTAGTTGTCAATGATAACTAGTCATAGCAATAATTGTAGCCTTGTTTTGATAAAATTTATGGAAAAAACAAGCATATTTATATAACAATATCATGTGAGATGTACTGATTAAGATTTTTTAAAATAAAACACTGTATGTCAGATGGTGACATCTGGTTAAAGCATTATGTATATAAAACTTTGTTAGTACTTAAAAATATTTTTATATTAACTTTTATTAAATTAAATAACGAGTAAAATTAAATCTTAACATAGAAGAAAAAAAATATATATTAATAAAAAAAATCTGAATTCGTTATATCTTGGAGCAAAGAAGTTGCAAAAAGATCTCAAAGTTAGTATTAAGAAAAGAAATAGCTTCTACAAGGCGGAAATGTTTCAGACTTGTTTAAAATAAGTTTCAATGAGTGGGCACAATATAGTAAGAACTATTTTCTTTGATTTCTTGACACTATAACTTTATTTGAGTTAAAACTGATTTTATATTTGCACGTTTAACTTTAGCTAATTTTCAAGCTGTCTTTAGGTTCAATCGAGATTTCAGTTTGAAACCTTGATTTGCCACCCAGCCAAGTTATACCTTAGGCTTTAATATAATATCTTAAAGCATAAGAAGAAATGATATTTTAATTCGTTGTAAAAAATTCGAAGGAATTTGTCATAATATTAACTTAACTGTCATTTAACATTTATATTTTTGAGAGGCTGCTTATAGTTCCGTATCTAAGTTTTCACTACGGTCATATGGTATATAACTCTCTTATTTATTTATTTTTTATTTTCATATTCTTCAAGTTTTCTTAGGAACTATTCTTATGTTTGTGATTAAATGGATAGTTTTAATAAGTTCTATCGAATGAGTTTACAATTTAATGGTAATAAAACTATTGTGGCCACTTATTATGCATATAACTTTAGGTGTAAGAGGTGCACATAATATGTGCACTACTAAAACACAATATTACAAAACGTGAGTTCTCTAGGAGAACGTGACCAGGACAAATTTAATCATTACGTGAACTAAATAATACTTATTTATTTATTGTTTACGGGTATTCAGCCGCTTATTTCAGTATCTTTGTAGTTCTGTTGCTTTTTGAATAAATTGTATTTGAAAAATAAATAATATTAAAAGCAATATGAAGTGACATATATATACACACAAAAACACAATATCACAGTAAGCTTTCAGTGTGCAAAACAAAAATTGTTTAATCTGAACTTTTATTAAAATAAAATATTTTTTTAAATTACATCCGCCTTTTTGGTGTATTAAAGCGATCCTCAGATTAGTACAGAAATATGTTTGTTTTTATGTTGACAGAGTACACAATCCATTTAACCTAATAAAAAATAAAGAAAATATTTTTTTTCCGGAAAACTTTCTTTTTAAGACACATTACAGCCACAGAATTGTGCATTGAAAAGATACCTTGTTATAAACATTATTCACTTAATCAAAAGGATAACTAGTGAAAATTTTAAATTTTTAATGTATCTTGAATTTTCCTTTAGTTGGATATATTAATAAATTATGTACCTCTTACTTAATGTTTTGACACACACACACACAAAATGTAATGGTCCGGTCTCAACTTTAAACTGAAACCTCGAAATTTTAAAATATTAATGTTACCACTTTTAACTATTTCGAAGATATTTTTCGGAAACTATTTATTATATATTTTTTTCGTATTTCTATATGTTATAAATATTAAAAAGAATGTAATTTCATATTTGAAGGACCGGTACATAAGTAACATCTGTTAGCACATAGAAAACGCACAGAATAAAAATGTCAATCATAAAATAAATAAAAATAAAAATTTAGGTATTCAAAGCTAAGTAATAATAAAATGGTAAGTGCGCATGCAAAAAGGGAATACGAGAATATATACTCGAATACATTTTCGCTTAATAAAATCCTTAAACATATTCTGACAGCTACTTTAATATATTGCATAATTTATAATTTAATGAAAAATGACATCATTTTGACGCAGATATACAATGTTTGATTGTGCCCTCTATGGTTGAGTACAGTCACCATTTCAAGAAAACGACTACATTTAAATTATTTTCGTTTGCCAGTGCTGGGAAGAGAAAGCACGGCGTTGAAAACCATCAAAGTGATTTGACATTAGGTACTAATTTAAAAACAGAGCGTCACGGAGATGTGTAAATCTAAATATAACGAAGGTTTCGTTTGCAGAAGAAAACTCAACAGTGAATTTTCCTTATTATAAGTTGTTTATCTTTCTTATGCTGCTTGATTTTATTCATAAATTTTATTTAATATCACTGATTCATTCACTCATTTTCTTTATGATTGATTTACGATCACGCTTAAACAATGAAAGTTTTAATGTTTTGTAAATCTTCATTTTATTTATAAATATTATAGGAAAGTAAAATACAAAAGATTTTACCCATTTAGTACACCTCATAATTGAATATGATATGAATCTATCAAATGATATAAAGGAATTTAACTATGAAAGTAGTACAAATATATATTTTAAATTGAGAAAAACAAAATTATAAATATTTATTAGTTTTTGCACGTGAGAAAATTGACAAGTTGAAAAGTAACTCTAACAATATTATAGAATAACGGCAGTCAGGATGTAGTATCAGGACAGGAACACGTTCAATAGATAATTTATGAAAGAATAATTACGACGATATGAATCGGCATTAATGAACTCAAGATGGCATGAGATGTCAGTGACTTTTGCTAAAGAAGATATGGCGACTGCGATTTATCTGTCAGCATTATTAGAATTTCTAGCCAGAATGTCGTTTAAGCCTTTATGCGATTTGACGGTCACTGGATTTTTCCTCACGAAGAGTACAAAGAGCACTTCGCTGTTCGAGCGTGATTTGCTTGCGTAAATGACTATGGTTATTATAAAAATATTTATAATAACCATAGTCAAAAAATTTTGAATACAGGTTATGACAGTGTCAGAATTTACTTAGTCATTGGTCCAACGAATGAGTCATTTCAGTTTCAGACTACTTGCATAATATGTTTCCTCATAATAAAACATGATAGAAACGCTAAAACGCTAAATTATAAAATTGATATTTATTTGAGTGTTTTAAAAACATCAGATATAATATGCTCATATAATTCAGTTCTAAGAAAAAATATCTCATGAATATCAAAACAAAAACACATAGGTAGGTTAAGTTTGTTCTTCCTTTGTTTTAAATATTATAAATAAACAATATATTTATAAAGTTTTTTTAAAATACCAAAAAGAACTGAGATAGTAAATTGACTTTTAAATGTCAACAAATTGCATTCGAATAATAGAATCTGCATTGATTCAATAAAATTATCATTAATAATACGTATTGCATATAATAGAGATATACAAAAACAAGTTGAGGCTGGTCCTAGCGCAGTGGGACCGCGTCTGACTGTAAACGCGATGGATCGTTCAGTTGTACGTTCGATTTTCATTCAGGGGAATAGTATTTAAAATTTATTCTCATTTCTCTGCACTGATGAAAGACAAAGCGCGGTGTGGAGTCTGCCACTCAACACGCAATGTCGCAATAGCGGTCGAAAAGTAACCAACGGACCGTCTCGACACTAAGCTACCTTTGACTAATCTGCTATGCGGAATAAAGCTTGAAGCTGTAAAAAAACGAAATATTTATAATTTTACTGGTAGAAACAAATAAATCAACTTTTTTTATTAATATGTTTAGAACAATGAACAATGATTAAACTTTAAATGAACAATTTAGCTACTTATTACAGTAAGTAGATACATTACAATATCTTTTGCATAATAAAGCAATATTTGGTAATCAAATCGTTAAAAATCAATTGGGCAAATCAACTGGACGTTTATTCACGGGTCATTAGGCATTTTTAATTATTATAATTACGTATAGGTTTAAAGCTACATATTTTTGAAATTAATTTTGATATTATATATCTATTACATATGTATGTGTATATAAGTTTGAAATATAATTTAGCAAATGAGTAACTAATTGATGACAATAAATGACTGATTTTTTACCATCAATAATTAAATATTTAATTATTTTGTATTCATATTAAATCAAAAACGGCATATACCGTTTTTGATGAAAAGTTCACATCCGGGCAAACCAATGGTAAGTTCCAACATTTTTAATTACGCGGACTAATAACAACGTGAACAGGAAAACAAACAAACGCAAAATTTGTACCAAAACTAACTAACGTTCTACAAAAAACAAGCAAGGTTCAAATGTCGCTGTTAAATTATAACAGGAGTTAAAGAAATGAGCGTCTGATATACTGCCTCCATAGCACGGTCTTGACTTGCTTAATAACTTACTACGTAGAGCTGCTTCGAGGCGGCAGCACGCGTATTTCGCACGCACGAACAAATTCGAAAACCCGATACACTGAACGTTGTTTATAAAAAGCCGAGTGTCGTGTCCGCTTAAATAAAATTTTCATAGTGCATTGTAGTGATTGTGTGAATTCAAACAATTTAACTGCTGTTTGTGGATGTAAAACGAAACTGTAGAGACGTCTACTGAACATACGTAAGTAAGCTGTTTTTCTTTACTACTTTTTTATATTTGTTTAAAAATAGTTTAAAATAAAAACGTCATTTTACAATAAAATATGAAAACTTAAAGATAACGTTTAATAATCGTCGAATACCTAATATTATCGAGTAATGTAAAATTGTGTATAGGTATGCGGAATTTTTAATTTACGACAATTCTATAGAAATATTTTCATTTTGCATTTATAATGAAGACTAGTTATTACGTAAAAATATTATAACAACAAACAAGTGACATTAGATTGTTACGTCAATTAATTCATCCATTACAACCGTCTGCCCCGCTGATGTCAGCAAATGTGAGAAAAATTTTGCCAAGCGAAACATATGATGAGAGCCTCATTTTCAATACTTTTTTATTATTCTTATTTACTAAAGACTATTTACTAAAGAATTTGTTTTTTTTTTGAATTACATTAAGGCTTTGTTCAAATAATTGTTTATCTGATGTAAATCAAACAACAAAACCTATTAAAATAGAGCCTGAGTTAGACGAGATTGAATAGAAGTAGAACCGGCTCGCATATTTCTATCCAGTTGTGGTAAGACGAAAGGCTTTTTCACTAGCCTTTTAATGACGTCGGGAGATGAACATTAAGCACCTATTTATAATGCATTGTATAAAGCGTTACGTTTACTTTAATACATTATTACCTCGATTACATAAAATAAAAAGAGTATTTTATTTAATTAAGCTAATTAATTGAATTTGAGAAAGTAAATATTTTTTAAATTAGTATAAAAATTATTGAATTAATATAAAATAAATATTTAAAATATTTATAATATAAGCTTACTTCTAAGATTAGGAAGTGCTAGATTTTATACTAGCAGTAGTAACTATTGTATCTTTAGACGTCCTATTTACTACCTTGTTCATTTTTCATATGTTAAATACTTAGTTAGAAATATAAAAATCACAGTCAATTTTAAATATATATTCGCTTCATCTCTACCAAGATAGCCAAGGACAACGGAGCGCCAAATGCTATGGTTTTGTATACTTTTACTTCTTTCGCCTCGTCCACATTCATTAACCTCTCCTATATTCCTTTTGATTCTCACCATTTTGAGTACCCGTACTCCAGTAATATTAAAACTATGTTCTAGAAGGTTAACCCAGATCTTCTACAATGTATTGTACCACTCCCCATAGCATCGTACATCTTTTTCCATCCTCTTAAACTACCTAAGCACGCTATTCTTTGTTCTAACTATAATATTCTCGTTTACGCCTTCAGAAAAACGCAATGCACATTTAATATATGAAGTTAGTAACATCGATAGATTTGATAGAGTTTATCTCAAGGTGACAAGTGCGTAGTTCATTTGTATGAATCAAGTGTGACATTTACTAGGTGAATGTTGCCTACGCTTAATGCCTAGTATATATAAATAATTATCATCTTTTCTAGAGTCAGTTACAGTTACATGAGTTACTTTCTATTTTTTCTGCAATTTCACGGTTTTACCACATAACAGGAGGGAGAACCTAGAGTCTAGACACTTCGTTGTCCACTTAATATACGAATTCAATATTAAAATCTATACCTATGAAAACATTTACAAATGCAATAGAACCCAAATTATGACTTTTGATTTTTTTCTGTTTGTTCGTGTTTGTGTTTGTGTTTGTGCACGCTAACCTTGGAAACAGCTTAACCGATTTTAATGCAGTTTTTATTACTTTATTTTAGCGACTTTTACAATTAACTTTTATACTTATACTTAATATTTAGTATTTGTTTTACTTTAATTGGTTTGTAAATAAAAATATTATATCCATTTAAAATATTCTGTTCAAAAAATAGCTATAAAAAATATTTTTTTGCATTTATAGAATACTTCATTTTAAATATATATTTTTTAATATTAACGGACAGTAGAACTTATGCAAAGGGTCAAGTCCAAGAAAACGAAATTGCGAGCAGCCACTTGCAATTTAAATATATATAATCATTTTACCGAGTGGGAATAGAACCCGTAGCCATCACGTTTTTCATTCAGAGGCTGTAGAAAGATATTGGTCTCAGTTGCTTTCGTATATTAAAGTAAAAGAAATTAATAAAAAATAAGTTAAATAAATATATTTCCTGCCGAATTCGAGGCATATTGAGAGGCAGAACACAATGCCGCACTTTTTGTCACCAAAGCGAGGAAAAGAAAATAATTTAAATATAATCATTCCCCCAAGTAGGAATCGAAACGACAACCGATCGCGTTTACAGTCGGTCGCTGTCTCATTGCGTCTCAGAGAGAATTAAATAGTAAGAATAGATGCATTATACACTGAGGACATACTGAATCCTTACAACTTTCCAGTAAATACTGTTGTAAAAAGTACTTACTCTTTACAAGATAAATTATAGGACTTGAGAGTGATTTGTACGTGAGTTAGATTCAACTTGTCAAATGCTTCTAAGGCAAAGAACGACAATTTTATTTTTTATCCAGCTGTATGTTTTATTTTATCATTCCCAAATAAAAAAAAAACAATTCAATTTTATTAACTTATACAAATAAAAGTTTGCGAATATACGTGTAAATACATACACATTCATATAAGTATATATACATGAATAATGATCAATAGAAATAAAATATAAATTGAAATATCTGATTTTGTAATATTAAAAGAATCACTTTTTACTAAATGTTTACGTACGTATACAGGATACGCAAAATATTTTTTTTTTACTATTTTTATCTGTCTGTTTGTTCCGGCTAATCTCAAGAACAACGTGACTGTTTTGATGGGATTTTAACTAGTAGAGATTTTAACTAATGTATTAAGAAGTATTTTAAGCTACTTTTATTTTAAATTTATAAAATCCAGAGATGTTAAATTCATGCAAACTAAATCAAATCAACTACCTCAAGCTTTTCAGATCTAACTTATCCGATTCGTTTAGGCATTATAATTCTTGTTACAATTACTAAGGCAATAACCCTTAGGAAGGATTTACCGAATAGGCTACTGCCAAATCAAGCGTTTTCGTAAAGTACAAATCCCGAAGGCATCTATTAAGAACTACTTGAAAAAAGATAGTTTTAGCCAGTACAAGCTGTTACCGCGTCGAGGTATTTGCAGCTTATGTTATTATTCTGTTTATAATATTTTTTTGTCAGTAAGTTAGAACAAAGGTATATAAATACCTTAATAATGTCAAGCGTACAAACTAGTTTATTACACGAACGACGAGTTCTTTCGCGCAATTTCGTAAATTATTAAAAAAAGCAATGATGTTATTAAAGCTTATTAAAGCACATGTTTTTAGCTTCACATTTTTATTCCGCATAGCAGGGTAGAAAGTACCTAGTGTCAAGACACTCCATACTTTTCTTTTCACCAAATTCGAGGAATTATGTATTGAGTGGTGGAACTCAACGCCGCAATTTGTTTTAGGAGCGAGTAAGTGGAAATAATTTAAATATAATCACTCCTCTGAGTGAGGATGGAATCTACAACCGATCGCGTTTACAGTCAGACGTTGTTCCACTGCTCCACGACCGGCCTCAAAGTACATATATATTATTATAACTAAAAACTAATATAAGTAAATATTTAGAATTCTTAGGTAGTGGCGTATGAGTACAGTGAGTGCCTTTCTTGTCTCCTCCTGAGTCCCGGAGTTCGTCATGTGTTCTACACCTTGAATTTTCTTACGTTATCAGAAAGTATTCATCAAGCTGAACACCTTTCATCTTTCATTATATTTATCTCTCAAGGTTAAGCTGGGGGTTCAGGGTTCCAAATAAGTTACTCCAGACCTTACGTTACGTCAAAAATAATTGCTCATCTTGTACCTTTTTGTATGTATATATGTGTGATAATCTATTAAAGATTTGACGTGCCCCTAGGTTTCCACATCAATGACTTCCAAATACTTATATAAGTTACAGAGAACCAACAGCTATATAACAAAAAATTTTCATCAAAAACTGCCCCGTAGTATTTGCAAGAAAGGCAAGTAACAAACAGTCAGACCAAAATTTCAAAAATCATATTTTTAGTTTCTGCTACTTATATAAAGATTTTTTAGATTATATTCAATGCACAGAAATGAGCTCTTCTACAGTTTGATTATATTATTAACAAAAAATATTGTAAGCTTGAGTTCTAATACACTCAAATTCATAGAAAAAAAAGCATTTAATATCGCAAGCATAATACCAAGCAAAATGTTTTTTTTTCATGCTGATATGTTACCAACCAAAACCTTTATTTGAATTTATAAGTAATTGAATATCTTTTTTTAGAAATTATAAATTATTCAAACAGAGTTTTAGAAAAAATACTTATTTCATATATAACAAACTTTTGTTAATCGCTTATACCCATCTATTTATATGTCAATGTCAATAAGTTAGTATATCCCAATGTCAACACTAGTTTAACCCTCTTGCCGTCCGGTTTGCTCTCTTGAAAATTTCGATAATTTACACAACACTAAATTGATGTACTTGAAAATAATCTTAAGCGTTATTCTATAACACAGTTATTGATAAGGTATACTTACACACAAACTAATATATGTATGCCTAATTATAATTGATTTATTATAACGTTTGAAGTACAATTAAGACGACCTCAACTGGAATGGCTTTATATTTGTGTCATTGTTGCTTTTTACATTATTATTTATATAAACTAAAATATTTGAAAAATTATTTTGTAAGTCAATTTCTTCCATAGTAAGATATGTATCTACTCGTATAATTTAATTTTAGGAGGAAGTATGTACTTATTTTTATAGCATAAAACATATCATTTCTGACTTAAAATTTAAATATTATTTAAAATATAAAATACGGAGTGAAAGTTTCTATATATGTTATGCAATATTAACGACATTGTACCCGCAACCTTGAAAAAAAAACTGTTAAATCTTGTATATCAAGTAAATTAATCTTGATTATATATTGTATTCTTAAAATGAAAAATATAAAAAAGAAGCATCTAATATTTTTAAGCTTACAGAAATGCTGATGGCGTCACATACATATATCCTCGCATTCGATAAAAAGCAATATGAAATTAAAAGATCCTAAAGCAAGAAAAGTTACACGCTCAATATAGTATTTTGCTTCAGTCAATATATAAAAGAACGTAATATGACATTCTACTATTACACTTGACAAATTAAAACCTGCAATTAACATCAACGATAATGTTATCGAATTTCCTGAAAAATTAAAAATAAAATAAAAACAACATTTTCGCTTTGCTAAAACTATAACAAAATCTCTATACACAATAACCTGCAGCATTATAGCAATTTGGGGCCATTAAAAACCAGAAACCACATCATCTAATATTGCAATTAACCGTACTGTTGTCATTTGAACGGCCGACAAGTTCGACATAGCAACCAGGCGTTGGAGTAACAAAGGCATTAGTCATGTGGATATATTTGCATATCGATGCGATAATGACTTATTGTGTAATTGAGTTTAATCAACTACAAATATATGGGGTCTGTTATGGATTTGTGTCATGGGCAAGAGTACGCGTATGAGAACGGTTTTATTTTTCACTCACTTTTCCTACGTAGGCATCGTAGAAAATTTTAAAACAATTACAATTAATTAATGCATATTCCTTAAAATAAAATATTTATAACAATTTTTAAACATTTCATTTACAGAATACAACAAGAAAGAAATAATACAAAAACATTTTTTTAATATCTGACTATTTGTATATATCCTATTTAAACTAAATTTACGATGGTTAAAAAAATATATATAATTAGTCAAAAATAGATACTTCGTGTATAGGGAGCCTTACTTGTCATTGACTTGCAATTTCATATAGTAACAAGCAAGCTAAACCTCGCGGTCAAGTTAATGTTTATACATATTTAACGATCTCTTCCGTAGTTAAGGTCGCCTTAATGATATAACTGTTTTTTATTTCATTACATGTTATTTTATTGTTTATTTGTACTTACAGCTTAATAGTCGTATGGTAGAACTTATATGATACGTAAAATAATTTACAATATATATATATATATATATATATATATATATATATATATATATATATATATATATATATATATATATATATATGTATATATATATATATATATATATATATATATATATATATATATATGTATATATATATATATATATATATATATATATATATATATATATAAACGTACCATGTATAAAATTTATAAAAATAGTCTGTATAAATAAAAAGCAATTGAAAAATATAGCATATTTCAATGTAATTGGTCTGGATTTGATGTTATTTATTCAGTGAAAGTAATAATTAGATAAAATTTAAAGATTAAGTTATAGTTGAAAATTTAAGTAACGTTTGAATAGTATATCCATTTTCTCGCTCTGGTAAGACAAAGTGCGGCTTTGATTAACGTCACTCAATGTCTCGAATTCGGTGAAAAGGGGACAAGTGTCTGGTCACTACGTTTTTCCAGTCTACCCTGCTATTCGAGATAAAAATGTAAAGCTAAAAAAAATAAACATCAACAAGCATATGCCACGAGTCCGTATTACCGTAGTGTACGAGTAAGTAATAATATTTAATATTGCTAGGTAAAGCGCGATTCATATTGTTCTGCTTCAAGGTTAGAAACGGCGCTAATTTTATAATGGACTAGCGAAATATTTATTATTAAAAAAATTATGTAAGTTTATGCTTACTTCTAGAGGTATATGTATAGAGAAAATATCCCTTCGCACATAAAGTGAATGGCCTTATGAAGCTGTCCGTCATATTCTAAACTAGTTGACGTCCGCAACTTCAACTGCGTCACAAAAGGAAAAATACATTTTCAACCTTTTTTAAAGGTTTTTAATGATGCCTTCGCTCTTATCAATCCCAGTGTAAAAAAAGTGTGTTTTTGTAGTTGCCTTGTTCAAGAACTATCACTAATTTTATCAAAAATATTTTTTCAAATCCATTCGGTGGCTTAAAGTAGCGCATAGTGTAAAGCGCGGTCAAATAAATAAATAAGTTTTTTCGCTTTATAATATTAGTTTAGACGTATATTAATTTCCATAGAAAATGGTACTCGCAATTTTTTTTTAAATTTAGAATTAACTTACAAAACTTGGTAAAACTTAATAAATTTCCTTTCATATTAATATGTATCAAATTTAAAGGCAGTTGAAATGTATTATATTTTATATAATTTGAGATGATTTTAATTTTCATTTGCTATCTTTATAGCTTCTATTGTGTGGTTGGTATTGAACGATGAGACTAGGTGAGTAGTATGTTGGTACATGATTTTATGACTTTCGCGACATAAGCCGTAGTTTATGAATTTTATTTCTAATTCTTTCCATGTTTTTTAATATTTTTGACAGGGAAATAATATTTTCCTAATGTTATTCACAATTCTAAACTTGAACCGATTATCGCTCAATATTTAAATTGAAAAGAACGATATTTTTAAAATATGATTTTTATTAGCATAAGTCGATTATACAATTGCAGTATTGATGACAAGTAGGGAAATGCAAATTGTTTGTCTTAAAACTGTTAGCACCCTCTAGTAAATTTGAAATAACATAAATAATACGTTAATTAATGACCATACTCAAAAAATTTTCATTTTCTCGCTCTGGTATAACAAAGCGCGGCGTTGAGTTCCGCCAATTAACACGCAATGTCTCGAATACAACGGATTGCGGAGTACTGATTATCTAATACTAGGTACTTCTAACCTGGCATGCGAGATAAAAGCGTGAAGCTAAAAATGAGGTTTTTATTAATGACCGAAAATAAAAAATACATTAAAACTATTATTTCTTTAAAAACCTTGCCACGGTTATTTTAGAACAATGGTTAATAAATTATCTAACAAATAAATTCTATTTGAGAAAGTTTTACACGTAAAGTATTAGAATTATTGATTATATATATATATACATATATATATATATATATATATATATATATATATATATATATATATATATATATATACTAACTAGTATATCTTAAAAATAAATATACTTGAATATTGTTTATAAGTTACCGTAACAATCGCAAACTATTTTAATTTTTCTTGCGTGCACAATCAGTTCATTTGAAAGCAGTTATTTTTTCTTGATAAAAACAAAATATGACTATTAAATTTTAATTTAATTTTTTTTGATTAATTAAATTCAAGTTAAAATGAGATTTCAAATGACGAAAGTACCTTTATCTAAAACTACTTCTCTTTGTTTTCATAAATTTGTTTAACAAATGTTATTTGTGTAGTGTTTCAAAACTTAACCAGAAATAATTTTTAGACTACAATTCAAAGTAGTAATACTCAGTTAATTTTAATTTATATATATATATGTATATATATATATATATATATATATATATATATATATATATATATATATATGTATATATATATATATATATATATATATATATATAAACGTACCATGTATAAAATTTATAAAAATAGTCTGTATAAATAAAAAGCAATTGAAAAATATAGCATATTTCAGGGTAATTGGTCTGGATGTGATGTTATTTATTCAGTGAAAGTAATAATTAGATAAAATTTAAAGATTAAGTTATAGTTGAAAATTTAAGTAACGTTTGAATAGTATATCCATTTTCTCGCTCTGGTAAGACAAAGTGCGGCTTTGATTAACGTCACTCAATGTCTCGAATTCGGTGAAAAGGGGACAAGTGTCTGGTCACTACGTTTTTCCAGTCTACCCTGCTATTCGAGATAAAAATGTAAAGCTAAAAAAAATAAACATCAACAAGCATATGCCACGAGTCCGTATTACCGTAGTGTACGAGTAAGTAATAATATTTAATATTGCTAGGTAAAGCGCGATTCATATTGTTCTGCTTCAAGGTTAGAAACGGCGCTAATTTTATAATGGACTAGCGAAATATTTATTATTAAAAAAATTATGTAAGTTTATGCTTACTTCTAGAGGTATATGTATAGAGAAAATATCCCTTCGCACATAAAGTGAATGGCCTTATGAAGCTGTCCGTCATATTCTAAACTAGTTGACGTCCGCAACTTCAACTGCGTCACAAAAGGAAAAATACATTTTCAACCTTTTTTAAAGGTTTTTAATGATGCCTTCGCTCTTATCAATCCCAGTGTAAAAAAAGTGTGTTTTTGTAGTTGCCTTGTTCAAGAACTATCACTAATTTTATCAAAAATATTTTTTCAAATCCATTCGGTGGCTTAAAGTAGCGCATAGTGTAAAGCGCGGTCAAATAAATAAATAAGTTTTTTCGCTTTATAATATTAGTTTAGACGTATATTAATTTCCATAGAAAATGGTACTCGCAATTTTTTTTTAAATTTAGAATTAACTTACAAAACTTGGTAAAACTTAATAAATTTCCTTTCATATTAATATGTATCAAATTTAAAGGCAGTTGAAATGTATTATATTTTATATAATTTGAGATGATTTTAATTTTCATTTGCTATCTTTATAGCTTCTATTGTGTGGTTGGTATTGAACGATGAGACTAGGTGAGTAGTATGTTGGTACATGATTTTATGACTTTCGCGACATAAGCCGTAGTTTATGAATTTTATTTCTAATTCTTTCCATGTTTTTTAATATTTTTGACAGGGAAATAATATTTTCCTAATGTTATTCACAATTCTAAACTTGAACCGATTATCGCTCAATATTTAAATTGAAAAGAACGATATTTTTAAAATATGATTTTTATTAGCATAAGTCGATTATACAATTGCAGTATTGATGACAAGTAGGGAAATGCAAATTGTTTGTCTTAAAACTGTTAGCACCCTCTAGTAAATTTGAAATAACATAAATAATACGTTAATTAATGACCATACTCAAAAAATTTTCATTTTCTCGCTCTGGTATAACAAAGCGCGGCGTTGAGTTCCGCCAATTAACACGCAATGTCTCGAATACAACGGATTGCGGAGTACTGATTATCTAATACTAGGTACTTCTAACCTGGCATGCGAGATAAAAGCGTGAAGCTAAAAATGAGGTTTTTATTAATGACCGAAAATAAAAAATACATTAAAACTATTATTTCTTTAAAAACCTTGCCACGGTTATTTTAGAACAATGGTTAATAAATTATCTAACAAATAAATTCTATTTGAGAAAGTTTTACACGTAAAGTATTAGAATTATTGATTATATATATATATACATATATATATATATATATATATATATATATATATATATATATATATATATATATATATATATATATATATATATATATATACTAACTAGTATATCTTAAAAATAAATATACTTGAATATTGTTTATAAGTTACCGTAACAATCGCAAACTATTTTAATTTTTCTTGCGTGCACAATCAGTTCATTTGAAAGCAGTTATTTTTTCTTGATAAAAACAAAATATGACTATTAAATTTTAATTTAATTTTTTTTGATTAATTAAATTCAAGTTAAAATGAGATTTCAAATGACGAAAGTACCTTTATCTAAAACTACTTCTCTTTGTTTTCATAAATTTGTTTAACAAATGTTATTTGTGTAGTGTTTCAAAACTTAACCAGAAATAATTTTTAGACTACAATTCAAAGTAGTAATACTCAGTTAATTTTAATTTGTTGGGTTTTAATAGAAGGCTGGCGAAGATGATAACTCCTTTTCTGTTCTGTTCTTTATATATGACGCTCCGAGCGTGCTAGTGGAGCACAAATAACGCCAATGTCACGTTGTATGGAAAACACATAAAGGAGATTAGATGATAGTCCCAATAATGGAAATGGCAAAGTTATGCTTTATGTCACTGGTAGTGAATTAGAAAAAATGTATTATTATTTATTGTAATATAAATATTTCGTAATTAAAAAACAACTGTTATTTTCTCGTCATAATGGAACTCCAATAATTATATCATTTAAAATACCTATTAAAAGTAGAAACTTCATCTTTTTAGCGTTAAATAAATTTATACCTCTTAATTTTAAATAAAGCTGAGGTGAGCGGAGGTGGTATCTACTTCCTAGGACTTATAAAACTTAGAATTCTCAATTTACCCACGTTAGAGAGCAAGACACAGTCAGCTCATTCTGCAAAAATCCAGAGCAATGCGCGAGACAATTAAGAAACAAATGGCGGTAGATTGATATAATTAATATATAATTTTTATATTAACTGACAGACAAATGCCACCTCAGTCTTCTTGTGGCCACGGATTATTGCAAAGCCTTCGAAATGCCGGATTTTAAACAATGTATTTACGAATAACAAAATAGATGTGATTAATCCGTTTATAAAATAATTTCATTCAGAAATATGTAAAAATTGCGAAAATCGAAGATCTTATTACATTATATTATTCATATATTCATAAAATCTTATTATGATTTAATGAATTAATACACAGAATATAATGTTAATTATTAATTATAACCTATTTATTACATATAAGTACAAGTAAAGTCACAGTAAGTTTAACTTTGTACGTATGACAATTTATAATTTTGACTTTAAACGCGACAATTCGTAACGCATCTCAACGTAGCATATGAAACAAATCTTTATTGTTCATTTTTATATGAATAATAATACTTGAAGTGGCTGCTAAAACGCTTATTTACTAAAATATTCTATTAGTGGAAACATTTCTAGAATTATCTTTGTAAGATTAACTAAAAGTGTTTGACAGGCGGATAATATGACTGATTTCAATTTCAAACGAAGTTTTTTTACAAATAATAAATAGAAATCATTCAATGTTTAGGAAAAAAATACTTAACTATATCGATGTTGACTTTGAAATAAAATAAATCGATGTAGCTAACAAATAAGTGGATTTATTATTTACAGGCTTTTATAGATTTCAAAATAAAAATGTTAAGATTTATAAATTAACTTTAACTGACCTAAAAAATCTAGCATTTCTAGATGATTACTTTTATGGGCGGATTAAATTATTTTTTAATATATTGTTTATAATTTATTCCTCTCTCACATTATTACGATAATTTTAAGTAAAATAATTAATTATAAACAGCGTTCGATTGAAGATTTTGATTAGATAATATAACGGTAGCATAATATCGTCAGTCTATAAATAACATTTATATAATAACCATTTTCAAACAAGTCTACGAAACGCTAAATCAACGGATATTAATAATACAATCCGGTAATGTCTACACTTTATACTTACAATGACTATCCTGAATATATTTCACATCCACAATCATGGCCTACCATAAACAAACACCGTAAATACACCACGACATGGTCCGAATCTTTTGACATACATAGGTACCGCTCTACTTGTCACTCAACTGATCTTGATCTTTAGCTTTTTAATTTTAATCGTTACCGGCCAGCCCGCCACTTAGAAAGCTACTCTTTGCTATTCTCCACGCTAGAATAGGGTTAAGGATACCCCTTCCGATTGTGGTCTTAGAAAGGTTATTTGGGAATCTGGACCACAAATTACACTGAAATGGTCCACTCGAAATTATCAGTTCAGTGACAAATGTGACCCACCCACTGACACTTCAGCTGCTATTGCCATCCATAAATTTCGTCACACGTCCTTGTCACAGGCGGTCCCCTTGGTAAGACTATAGTTGTAAAAAAATCACACTTTGTCAATCCTCTCCCTCCCACTTAACGTGTGACGAAATTTATGGATGGCCCCTTAGGTATGAAATAATTCTCTGTAAGAAGATTCGGATTTACTGATCGACTAACTGACAACATATATCTGAGTGATCAAGTATTACAGACCGACAAGGTATTACTGAGCAACGATCGTGATTTACTACGATAAGAAAAACATCATTCACCGAAGCTAATGCGAAGACCAAGACGCAGGTAAAATGGAATGATTAGAAGAAAACAAAGAAAAAAAAATGTGAAAGAATACTTCACTTGATTAAATTCGATCATCTTGACATCAAAAGCGTTTAAACAATATGCAAATTATTGGATACTTATCAGTGCATAGGTATTACAGGTATTATACAACTTTACGCCTGTCGAGAGTGCCATATTGCATATATGATAAAACTAAAAGATAAGATATGATATCTTACAAAACTTAGTTAATTAGGCAAGTGTATAGTTTATTATTGCTTTCAACAAATCAATCATAACGTACTGCTTAACTACCATATGAAAATACGTTACTCAGAAATATACGTTACTCAGAAAACACGTGTTTTAAATATACCCCATATTTACATTGAAAAATGCAATCACAAAAATTTTGTTTATAATAATGTTATAAAGAATAACACGTAACAACTCTACAATATTAAACTAAACTTTAACCTTTAAATAAATGATTTGTGGGCACAAAAAGTGGTGAAGAAAACGATTAACAAACAATTTGGAGGCACTTGAAGCAAAGAGTCAGCAAAAAATCCAGCGTTTACATACGCAACTCATATGTTAAAACAAATAATATTTTTAATTTTGTATTATATATTACTGTTAGTTTAAACGGATTCATATTGAAGCAGTTCAATTTTCATATTCATATTTTTTGTCATAGTAAGGTAGACATAGAACCAAGTAGAATATACAGTCCCTTTCGAAATTCCAACCGAATTCGAGACGTGGTTGCGTTGCGTCACAAAACTGAACGCCGCCTATCATACCAAAGCAAGGAAATGAGAATAATTTAAATATAATTAAATATTAAATTATTAAAAAAAAATCTTCTCTATTAGTTTTCTTCATTTTCGATGTTTGTATTGTTCCTAAAACAACTTTGATAATAACATAAATTATATAAATTTGTGATCTGTCAAGTTATTTTCGTGGAAAGAACTTTAGAGATCGCAAATTATTAAAATAATTGTATTGATTATTAATTTACTTTTTAATAGAATTATGAAAGCATAAAAACAAGAATTTCCTAGCAAACATATATACTTATAAGTATTAGAATAACATATATATATTATAATAACTTGACATAATTTGATACAAAATAATAATACATTAAATGTAAATAAGAAACCACAAACAAATATTTTTCAGAGATGTAAGATCGATAGTGGGACCATCATCGTCCACAGCAATACAAAATATGAATCCTGCTTTACACTACACAAAATTTTTTAGTCATACAATTTATAACAAAAGGATTCGTTAACGGTACATCTATGATACCATAAAAAAGCTCATGCCTTTAGCGTGTATATTAAAGCAAAAAATATAAATTAATAGATGAATCATACAATTGTAAAGGCCATAAAAGATAGAAGAGATTAGTGTGTTTTTGTAAACGCAATGGTTGTGGATTCGGTTCATATACAGACAAATGATTTTTAAGTCGTTGTACAGTGTTGAGCTCCGCCATTCAAAGCTTCAATTCTTTCAATGTCTCCAATTCTGTAAAAAAATATTGCTGCCTGCTTTATGAAATATGTGTGAAGTTGTAAATAATAATCTGTTGTATAAAATAAAGTTCCAGAAAAAGCCGGATTATCAAGGACAAAGTCACGTATTACAAGATTTTCTAAGAATTAATAAACATGAAAAATATCATGATTTATTATTTATTTATAATACACATAAGAACAAGGCTAATGTTATAAAACTACAATTACGCATTAAATTACAATTGATAGTATAAAAATATGTGGAAATTTATTTAAACGATAATTTTCTCTCTAAATTCATATGGACTGCAATTTCAACTTTATTAAATCCCCAGAGCAGCACCAATCGAGTTGATTAAAACGCTACGTTGCAAATTAAACGTAAAGGCCATACTATTGAACGCGTATATTATGAAGAACATTAAAGGAAAACTCATTACGTATATCCTCATACTTTTATAAAAATATAATCAAATAAAGTTTTATAATTCAATTCGTGGGCAATCCTGATTTAGTTTTATTTATTACTATATGCCCGCTATTCAATTTCCGTGGATTTACCCCTTACAATAAGTATTATTATAGTTTTATTTGTCGTTCCATTACATATTAGTTGCTAATTAAAATTTGGACCCAAAAATACACTTTACCACAGGAAGGGTACTGTATAGTTATTATAAGCATGTATGTATATAACATAGGTACGTGCATATAGTATTAGAATATCTTTGACCATGAGTTGAAAAAAAAATATGGCAAAGTTAAGACTGTCTACATTGAAAAATAAACTTATGTGGAATATTATAACTTTCTTATTTATAAAATTATTTAAATAAAATAGATTATTGATAAGGTTACCAAAATAATAGTGACTGCATCATAAACGTTTAAGCCGTCCTGGATAAGCGCACACAAACAAAGACAGAAATTTTAAAATAATATAAGTATGGATTCTATTACATTGATAAATAGTTCCGATTAGAGTTTTCCTCTATATGTATATTTTCAATGCGCAGATTGCGATCAGTTATATGTTTATTATATAACATGGAACCTTTAGGCCGGTCGTGGTGCAGTGTGACAGTCTGACTGTAAATGAAGTCGGTAGTGTGTTTGATTTCCACCCACTTGTATTTCGCCTCTCAACACACAATGTCTCGATTTCGACGGTAAGTGGAATAAGGGCTGTCTTGACATTAGGTACTTCCTGTCTAACTTGTTAGGCGGGATAAAAGCCTTAAGCTATAAATAAAAATGAAAAAATTAAAATATAACGTGTAATTATGTCTGTACTGAAGATTCGATTGTTTATATTATTCAGGCACTACGATACGTAACAATAACGGCAAAAAGAGAAAGAACGACGAAGAACGACACTGATATCCACCTCACTATAACTATATGTAAGAAGTGGTGAATGAATTGGAAGGAAACTTTAGCTGATATCATTTTTAAAAGGGGCAGCATGTTTCATAAACGATTAAAACAATGAAATATGATACAAATTATAATGTCAATTAGCATACACCTTGTTCTAATTGTCATTAGCACATGTTACCAAGAATCACAATTGTTTTACAGTTTTAGCACTTAAAGACGTCTACGTATTTTTTCCGATGAACATGTGGGCGAAGGTATTATATGCTGACACGTGTCTAACAGAATTCGATTATTGTGGCTCCAAATTCATCCTCAATTAAATTATCCACAAAACGCAATTATTTTGTTAATATAATAAATGAAAATAAAATATTGTTTATTTCTTTGACAAGACAAATAGCGGCGTTGTGCGGCATAATTAGGAGGAAATAGGAGAACGGAGTATCTCGAAACTAGGTTATCTATCTCTATTGAACCTGCAATACGGGAAAAATCATTAATGCGAACAAAAAGATAATATTTTTTTACCATACGATTGTTTCTTAGTAATTAAAAATGTTAATGCCTAGAATTGCGTAGATTAATTCATTATTTTGTTACGTCACGCTATGAAGTTAATCTCTAATCTTATCGACGTGTAAAACATTTAACTTAATTTTTAAAAAGTGAACGGCTATTGACAGTCTTCGGCGACAACAGTGGGACAGCGTCTGATTGTAAACGCAATCGCTTATGGGTTCGATTCCGACTCAGAGGAATGATTATATTTAGGTTATTTCCATCGTCTCGCTCTGGTAATACAAAGCTCGGTGTTGAGTTTCGCCACTCAACAAGCTTTGTCGAATTCGGCGGAAACCGAAGTACGGAGTCTTTAAATTAGGTACTTCTTGTCTACTCTGCTATAAAGGACAAAAGCGTGAAGCAAAAAAAAGAATAACTAAACAACTCTCGGCAGTGCTAAAATGGTCGTCGAGCTTTGGAGCTTACATAAATACGTTCATAAAAGAAGACCTTGATGTATATTAACAATAATATGTTAAAATTCAAATTAGCTTTATTTTCAAGAAAACGGAGGTACGTGTTGATTTATTAATTGGTTATGTTACAAATAAAGTAGTGAAAAATTGACTTGAACATATAAAGAATTGTATTTGGCGACATGTATTTTTAGTGTATACTTGTATTTATTTTTATTGGCATGCTGATTATATTAGTTAGTGTGTGTTCTGTGTTCAAAGTTAATATATAATGTGTTGACTCGACAGTTGAAATTTGAATGACACATCCAACGCATATAGCCTTACATACATTTATTTGCCAACTCACCAAAACGGGCGTATGTTAAAACATTTTGAGTTGCTTAAGAATTGTTTAAGAAAATTACAATGAACAATAATTTTACAGTAGAACCTCAGTAAATTGAACATTAAGGAAGACGCCAAGGAAATCGATTTATAGAGTTTTTGCTTTAAACGGATTTTAATTCGACATATAGAGTTTTGGGGTTCATAGTTATAAATGTTCAGTTAGGTAATATTTTAATTTCTTAAAGATCAATATTATTCAACCCATAGGCAAATTTTCGGCAAATTCTTAGTCGTAAGTAAACGTATTGTAAAAGTTGTAAATTAAATATTGGAGATAAAGAAGTCCAATTTGTGAAAAGTGAAATGAAATGTGCAACCTATAAAACATTGAAGTAAGAACAATAAATACTTTTTTTTATTAAAACTATAGTTTCAAATTGCTTTAATATTTTATCTAAAACTAAGACAACAAAATGAATAAAATTAAAATAAATATCCTCAAGTTACCTTGAAGTGAAATTATTGTAAATTCAAATTATATCGCCACCTTGACTTCACTGTAAGTAGATTATTTAGCAATTAGTGTCATATTTCGTTAAAAAGGATTAGAAATGCAAAGAAAATACTTATTGTTAGTAAATTAATCTGACAAGTTAAAAAATTTAAGTAAAAAAATATTTTCTCTAAATATATCATAAATAAATTATTGATTGATGAATAAATTATTGGAAATGCTTAAGTTTTTTTACTAAATATAGGAATACAAAGAGATTGATCAAATTGATTCTTTACTTTTTTACTTATATATACCCCAGGTGTAATTAACATCTTTAATTAACTTCTTTACAAAAGTAAGCAAAAAATAACTGTTATTTTTATACGTTAATATTGTCTAGCCTTCCTATGATTTAATTAATCAAATTAACAAAAACTTGCTAAAGATTTTCGATTCTATTCATACTTGTTGGCACGGCCGAATATAAAAATTTAGAGGTCCTGGGGCATCGAAAGAATGGAGGCACTTAATTATTAATTATTTTTAATACTAATAATTATCTTTAGATAGTAACGAACATTTTATTTTGCGAGTATTGTCAGTAAAAATGTAAAAAAGAAAGTTTTGACGTTTACTGACTCATCAAGTTTTGAATATTTTTTATATTTTATCGTCTGTCACAATAAAATATAACTGAGATAATTCCACCACGGCCTAAAGCGCGACCCGGTATGCTTAGTCGAGTAACAAAATTATAATATTATGAGTACACATTCTATAAATTTTACACTTTAATCAGTTTTGCAAACTTTAGATACTATATACTTCAAGACAAGGTTCAAATGCTGGCTCGCATAAAAATTGACCAGTTTATTTAAATTTTTTTTCATTGTTGAAATATTAATAACAATATTAATCTATTACTTTTGCTAATATTAACTTAATAAAACAATATAACAATAGGTCGTAATAAGGATATCAAAATTTTGATTTATTTTCGCACTCGATAAGAACATATAACTTCCTGCTACGTTCTAAGTCTTTATACGTTATATAAATCTTTATTCGCTTAATATTTTCCTTAGTTCAAGGCCAATGTGGCGCAGTGGAACCGCATCGCACAGTAAACGCGATTGGAGGCAGTTTCGACTCTCACTCGGCGGAAGGATTTATTTTACCACCTACTCCTGACATAAGTACTTTCTAACTTGAAGAACACACACACACTTAAAATCAAGTATAGTTTTATAATAATTACTTGTTGAGCTCGAAATATTCTAATGCGTAATCAAATCAAATAAAAATAATCAGAGGATTGCTTATGTTTCAAGGAACGTTAGCCAGTTATGAAATAATAAATGTATATTTATGAATAAAAATTTAATATAAAAAGTGACACATTTTGAAAAGATAACAAAGTATTGAGACCGTTGATTATGAAAAACAAACCAATGAAATTCAAGATTAAATGAACGAAAATGCAACAAAAAAAGATGATTTCATGCAAATAAAATATGGTTTTGAAATTAATATCTAAATTACGCTTTGCTCGTAGTATAAAATTAATATTTAGGAAAAGCAGCTGCAACTTCATCCCGCTTAGCAGAGTAGTCAGAAAGAAACAATGTTAAAACTGTATACAGGTTGCGCCCGTATTCGTAATATTGCTTATTAAGTGGTAAAACTCAACGCCGCACTTTGTGTTACTACTGTAAAGAAATGACAATGTAAATAAGTATAACCGAACCAAACTGATATTGGTTACACCAATCGCGTTTACTATAAAACATTGCTCCACTGCGTCACAATGGCCTCAACAACAACTTTAGTATACGTTTTTATGTATTTTTTTCGTAACTCAGTTATTTAAATTGAAAATTATTCGTAGAATGTCACTTCAGATAGAATTAGACTTAAATACATATCCTTAGGATTCTAATTTAGTCTATACTTATCATGAAAGTATTGAAGAGACAGTCATTAAAATGTATGAGATGAGATAGTAAGTAGACTTTCTTTTATGCAACAACGGAAATAATATAATTACTAGATTATACACTAAAAAAGTGACTTTCGTACAACTATGAAGAAACAGTTAAATTATGGAAGAACTACGTCTCTATTCTCACTCTTTTATTCATTTTTTTAGCTTCTCGCTTTTATCAGGGTAGACAGAAAGTACCTAGTGTCAAGACACTAGGTAATTCCGCCGAATTCTAGACATTGCGTCTTGAGTGGCGGAACTTAACGCCACACTTTGTCCTAACAGAGCGAAGAAGTGGAAATAATTAAAATATAGTCACTCCCCCACGTGGGAATTGAACCCACAACCGATCGCGTTTATGACCAGACGTTGTCACGCTGCGCCACGACCAGCCTCAAGTTCATATACATATATATATATATATATATATATATATATATATATATATATATATATATATATATTCATTTCATTACAAATTTATTGATGATGAGATTAAACAATTTTGTTAATTCTCACTTGTTTATTTTACCTAAAAGTCTATAATAATTAATTTCTTATGTTTCATATGTTTCAAAAACATATGTGTTGAATACTTGAGGTTTTAATGTTTTAATTAACATAACATCTGTCTCATAATAGAATGATATCATAATATAAATAATATTGATAGTCAAGCATCGCATGAATCAGATTATTTGGTAAATGCAAAAAACAGCAAGAATTCTTTTATTTTGAAATAAGTAGGTATGTATGATGATGATTTATTCATTGTTGAATGTCTTTTGTAAGTTTTGCAATTTCTTTGAAAACAAAATCTAATGTACCAAACATTTGATACTCGATGAAACCAACCGCTTTTTAGTACTTAATTTATTTGACCTACGTCTATTCATATATCTTGATCTAAATCTTTCAAGAATATTTTGACCCAATTATTGCCATCTGATTTGTTTAAAATTTTGCAGACATGTCCGGATCCGATTCCAACACAATTAGTTCATAGAAGGAACATACAATATTTTCATATCAGGATGACCATAATGTCTTAAAGGAATACGTTGATGGACAACTAATGTATTTTATTATTTTTAGACCCTTTATTCTGTGGCAAGGTAACCAGGGAAAACCGAATGTAACGATACCCCACTTTTTACTCGGATTTGGACATTAAATGTTAAGTGGCGGAGCTAAACTCCGCTTTTTGTCTTACTAGAGTAAGGATAATTTAAATATCATCATCCTCCCGATTGGGAATCGGACCTACAATCAATCACTTTACCGTTGTCCCACTACAATTTGCTGCCCAATTTATTTCATAACGTTTGATTTTTTGATAACATGAAATATAAAATAAAATTAATAAAATTTGTTAAAGAAATTTTTATTAATATTTTTCTATCAAGATCATTTAAATAAATCCATCGCACATCATACCTGTTCTGTATTATAGCTGGTCTTAAAATACCATGTTACTAAGTTATTTACTAGTTTCTAAGAAAATATATAGCACGTTTATTATAATTGTTATTGAGTATCGTTGCGAACTACTCATTATTTATATTGCTAGTGCTATTAATATATTAATATAAACTTCTTATGTCATCTTCTTATTTCATATATCTTTACAATTTTTCCTAACATGTCTTTACCAAAACAGAAAAAAAAACATTTCAATCTTACATTAGATTACAGAATTAATAATAATAATTGATCATATTTACTATTTTATCTTTACTAATATTCGCGTTAACGCGTTAGTGTTCATCAAAGTTCATGAGGAAGGCTTTGGGCTGATAAAGGTCAGGTTCCGACCAATAAGAACGGAGCATCAAAAAAATATTGCAGAATAGTTGAAAATATATTACTGTCAAGACGCAGATGACGTTTAAGGTTTTATAATTTACACACAACCAGACACTAAAAGGCTTCGTTAATTAATAAATATTGATTACTCAACGATAAAGAAAATTTTAAACATTTATATGAACAATAAAAGAGAATAAAATCCCATCGATTTATATTTCGTAAAAGCGAATTAAATAATATAAGATACGCCGATGAGAGATATCAGGGTAGTCAGTAGGATCTTCTAAGATTCGTTTACTATAATTACAGGCCTTTACAATTTTTTATCTTTCTATCAGCCTCAATGGATTTAGCCATAAGTCTAGCCTATCTGTGACGTCATCACAGCTGCACCGCTGAACTGATTGTGATGATATTTTATATACTTCAGATTGTGATGAATGTAGGCTACTTTTTTACTTTCGTTGTTTTACATTGCTGATGTGAACTATTTTTAATATTTTTTGCCTATAGTTTTAGAGAATTGTCAATTGAAAAGTCTATTTTCAAAGCACAAGCCTGATGTCCTAGCTAGGACGACAAAATAAAGAAAAGAAATATTTTAAGCCTGTTCCGCTTGTTTAGTTTCTTTTTTAAGTAATCATTCTTTTTACAAATTATTTTATTCTTAAATAGGTTTACGATCATTTTACATTGGTTTTTATCAAATATAATAATTTAAAAAGTCGAATTGAAAGGTAATGTAGCCTTCAGTTAAACACAAATGGAGCAAGGATTTAAATTAAAAAAGAATTAATATTACGGGTGTTGTAACCCACTTTGAAATAAAAGTCAATGTTAAAGTTAAATTAATCTGAATTTAACGATTTCAATGTACGAAATGTGACAATTGCGAAACTTAAATATACCTAAGTAAAGAAAGGAAGGGCAATTTGTTTGTAGATAAAAAGTTTATAATTGGACCAATTAACATGTAATCGTAATGTCATATATTTGTATACAATTTAGTATTTAAATTTGTAAAACAACCAAAATTTGCAATTCGTTATAATAACTTGCCAAAGAACTATTCAACTAAAAAGAGACTACTTTAAAATCAACTACATTACAAATGAAACTCTCTGTGATGGGTATATAACAAAAAATATTCACGATATATAAATAATAAACGCATAAGATTCAACATTTAGCTATTTTTTCTACATATTGAACTTTTTACTATATACCGATATGAGGTTGTGGGTTATGTGTATGATTTCCTCTTGGAGGAAACTCTGGTAAGACACTTGACACTACTATACGGGATAAAAACGTGGTATATATATATATATATATATATATATATATATATATATATATATATATATATATATATATATATATATATATATATATATATATATATATATATATATATATATCGTATATACCAAATGACCTTACGCCAGACAGTTTAAAGAGAATAAAGGATTTATATTATTCACAGAAATAAACAAGTAATAAATATGCGTAAACATAACCGGTTTTAAAGTAAAATTTGCTTTTATCTATAAAAAAGGCAACAATTAAAAAATTATGAGCAAAACGAGATCAAGGTCGAAATGTTGCAGGACTGGCGGTACCTACCAGTGCACCTACAGCATACCTGATCTGATGATTGTACTTACCAATAATTACGAGTTGAGATTGCATATTCACAACAATCACTATCCATAATCATCTAACGAATGAAACTTATATGTATAAGCTAAATAAATAAGAGAAAAGTCGAGATGCACATATATTTAAACGCACACTGATTTCATCATAGAATTATTATATATGGAACAGAGGCGTCATAGGCAGCCCTATGAGTGAGTGTCCAACAAATCTTAGAAGAGAGACAGATAGGTAGCATCTGCTCTCTTTTCTTTCTATGGACGCATCTCAAGCTGGCCCGTTTATTCTATGTATAAAAAATCTTTAAATATAACAAATTTTTTAGCTTCCCGCTTTAGTCGTAATAGCAAAGTAGGCAGATAGAACCTAGTGTCAAGACTCTCAGTTCTCTGTTTGAGGATATCGTGGAGCAGTGGGACAGCAACTGATTGCAAATGTGATGGTTGTGGATTCGAATCTCAATCTAGGGAGAGATTATATTTTCATTTCCCCGCTCTTGAAAGACAAAAGGGTGGCGTTGAGTTTTACCACTCAACACGCAACGTTTCAACTCAGACAATATTAATAAACTTTTAAATTACAGCATCTAAAACTACACTGGGCCAATAGCTTAAAGATACGCTTTTATAAGAATAATTTAAAAAAATGATTCAAACTTGAGTAGTCAAGATTTTTTATTAACTTTTAAATTACCTCCGCAATTGTAAGAAAAGGTAAAAAAGTCACATACTACCAATAACAGAGTAAAGAATTGTTATATTTCTTACATAAGTTTTTCTTAAGAACGCTTCAACATAGCATCTATTTATGATGATATTTATTGTATTATATAGACATAATTGAGCTGGAATTTCCGAGATTATCAAGATCAATCTGATAAAAATAATACATATGTAGTTTGAATTAATATTAAGAACGATCCGACAATTACGATACGATTGAAAGGAAAAAAATATTTCTTAAAAAGTAATAGATGTTAGAAACGTCTAGTGCTGTTCTTTAATGTTTCTTTAAGTCTAGGTAATATAATATAAGATATTAATTACAGAAATGACGACGCTTATTATTGATACGCAGTATCGTGAGAAATGTTTAATAGAGCAGTTTCAACTTAAAATTTATCTCGTTGACGCGTAAAGTGACAAAAATGTATATTATTTTCTCTTCATTTTCATTTCTTCACATGATTATATATGAAGGTCCATGTTGTAAATGTCTAGACTAAACGCGTAGATTATATAAAAAAACGCTATTTAATATTTAGTTTCTATTGATTTTTAAAGGCAAATTTCAAATATATTTTCCTAACATTACCCGACGGCATAATGGCTTCTACCTAAATAAATATCTACATATGTACCGAAAACTGATCGCAAAAAATACAATTAATTAATTTAAATTAATTTAAAAAGAAATGCTTTAAAGGTAGATAAAAAAGTATTTATAATTAATTATATAATAATAAACACAATAAAATATAATACGTAATTTATAAAATTTTAATATTATACACATATAAAAGTTTTTTTTTTACTTTTTAAAATAAATGTAAATTAATAAATAATTTACAAAGTAAGTTAATAATATCTTTTAAAGACTAATGCTTTTTCTACAAGGAAGTACTAATACTACTATTAACATTTTACTGTTCATTCGTTTAATAATTATCGACAATAATCAAGTATCATTGATTGCTTTCCTCATTGTTATTTTATGTAAAACGGGGAATAACTTTGTATTTCAGTTATTAGAATAATCATAAAATATACATATTACACGTCTTTTTGATAAATATGTAACACACACAAATAAGTTTAATATTGATATCTACGAAATAGGTACACAGTAAAGATAAAATATAATTATTAACTGAAGTGATACAAATATTTAGTTGTAGCAGAATTGAAGTCGCTTCTAACTTTACACTAACTATCTAAGTAAAAATATTAACAAGTACTAATGAATTTTATGCTAAAAATATTAAAATATATATTATTCAAATATAAATTGTTATTTATATGTTAAAATGTATATATTATTTATATTTATATAAGACATATAGAGATTATAATATGAACCGTTTATTTATACATGGCAACACATTATATTTTAAAATGTTCAATAATTATCTATGTCTAGTTGCAGCCACATTTCTTAAATCGTTGAACAATTGCATACAATATATTAATTAACTAAATTACTTTTAATATGTATTATAATGCAATAAGAAAAAAAAACAGATCTCGATAAAATCTAGTCTCACATGCTGGTACTAATGAAAACATAAGGAAGACGATGTTAATGAGCATCAATTGTACATACGAGTGTGTAGGACGCTGAGGACATACATTGCTTATAAATATCTTATTTCAACATTAAATAACAATCTATCCGCATTCTGCTTCAAAAATAACTAGAAGATCGTATTGAATAATAATTAATACTCAGTTAGTCATTTTAAATTACTAAGTCGACCCGCAACTACGTCGGCGTAAAAGCTGCCTTAAATGATTCTTAAAATCAATTTAAACATTTACATTAAAAACCGATATAAATAAACAAGCATTAAGTGCTAAGGGAAGGTTACCAAAATACAACAGTGAAAACTGCATTTAAATCGGTCAAGCTGTTGAGATCAGCGAGCCCCTACGTACATTATACAGACACAAACAGATCAAAAATCGAATAATCATTGTTTTGGGTACTATTGCATTGATAAAGGTCTCAAATAATTGTGGTGTTTTCATATACATATTTTCCATACACAGACAGCGATCAATATTATAAGTATATAGATTGATAAAGATTGAATAATGTTAATAAGTTCCTGTTTCCCGAAATTTAAAATCAAATATGAAAATAAAAAAATCCACATGTAGCTTATTGTTTTAAATAAATAGATATTTATTTATTTATTTAAATACACTAAATTGCACACAATTTGAACAAAAAATATACACAAAAGCCCGCCTTTTGTGTATATTTTTTGTTCGCTAATCAACCAATCTTTCTCAACTAGCAAACTTGAAAAAAATGTGGGAAATAAATGTATGCACCTCCACATATATTTCCCACATGAGTAAGAGCAAACAATAACAAGTAACTTAAATAAAATTATACACAAGAAAGAAAAAAATGCACACTTCATAAATGTAAAAGCTATACAAAAAAATGCATATAAAATATATTCATATTTGTACTTACGTAAAAACATACACTATATACATATACATACATACATACATACAAATACTATTATAACATCATAAATATTATGATAACTATAAGTTTTTAAACAAGATTTTTTCATCCAACTCCTGAAAATTGCACAGCTCCTGAAAATTTCAGGTTCAGGCAAATATTATATATCAGCAAATATAATATATTATATAACTTGCCTGAACCATTAGGAAAAGCACGAGTCGAAAGACCATTGTGACTTTAATAGCTGATTTATACAGGAATCGGACATACATAGGCAAATCATAGTTAAAAAGGATAGTTGTTATTTCTAATAACATTATTATATAAGTGAATACGTTATATCAATTAAGATCAAATAACGTCCATGATGTATTAATATTTAGGACTAATCAACCAAACCAAAGAGCCAAGAAAGCGTTTGCTAAATTAGTATAGCCGATTTTAGTACATTTTTGATATTTAAATTAAGGACAATAGTCATAAAGTATACACAAATCAAGGTACGAGAGAAAACTACTTTTATTATAATGGGTTAAGAAAAAAAAATTATTAAACATACCTAGTCATTTTGTTCTATAAAATAAAACATCAAGGAAGTTTTGTATCAAAACCTCATATTTAAGAACGAGAAAAAATATAAGGAAGATGTAATTGTATTTTATAATTTTATTATTTCACAAAATATAAAAGCTACTCAAGGTTTCGTTAATTCAATAGGTTTTTCTAAAAAATAAATAAAATTTGGTATATTTCAAATACAAATAGGTATTATAATCTTTTTTAGACTACACAGACAAAAAAATAAACAAAGGTACAATAGTTAACACTCAAGAGTAGTTTAGTGCATTTGTTTTGAATATAAGCAGAATGTATAATAATTAAACTCATCTTTTCCTAATGAACTTTTAAAATTTGTTTTAATTTTTAAAACAATTTACTAAATCTATTTATTTTTATCTGTTTCATAGAAAAAGATATTTAGAATATCTTATTATACATGTTCATTTTTGTATGAGCATTGCAGTTTAACTAACTTTATTGACAAAGATATAAACATTACCCATTATGATTATTAAAAAAATATTGTTGAACAGTAAAATTTTATAAATAATAACCAACCTTCCTTTGTTATGTAAAAAGATGTAAATAGATTTATTTATCGTTTCTTATCTTGTCAACAGATGATTTCAATGTAACATTACAATGAACAAGTTATGTGTAATCAATTTAGGTTGACGAATGTTTACGAGCTTCGTATTAAGAATATAATTAAGTAAAAATAAAAGAATACAACAAAGTCGTTTTTCAAAAACAAAAATATAACATCTGCTAATTTATAACTTAATTAAATGCATAATATATGCGCACACACATACATATTATATATGATTATTATTATATTAAAATATAAACGAAAAACGGAAGTCTGCTTCAGACAGCTATGCAGACAAAGAAGTATAATATTTTTCAATAATTTAAGGTTATATGGAGAAATGGAAAAAGTAAGTTTGCATAATAATGAATTTAAAAAAAAACATTGAATTAATAAAATAAATATTATAGCCCTGTCGTCGCGTAAAAAACGCTATTTTTATATATATATATATATATATATATATATATATATATATATATATATATATATATAAAAGATAGCGTTTTTTACGCAACGGCAGGGCTACTAGGACACATAACTATGTTTTGACATGTCTGTGAAGAAAGATGGCATCATTTTATATCAGAAGATTAGACATAGTGTTGCGACATTAAAGAGGCTAATAGAACAATTTTGTTAGAAAGTAGTGCAGGGCCACTTTCGACGCCCTTTAATTAACGCCGTTATTTCCATGGTATAAAGACTATTTTTGATAAGGCTTCAGATTTTATGTATATAATATGTCTAGTCGAAAATATTTAAAAAAATGTTTTAGAAATACCTTTGCATATTATATAAGACAAAATTAAGAATTGAACAAATAATATTGATATTAACATTTGACACTTGTGGTTATTTATTACAGAATAGGTGACTTCACTCTGTTTAAACTAACTACATGTGTCAGTGGTTTAGCTAATATTTTTTTCTATTTTTTACCTAATCTAACATATCTTGTTTATTTTAAGCAATTGTCAATATAATATTTATATATATATATATATATATATATATATATATATATATATATATATATATATATATATATATATACTTATAATGAATTAGCTCACAACTATGTAGTAAATTTATTGTGAAAAGTTTACAATTGAGTTTTAAAAAAGTTAAAATATTTAAATCAAAAATTTAAAAATTAATTTTAATATCTTATGGTATAAAAATTTCATTCATTATTGAATTGACTTATTAATATTTCAATATGTATTGTGTTTTAGCTTTATGGTGTTATCCTGAATAGTCGGTAGGTAGAAAGTACCTAGTGTCAAGACTAAACTATGCTTTCCAACGATGTTTGAGATATTGCATGTTGAGTGGGGGAATAAAATTAATAAAAATAATTTTATTATATTCATTTCCTCTAGAGGGACTAGAACCCATAACCAATTGCTTGTACAGTTAGACACTGAACCCACTGCACCACAACCAGTCTATTTCTACTCAAATGTTTGTTAATGGTTTTATTATGGTTACTCATATGATTTTAATTTCAATTTTTTGATTTTTAATAATAATATAAATTTTAATATCTAAGAATTACTTTAATATCTAAGAATTATTTTAATATCTAAATTAAAATATGTTCTACAGTTTGATATCACAATTTATATTTAACATTTTTATATAATACTTGTAACAGACATATAAGAAAACTTTATATTAGTTATATTTCAGCCTAAGCAATTCCAGCATGTTGGGAAGTACATAAAAACTATATAAAGCCCTTACATAGAATTAATTAATTATTACGACTTTATGTCCAACTTGACTAAGAAGAAAATATTTGAAATAATAAATCATAAAGGTAGAAAGTTTGATACAATTAAATTGTGCACTATAGTATCAACCAAATCATCATTTATATATTGTTAGAAAATAAGACAAGAAAATAAAATAAATGTAACACGAATTTTGATTCTCTTTTCATTTAAAATAATAAAATGAGTGAATTACTTACAATTTATAGCTCTTACTAATTTATTCAATGAAGAAATTGGACTATCCTTAACTGGCCAACTAAAGAGAAATTGAAAGCAAAGAAAAAAATAAATCGAACACAAAATAAACGGTTTAGTTTGGTTCTTAGTTTATGTCGGTTCGAGCGAAAACAACAAAAATAAAAGCAGCTGTCACTTCACTACTGACATAAACATATGACATTGATGATATTGACAACTAATAAGTAGTGCCAACTTAAACATAGTACACAAAGAAACATTGCCAAGAGTGCTATTTAAAGAATGCATAATGCATTTCAACTTTATAGCTTACAGTATGTTTATCAAATAAACAGAAATTAATATCATTTATATAAAACATAAGTAATTGCTTTGATTTGTTACAATAACGTTATATCATTATTGCAAAATCTTACTTATTCATATTAGTTCGAAATTTCCCAAAAAGATCATTGTACGAGTAGTGAAAGTGTTATATAAATATAGATTGATTCTATTTCTTTGGCAATTGTTACAATTTAAATTTTCTTATCCTATTTAAATTTGTGATAACTTTATAAATCAGTCATTTATATAGAGAAGTAATCTAGTAGTTGCAGTATTAGAGAATATCCTAAGCGCCAGTTTTTTTATACACTATAATAATAATATCATAATCAACTGGATAGATAAAAAAAATATATGTTTTATTTCAAATTTACTTACGTTACTTTTTTTCCAGATACAGCATGTTACGGGGATGAAGATTATATTCAACTTGGCAAAAATGTTAGAAGTACCAGACAATGTAAGTTGTAATTCTTAATAGGTTTATCCATATTTAGGATAAGAAAATATTTATGTAAAAAAACGTATAACAATTTGAACGGTGTTCATGCGCTCTACATCTTTTAAATCTTTGGGTAATACAAATTTGTATATTTTTTAGAAATAACTTATACATAACACAACATTAAAAAATGCTAACCACATAAGTTGCTAGCTAGCTTGCTTACGATGCGCAGGTTCGAATCCTTCTGCGTTCAAATATTTATTTTTTTTATATTTCGTATTTAATCTTCTCGAGTTTTGAAGAAAACAGAAAAGTGCACACAAATTCGAAGCACACTTAATGTAAAATGTAAATGGTAACAATTCTAAAAATAAAAGATATTTTAAGAGGTCACCTGTCGTGGAGCAGTGGGACTACGTCTGATTGTTATCAGTTGTAGGTTTGATTCCCATTCAGGGTAATAATTTTCATTTTCTATATTTAAATCATTTTCATTTCCTCGCTCTGATAAGACAAAAGCGGAGCGTTGTTGCGAAACTCGGTGGAAAGCGGAATACAGAATGTCTTGACACTAGCTATTTTCTATCTACCCTGCAAGGTGGAATATTTATAAACACTTATTAACAATAATAAACAATTATTAACTTTATAAATACAAAGTAAGAAAAAGAAATCAAGAAGCCTACTATAATGAACCTTAATAAAATGCTATAAAGAAGTACATTATGGTAATAACGTTGAATTAATCGACGTCTACACTTTGAGCAATTTGTTACTTTATTATTTTTTTAAATAACTATTAAATATATTTTTTTTAAATACAAAAAAAAAACATATCTACATAACGCCTTGAGTGTGATTTCATTGTATGTAAAAAGTATTCAGTTTTAGATAAAACGTATAAAAATTTGAACGCAGTGGGATTCGAACCCGCGCCTCTTGGATACCGTCCAAGCGCTTTGACCGCTAAGCCATGCGTTCTACAACCGGGTTTGTCAAAATTTTTATAAGTTTGTTACAACTTATTTATGTTCTTAGCATCTCTGTAGAGAGATTTTTACAAATTTCTGCTATTTAAAAATTATTAAGAAACAATCTTAACAAGAGAGATTGCTATTTCATTTTAATAGTTTAGTGTCTGTCAATATACACTATAAAAGATTCTTAAACAACTTTTGCATATTGCTCTGCAATTTATTTTATCGATAGTCCAGTTTAATAAAATATTCTAGACGTTTACTGAGTAAAGTACGTTATTTTTTTTATTTCCGTTAATAATTTATTCATCGTTTTGTTGTATAATAACACTAGGATATTTTTTTTCTATTCTTCTATTAAAATTTAAAAATTAACATTTTTTACTAGTTTATACCACTTTCATGATTTTCTTAACTGTGTAACACTAAGTAGATATCTACTAGAAACAAGAGAACTTATACTAACTTTCTCTGCGACACTTGATGAGGTCATTAACCTTATAGTAACCACTACTAAATCTATAATTCTTTCAACGCTATATTGTATCATTAAATGAGCAAAGAAAAAGAAAGCTAATATATATAATGTATTTATTAGACACAATTATTATAAAACTATATTCTAATACGGATTTATATTATACAGAAAATAACAGAAGTGGTTGACCTACCCATAGCTGGCAAATGCTTACCGTTATTCAGGAAGTGCCTTTACCTTCAACAATTATAGGTCAGCCATGAAACAGTCCTAGATAGTGACTATGAGTATGAGACAATGCTATCTCTCGTTTATTCGCAAACATTAACTTAAGCATTTAGTCGTATAATTTTTCTATAAACACCTTTGTGAATAAGGGTTCGAATTTTTTAATTATTATTTTTAATTTTTTTTTGTATAATTTATTAAAGATAGTTTTAGTTTATTTTTAATTATTAAAACATATCAGTAGCCTGTACATTTATCTTAAATTATTTTAAATATTATAACAGTTACTATTGTTTGTTAAATATATGTATTATTTTTATAAAATTATTTTTTATTTTTATATATTTATATGCGTTTTTGTTATAAAGCATTGAAATTATCAAAATTGATTAATTTATATATTTTAATTACTTCAACTTATCCGCCATAATAAAGTAATAATTGTAGCTAATTATTCCTTTATCCCAGCCCTGTATTTGAGGTCAAACTATGCGATATTAGTTACGCAAATGTTAGTCGTGCGCGGCGATTCTTAATCGACAGTACGGGCATTGAAACTGTATCAAGAATATTTCTTTTGATTGAATATTACTGTACTGAAACAGTGGAATACACTTAATCGTGTACTGAATTAAATAGTGATTAATATTAGCTATTTTTGATGACTTCTTTTAAAATTTTATTTTGATGAGGTAAGTGCGTTTCCTGTAACGAAAATTATGAAAACTATTTATTAAAGGTAATATTTGCTATTAATATATTTCATTTTTTTAATTAACAAATCAATATCTTGATTTATCGGTTTTATATAAAAAGTGCGGTTGCCGTAGATGTATTATTGCAATTAAATAATACTTAACAGATATTTAAAGTAGATGTAATATAAGGGCTTAGAACATTATTAAATTTTAATTAGTACCAAATCGTTCAAGCTCATTAAGATTGGTCGACTATTTTTTCTGTGTTACCGGAAGGTCGGTCAGTAGTCATTAAAATTTTGGTTTGCATATGTATGTACGTTGAATGTTGAACAGTTCCAGTACCGTTCAGTTGCCCTGTTCTAGATTATCTTAATAGTTTCGGCGGCGTAAGAATACTATGTGACATTTATTAACTCATTATTTAAACAAGATATTTATCCATATATTTAATAAAAAATTTGCTTTAGAAAGGATTGTGCAGAAACAATGATAAGACATATTATAGCTTTATAATAGTAGAGCTAAGTCAGGACTTAGACTTTAATATATTACTATAAAATAAAGCAACTTTACCCTTTTTACCCGCGTAGCATACTATTCAGAGATAACCTGGTATCAAGACGATCCGTGGACTGCTTGCCGCCCTAAATCGAGGTATTGCGTGTTTAGTGGCGAACTCAACTCCACTGTTTGTCTGCCAAAGAGAGGATTAAAAATATTTTTAAATAGTATTTTTTTCCTAAGTAGGAACCCGAATCGAACCCAATAAATAAACCAAATATATAAAAAAAGTAAGTATTAAGTATTCAAATGGCTCATTACTTTTTTTTTTATAATGCTCAATTTATTATCTATTACTTAAGATCATATTCAAATCTATTAATATTCCAACAGTAACATAAATAGTAATTTGTGAAAAAAAGACATCTGCAATTTATACCTTAATTTTAAGTTCAAGGATTACGAATCTTTCAACGCAATATACCTGAATGTGATAAAAAACAATGCTACCCACATCAGTCTAGTTTTCGCACGTGAGTGTCAACGCAATTATAAAACTAAATATTTTTCTATATTTAATTAACTTATTTAACGTAAATGAGGTTCTTAAACTATACATTGTGTAAATATTTTTATATATAAATAAACAAATACACTGCAAGACAAATTCAAATAAAAGATAATATTAAACATCTCACAGTAGATCGTATTCTATTGTATCAGTGTTCCAGTTTAATTTTAGATGTTAAAATGGTACAACTATTCCTCTTCAGCAGTAATAGCTTATTAATAGTTCTTTAGGTAAGTTCATTTTACTGTTTTATTAAATGACATTATGAATATAATTTTCTTCATATGTCAATATATATATATATATATATATATATATATATATATATATATATATATATATATATATATATATATATATTAGTACTTAGTGTTAGTACGTGTTTTATTTGTGATGTGTGAGTTCAAATCAATCTTAAGCAGTTAAACCTTTCTCATTTCTTAATTTTCTATTTAATGAGTACGTAAACGTAAACGGAATTTATATATATATTTTTTATTTTTTACTTTCAATTTAGTTAAATATAACATTCTTATGAATTCTTGGTTCACATTATCTAATAATAAAATTACTTTAACTTGTACTTCTTCGTAACTTTTCATATCTACACAGTGTCTCTCACATTATTATAACCTCTTTGTTGATTTTTTTCTATTTTTACATATTGTAATTAAAACTATTTTAAATGGATCAATCGACGTTTCGAACAATTTCCTACTGCCTGCGGACTACTGAGTCCGTAGTGACAGGCAGTCTACCTGACCACGGACTACCATAGTGTTCGAAACGTTGGATTTTCTAAAATGTATTTTTGAATACCAAAATTTACGCGAATAATCCGTTTAAAATAGTTTAATTTAAAATAGAGACATTGTTATATACACATCAGGTAATAAAAATACATTTAAAGTTATCTCATTAGTTTTACAAATTAATTGAAGATTTAAATTTTTTGGGATTCGTCGATATTATACATATGTATGTACCGTTAGACTATCAGTTAGTTCTTTAGTTTTGAAGTTTTTCATATAAAGCTTATGTTATTAACATAATACTTGTATGTTGGAAAACAAATAAAATAAGGATAAGGTTTTTAATATATGTATTAAAAGCATATGATTTTCCTTATATTTTATAGAATCTGATTTTACAAGTGAAATAGCATGCGCATGGATTGTTCGGCGTGAAGTCCCTGTTATACGAATAATATACACATATTAAGTCTGTTCACGTAGTATTAGATACTAAAAAAAGGTATTTGGAAAAATTAAATTACGAATTTGGCTTGTTATGTATGCACCTCGAAATTGTAAAATTCGTCCGTTATATTTGAAGAAAGTATTTTTTTACCTAAGTACTACGTTTATTGGAAAATATTGTATTGTAGCTCTTAATATATGTAATCTTAAAATAATTGTAAATCTATGTGTTACATATCACAAATCAAAACAAATCTGACTTTTACTTTGTATTTATAAAATAATTATTATAACTAATTGTTGTCGTTGCTTTAGCAATATATACCTATATGCCTATAATATACCTATACCTGCATATATATGTCACTAAAGAGGGTACCAATAATTGGTGGTTCAAGTATGTCTATATGTCTATAATTATTCTATTAAAATCATAATGAAAACGAATCTCTTAACAACAAAACACAACGAGATACCGCTGTTTCTCATAAGAGTAAATATTACAACGTACAAAATATCTCTAACAATAGGAACGCAATTATTTTGTATAAATATTGACATACACTTAGTACTAACTTCATATTGAGGGCAAAGCAATGTTTTTTTTTTATTAAAAAGGCTTTGTGGTATGAAATAAAATAATTGTAGGCTTTTTTTAGCTACAAAAGTAAAATCAATCAGTTTGTTGCTTTTCACCCATAATCGAGACATTGTGTTTTGAGCGTGAAGAAATGTTATTAATTTCTAGTATAATCTTAATTTAGTAGTAAAAAAATGCAAAATATAATGTATTAAGTACGTGCGTTTCTTATTATTGTCATCGATCTTTAATTTTAATACTGTGATACCTGCAACGGACTATATGCGCTTCTCTAAAATCTAAAGAATTATATTTTAAATTGAATAAATGTTATTCAATATAATATTCTTATTTTCATATACAATTCATCTTTCTAAATAAAGTTTTACCAACCAATTAAAGGCAATATTTAGTTATAAAGTATTCAAAGACAACACAAAGATTAATAAATCGTTCAATAAATCACATAAATATGACAAGTTGATGCCATCGAGACACATTGGGGCTGTATGTATATATGATTGGTAGTGGGCAATCGGGGAAGTGATTATATTATTATTATCTAATTTGATGGTGTCCGTACCTGATAACAATACACTGTTTTTAAAGCATAATAAAGTCAACTAAAAGTAAACTCAAGATTGAAATTCAGGGCAAATTATGGAGGGCACTATCCCGGGAAACTTTTAATTAACCTTTATTTTTAAAATACAATAGATTACAAAAGGAGCTATAATAAATAAATCGAATAAAATAACACATGAATGTTATCTAACATTTAACAGTAAAAGAAAATCAAAGTTAATTAGGTCCATAGTAACAAGTAGATATTTTCCAAGAAACGTTTATTCTAATACAACTGTATGATTTGTTTTCAACAATATTTATAATTTTACTTGTCATCTTCAGTCAGTATCATAAAGTAGTAAGCAATTAAATCAAAGCGCGACTTGTGATCGTTTAATTCTCAGTGCGCTCTTTCCTTTAGCGGCGGAAACTCGTACGTCGAAATGTCAAACTTCCCGCCATTTTTCGCGTGATTGTGTTATTTTATTCTTTTTGATACATTGTTTTCCTTTTAAAGTTACAGCTTGTATTGATTGACGCTTATTATTATGCTTAGATTATACGACGACCAGTGATATATATAATAATAACAATGAAAAAGGTTTGTAATTGTTTGGACCTTATCTAAGTAATTTAAGAGAATATTGGGTATCAGGTGAGTAGGGTAATTAGTACTACTGACACAGTTACTTTGCTATTAATCTTGTTGCATAATTAAAATAAAAGTACGCCTTTAAGTTATTTCTATTCTTAATTACTTTATATGTTTATTTTATTTACGAAATATCCTTTTATTTATATTCTTATATAATACAAATAATCCTAAAATAAAAAAAAATCTTGTTCAGTTATTCATAATTATAATATTGAATTACTATTTTTGTAAAGATTTTTTTATTATACTCTTAATATACAAACCCTATAGTGATTTAGTTGAGGATCTAAGTTACTGAACTATAAGGCTTGAAATAATTATTTATTATATTTATTTAAAAAAAATAAGTTTTTTAGAGATTTCAAAAGAATGGCCTACGCTTGTAGTATTTATTCTAATTCGTGATTTATACGAAATTAAGAATTACTTTTATTTCTTATTAACCAGATAAGAAATATTTATTTTTCTTATGATTACTAAAATAAAGAAAACGGATACATAATATATAGTTTAAACGACATAAAATATGATTTTTTTTGTATAAAACATTTTTTATTTTTTATTCTTGCATTGCAAATGTATTATACATTTATTAGCTTACAATTATAATAAACGATCTTCTTAAAATTTAAATATATTATTTAGAACCCGCGTAATTCTGCGTTTGGCATGCGAGAATTCTCGCATAATATATTTCAACGTCCATACATACATAGGTCCCTGCAACTTGAAGCTTGTCGTTCAGTTTAACACACCATCACAACTATAACGAAGACGTATTACAAAATTTTAATTTTAATATTTGAAATTTTATTTTTTAAGTCTTCTAACTTCACTTTGTATTAATCACCAGACATTTTATGAAATTTTATGAAAATAAAAAAATAAATCACTTCATAAAATTTTAAATAAAAAAATATTGTAAAAAAAATATAATTTTAAAATATTTAAGTACTGTAATAAAATTCTAACAATTTTTTGTTTTGCTAATATTTGAAATTTCCTATATGCCATTCAATATCTTTAAGAAATTAGTACGTAAAACATTTTATATTTTTCCGCAAAAAACCATTTTAGGCTATTTTACTGTGACTAAGTACATAAACAGGTAACATTAGTGGTGAAGTGAAACTAGTAAAATCTACAATTTCGTCGCAAAAATTATTTATTTCGCAATAATAATCCAAACATATAAATAGTTTTGGCTTTTAGTATTTATTGTCGACGCCGGTTTACCTTTATAAAAATCGCCTCATACAACTGCTACTTAGTAGAAACAAAATCGTTTATCAATATGAAAAACGTACTAGGTTTTCTTTGTCTGAAAAATGTGAACTAAAAATATCATAATGTTATAATAGTTATAATTACGTTTCATTTTATTTAACATTAAAGCTTAGACGTAAAATAAATATTTGTTTAGCCATACTCTTGTTTTTCTTGTATTGTAATCTATATTTGACATAATATGTCATTATTTTAGGGAAAACTCAATTGTAAAGAAAAAAGTAACTTATTTATAAACCACACTTTAACTCAATCAATAGATGTTTATAGTCTTATTTACTTGGTCAGTAATTTAATATTAAAAATATATACACATACGAATATATTTCTGCACATCCTTATATTTTAAAGCTAAGACTAATATCTTAAAAATATATAATAATATAATCTTTAAAACAATAGTCACATCGATCACAAAATTCATAAAATTAAATAATCCTAACTAGTAATATAAAAACCAACACAATAATTTACGATAAGTACATTATAACAATATAATTTAAACTGGTAACACATTACAATTATTACTACATTAATATTAGAAACAAGTTTTTAAAGATTTCTGACAAATGACGAAAATTTGCCAAAAATTGTTAAATAATTGTGCATAAATACATAATATTATTTTCATTGTCGCCAAATATTTAGACTAAATGACAGATGTAATAAAGAGCAACTGAGTGTATCGAGGCGTGACAAGCATTGCCCACGAGTATGCTAGCATGGAAGGCACTCATTTCGCTGATTGCTGTAACCATTACCTTGCCACTGACATTAGATCGATCCTATATTTAAGTTCAAAGTCGTCACGAAACGAAGCCAAATAGATAATTTTAGGATATATAGCTTTTTACAAGCTATTGTGTCTAACTTGCCGGGTTAGTTAATTAGTTAGCGTGTTTGAAATCTTGCAATCTTGATTTGACCCACTTCTCAGTCTCCGATTGGGCTGAAATTTGGATTACGACTTCAATCTTGATGACTATGAAATTATATATAAACAATATTGTTGTTAATCTAAAATGGCCGCCGCAACAAAATGGCAGATAGGGTTTCATTTTTAAAATATAATACATTATGAACAAAGCTTCTTTTTAAAAAGGTATTTTTTAGTTCTAATCTTTTATTTTTAAATTTGTAAATTTTTAAATTACCAATTGTACTTTACATCTTTCCTTTCGTTTAAGAGTATGTAGTACTGAAAACTTTTTCATTTTATTATATGTGTTTGTAATAAATACGTCAAGACGCGCATACTTATAAAAATTGTTGTAACACAAGAAAAAAATCTATAAAATAAAATTATAAATATTGTTTAGCTTTCAGCTTTTACATTTTTAGATTATAACTTACTTAAATTTTAATTAATTACTTATTTATTATTTTACTTAAATAGATTTAATTTAATAAATAAATACTTTACAGCTGAGATTTTTATAGTTTAAATATCCCTGATATAAAGAACCACAATCGTTAATAGCAAAATGTATCGCTGACGTCTGTCAAAGCATTTTTCATTAAGATTACATGCTTGCTTAATGTCTTAAGAACTAAAGACTATACACGTGCATTCGATTATATCTTCGAACTACCAAAATAAACTGACTTGAACACCTTACGTGTAAACTGCATCTGCTAGCGTTTGTCAATTGCAATGTCGATGCAGCGCGTCGTTTTATAACTGAAATGTGTATATATGAATTATGATGCATAATAAACAGAAAATCACAGTTTATGTATCCTTATGGTAGCGGATAAAGTACTCTTTGAACACGATCTCTTAGACAATAAATAATTTTATAAATTTATTATAAACTAGCGGCCTGCTCGCGGCTTCGCCCGCTCAGACTCACAACTATAGCTATTTCGTTCTTTCACCTGCCCGCGTTCTCACTTAAATCACAGACATTTAATTTATCATACTAATCATTTCCAGCCAGTAGCTTAGAGAATCAGAACTCAAAAGCGAAAATTATCAAATATCATATTTTCGTTCTAATGTTCAATGTTGTTTCTGTAGCAAATAAAAAAAATCGACTCCGTCACATTACGTCGATTATTTGCAAATTTCTTTCCAACCTTAATATGTAGTTATTAGAAAAAAAACATTGAAAAAGTATTCGTATATGTATATGTACGTACTTTACAGAATCTAGTGTTAGAACACTTTGTTCTCCGCTTTCTGCCCCAGTTCAAGCCATTGCATGTTGGCCGGTGAAACCCAACATTTTGACATAGCAATGTGAAAAAAATGAAGATAATTTAAATATGATCACTCTCCCGAGTGGGAATCGAACTCACGATCATTTACAGCCCGTTAAATACAGGCTTACTGTGTCTTAATGGTCTCCTATTATTTCATCATCATAGAATCTATTTTATATATATATATATATATATATATATATATATATATATATATATATATATATATATATATATATATATATATAATTTTGTTAAATTTAAATTATAAGCATTATTGGAAAATAATATTTCATTGAAAAAAAAATGTAAAACTTAATTAAAATATAAATTTATTCACTTTAAATTATTTTTAAAATAAAATGATAAAAAAATTAAATAAGTCAAACTTAAAAATATTACTATTTTATTTAAATTAGTAATTTTAAATAGCTAATTCATATAATAAATTTTGATATTTAGCCCTATATTCAACGTAATGTAATGTTAGTAAATTCCAATACGGGTGACGTAACATATAACAAACTTATTATTTGCGCTTAGTACAGTAGCCGTGTCTATGAATCGAGCTTCAAAATTACGTTTGTGTTTTAATGTGATATACATTAAAAAAAATTTCGGGATAAAAAGTACCCACAGTTGAGGAATAATTATACCAAATTTCATTATAATGCAAATTTCATTATGATGTTGAAGAATAATTATACCAAATGTCATTATAATCTAGTTGGAAATTTATGTATGATGCTTCAACAAACAGTCAGACAGACAGACAGACAATTTTTTTAATATCTTTAATCACATTTTTGTATTCAGTATCAATGTGGTGGTGGTTAAAAAATAAGTAGGGGTGGGGTGTCCCCCTGCTTCTTATTTTTAAATATTTTCAATATACAGAATTGACCCGTCTACAGTTTTATTATAAGTATAGATATAAGTATTATAAGATGTAAACAAAAAAATACCTAATGTGTTTAATTTCAAATATGTATTCAATAGTTTCATGCGGAGGAATAATTATATTTAACTTTTATTTTCATGTTTTCGCTTTGGTCAGACAAAGCGCGGCATTTAGTTAGCCACTCTAAACGCAATGTCTCTATTTCGGACGGGAAACAGTCAACAATGTGTCTTGACACTAGTGTCTCTGAATACCCTGCTATGTGGGATAAAGTGAAAAGCTGCTCTTTTTATTTTTTATAAATTTGGCCCCACATGACACTTACTTACACATATTCTTTTTTACAACAACAACAAAAATTAAAATGTCTGCTGCTGATATACGTATAATGAAAATTTATTTGTGTTTGTTTTAATTTATTTAAAATACGGTACGTGTTGTACGGTATTTATGTGTATGTATATTTACACCTATACCTACCTTAACCTACACCTAACCTAACTTTGAAAAAATATTTTTAATATATTATATATACCCTATAATTTATAAATTTTAAACAACTAAAAGTCTTTACTCTTTGAATAGATTATTTATTATAAAGCAGACTTAGTTATCCTCAATTGATTTCAATGTCATTTGTATTTTGTAAAGATAATAAGTCACTGCAAATATTTATTTTAATATATAATTATAATTTATTATAATTATACACATAATATATAAAATAAAATTTAATAATACTATAAAAATAATTATAATAATTGCAACAACTTAGTACCTAAATTATGAACAAAAATTTGTAATATAATATTCATACACACGTAAATAAATATAAGTAGGTAAGTAATATATAAGCTTGACACGCATCCCTTAACTTATGGCTGGCTTGATATAAAGACCAATAATTAATTGGTTTGCGGGAAAACATAAAAAAAACCCAAACTGTAAAAAATAAACCGACTTCATAATAAGTATACAACTACCTAACTATATTTTTTACGAATAATTTACCTATATCTCTGAAACTACTTGACCAATTTTAATGAAACTTGCAGTGTTCCCTAAATTTAACTATACTTAACCTAAAATAAATCTTCTCGATAATACTTTTTGTTTTAGAGAAATTCGTGGACAAACATACAAACAAATATACAAACATGCACTTAACCAAATTGAGCACACGTGTTTGGAAGCCTAAATGGATCATAATACTCAAATATTCAATTTCAACAATATTACATACAAACATTTCAAACTGATAACATCCTTTTCTTGAAGTTAATTAAAAATTTGCGAACGTAGGTGTTTTGTCGGTTAAAGTTAGTATGGAGAAAAAAATATTTAAAAGTACATTAATATACATACATACAAAAATTATACATACATGTTTGACAGAGTTATACAAGATGACATGTTCGTTGTTAAGATAATGCGTTCTTCGCGTCCGGTAGATCTCGAATCAACTGCACGAGAGATAATTAAAGTCTTAATAGTAATTTATTTCAAATAAATTTATATTTTACCATATAAGAATATATTTATTGCCAATTTCATGAAAATGTGGAAAATATCTTTAGTTTTTTCTTAATAATATATTTTTAGTTATTACTTACATATAAAAAAGTTCTCAATGAAAAAATCTAGTTTTTATTGCGTTGAATGCATTAAAAGTGCAAAAATCTTTGTGATAAATATCTTTCATTTAACATCCTTTTATGTTATAAGAGTGCTTGAATATGATTCAATTCTATATATTATTTTATACTAATAGTCGGTCGTGTCGCAAAGAGACAGCGTGCGACTGTAAACGTGATCGGTTGTGGGTTCGAATCCCACTTAGGGGAGTGATTATATTTAAATTATTATCACTTCCTTGCTCTAGTAAGACAAAACGCGGCGTTGAGTTTCGCCACTCAATACGTGATGTCTCAATTCGGCGAAAAGCAAAGTACGGAGTGTCTTCACATTAGGTACTTTCTGTCTACCTGGCTATGTGGGATTAAAGCGTGAAGCCAATCCATGACATTTATATTAAACGTGTACAAAAAATAATCTTAATCGGTGATTTAAATGTACTTACATATTATATGTGCATAGTTACAGTCATACATTGTAAGTTAATGGAAGCATGTAAAAAAATAATACTGGAGCGGAGATGCCATTGTAAAGCCTAATTATAATATTAATTGTATTTGATGAAGATCTAGACAACAGGCAACGCGGTATCGTCAAGCCTGCTCAAGCAAAACTGATTAGCGGCACCGTGTGTAATTATCACACGAACCATTAAGAGCCACTTTTAACTACCTCATCACCAAAAAAATACTAAATTGAAACATGTCTAAGCTTGTTCATATAGCAAGACTGCAAGACTGCAAGTCTTGCTATATGAGGAAACAAGATACATCACTATACTACCCTAATACTTCAACCCTCAAATGGTTACTTAAATTAGGTTACGTCCAAAAATCGTCATTTTTATCACTGACTGATCTATAAATCAAAATCAGTTGCAGATTCAATCTGGAGCTAGGTAAATACAAAAAAAAATCAGAAACTAGTATATTTTTATAATTTTATTATATTATTTGCATTAATTAATTTTGTAAATTAAATTTTGAATAGAAATTAAATTGCTTATAACATTTGAACAAAAGGTTATTCTATTAAACATAAATGTCAAATAACCCTATCAATATTTTATAACATAACACAAATATACTGAGAGTAACATATTGACTAATCTGGTTTTCAATTTATCTTTTAGGCTCAATCAAGGTTTCAGCATATGAATCCAGATTTACTCAGGCTGAAACCGAGTAAAATCTTACCACCATCCATCTAAACCATCTTAATCTTTTTTAGACCAAGCTTTTCTACTTACATTTTACCATTTGCTAACCACTATTCATATGAGAGCTTACAAATTAAGCTTGTATCAAATTTTTTGCGCATCCTTTTTTTTAGTAACAACCTCTAGGGATTACCCAAGAGCTTATTTTTTGTTAGATACAACTAACTTTTTAGAATTTGATTTTTTGTGTTCACTCATCTATGATGTCATAGAATTGAATAATAAGTTGTTATGATCTATGACGGTTTATTAAACTTTAAGAAAGAAAGAAAGATCTGAGACACGATCCTTTGTATATATTTTTAATATATATGCCTAAGTATTATAGGCATATTATTTTTTATCAGATGTCCGTTTTTACACAATATCTACGCTCTTATTATTAATAGTAATTTCTTTAATTACAGATATCCGAAGCAAGCTTCGTAACAAGTGTAGAAGAAGCAAGCCGAACAGATCAATGCACGCAAACTCCACCGAGCGGGAAGTCCAGGCCGCGATCTCTACAGCGATTCAACACCAGCGATCATTTGTACGAAAGGCACAGGCCTTACAAACTGAAAGAATACCGACCCAAGAGCTTGGGAGTATGTGAATCTTATCAGTGTTTGGGAAAACCGCCTAGCTATGACTGTGGAAGCCAAACTAAGTAAGTAGTTCTGCTATATCTTTAAACGTAAGACAATTTGTGCAGTTTTTGAAGTCTAATTTTGGTACGATGTTGGTTTTATTATGCGTTGAAATTTTTAATAAATTGAGATACTGTAAACTCAAAGAAATATTTGAAATGAAGTCATAGTTCTTTAGTCATACTTAAAATAAACGTTAATTAATTATTTATAATGGAAAATGCGTAACAAATATCAACGATTGTAATAAGAAAAATCTTATTGTATTGTTTAATTATCTTGTACTTTGCTTAAATTGTAAGTCGACTGTGAATAGTTACGAAAATATTTTTTTCGCTATTGAGTAAACAATAAATGTTATTCCAAGAATCACAATTTTCCAACTTCTGTCATCAGTCATATACATATACATACAGCTGACAGCATACAGCTGACAAACAGATAAACGGTAAACACAATATTTTATAGTAGCACGAGCTCTTGAGATGTACAATACGTGTTGATATAATTATAAGCTTATTTATCTTAAAGTATGATAAGTCATTTCCCGCAAAACATAAGTAAATATACAAACGGCGAGATGCAAATAATTCTCAGTACTACTATTGTTTGAAATTTACTATTATTGGTGAGCCGTTATTGGCGTGAATTATGTCATAAAAAAAGCAATTTGCTGAAGGCGGTTTCGCGAAGTGACATCGCTTCAGCGTTGCCCCGCCATAGTATTTATCTTTTCGTTTAACTGTATAATGGAATATTTCAAGATTTAAATTAAAAATTGTTTCGTGTACACGATATTATTCACGCAAAGCTATTATTTATTATGAATGCAAGCGATTTATTTTTCTTAAGAAATTTATATATTACTCGGATTAATATGCGTGGTTTATAACTGTAGCGAGAGCACTGGTTACTTGTTAATTATTATGTTTGATAATTTTGTACGTAGAAACAAAGCAAAATATTTTATACTGTTCCATCATATTATAAAAAGCCCGCAAGTGAATTTAGTCTTTGCTTAGTATTCAAAACTACATTTTCAGCAAATTCAAAAATATATTTATTTGAAATTTAGTAATTTTATCGAGCAATATACTTAAATTTGAAATAACATTTAATTTGTACAAACGGAGATCAGATACATTTAATTGTACAACAAATAAAACCTATCTGTTATTAGGTAGGTATATTTCGTGGCCCAATTCACACTTTTGAGGTGATTTAGTAACGCTCCGAATAACAAAAAAATATATAGTAATTAATAGTAAAGATAGAGAAGCCGGTCGTGGCGCAGTATAACAGCGTCTGACTGTAAACACGATCGGTTGTAGATGTCACTCGGGGGAGTGATTACATTAAAATTATTGTCACTTTCGCGCTCTGGTAAGACAATGTACGGCGTTGAGTTCCACCACTCAACACGCAATGTCTCGAATTCGGTGGAAAGCGAAAAGCGGTGGAAAGGAGTAGTCTTGACACTAGGTACGTTTTGTCTACCCTGCTATGCGGGATAAAAGCGTGAAGGTAAAAACAACAACAGTAAAATATAGGAATTATACATATTTATGTTTTATCGCAACGTAACATTTCGTGTAAGAATATAATACGTACATACTACCTACATATTTATATAACTAATGTAACGCTAGTACACAGTGATGTATCTGTGTAATTAGTAGATATGAGGTAGCATTAAAACGCACATGACCTTGTTGTTCGTTAAGCATTTAAAAAAAATATGTAACTATTTTTTATCTTTTTATGTTAATTTTGTACCATCAATTGTTAAAGACCATCGTGACGCAGTGAAACAGCGCCTGAATAAGTGCAATTAGTTGTGAGTTCGATTCCCACTGTAAAGAATTAATATTAACATCTATTTTTATTTTTACGCTCTGATAAGACAAACCGCGACCTGAAATTTTCCACTCGACACACAACTCGATTTCCTGCAGTCAACGGTAATTAGAGACAACCTAGTGTCAAGATTAGACTTTGACACTAGATTGTCTCTGACTACTCTTCTATTATATTGATATAATTTTTCTAAAATCTACGTTATTACAGGGTTAAGGTGACAACTGATAGTCCAACTATCTCAGTGACGCCACCACATAGCTTAGAGTACGACTGTTTAAAAGGAGGCTGCACTCCTAACGGTAGCGTGACTCCTACAGGAATGGTTTCCAACAGATCTGGAGCGGCAACAGTATTATTAAGCCCAGGGTACTTGCAGAGCCCTTGCCAATGCAACCAGTCTATTAGGGTAAGTTAGTAAGACCATAACGGTGCAGTAAGACAGTGTCTGACTGTAAATGCGATTGGTTGTGGTAATTTTCACTCGAGGCAATAATTGTTAAAATATTTTCATTCCTCCGCTCTGATAGGACGAAACACAGCGTTATGTTGCGCTAATTATACACGCTTTATCTCAAAATAGCTTGGAAAATAGCTAACAGAGTGTCTTAACACTATGTCCTCGACTTTTCTCTGACTTTTCTCTTTAGTAGTGTTTATTACATATTAGTATATATGTGTATGGCCTTAAAACTTCATCATGATCCATGTTTTTATTCCATTCTACCTTTAATCCTATCTTAAATATTATATTCAGACTTTTAATTGTACATAATTATTTTTTTTTTATTTATAACCATCGTGTTAATGCAAATCCATTATTTTACAGGCTAATGAAAAATATTATAAATGTTACTGTAAAAGCCAATCTTCGGTATTCCTAGGATTTACCAATTGTGACGGTAAAAGTTTGAACTGTTCTTATCCTAACGAACATTCTTTTAACAAATAAAATTGGTATATCTTAAGATTACCTGGAGTTCGGGTTTTACGGTAACTTATATACAAATTAAAACGCTTGTTTGTTACAGAGTGTTAGTGAAGTAGCGCTCGCAATGCCGGCAAACGCGTGGCACGAAGAACTCGCGTCACCGTCCTCACCTGATGGGCTTTCGTGGAGGAGACTGCATATGTCACGAGCTAAGCTAAAAGCTACCGCTACAACCTCCGAACTGTTATCAGGTTAGTGCTCATATAATTCTTACGGCAAAGTATTATTTAATAGTTTAGCTATTATTTACTGTTATCCAAAAATTCCTTTCTTTTAAGACATTTCTTATTTTTTATAATTATAATATATATACAGTAAGACTCGTCAAGACTCGACAAGTCGAGTTTAATGGAGAGAATTATAGAGTACTTTGGCATTTGGTTTTGTTTCCATACAGAAATTGAGATTAATTCTTATAAATTTTGAGTAAAAGAGGTAATAACAATGGTTACTTAAATTATCAGCAAAAACATAAGGTCAGTCACTTATTTTTCTTCGAGCCATACAGGTGATAAGTATTAAATAATCGAGATATAATATAAAACAATACTATGGTTGAAATAGAGAAGTTCAATTTTTATTTTTCGAGTTATGAAGTTTTTGAGGCTTGATGGCAAGAGAACAAATTATTATTTCAAGATTTATGATATTTCATTTCTCGAAGTTTGACTTAATAAGATTCTATTATATATACGTTTTATTTTATTTTTTTAATAATGAACACTTTAATTAAATCAATAACACGATTTGAGGACTTAAATATTATAAAAAGTTCAGTTTTAACATAAATTTTCAACATTTTTAAAGTTTCTGAGGCTGGTTGTAGCGTAGTGAGGCAGTGCTTGTATGTAAAAACGAATTTCGTTGTGAATTCGATTCCCACTCGGGGGATTATATATAAATTATTATCATATCCTCGCTCTGATCTCGCTCTCGAATCCGGCGAAAAGCAGAGTACGGAGTGTGTGTATCTTTATACTAGGTACTTCCTATCTACCCTTCTAGATAAAAAACGTGAAGTTAAAAAATAATTCTTGTGTGCGAATAATGCATTCATCTTGAGAAACTTAATGGTTCCGCATATAGTACAATATTAACCAAAGACGCCTTTATTGCATCACGATGAATCTCGCCTCTTATTGTTAGTTTCAATTGTTTATTGTTCTTTTGAAATAGCTATAAAATATTATATATTACTTGAATTGTTGAAAATTATAATTTATTGTCATTTTTCTTTATTACAATTGATCGTAATGCAATGCAAAATTCAAATCTAAATAAGATTGTTAGAACGTTACATATACAATTAACGAATTTTAAGTATTTTTTTCGTATGTCTTTTTATTTGTATATTTTTTACATATCGCTTAGTCTGTTATACTCAAAATGCCAATTGTAAACTAAATTTGAAGTTAAATGGAATATCTAGTATTTAAAGAAAAAAAGCATAGTCACAGTGTATTGTACAAAATCAACCTAAAAATAGGCCAAGCCACCATGTTGCTGCTGAATGTGACTGTCACAATAAAAGATTCAATTCCCACTAGGTGGAATGTTTCTGGTCAAAACATCGTTATTTACTCAGTTTTGTTACAAGAGTTCTAATTTTTCTGATTTTTTTAGTTATTTTAGTCATTCATCAAATTCAAAATAATTTCAGTCACAATATTTTCCCAAAAAACGCTCAGAATAGGAACAATTTTTTAAAGTATATATTAGTAAAAACTATTAAATCAAATTAGCCATTTATTTAATGGCATTTTAAAATAATCCACAGGTTTCGCGATGGTAGCAATGGTGGAGCTTCAAATAAACGAACCAACAAACGTACCGGAATGGTTATTCGTTATGTTCGCTGTATGCACTACAGTGTTAGTTGCTGTGCACATATTCGCCCTTATGATATCCACATACCTGCTGCCCAACATTGATGCTGTAAGCAAAATGGATATCCCTGGAAACCCAGCATATGCCTTAAGAGATTCTCCTCATGAGAGAATGAGAGGATTTATCGAGTTGGCGTGGGCATTTAGTACTGTGTTAGGTGAGTACTTGCCTACCTTATCATTATATTAATATACAAATGAAAACTTTTGGAACCTCTGATTTAAAGTATGTATATCTGAAGGTTGAAGCTTGGCATGTTTCGAGTTTTCATGTACAAAAATTACAGTATTTTTTGAGATTATCTTAAAAATATAAATAGAAAAAGGTTTTCGTTAAGTCAAAATGTATATCACGCATTGATGGGCCTCCTAGTTTATATTTGTCACCAGGCGCGTATAAGTTGATCATTCAAATATGCTAATTTTCAGGGTAGCCATTTTAAGTTTAAATTTTGTCTTTAGTAAAAGATTTTTTTATTAAATGACATGTTTTTATGAATTATTCTGATTCTAAGCAACGTGTATTTTACGTAAAAACGTTGATGCTAATTGTTAAATTGAATTACAAACGCGATGGTTGCATTGTATTTTAATCCTTTTATGTTTATAAGGATTTTTTTATAAAACTGGACACATGTCCACACCTTTTGGTACATTGATTTTTTTTACCTTCACGCTTTAACCCCGCATAGAAGGGTAGTAGACAGACACTGTCCCACTGTTTTTTTATTTATGATTTTTATGCAATTTAAAGTGCTTTAACTTAAAACACTCGTAGAGATCCTGGGGTCTCTATTTGTTTCCTAAGAGATAGACTTCATAGGTATCTATAACCATAAGGTTTGTCACGTTCTCTGTCGTGATAGATAAAAGCCGAAAAGTTTTGATTGAAGACGCTTTATTAAATGCAATTCGGATTTTATATGAACAGAGTTTATGTTACGTCATTTAGGAAACAAATGAGTTGTATGTACCTGCTAATTAGTAGAGGTGGAATTTCCACATCATTTGTAGATTTTACTTATTAATGACGAAATATAAATGTTTATTTTCAGACATAAATACCCCGTAGCTATTTTTATTATTCATAAAATTTACTGTTTTCAAATAAATAAACATAATACCTATTACAAAAATATAAGTAATATATTAAAAATATCTGTATTCATATTGACAAAGCACTTATATGATGAACTCAACTTCAGCTTCTCAGAAGTACTTAAGATATACGAGTTTAAAAGATGATTTTTCAAAGTTCTCTTGATTTCTTTGTGATAAACATATAAGATTTATATTTAATAGAGGCCGGCTCAGTGGCTGAAAGCCTCTGATTTTAAATAGAATCGCCCTATTGCCAAAGTGCCTCGTTGACTTCCGCTACTCAATTCGCAATGTCTCGAATTCGGTGGAAAGCGGAGTACGAAGTGTCTTGACACTTAGTATGTCTATGTTACGTTCAGGATAAAAGCATGAAGCAAAAAAAGAAAACGTTCTAAAATTACTAATAAGTAATTTTAAATGGAGTTTGCGAGAATTGCGTATATTTTAGTATTCGAAAATACATTTTGTAAAAATAGTTTTATTTAAAATATTGTGTAAAATCTCGAAAATAAAAGATGCTATTATAAACCACAAGAAATAATAAAATTTAAAAAATCCTTAACAATTTCCATGTTTGTTATCCCAAACGTAAGATTAACATTTAAAAATCTATTCATAAAACAAACTTGACCTAGTTACCTAATTACCTAATACATATTATCTTATATCTCAGTCATATATCATTGTGAAAAGATTGTAAGTAGGCATCTTCTGTTTGTTTTAACGCTAGTCTAAGCTGATGCTGACATTTAGAAATCTATTTTTGCATTAATTAAAATCTAGTTTCAATAAATGTATAATATTTAAAAAAAAATCATTTTTACCGATTAAGTTAAAAACAAATAATAGAACAAATAAGTTAAAACACAAAAACAAAAAAATTCAAATGACTAGATCAATAATAATAGGTAATTTCTTTTGCTTCGAAGGCCAGTAATTATGATTAAGCATGTTTTAACAAGCCAATTACATTTTTTGTAAGCACAACAATTTATTTTAGGTTTCTTTTTGTAATACCAAATATGTAATACGTTTGCTAGATAATTAAGATGACTAAAATTATATACATTAATCAATATTTACTATTTTTAAAGTGTTATTCCACACTTAGGATTAGAAAACATTTTAGAAGAAACGTATAAAAATTTGAACGCAGCGGGATTCGAACCCGCGCCTCTTGGATACCGTCCATGCGCTCTGACCGCTAAGCCATGCGTTCTACTACCAGTTGCGTCGAAATTCTTATACGTTTTGTTTTGTTTTTTCTAAAATGTTTACATTAATCAAGTATTCTTCAATAGCATATCATTATATGGGAAAGTTTGGCTACACGTGATGTCATTGTATGTAAATTAATGGAATCTGAAATACAATAATCTGATTAGATTATTGTCTACTGTGCTTAATGACACTAAAAACATGTAACATATTTAAATAAACCTATATAAAAATACATCTGAATATATAAAAAAGTCTTTCTGCCCAACTGTCCAGACCATCAGTGTCTTTAGGTAAGGAGGTAAGGAGGCCCTCACGATATGCACTGTTTCAAGTGATCCTTTTAAAACAGATTCTTGATCAGGGGTTTTCATATTACGCTAATGTACATTAACGATATTGTTTTTAATTTGTTGGATATTTTAAAAGGTCAATCTCTATTTAAACGCCAAAACTAAAAATCACAACTTCCTATTTCCAAAGTAACTATTACATGAAGCAAACTTGTTTACCTGAGCTAAATTATAAAAGGTAAAGTGAAATCTATAGAATTTAGGAGAAAGTTACGATTTAAGCGCGATGTAATGTTATGATATGCAAATTACAGATAGGCACTTGGGCAACTATTTTGGTTGTATATGAAATTGCTTCCGAATTAAATGTTCGATCAGAGAAAAAGAAATAAACCTTCAGCTTTTTTTATTTTTGTCAGTTACTTAAATAAAAATTGGATAGATACATAATTTATATTTATATACTATATAATGAAAGTTAAAGTCACATTATATACGTTAAAGTAACCCATAAATTGAGGCTCATGCTCAAAACCCGTAACCTCATGGGCTGAAAACAATCATAACATATTCTCTTATTATTTTTTCTCTTGTATGTAGATGCCCTATTTCATCATACCTATTTACCAATACAGATATTACATGATATAGTAATAGTAATTCTTTAATCGTTGGAATAGAAGGAGATAAATACCTTTTATTGATTGATTGTGATATGACGTAACCAAACAACACTATGCTTAAAAATAATTCCCCCAAATGAATAATTTATTTAGTAATAAATGTTTATATATCACTTTAATTTTGATAATAAATGTTTGTATAGAATTCCTTTTTAAACGTTGCATGGTTTCTTTTCAGGTTTATTTTTGTTCCTCGTAGAAATAGCAATTCTCTGCTGGGTAAAATTCTGGGACTATTCATTCGCTGCCGCCACCGCAGCCACCGTCATTGTTATACCAGGTAAGTACTAATTATGCTTCATAAAGGTTATTATTTTTAACGTAACGCTGTTTATCCCGTATAGCTGGGTAGACAAAAAGTACCTAGTGTCGAGACACTCCGTACTTCAGTTTCTACCAAATTCAAATATTTTTTAAATATAATCCCCCCGATGGGGATCGAACCAACAATCGATCGCGTTACAGTCAGACGCTGTCCCACTGCACTACGACCGGCCTCAAAAGGTTTAAAGTTTAATTATTGTTGAAATTAATAGAAAAATCAAATAAAACGATTATATTATTTATTATGAAAAATTCTTTCTTTTTTACAAGATATGCAGAGAATACCTAGAGTCTAAATTCTCTTGTTATGCATTTTCAGATATGATATATTGTTTAATAATACCATTTTTTTTTAATATAATGATACTCATTTGTCCCCCTCAACCATCACTTTTACCTATAGTATTACACTAATTACATCAGAATAGAGTTAACACGTTTTAACTTTAACGTTAATAATGAATTTCTTATTCTATTTCCAGTATTAATAGTGTTCGTGGCGTTTGCAATACATTTCTACCACTCGCTCGTTGTACAGAAATGCGAGACATCCGGACAAGACATCAAACAACTAGAAAACATGAAACGAGATCTAGACACGGCCACTGTCAAAGTAAATATGTATTAAATAATTATTAAATACATTGTAAAAAAATTAAATTGATAGGTAATTATTAAATTACATAGATATTTATATTATATTATAGTTTTGAATTTTTCATGTTAATAAAATAATAAGTACCTAATTATAGAAATGCTATATTTTTGTATTTCTCTAGTATAACATGATTGTTTTTTATTAATCTTGTTCTATAGTTGAATTTTTTATCTGTAGCGGTTTATTGATTTAAATGCAATCGATAACGAAACTAAACGAATGTGTGTTAATTCTTACATAATGAATAACTTCAGTATTTTATTAATCGATATCTCATTAATGAATTAATTTTGCATGATTAATATTTATATAAAATTAATTATAATTTTAAATTTTAATTTTGTTATGAAAAACCAGTGACTGATAAAAACACAATAAGCAATAATTGCATAATTTTTTAATGTAATAATTTATCTATTACGTCAACTGATAATAATATATTACAAAACTTAAAGAAATATCTTTAACTCATGAAATAATAACTAACAATTGATGACATACATGATGACGGGACGTCGTAAAACACGAATTAAAAAAAATACTTAAAAGAATATTAAATACTTTATTAATTTTAAAAAGTATAAGATAGTTTATCTTATCTTGAACTGCTTATTTTTAATTATTTAAATATGAGATTAATAGAATTATTTTAATGTGTTTTTAAAATTTTATTAACAAATAGAACTTCTTTTTAGCATTTAAAGAAATGTAATTTGGTTTCAGTTCTATAATCCAAAAATGTAACATATTTATCAATGAATCTCTTCAAATATAACTTTCAATGTGTCAGTCATAACGCCTTTTTTAATGAATAATTAATTAAAATTATCATGTACTGTATATAGAAATTGAGAATTTATTTTTCTTATATTTTTATATTTTTACTCAAGTCAATATACAAAAATCTCGAATCTACATCAATATTATATTTTGTAATCGTAATACATAAATTACGGTGTGATATTAACGAATGATATAACGAATTATTACAAACTCGATCGATTATTTTTAGTTATAAATAAGAAATACATAATATATATTTTTTTATAATTTAAAGTCTCAAAAGACATTGTGTTATGTTGTTAATGGACTGATTGTAAATAGCGAGTTAATGTTTGAATAACATAGAGGTCGAAAATGTGCTATAGTAGTTTATGTACAAATCATTTTTAATATTTATTAACAAAATAATATTTTAAACTGGCAATTTGTAACAAAAAATATTTATATAGGTACAGAGGCATATAAGTATTCGCATTTTCTATTAAAATAAAAGAAATTATTCGTTTACTATTCTTCCCTGATTTAAGTGTATGTGTCATCATCGTACGTGGCGGAACTCGATACGATATTATGCTTGTAAATTCTCCGTACTTGTCGAATTAAACAAATATGCTCCACTATTTAAATATGAGACAATATTTCTGTTAAAACTTATAAACTTATAAATTACTAATGACGTCGATAATATATATTTTTACGGTATGATTTTATAAGTGAATATTTTTTAACAATATGTGCAAACTATATAAAAATAGTAATATAAATATAAAAATGAAGAAAGGAATAAAACAATATTTATGGATTGCCATTTTAAAATATAAAAGTATAATATTAAATTAAGACTGTAATATTGAATGTAGATACATAAGTAGATATAATTGAACTCAAGAAAAAAATATATGGACCAATAAACAATACGAATCAGAATCAGTATTTATTGATTTAATATTATTTACGCCTTAGGAATGTTACGATTTTTAAATGTTGTTTATATTGATATTAATAAATTTTGTAATAAAATGAATAAAAATCTCATACATCTACTGTGTTGTTTTCATTCTATATTCTCTAAATTTTAAGTCCGGCCGGTCGTGGCGCAGTGGGACATCGTCTGACTGTAAATGTGATTGATTATAGGTTCGATCCCCACTCGGGGGAGTGATTATATTTAAACTATTTTCACTTCCTGGTAAGACAAAGTGCGGTTGAGCTAGACCACTCAACAAGCAATGTAACATTTAAAAAAAAATAGTTTCTCATACGCATATAATAAACTTGAGTAAGGTACAGGTACATATATAAAATGACTTTCATTTAAGCGCTCATTTTTATTAATTAATACCATTAACATCTTTGAAAAAACGTATAAAAATTTGAACGCAGCGGGATTCGAACCCGCGCCTCTTGGATACCTAAGTGTGGAATAACACTAACTACTGGCACAGAACAGAGCACTCAAGCATGTGCACAATGTACACAGAGACCACACTTTGTGGAACTTCAATTCAATGAGTACTAAATAGCAGCTTATTCTGAGCGATCATAAAATTTTATTTAAAATATAAACATTTTATTCTTCAACAAAAAAAGTAAAAAAAATGAATAAAACTAAATAATTGCGTAAAGATATTCCATATCCACGGATACAAAATTATTATCCGTTTTCCATTTGAATGTACCTTCAGCTTAAACTAAATACACATAGTTTACATGTTACTTGTCTGCGGCTGACTAAGAGCTCTATTTAATTATAAGAGTGCTATTTAATTATATATACTAAATTACCATTATTTTCTTTTCCTTAAGTGAATTAATTCTGATCGTTTTCACGTTTTAGACTTATTCACTGGACTTCCTATGCCTACTTTGAAAAGCAGTGCGTGGGTCACAATTAAGGAATGACCATTAAAAACAAAATATATTTTTAATATCTTTATTTGTTCTTACACAACTTTCACTCACTGTTTCATTATGATCAAAGTCTACATCAAACAAATCTTATCAAAAGAGGCTTAACAATACAAATCAATTAACCTTAGCTCCTAATTATTGTTGACAAAATTTAAATGAAGTATATCAGTATTTCTAATGTACCTAAGTATTTGATAATAAAAAATATTAAAGTTCCAAAAGTTAAAAATAATAAAGAAATTAGCACTTAATATTTTCAATTAGACAAATACATTACAGGTAATATATTACAAAACAAATACAAACATCTCACCATATACATACAACATACTATCATTGTTATTGTTTCACTAATAATTATTAATTTGAAATCATAGATTCATATTGTTTTATATATTACATACACATTTTTCAAACGCTTTTATTAGTTTGTCCTGTTTTAATAATCTATGTAAGAATATTTTGATCATTATTTTAAATCATTTGTTGCCACTTGTCGTGCCTATGCAATACAATGCAACCAGTTTTAATTAACTATAATTTATAGCAATTAATCATAAACATTGCATTTTAAAAGTAAATGAAGCTACTCTACGTAAATGTATTGAAAGCTTTATCCATACTCAAAAGTAATAATTATACAGATTTACTACTAAATAATTATTTTGTGTAAGACTATGGTAAAAATTTTGCATCATAAATTGTAATAGACAATTTAGGCTTATTTTTATTGTTTAATAAAAATGTACTATACACATACATATTAAAAAAAGCAGCTTTACGCTCTATCCCGCATAACAGGATAGTCAGAGAGGAAAGAGTTGATGATCCTCCATTCTTTTCTCCGTCTGCCCCTTTTTGACAGAATTTGGGATATTATGTGTGGATTTGTGTAATTCAATGTTGTGCCTTATATAATTTATTTGATTGAGTGGCAATCAAATCAATGACTAATCGCCTTTACAGTCAGACACAGTAACACTGTATAAAAACGACCTTTTCCATAAATAATTCATAAATACAGTACCAACAACCTATTGCGTTTACAGTCAGACATTATACGATATCCCATTGTGCAATAATGGTTTTTTCAAAATATATTTAATATAGGAATATGTTTTTTTCATTGAACTACTCATTTGTTTACACCAAATACTGGGCATACAGCCAGCAATTTATAAATGGACTTCTTACAAATTATTCAAAAAGATCTTTAAACATACATAGTTATTTTTAATTTTTCTACAATGTTATTTTTAGTACTGATCTTTCAATAAATCCAAGTTTTGCAATTCGGAAACCACTAAGAAACAAATTAAAGAAATTAGAAGAGATATTCTTCTTAGGAAATGCAATATTTCTTTGACAAATGACCAGATAACTGTCTAAATTTGTGTTCTTCAGATTTAATTTTGATAAATTCAGCTGAATTGATACCTATACTTACATTATAAATTGTCAATTAAAGAAATTCTTGGTTGAAATGATGTCAGGTGTAAATGAACAATGAATGAAATTAATATTAATGCATACAAATCATTTTTTGCTATTTTTATAAGTAACTAGGTTTAGGACAGCCTTCATAGAGCAAAATGAAGTTGTCACTTTTGTAATATTAAAAAAAATGTAACTATAACCTAACTGCACTCCAATCATAATTGTGTTAGACAATCTAGACACTTTAAAATAATTAACATTTAAAATTAATGCACAATTTTCTTCAGCCATGACACATCTTTAATTATGGTTTAACAAGGGGCACCTAGGTGATCTTTTTCACTTTTTTTAAAATAAAAAAGAAAGTATAAAGTTGTATGATAAACAAACATACCTACATTATGCTAATCTTACACTAATATATAAGTAGATAACTCGAAGAATTTGGATATAAGCAGTCACTAATTTTGATCTTTACTTTGGTCTAACAATGATAGATTTTATGGATTCCAATGGTCTATTTCATAAGCAGATATATGTAAAATATCAGGTTTATGAAGCAACCAAATCTTGAAATTTCTTAGTTATCAGTATATGGTGCAATGAATGCATAATGGATAAATAATATGTAAAATGTCTACTATATCATTTAAGAGGAAATGAATACTAATAAAACCAAAGCATTCTTTTAGATCCTTATCTAACAAACACTGTGAAGGAAGAAGATGGACTTATTTCTATTTTCTTTAAGATAGCTGTTAAATCTTATGTAAATGTATATTTTATGTCAGCCAGTTGGTTAGAAATTTGGAGTTCCAAATTTCTACATTTTTTGATTTTGTTATAAATTAAGTATAATTATCTAAATATTAAGGTTACGTCTCCTTTTTTCCAAGTGTGGAATGAGTTTGTTAATTATGGTGCCTTTACAGTTTTAACTTATGTTATATACAACATTTGATAGTATCACATTTCCATGTCCATTCTTGTGTGTTCAGGTACAAGTACCCCTATTTTTCGTTTAGATGACTCTTCAGGTTCATCATAGCTGGTCTTGTCCTTCTCCTCTTTTATTTTTTCCAATACATTTTCTCTCGGTTTCCAAACAACTAATGACATTTGTGGCTTTTGTAACCTGGTAGAAAATATTGATATTTAAATATATAAATAATTTATAGTTTTTAGATGTAACATATTAATTTAATAATTTTTGTGAAATAATTTTTATCAATAAAAAATATACCAAAAAACTGATGTTGAATACCTTTCAATTAAAGATGCAGGTAAAAGGGGTTCTTCTTGAACTTTCTTCACAGCATCCGACAATACAATAGTGTGACCCTTTAATTTCTCACTCAAAGAACTTGTGTCAATGCTCACTTCCATCACATCTTCACATGCTAGTGAATGTTTAGTATAGTTGGATGATATGTGTAGTCCACTTAGATGTGCTGCCATTTTTTCTTCTGTTATGAACTGTTTTGCTGGGCTATAATTATTATTAAACAATTTTATATCTAATAAAAATTAGATCACATTTTATAATTTTAATATTTATATTACACCTATATTCTTTTTCGTTAATACAATGTATCTATAGTACTTTATTTTTGCAATTGTACATTATGATACTTACACTGGGGGTTCAATATCTAAGCTCTTTCTTTTACAGTGAACTATAGGTGCGACTTTACTTTCTGGAGTTTGTGCCGTAAATTGTACTAAATTTGGAGGAGATTGCATGGTCCAAGGGATGGTTTGGACATTCCAAGGAGCCCCTGTTGGTACTGGCATACTATGGGGTTCCTGTGTCCCATGGTTGCAAGGGATTGACGAAGCAAGGGTTTGTTGAGCAAACATTTGTTTTGCCAGTTCATCTGACTGGTTGTACTGGTATGGCGGATATCCATATATATTCATTTTTCATAAATAAACTTTATAATACTTCAAAATTATAATTTTCTGTGAGCAATGCCTTTATAACGTCGAATAAAAAAGACAATTAACTTTTAAGCGCTAATGCACTGCAGAACAATACAAACATACAACTTGAACTTGCCTGACACTTCTAGAAACAGACAACACTTTAATTATACAGAACCAATCAACAACAGATGATAGAAAATATGCAAAGAAAAAAATTGTACTACTAAATAGAATATTCTAGAATCAATACAGTAACGCTGTTTATTTCTATTTATTTTATTCTATTTAATTGAAAATGTAACAATATCACAAATTATAGAAAATAAATATATTTAAATAAATATTTTATTATTGGCTGACAAAATACAGACAAAACGATATTCAAAGTTACAAAAAAAGTAAATGACATATGTCAGATACTGTCCGTGATAGTCGTTGGTACTTACTTCGAAGAGAGTTGCTTGCATTCAATTGCGATTTTCTCTTTTTAGTTCAATAATCAATTATGATATGCCTTTCACTTTTGTAGAAAACGTGTATTTAATGTAAAAATTATTATACATACCTTTCAAAATTCGTGGCTATCCTTGGTCTCCATATAAACAACTTCAAAATTGTTGCAATGATATAGAACTAGGTTGATCCATTAAAAACAAAAATGGGATTAGATTTCGATGTTTTGGAGTTTTGTAAAAAATTAAGACAAAATAGACCTCCTCCTTACCAATGTCCGTTAGAAAAATGTGACAAGGTCTATAAAAGTTTGTGTGGCTTACAGTACCACTTAGTTAATTTCGATCACGACAATCCGACACCGGCAACTCCCGCAATTACAAATAACCGGAAAAAAGGAAGAGCTAGGGCTGCAGTGACAACTGGAGATATTGCTTTACAGAGTCCGCCTAAGGAAGCGTTAACTTTTGCTGAAGCACAGAAAGTAGTACAATTTGAGATTGATGGTAAAATTAGTAGAATACCAATTGACCAGCCATTACCTATTATTTCTCTGGAAGAATGGGAAAAAAAGAATGCTGAGCTAGAAAAACCATTACCATTTGTAGAACCTCCAGCAGAACCTCATGTTAAATTACCTGAGGCTTCTTTTCGAGTAAGTTTTAGTCTATGTTTTATTTTTGTTTGTCACATATGAAATTATAACTATTACAAAAATAAATATAACATTCAATATTGCAGTTAATACCTGATTATAATGAAAGAGTATGTGATGCACCTCCTCGCCCTAATGCTTACATCAGATTTATAGAAAAATCAGCAGAAGAACTAGATGGTGAGGTGGAATATGATGTTGACGAAGAAGATACAGCATGGTTGGCTATCATTAACAAGAATAGAGTAAAACAAGGCTTACCTCCAGTGTCTGTAGATACTTTGGAACTGTTAATGGACAGACTTGAAAAGGAATCATATTTTCAAGTGGGTTTTATCTTTATCTATTTCATTTAATTACTTAATTTAAACATTTTTAAGTCTATAAATGTGATTGATTGTGGGTTCGATTCCCACCCCAGGGATTGATTATTAAAAAAATAATTTTCACTAACTCTCTCTATTAGGAAAAAGTGTTGTGTTAAGTTCCACCTCTTAACAAGCAATTTATGAATTTGGTGGAAAGCGAAGTATGGAATGTCTTGACACTAGATTCTTTCTGTCTTCCCTGCTTTGCTTTTATTCATAAAAGTGTGATGCTAATAAAACTAATTTAATAGTGATTCATTTGTATGATTGGTACTTTAATTTCATAAATATAGCAAAACATGTCATTGGTATAATGGTTTTCCAATTTGTATTAGGATTGGCTGACTCTTAAGGCTTTAAATTTAAGTCATAACTGAATTTAGTCACGTCTATATCTTTAGATTTGTAGTAAGTGAGAATAGAGTGTCTTATTGTTAGGTTTTCTTTAACTACTTCTCTAAACATGGTACCAATTTATATACATATATTTAGTTTAAAAGTACATGAAACCTTCTTTTTCATTTTATATACAATAATTTTTGATTCTTATTATTTTTTTTCACTAGGCAACTCAAAATGGACAACAAACAGCTGCAACAGTTGATGAAGATGCCGTATGCTGTATTTGTATGGATGGTGAATGTCAGAATACAAATGTTATTTTATTTTGTGACATGTGCAATCTGGCTGTTCATCAGGACTGTTATGGGGTAAAAATTTAGTTTATTACAGATAAAAATATCTGCAAATTAAGACAAAATGGGGCCTTGAGTTCCGCCACTAAACACACAATATCTGGAATATAGCGAAAAGCGGAGTGTTGAGTGTTTTGATACTAGTGATTTCCTGTCTGCACTGCTATGTGGGATATGAGTATGAATCTAAAAATAATATTTACAAATTACAATATTTAAGTATATGTATATATATTTTATGAGAAAATATTTAAATATAAAATACCAAAAAAATATTTTAAAATATTACACCAACAGTCTTTTCCTTTTTTGCTGTGTATTTTTTTCTTGATTTTTAATGAAAAAAAAACAATTTGTAGCAGACATTTAGTGTTTACAGGCAGCTTCAGGATTATTAACATAAATATTAGTTTAGAAGTTACTAAATGAATTATGATCATTCTTCTTAAAAATATGAAAATTTACGAAAGCATTTGACTTGGTTCATTTTAATATTCGTATTCTACTTATTTTTAGGTACCATACATTCCAGAAGGACAGTGGCTCTGTAGACGATGTTTACAGTCACCCTCACGGCTTGTCAATTGTGTCCTGTGCCCTAATACTGGAGGTAAATGGTTTTTAATGAGTAATAAATAACAAAACCTTTATTTACCATTTCTGTATTTACTTAATTCACTTAATTTTAGTGATTATTTCAATAATAATTAGTATATAAGGCAACCTCTTGTTTCTTTAAGGTAATTTTAACTTTAAGTTCGGTGGCTAAACTTAATGCCTATGAAATGAGCCAAAAAAATAAACCCACTTGTCCCAAAAAAATATTATCTTTTTTAGTAATTATTGTTTGAACAAATTTTCCATTAGATATAGGTAATTTAAAAACACATTGTCTGTAAGTTTGATTTGCTCGAGTAGACATTTAGTACCGTTAACAGAGAAAGAAGTGTCCAGACACTAGATTCTTTTTGACTACACTCCACTCTTCTCACACACATAAAAAATATGAATATTTGAACAGTTAATTTTTATATATTATATCTTGAAGATTGATAACATAAATATTTAATTGCTTTTCATTGATAGTAAAGACTAAATTATTTTCGTTACATATATATTTTTTATGTGGTTGCTAGCAACCTTTGAAAAGCATTCAACAGAGTGTCTTCTTACTAAGTTGTCTCTTTTATATGGAACTATCTTACTATTAGAATGTTTTAAAATAACCCAAAACTAAAGTGTGCATTACTCATGTATGTATGACATATTGTAAAAATTGTGGATATGTTTCAATCATTGCAGGTGCTTTTAAACAGACAGATCAAGGGACGTGGGCGCATGTTGTGTGTGCCTTGTGGATACCTGAAGTGCGTTTTGCTAATACTGTCTTTTTGGAACCTATTGGTATGTATGAAATATATTAAATAACATAAATTAAATTGTATAAATTTTTCGATTTTTTTTTTATATTTAAAATTGTATCATGTTAAGGTGTATTTTATATTCATGTACAACATTCATTCTGCTTACATTAAAGTTTTTATAAAAATTTGAACGCATTAAGATTCTAATTCGCACCTCTTAGAAGCTGTAAAAGCGCTCTGGCCGCTAAGTCAAATGAATCGAAATTATTATACGTTTGTTACAGTTTATTTTTATTGTTAGCACCTGTGTCGAGATTGTTACGAATTTTAGCCACCCAAAGAATGTTACTTGGAAATAATTGTATAACAAGAGAGAATGCTATCATTCTTTCTTGCTATACAATTATTATTTATTAAATTTTGTATTATTTTTAAAATGGTATTCCGTAATTCGGATAAATACTGAAAACTGCCCAAGCGCTCTGACTGAGCGCTTGGGCAGTTTTCAGAGTTTTTCATTTTTAAAGGTGATGACATGACGACGTACTGCTGGATCAGTGTCTGCATAGTAGTTTTTTGTTTGGAACCCACTGAGGGAAATTGTACTTATAGTATTTCATTTCGATAGTCTAATGAGAGTGTTCTGGTACCAATAGTCTCTGCCTACTATTATATGCAGAATAAGAAAATAATGATATGTATAGAAAATACAGAACAAAATCACAATATATGAATAATATTTCATTGTATTAATGAATTAAATGAAGATCGTGCAGGAAGATTCCCTGTGTTATATCCAGTATATAACTCAGGGAATCTTTTTGATATTTCATAGATAAGAAACGGCTTCAAGTGAATTTTACTTAATCTGAAATCCTTTGAAATGTTTATATAGTATAAGTGTTAAAAATATTTTAAAAAATGTTTATTTTGTACAGATTCCATAGAAACAATACCAGCGGCAAGGTGGAAGTTGCAGTGCATGGTGTGCAAACAAAGAGGTGCCGGCGCCTGCATACAGTGTCATAGGAGCAATTGCTATTCTGCCTTCCATGTTACATGCGCTCAACAGGCTGGGTGAGCTTATTTATTTCAGTTATAATATGTATATTTAATTTAATGAGATCTTTGATTTTTGCGTTTTTTTCACATTTTAAAGGAATCTATTTTAAACGGATTAATAGCATATATTTTGGTATTCGAAAATACATTTTACAAAACCCGACGTTTCGAACACTTTACAGTAGTGACTACGGTCACAGTGAAATTGAGGTAGGATTCGTCTGTCGGTTGATACAAAAATCAATCTATCGTCATCTGTTTCTTAAGTGCCTCGCAAACTGCCCTGGATTCCTGCAGAATGAACTGACTATATTTTTGTCCACCAAATCCACCACACCAAAGACAATAGTATAGCCAGGTATAACCTGACGTTTTCTGCAAGAATACGTCAGGTTTTCAATAATGTATGTTTAAATATACGCGATTAATCATGTTTTTATATCGCATAGCAGAGTAGACAGGTTTACAGTACTTTTATACATATTATTAAATACATAATTTTATTGTAACAAATTCGAAGAAATAAAAATACGAATGCACATTTTAGATATTAAATTAATTGTTTAAAAAGAGACAAACAATCTCTTAACATTCATTACTTTTTTGTCGTTCTTTTTGATACAATCATTTCATTAATCATCTATATTTGGTTAACATGTTATATAAAATGGCCAACGACCATCAAAATAAGAGACAATTTAAGAAAACGTAGAAAGTATATTTATATATACATATAAATTTCCAGATTGTACATGAAAATGGAGGCCGCAGGCACAGGGCGGGACCCGAGCCAGCCGGTGCAAGTAGCCAAAATGGCATACTGCGATGCGCACACACCGGCGCATATATTACAAGTAATATTATTTATATGTTTATAGAAGACTAGTCATGGTGTATCTACTGTCAAGACACCCCATTTGCCCGAATTTGAGGCTATGTGGATTGCGTGTAATGTGCGCAATCCACATGTTGCGCCCTTTGCACTAGAGCGGAGAAATTAAAATAAGTAATTTATAATCATTCCCTTGAGTAGGAGTCTAGTCCGTTACCAACTCATTGCGCCACGACGGCCTCATTACATAATATAAGTTTAAATATTATGGTCATTTTTATATCAAATGTACCTAGCTATTTAGAAAGTAATTAAATATTTAATTAATATGTTTCAATTCAAAGGAAAGAAGAGCACAGGAATCTGAAGGCGACAACAAAACAACAGACCTAACAACTATGAGGCAGAAAGGCCGTGAAAAAATTAAACAGGTATAATACCACTCTTTTATTTTCATAATCTATATAATTCATTCTAAAAATGTCAATTACCTAGTATAGTGTTTACACTATTTTGGGTTAACTTAAATAAAATTATTAATGTAAATTCACTAATTTGTTTAGCTTACATTTATTAGCTAACTGCCCGCGTCCTTGCTTAAATCACAGACTCTGCCAAAATTTATCTTACTTCATATAAACAATATTTATAAGACTTTATATAAACTTGGAGGAGTCCTTAAACCTTCTCACCCTGTTGTAAAATCGGCTTTTAAGGAACCTCTTCTACCCCCAAAATTTCATGTCATTTTGGATGGGTTTTATGGACATGTGATTTCATATATCCACTTATGACATTATAATTCACATCTGATTTCACTCATCCACACATGCCATGATGGTCCACAAATGATTTAACTTGTTCCCACATGCCACCATGGACCACATGTGATTTACTCATCCACATATGACATCATAATCCACATGTGATTTCACTCAGCCACACGTACCACCATGGTCCACATGTGATTTCACCCAACCACATATGGCACCATGGTCCACATGTGATTTTACTCGTCCACATGTGACATCATTGTCCACGTGTAATTTCCCCCATCCGCATATGACACCATGGTCCACATGTGGTTTTACTTGTCCACTTATGGCACCATGGTCCACGTGTGATTTTACTCCTCCACATATGACATCATTGTCCACGTATGATTTCACCCAACCACATATGACACCATGGTCCACATGTGGTTTTACCTGTCCACATATGACACCATAGTCCATGTGTGATTTTACTCCTCCACATATGACATCATGATCCACATGTGATTTCACCTATCCACATATGGTACCATGGTCCACATGTGATTTTACTTGTCTACATATGACATCATGGTCTACATGTGAATTTACTCCTCCACATATGACATCATAGTGCGCATGTGATTTTACCCATCTACACATTACATCATGGTTCACATGTGATTTCACTCATCCACACATGTCACCATGGTCCACATGTGATTTTATTCGTCCACATATGACATCATTGTCCACGTGTGATTTCCCCCATCCACATATGACACCATGGTCCACATGTGGTTTTACTTGTCCACTTATGGCATCATGGTCCACGTGTAGTTTTACTCCTCCACATATGATATCATTGTCCACGTGTGATTTCACCCATCCACATATGACACCATGGCCCACATGTGGTTTTACCTGTCCACATATGACACCATAGTCCACGTGTGATTTTACTCCTCCACATATGACATCATGATCCACATGTGATTTCACCTATCCACATATGGTACCATGGTCCACATGTGTTTTTACTTGTCTACATATGACATCATGGTCTACATGTGAATTTACTCCTCCACATATGACATCCTAATGCGCATGTGATTTTACCCATCTACACATTACATCATGGTTTACATGTGATTTCACTCATCCACACATGTCACCGTGGTCTACATGTAATTATACTCGTCCACATATGACACCATTGTCTACATGTGATTTTACTCGTCCACATGAGGTACCATGGTCCACATTTGATTTTACTCGTCCACATATGACATCATTGTCCACGTGTGATTTCACCCATCCACATATGATACCATGGTCCACATGTGGTTTTACTTGTCCACATATGACACCATAGTCCACGTGTGCTTTTACTCCTCCACATATGACATCATGGCCCACATGTGATTTCATCCATCCATATATGGCACCATGGTTCACATGTGGTTTGTCTTGTCCACGTGTGATTTTAATCGTCCACATATGACAATATGCGATTTTACTCATCCAAATATGACTACATGGTCCATGTGTGATGTTACTCGTCCACATATGTCTACATGTCTACATGTGATTTCATCGATACATACATCATATCATGGTCCACATGTGATTTCATATGTTCACAAGCGATTTCAAGAGTCCCCATATGAGTTCACCTGCCCAAACGTTATCGTGGTGAAATGGAACTGAGCACAGAGCGCCTGCTTACAAAACGATTATGTTATAGCTATTTCTTTTTACCACATTCTAACTTTAATGGCATACATTTCTCAATTTTTTTCTTTCGTATTTTAAATTTTATAGTTTATTAAATGTGTATGAGAGATGATACTCATAATGATGGGAACCAAAAAATCAAGTATCTTAAACTAACATTTAATTAGTAATAATAAAAATCATCATCTTATTAAGGTAATTTTAATGAAGTTATTTATTAACGATAAAGAAAAACATATAGATATGACGCAAAATTATATTATTATATATATTTCAACGTTACTTTCATTAATAAGCTGGTTAATTTAGTAAAAATAATAAATTTGATCAAGTGTAAGACCTAAGAACGCGGACAGATGTAAGAACGAAATAACAACAACTCACGAAGATGAAGTTGCGACTGGGTTGCTAATATAAAAATAAACCTAATCTGTTGATTGAGACGAGTAGTTGAATTTAAATCCAATACATTTTTCGCTTGGAAAAATACATAAGGTTACGACTAATATTCAGATTACAACCTTTGGATTCGGAGTAGGCGCATTTAAGTATCCACTTAGATATTATTGTTCTCACAAGATATATACAATTGCATTAATTTAGTTTATTAATGTATGTACTACTGTTTTACATTCAACTTTTAAGCTACTTTTGACCACGAAATCGCATAACGCACTGTGCCTCCATGACTCCTTGATATCAGTAGTATAAAATATAAAAAAATGCAATGAAACTGTACAGAATATAGCTATGTAAATGTCCAGACATTGAAAAAGAAAAGCAATCTGTTGGAAATTAATTTTCGTAGAAACTATCAATCCTAACAATTACCCCTTAGGAGTCGAAATTTGCAACGTTTCGTTTGAAAAAGAACCACCACGCAATATTTTACACTCCTAGCACTTGTAGAAAAAGAGTTTCATACAAACTTTCAACTCCTGGGTACAATTTCCGACGTTGTCAGGTGAATTGTATTTTCCTACTCAGTAGGTTCGAGTTCGTAATCAGAAAGAACTATGTCAAGACACTATGTTTCAGGCAACATTTAAATGTGGCGGTTTGGCGGTCAGAGCACTTGGATGGTTTCCATGAGGAGCGGGTTCGAATCTGGCTGCGTTGAAATTTGTTTCGTTTTTTTAAATGTTTTATAAACCTTAGTGTGGACTAACACTTTAAAAATTGTAAAATCCTATGTTTCTATATGACCTTTCCTGTTACGCGTGACAAAGTGTGAATTGTTTATTCAAAACCAACCCCCCAACCACTTATGTTTTATCTGACTACCCTGTTATGTAGGACAAAACGTGAATTATTTATTTTAATTCAAAATCAACCCTTAGACCCGTCGCGTCCTACTTAAGCATACATGCGACACCTGAAGTACTAGTACCAACGTTACCAGGTGAAATTTATTAACGGAGTGTCTTGACTCTGTTCTGTCTGACTAAATCAACCATAAAATCAACCCTTAGGCGCGTCGCGTCCTGGCACTAAAGCGCACCTGGGCCCCCGTGGTGTTAGTGCCGACGTTGCCGGCGGAGCGCGTCGCCGAGGTGGCGCAGCTGGCGCACGGCCCGCCGCCCGCGCGCGCTCACCTCATGAAGCGTCTGCTCGCTTACTGGACGCTGAAGCGGCACAGCCGGAACGGCGTGCCGTTGTTGCGGCGCTTGCAAAGTCTGACCAGCCATCATGGTATGTGTGTAATTGTTTTGTTTTTAAATGAATTATTGTATGTATATAAGCAATGTTAGTGGCGAGGTAGAGAGTAGGCAAATGAAAATACCTGCTTTGTTAGTAATCATGATGTGTCTAGTTTGGTATTGTTTTATAATAGATAGTGTACATTAGTTTTTATTGCAATTAAAGTACATTGGTTATTATAGATAATAAAAAAAGTACATTGAACCAAAATAAAGTATAATTTATTTCTTGTTATTATTTTTAAAAACATATTTTTTATTGCTTTTTGCCATTTGTCACCTTCGGTCACTATCAAAAAATTATCCAATCAAAGTTATTGTGAAAAAACCGCATCATTATTTATTTTAAATAAAATTAAATTATTTTATAACATTGCTATTATGGCTTATCCAAAGTTTATTATCGACACGTCAAGAAGAAAAAGATAACATAGGTAGCATTAGCATAGTATAGTTTGAATATTATACTAATCAATACATATTACACAAACCGAAAAAAAAGTTGTTATTTGTCCTATTCATGCTGAAGTGATTGTAAATGCAATTCCACACAATTTGCATTTTCTAAATCAAGATTTAGCACTAATCGATAATTTTTGTTTAACGAAAGAAATTTTACAAATTTACAAACATATCAAATCATGCGAAATAAAGAATTTTCGTCTACTTTATTGTTCTCTTAAAGTATAAAGTACAATTGCGTACGAGTGGCAACCCTAGTATTCATATTGTCAGGTAATATTCGTTTTTCTCTTATTAGGGAAGTAGCCCGATTAGAATAAACCCAATTAGCTTTATTAATATTTTAATGACCTTAACTAGAGTATAAACATTTCCTTGCGTAGAAATTGAACCTCAAAAAAAAGCGTATTGACTTACATTAGTTTGACGTTCGAATAAAAAATATTACTTAACATACTAAATTTTCGGGTCAGATTTTTTTTAATTCTCCCTTTTATCCCGCACAGCGGAATAGATAGAAAGTACCTAGTTACAAGATACTCAGTATTTCGCTTTCCACCGAATTCGTTGCGTTTTGAGTGGTGGAACTCAATGGAAGTGGAAATATTTAAAAAATAACCACTTTTCCGAGTGCGAATCGAACCCACAACCAATCGGCCTCTTTTTTATATTAGTGTCAAATTGGTTTCAGGTACCAGAGGTATCCAAGATGGCACGGTCAATGTGCGAGAGCTGTGTAATCAACTCAAATATTGGCAAAGAATACGTCAAGACTTAGAAAGAGCTAGGTACGGTATATTACAGTATATTATAATTATAGCACCTTTTGTTACGGAAATGTTACGTAAGAAGGAGTATGAAATTTTGTATACCTAAAGCTTATATAGGGAGTGTTGAAAGATCAAGTATCTACGTACAAACCTCATCACCTTTAAGAAAGTTAATCGAGTAAATTTTTTTGTTTGACTGTAAAAACGATGGTTGTTTGTTCGAATACCACTAGGGGGAATGGGCATATTAAAATAAAGTTTTAAAGATATAATTTTGAAATTTTGAAGTCATCAAACGGTTACGTTCTTCATATATCCATATATATATACGTAGGTAGTGTACATTTAATATGGGTACAAACAGATTGCTCTGCGAACTGGTACGCAAGCGGGAGCGTCTCAAGGCGGAGTACACGCGCGTGTGGGAGCGCTGCGTGCTACACTCGCTGCGGCCCGAGCGCGCCGCCATGCACAAGCTGCTGCGCCTGCTGCGGCACGCCGACCTCAGCGACGTGTTCACGGAGCCCGTTGATCTGCTCGAGGTGAGTGTGTGTGTGTGTATGCGTGTTTGCTGTACATGCGTAATAAACGTCTTCGTATTCGATATTTGCATTATCCTTTCCTGTCATAATGTTTTAGTAAAATTAGACATTAAACACTTTAGTAAATAAAGCAGCGTTGGGTTACATCACAAAGTGTTTCTAAAATGTAATTTATTTACTATAAATACAAAGAATAAGTATTATGAAGATGTGGATACTGGTTTTCTTATTTTTTTAGCTTTACGCTTTTATCTCATACAACAGGGTACACAGGAAGAACCTAGTGTCGAAACATTCCGTATTCCGTTTTCCGCTTAGGTTTGAGTCATTGTGTGTTGAGTGGCGGGAGTAATCCTGCGCTCCGCACTATCGTACCAGAGCGAGGAAATAAAATAATTTAAATAGAATCATTCCCTCGAGTGGCAATCGAACCCACGGCTACGCGACCGGCCTCACTGTGTTTTTCTCAATATACATATGATACGAAATGTTTGAACATAATATATAATAATTTTTATATAATTTTATTTATCAATAACAGGTGCCAGATTATAGTACGATTGTAAAACATCCTATGGACTTGAGCACTATGGGAAAGAAATTGGACCGAGGCGCATATAAAACTATAGATGATGTTGAAACGGACTTCCAGCTTATGATAGATAATTGTCTTACATATAACAATAAGGATACTGTGTTTTATAAGTAAGTTATTATGTTTATTTGTACTTAAATTTAAAATAATTTTTTTAGGAGCATGCTCATCAGTCAAAAAATTTTTTTTGATTATTATTTTATTATACACATAACAGCTTTAGAAAAAAGTATTTTTAGCTTCATGCTTTTATCCTGCATAGCCTGATCGAAAGCACTTAGTGTCGAGACACTCCGTTCTTCGCTTTCCACTGAATTCGAGACATTGCGTGTTGAGTGGTGAAACTCAACGCTGCCCTTTATTTTACCAGAGCGAGGAAGTGAAAATAATTTTAAATATAATCACCCCCGAGTGAGAATCGAACTGACAACCGATTGAGCTTACAGTTAGACCTTGTCCCACTGCGCCGGCGACTGGTAACTAGTATTTTATTAAATGTTCATTACTTCACTATGGACTTATAAGAAATCGTTCTCTTTGTCTGCCTCTCTTACCTAAACAGGTAAAGTGTGAAATAACGTGTAATTTTATTTTTTCACCAGAGCGGGTATTAAAATGCGAGAGCAATGTGTACCGATATTCCGTCAAGCGCGGCGTGACGTCATCGAGGCGGGCATGGCGGACGTGGCGGGGCACGGCGAGGCGGACGCGCGCCGCTCCAGCTCCGACACAGATCACACTGCTGGTGAGATTTGTATATGTTAATACTACGTGTAGCCTGCAACATCGTTTGTGGATATGTTGCGAAAATATGTTTATATTTAAATTTTGTTCATTACGTCGACCGGGATGCTAACTTACGCTATCCAATACATAGTGCCTTTTGAAAAGGACGTCAAGCTCAGAATAGGGAGCCTAAACACTAGAGCTTATAATTTATTAATAATTTTTATTTAATTGTTTCAGAGACACGAAGTGAACGAGGAGCGTCAGAAGCGCGCAGTGAAAGACGACAGCCGAGTGTTCGTGGTGATACGGACGATGAAAATAATGCGGTATTTATTTTTTTAAGCTTCACGCTTTTATCCCGCATATCAGGATAGTCTTAAGACACTCCATACTTCGCTTTCTACCGAAACGGCATTTATTATAATTATCAATTTATTTCATATCAAGTAGAGGAACGCACATACATATAGCACATAATAGCAATTTTATTATTTTTTTAGATAATTGAACTCAACAGAGTTCCATATTACTAAATCGGCTCTGAAATCGTTAAAAAACATTTTAATAAGTTTTATATAAATAGATGTATCGGATAGCCGGTTTTTTACAATGATTATATATCATAATTTCAGCGAGACGACTCGCCATCAAAAGGCAAAGTAAACAGGAACTGGTGGCGAGGGAGGGGCAGAGGGCGCGGGAGACGCGGCCGCCGCGGGCGGGGACGAGCCACCACCTCCGCGCCGCGGCAAGCGAGAGAGATAGGTAGTGTTTTCCTATGGAATAGAGGGAGATGGAGAATATGGTTATGGTTATAGTTATATATATGGTCCTCAGGGATTAAAATGTATTATAAAAATCAGCTTCACGTTTTGCAGAATGTAGGATGTAGAGTAGTCAGAGACAATCTAGTTTAAAAGCGCCTCCTTGATTTTTTATCGTCCTAAATTGAGATATTGCGTGTTGGAAGACAAACTTAACGCCATGGTTTGCCGCCCGAGCCAAGAAATGAAAATACATTTTTTAAATATTCCCCGGAGTGGCAATCGAACCCACGACTAATCGTGTTTACATTCGGACGCGACGATAACTTCAATTTAAACCTTTTTTTTATATTTTTCTCTATTTTATTGCATTATTTACGTATATTATGAGAAACAAAAATACATTTCCGAAAGACGACGACTCATTGAATATTAGTCGGTAGATGCAAATAGGAAATAAAATATCTTTTTAAGCATTGTCTTTTATACTAAAAATAATTTTATATAATTTAAAACTTGTAATATATGATTATTTCCTATACAATCTTTCAAAATTTTTATTTTTTTATATTTCAGACACGCCAACAACAGATTCGGAGACGCCTGTAGTACCGAAGAAGACTGTAGAACGTACGCAGAAATTGGCAACTCCTGAAAAATCACCATCAAAACAACCTGAATCTAGTACTAGTACGAGCACCAGTGGTAATAGGCCTTGGAATTATAATTTTTTATAGTCTAAATAGAGTTCAAAATTTAAAAGTTAAATATGCTTGTAATAATAATATGTTTTAATAGAATGTATGTATCTTTTGTATTTTTTTACAACAAAAAAAACTGTATTTTAGAGATCATCTGACTATAAACACGGTGGTTGTGAGTTCGATTCCCATTCAGAGGAATGACATTTAAATTGGTTTCATTTCTACGCCCTATACAATAGGAAAAAGAAAAGCGTTAAGCTCTATTAATTCTACAATAGGTTGTCTCTGTGCGGTGTAAACATTAAAGCGATAATAAATGCTTTTAACAAAAATTTCTAATAATATTATAAATATGAAAATTTATAAGGAATTATTTATATAGGTATATTTGTTACTCTTTACCATTATAAATAATGAACGGAATTGGATGACATTTTATAGTAATATAGGTTTTATATCAAAATAATATTTAAACTACGATTTAAAATGGTTTTGTGTAATATGGTCATAATATATGTTGTTCATAAATATAAATAATTTAGTACATTATAATTGACAGGTCTGGGTCTATTAGGCGGTTTAAGAAAACCCACTCTGTTAGTGTCGCCGTCTACACTTACAACGCCACCTAAAAGTTTCGGATCTGACGGTAATATTGTTTTAATTTTTTTAGTGAATAATATGTGAATAAACAATTTGAAATAGCTGGTTTTGATAAATACTATTTACGATTAAAGCAACTCTACCAACTCTATCAGCCAGTATGGGAAGGACGAATCTAGAAACATCACCAAGAAAGAAAGGACGAGGACGGCCGCGAAAACAAGATAAAGATAAGTATGTAACATAAAATTTATTTATTATATATGTAAGATTTTCTATTATAAACAAGGTCTTACGATCTGCCGAGCTTCCATGGTTACCGTTTTAGGTATTTTAGTATATAACTTAAAAAAATAGTAATCATAACTAACTTATCACTGGATTAGAAGATTAAGTTATGAAAATAATAGCAATTGTTTACCTATTTTAAGTATCAACATGGTCTTAGGCCTGCCAATTTACCATAGAGTTATCTTTTTAAGAAACTTAGTATATAAGTAAAAGAGTTAGTAATTGGTTTTCGAGTTAAGATTGGGTTTAGGTTTAAGAGTTAGTAAGTTTTCGCTGAATGAAAGAGGTTATTGATCAAGTCATATAAAAGTGATAGATATCTATAAAAAGATGTAAATAGATGTGGTATATATGCCAAAATATCAGTTTTTCTTTTTCTATCTGTCTGTTCCTGGTTAATATTTGTACGGCTGGACTGTGTTTAACAGGACTTTTATTGGCGGATAGTTGAAATTATATGAAGTAACTAAGATTACTTTAATTTTAATTTCCAATTTGTCAAATTCCACACGGATGAAGTCGCGGCCACAGCTCGTACGAAATCTGTTACCCTGTTTTAAATGGATTTTGTGTGAATTTTCTCATGTATATATTTAGATAGTCGTTAAATATTTATAATTAATTTCTTCTTTTTGTATATTTTTTTGTATTATTTTACTAATGTACCTTTTAAAAATAAAAACAAATAACAAGAATGGACAAACACAGGAGTGGAGAAGCAGGTGGCGAGGGCGCGGGAGTTCCCAGCAGTGCCTCTTTTTTGCAGTACCGCGGCCCTCCCGGTGAAGTCGGATCTGATAGCGACCTTGCTTTATCCAGGTATAAATAATTCTATAAATTATAAACTCTCTCATTCAAAGAAAAATAATAAAAGAAACATATTAAACGTTAAAAAAACGAAGTAAAAAGCAAATAATTAACATACACCACACACCATATGCTGGGAGATAATAAGTGGAGTATAATTTATGTATCTCTTATATCTATCCTTTACACTCTTCAATGAATATGTATGCCAAATATTCTTATTCTTATTATATACAGTAGTTTCAAATGCGCGTTGTCTGCCTGATATTTTTTTTTGTTTGATATATCTTTTTATTGTAAAATCAAAAATCTCTGAATAGGCATAATGAATAGGAATAATGAATCTCTTAATATTAAAATTTTATATGATATACTGTTAACTATTGCGTAAAAAAGAGTTATAAGCCTAGATAATAAAAATAAAAGAATTTTATATGTTAAATGACTTCAAATCAATATTAATTTTTAAAAGTAGCAGTTTTTTACCTATTTTACGTGAATTTTATAAGTATCAATGCAAGCATATTTATTTATGTATTTACAGATCGTCCAGCAGTAGTTCGGTGTGGTCGCAGTCTTGCTCCTCATGTACCCATTATGATGATGAAAATGCTTCAGACCACTCCTGCTCATTTAGTTCAAGCGACGGGTGAGATATTATTTTGTTATATGTATAATTTTTAACCGTAGTTAATATATGGCGGCAAAATAACGACTTCTAAAGGAATTAATTAGTTTTTTAGTTATAATTACAATATTATGTTTTATTTGTATATAATTCAAGAGTTATTTTGAATTAATATCAATTATTTTACACTAGATATTTAGGTAAAGAGCTTAGCGTAGAGACTCTGTTTCTCAACTCTACCACTCCTAGGAGCTTTTAATATTCTATTATTATTTTCTTGCAATGTGTCAGGTGTTATGTTACTCTTTACTATATAAATCGCAATAATTATGAAGAAAATGAGATTAGTAGTTTATGGAGTTCCCTGGTTTAACATAGATTTGAAAAATAAATTCATTATTTTTATATCGCGGTGTTCAGCCATATTTTAAGGTCAAAAGTATTTTGAATGATCTCGACAAATTTTATTGTTCATTTATAAAAACGTATAAACAATTTATAGTAACAATTGATTCCCGTTACCCGAGTACCTGTCAGTAGAAATCGTCCAAGCCATATGTCGCTTCTTCTTATCGAGAACTTTCAAATCTTTTATACATAGTTACTTGATGTTAATTTTTAAGTAAGATTTCAAATAACAAGAATATTTTGTTAATATATTATTGTTCTTTTAATTAATCGTTTAAAATATTTTCCAATATTTTTCAAATATAATTCATATAAACGCCATTTTGATGCTAAATTTAGATAAGAAAAAAATAAAATTAACTTGCAGTAATGATTATTGTTGTAATAATAGAAATAATAAAAACATGACATTATCAGTTGAAAATCTATATTTATTTTTAAATATCACATATTTTATAAAACATTGCTACATATATAGAAGATAAATCTAAATATCTTGATATTAAATATCTTGATATTATCTTGATATTATCTTTAAATATCTTGATATTTTTTGTACAAGGTATATATATAATATATATATATATATATATATATATATATATATATATATATATATATATATATATATATATATATAATAAAAATGTGACTTATTGCTGTCTGTGCATGAAAGATGTATAGAAAAATCTATTGTGGAGACTGACCAAATTATAGCAAGACTCAAAGTTAGTTATCATATATACAGACAGACTTTACAAGTTTAGTTATCATACATTTCTTCCTCAGATCAAGTTACAATGAAACAATGGACTCTACACTAGAAGGCAGCGGGCCGGAGCCCCGGAGACGCGGCCGACGCGCCGCCGACGCCACGGAGCCTCCTACTACACCTGTGAAGGTATTATAAAACAAACCCTCAAATTTAAATACTGTAGTGACTCGATTATACGGCCACTACCTATACTTATATTAAAGCTTTATACATACGATTAAAATTGAAGAATTTTAGTAATTTAGAAAATATATTATATAAATAAAAAGATTATTTTTTGATCTATATTGATTTTTGTTAATAAACTCATATTTTTTTGTTATTAATAATTGCTAAACGTTATGTATTATTGCAAGATAATAAAAATAAATAAAATTTTTTGGACAATCCATAGTGGATTGTACTAAGAAATATTTTTTCGAAAACCGAATTTTCGATTATCAGAATAGGTCCGGTTAATCGAGTCTAGTGTACTGCTCGAAATACATTGTCAAACTTATTATGGATATCATATAAAGAAATGAATGTGTTGTATTTTTTATTGAAAAGTTAATTAACTGATTACTATGTTTAACTTTGAAATATATATAATAGGCAGCTTTCCGTTATATCCTGCATAGCAGGTTACAGATAACCTAGTGTCAAGACACAACCGGACGGAGCAGTGGGACAGGACACTGCACCACGATTGGCTAAAATCCCATTGCTGCAAAATATAATTATTTGTTTCTTTTTGTAGTTTAATCGATTCATTAAACACAAACAATTATAATTATTTATTATGTAGGGTCGTGGTACGAGGTCGTCAACGTCCAAAACACCAGTGAAGAATACACAGGCTACAGAGCATGTTCAGCTAGAACCGTTACAACTTGTTTGGGCGAAATGCAGGTATGTATGTTATGTGTAGGTAGGCGTAAATATAGGCGGAAAGAGTACTTTATATTGTTATTATTGATACTTAAATTACTTCGTAATAAATAAGGCTATATAAACGTGGATGACGGAAAAATATTTTATTTAATAAATACAATCTCTCACATTTTTAATTAATTTCACATTACAGAGGATACCCCTGGTACCCAGCGTTAATAATTGATCCGAAAATGCCTAAAGGTTATATTTATAATGGAGTACCGCTCCCTGTTCCACCACAAGATGTCTTAAATCTCAAGAAGAACTACGCTCATGAACCAATTTTATACTTAGTATTATTCTTTGATGTCAAACGAACATGGCAATGGCTGCCACCAAACAAATTAGAATCTCTAGGCTTAGATAAAGCGGTAGATCAAGCAAAATTAGTGGAATCAAGGAAACCGACGGACAGGAAAGCCGTGAAGAAGGCGTATGGAGACGCTATGCAGTTCAGGAAACAAGTAGATGGTGACAAATGACACAGGTTTAGATATCGGTCCAGGAGACCGGCGAGGAACAGAGCGTTCAGCTTTGGGACCTTTTCCATGATGCATATCCGGACACCTGAGACTACTGATACTAGTGATTAACCCGTTACTGCTTCAATTTTTGGATTGAGAAAAAAGTATATGATGGCAAATAAGATATAAAGATATGTGTTTCACATATTTGATCCAATCAAGTCTTCTAAAAATGAAAATATATTTTGGAATAAATAGTAAAAATTACTCGTAATTAGTAACTTTAACAATATTGTCACAGTCAATTTAACTAATAATTAATATATTATGCAGAAATAACTATATAAAAAAGTGAATATGTGTTTTGGTCCATATATGATACGCGATGCGGTAAAGGGTTTATGTATGTAATTTACATAAAATAGCTTATTTCTATATAAATATGTGGGTAGAAAGAACATTGTGCCAGAACACTGCGATTCACACACCTGGAATAAAAAAAACATTGTTTTACAGTTTCTAAAAATGATTGTGAAATCCATTTTATTTAACCCGATTGTTGAAATCTGGTGGCAAGTAATCTAAATGTAATATAGTAAATAAATGTAAAATTACAAATATAACATTACAGTCCAATGCTGTCCCAGTAATGGTAAGTATTGTAATTTATTAAGTTATACATATTCATGTTTTTTTGGAAAATTTATTTTTGATGTGTTTATTAACTTTTAACTTGGGGAGGTTTTTCAATTGTATTATTCATATACATTGAATTTATTTGACATAATGTTGCAACCAAAAGAGCAATTGTTAACCTAAAAAATGGTGTATTTAATAATTTACACGTTTGCTATTAATATATTGGACTTTTCAACATATATTTATCCAGAAATTATGATTAGGTATGTAAATACTCGAATTTATAATTAAAAAATGCATGGATGAAAGTGATAATTTTCGTAATTTTACTTTTGAGATAAAAGTTTTTGAACGAAAATGAATTTGTCAAATGAATGTCAAAAGAGAAGCTATTAAATATTGTTAGTATATAAATTGCAATATTTCAATTTCAAGAAAATTAAACTGTTAAATTTTATTATAATATGAGATAAACTATTTTTTATTATATTTAAAGAAATATTAATAAATATTTTCTTTTTCGCAATTAAAATTTAAATCTGAACACATTTGTGTTTGAAATAAAGTTAGGTAACATTGTCACAAATAAAAACTATTAAATCTGAAAATTTTTCAGTCTGACATTTAATTTAGTGACTTATTTGACATTCAATAAATTCGAATGTAACTTATAACTTCGTATAATGTATTTGATGTTACCTTGACTATTAACAAAACAACAAAAACAATTTTCAATTTTTTAAAGATTTACAAAATATATTGGGTAGATCTAAAAATGATGATTTATTACTTTGTTATATATGTATATATATACTTGGTATCTAAAGGTTGTAATCTCAATTGTATTAAATATTATAAGACCAAATAAAATATATGACAAACTTATAAACTTTTTAGTATCATCGTAACATTGAAACTTGAACTTAATGATCAATTAACATTAAATTAAAGTTTCAGTAATCTGTTTTATCTCAAATTATAACAACTATTTTCGTTGCTTTACTGCTCATACATATATATGTTATATCAAATAAGTAGTAAAAATCATGTAAATCAATTGATATGGACTACACTTTGTAGTTCAAAATACCACAGATTATGTAAATAGAATAATTTGTAAGTAAACAAAGTATTGATAGGCTAGAGATGTATTTTATTTATATAATTATAAATTACATTTTAATATGCTTTTTCTATTTCATTTGTAACTTAAGTGTCAAATACCCTGTGTTGTTTGTGTAAAATAAAATATTTGAAGCTATTTGTTGTTTTTTTTATGTAATCAAACAATTTAAAATTGAAAATCACTCTTATTATTAAAGAAATCTCAACATTTGCCTGGATGGCTAGTGGTTTTACCACACATTTATAGAACAGGTACAACAAGAACAATTTAAAATATATTTTAAAATTCTTAGCTTCAGAGGGCTCAGGGTGACTAATTTTTATGACCTTTTTTGAAGATTTTGGCCAAATAACTTATCACCCAAAATATTTGTAATATACAATATTTGTCCATATTATTTTTATTTATTGTAAAATTTTTAGATGTACACATTTAACGATGCAGATAAGACTTATTATTACTTTGTCTCAATAAAATCCTGGTTTTAAATTAGATACTTAAATTGTCTCATATCATGCATATTTATGCATGCTTATCCTCTACATATATATGTCCATAGGGTAAATAATATTAAAAACATATTTTGAAGCAATCTATTCTTATTAATTGTTTAATTAAATAAAATTCACTATTAAATCAGTAATTAGTAATGCTTGTCCCACTCATACAGCTTTCCCGGAGTTGGTCTAACATTTGATGCAGATTTTGGGGTACTGAAACAAAATATTTTTTTATTAAATTTCTATGTACAAAAATCACTATAGACAGTCTAGTTCTATACTTTGTATATATATTTTTTTATGATAAATATGATTTCATTAATTATACCTATTCTACTCAAAATATGTCTTAATTTTTCATTTACACATTTTTTTGTCCAGTTGTCTGTAATTTATAAACAAATATTGTTAAATAATATCTTACTCTTTATCGGCACTGCTATCTGTAAGCATTTGTTGGGTTATTGATACAGGTGGAGCAACTTCACGTCGGCCATCTCGAGTATAGTAGTAATTGTGAGCGTGCCTAGAAATAAGTTAAATTAAATAAGAAATTTGATGATATATTCTTATATTGATAAATTATATTAACATATATGACATACTTGTGAGAAGATCCATCAGGAATTTCAGGTGGAGGTTGAGTCCTGGCTGCGACAAGGGGCTCAAATCTCAGTGCATTCGTATGTTTTCTCTAATAAAAAATATATTTTATGGTAACGAGTAGATTTTTAATAAAATAAAAATATTTTAATTTTACTCCTGTTAGGTTACTTACATAACATTTAAGATAAAGAATAAGCAATACTTACACCTAGAAGGAAGTTTCGGAAAGCCTGTAATACAGGTGAAATATCCCGCAAGGGAATTTTACTCATTTTTACTACGGTAACTTGGTTTGCGACAAAAATTAAAATGTATTTATATTTATTAAAATGTCATACACTGACATCTGTCGAAAAACAAGCAAATTTTAAAATGTCATAATTTGACAAATAAGTTCATTAATCATCGCTAACATTTATACCTTAATAATAATTAATATTATTAGTATATAATTTTTATTGTTGTAGTACAAATATGTAGCAAAACTACAAAAAAATTGAAAGCAATATTGATTACCACGGCAAGTTTAAGAACTAAAAGCAGCTTCACTCTTTATCACGCAAAGCGAGGTAGTAAGGGCAATATAATATCAAAAAATTTCATTGACTGCTCTCGGCGCGAAATCGAGACAGTTTACGTATAGTGGCCGAACTGAACCCGTGCTTTTCTACTAGAACAAAATAATGTTAATAAATTAAATATAATCATACTCCCAAATGGGAATAGAATCCAGAGCCGGTCGCATTTACAGCCAAACACTATCCTACTGAATAGTATCACGAATGAATAATATTATTTATTATTTTCACTTTATATTATTTAACACACTTATGCATTAATTATTAATTTTATATAAAAATCTTTGGCATAATCTTAACATAATTAATTTGGGACGAATTTCTTACTTGTTAGAAAAGTATCAATTTTTGTAAGATTTTAATCAGTGTTTATCTATAGTTTTCAGAAAGTATATTATAATTTAAAAAGACTTTCGGATAGGTAGCTTAAAATAAAACTGTCTTATTACTAGAGATGAGAGATATTAAAGTAAAATGTGAATTAAAATAATCTTTGTTTTAATTTGTTTTGTAAACATTTAAAGTTTATTCTGACAAAAAAAAATGTTCAAAATTCAAAAATATATGTATACCAAAAACCGTAGTGAGATCACTTTATTTATTTCCTGATTCAATATCATATGTACATGCCACATAGATGTTTATATTACTTGAAATTGGTGACCCAGAAGGCTGTTTAGTTAAGAAGGAAAAATGCACACATAACAAAAAAATACTTTTTATTTATTTCTTACATAAATGTAGATACATTTTTGTACATTGAGATTAAATAAAAGAAATATAATGTATAATTTAAATATTTATTGCATATGTATAATAGACTAAAATAAGTATTTACAGGAAAATGATATTTATACTAATTAGGAAAATAATATATTTATTAAAAATTATACAAACTTAAGTAGTTAATATATATTTCTAAATGTTATATGTTACATAGTAAGTTTTTTGTGTTGCTTTAATCTTAGTATTCCATTGTAATTGTTTTTGTTTTGAGATATTCATTGAGTGCTTCTTGTCCTGTTAGAAATAAAAATAGATTTATAAAAAACCTTTTAAAATGAACTTTTACCTTAATTATTTTAAAAGGTATGTAAAGATTACATAAAGTAATATATATATATATATATATATATATATATATATATATATATATATATATATATATATATATATTGGCTGTGAGTTCGATTCTCACTTGGAGGTATGATTATATTTAGATTTATTTATTTTTTTTGCTCTGGTAAGACAAAGTGCAGCATTGAGTTCTACCACATTTGAGCGAAATATGACGAGTTATTTTGACACTAGGTTTTTTCTGACTACTCTGCTATATGGTTTAAAGCGCGAAACTAGTTTTAGTGAGATAAGTCTGATCTTCAACTTATTATCCCCAGTAAAATTACTATACTATAAAAAAATTGGTTCGGTATCATTTTAGTTGTAACTAGACACACATACCCAAATCTTTGCCAAATCCAGATTGTTTGAAACCTCCGAAAGGTGCAGCGACGTCCGTCTTATTGTAAGTATTAACGAATACAGTGCCTGCATCGATGCGTTCCGCAAAACGCAACGCGCGCGATACGTCACGTGTGAACACGCCGCTTGCCAGGCCGTACTCCGTGTCGTTAGCTCGACGGATCACGTCATCAATGTTTCTTTTAGAGTGAAAATCATTCAATTACTAATTAATCTAATATAACAATAGAAATTTCAATAGATAGGGCAAGAATGAAATTGTATTTTATTACCATAAATTTACCCCAGATTTAGAAGGTAAAAATTTGTTCTAGGATAAAATTGAACCTATAATTTTGGTATGACATTTTCACGCGTTTGCTTTTTTTTCTAAAAACTGAGATATTTTTAAAAAAGTCATAGAAACAAACTTATTCAACAAATAGAATATAAAATTATCGATAAATTGACTTACTTGCTACTGAACTTGCTAATAATCATAATAGGCCCGAAGGATTCCTCTTTAGCGATGAACATGTCATCAGTGACGTTGGTGAATATGGTGGGCATGAAGAAGAAACCGGGGCGGTCGACACGCTTCCCGCCGTATATAAGTTTGGCGCCCTCTTTGACGCCTCGTTCACAAAACTGTAAATAAAAATTAAAAATATATTTTAGAACTAAATTGCAAAATACATTTCTTTAAATGCAAATAAAATTACTGCCGCAAAGATAAGCATAACACTTTTCTAGCTATATATATATATATATATATATATATATATATATATATATATATATATATTATCCTTTTAAATCGATACCTAGCAGATTATAAACTTTTTGATTAAAACATAAAAGACTTAATATAGTATTATGAACAATTACGTAAAATAGTAAGAAATATTACTTCAATAAGTTTATCCATATGAGCTTTGTGGTTCTGAGGTCCATGCGCAGTTCCTCTATTTAAGGGATCTCCAACACTCATCTTTTTCGTTTCTTCTAGAACTCTCCTAACGAACTCGTCGTGGATTCTCTCTTCAACAAACAACCGACCAGCGGCTATACAGTTCTCTCCTTTGTTGAAAAATACTGATGCCATACCCTTAAGAAAAACACAAGTTTATAGTCCCTATATGACAAAGGTATCCCATATATTTTTATATAGGATCGAAATATTTATTCCGTTCTAAATTGATAAAAAATTAGTAGCATATCATAGATATGCTACTAATCTTCTAAATCTCAAAAATAATAATAATAAAACTATTATTCATTGGATTCAAGAAAATATAGTTTAAACTGATAAAATTAATGTCAAATTAGTTCCTTAACGTAAATTAATAATACTGTCAAATTCCTTACATTCCTAACAGCTTTATCAAGTTCACAGTCTTCAAATATCACCAAAGGTGACTTGCCGCCGAGCTCCAGAGACACTTTCTTCATGTTAGATACAGCACAGGACTTCATGATGGTTTGGCCTGAGAATAAATGTTTAAATGTTAACTATAGTAAGTAAATATTGCTAAATAAAGTTGTTGTATTGTTAAACTGACGATGTTTATAATGACTTTATAATAAGCAATATTCACGAATTCGGAATCGTAAAAGGTGTTGTTGTCTATTCAGAAGACTCAAATGATGGCTTTTGAAATTGATTATTTTATAATCTATAATTTTTTTTAAAACAATCTGTCTGCTCACCAATTTCTGTGCTTCCTGTGAATCCCAGTTTCCTAACCAGAGGATGGTCAGCTAGTGCCTGTCCGCAGAGCGCGCCGCTGCCGGGCAAGATGTTGACTACGCCTCGGGGAATACCCGCAAGGACGCACAGCTCCGCGAACTTGAGAGCCGTTAGTGGACATACCTGTGAAGGATTTAATTATATATTCAGTTATTTATTTACAAGTAAATTATCTGAAAGTATCATAATTTTTTTTAAACCTTTTTTTTATTAATTTGTCAAATTTATTATTTAATATCTTACCGCCGCCGGTTTCATTACAACAGTGTTGCCAGCCGCCAAACACGCTGCCATTTTCCAAGAGAGCATCATAAGAGGATAGTTCCAAGGTGTAATCAAGGCGCAAACGCCTATAGGTTCCTTTTTAGTTATTGTTAAGTTTCTATTAGGTCTCGCATGATTTATAGGTATGGTGGCGCCTTGGATTTTGTCGCACCAACCAGCGAAGTACCGCCATGTTTCTATGGACATGCCTATATGTGTCTTTAAAGCGAGAGTGTACACTGCTCCTGAATCTATTGATTCTATGGTAGCCAGCTCTTCTTTGTGCTGTTCCATTAAATCGGCTAATCTGTTAATGACAGATTTATCGTTAATATGTTAAGTGATACAAAAAATCTTTAGAAGAAATATATCTTACTAAAATATAAAAATAACTACAGATGCATAAATGACTTAATAGTAATTAGAGAAACAAAAAATCAAAATCAATATGGCAAGTACTTTCGATGTTTTAAAACTTTAAATTTTCGTATTATCGTCGTTTAGTGAATACTTCAGTTAAAACGTTTATAATGCAAGCAGTTCAATCGGTAATTGCGGTGACGGTTCATTGTATCACACAATTATAAAAACACACTCACTTGTATAATATTTGTCCTCTTTCTCTGGCACTAATTTTTGACCATTCGCCCTCCTCAAATGCGTCTTTCGCCGCCTTTACTGCCTTATCTACATCAGTCTTGGATGCGCTTTGAACTTTACAAATAACTGATTCATCTGTAGGATTTATTAACGTTAAAGTTTTTCCACTGTCCGTATTCACGAATTCTCCATTAATAAACAATTGCGTTGGAAATTTAATTTTCATTTTATTAATTTTAAGTTCTACACCTTCATATGTAACCTCTTTGCACGCGGAACCTCCGCGGGTTTTTAATATGGCCATCGTATAAAACTCTTCAAAAGTCGTGTTCATATAAATATCTTCGTTTTGTAATTCTAAATTAGCTATGTCTTTAACTTCCTCCACTAATCTCACTACGTCCATAGAACCAGCTCCCGAGTCGAAGAAATCCGTCTCATTATCTATATCTATCCTTAGTATTGCTCTCCATATATCGCGAACATTTTCTATGAACTGTTTCTCTTCGGCTGTCAGTTCGAGTGATACTTTATTTTCGGTTGATTTGAAGAAGTTTTGAGCGTTGATCATTTTACCATTTACTTTCAATCTTTGGATGTTTAACTGGAAATTTATTTAATACTTTTATATTATTTGATTAAGTTAATATTTATTTATATTTATTTTACACAGTATTTAATTTTTATTTCGAAAAATTATTTTTTATTTAAAATAATAAAATTATACTAACTTTAACCCCATCGTTAGCTGTGATCAACAATCCTGCATCATGAACAACTGCTGGTCTCGAAAGTCCTTGTATATATATTTTGTCTCCTTCACTTTCGTACTCTCCTTCCCATAAAGAAGAACCGAAGAACTTAATTTCAATGGTAGCATCACTGGTTTCATCAACACCGTTTTTGGTTTGTGGTTTTATAAACGTAGTAGCACCGGGTGATGAATCTAAGCCTCTTATAAAATTGTGCAACGCAACTCCATCTTTTGACCAATCGATCTAGAAATGTTCATAAAAATTACACAGTTAAACACAATTAATTCTTATGTACGTATAAACTTAGATTAATATTCTAAAACAGATAATTTAAGGTCATATCCGATTTAAATGTATTTTTTTAATGTTAATGTTGCCTTAGCAACGTGTATTTGACTCTATAGTTTATTAAAAACGTCAAACATTCAGTACGTTTCATTAATTTAATGTATGCATTTCTAAGGTATAATTATAAAAAAATATTGGCTGTTTTTACTTCTTCAAAAGAACCTCATTTCAAATTTTATTTTTTCTACTAGAACAGTTTTGTTAATGTGTGTAATGTATCAATATATCATAATTGATTATTTCAATATTTGTATATAATTTTTGTAAGAAAAGTTTTTACTCCAAAGCAATTATTTCTCTAGAGGTCGTTAGCGAGAAGTTATTACCTTAGTCGAGCAAAGTATGTTAATGCAGTTGCTTATACATAAAACCGGATTATTGCATACGTTTTCTACTCGGTCAGCTGTTTCAAATTACTTAAACTGTTTATAATTTATATCCCGATAGAATTCTGTATTTTTTATACGTCTGTTTGGGTCAGATTTTAAGTAAAAAAAATTTTCAATTAAATATAAAACTTCATAATCGTCGTCATCATCATCACAATCATCGTCGTATATATTGAGTCTTATTAATAAAAAAAAATACTAAACTGATATATATATAGTTGATGATGTACTAGTATTCAAGTTTAGACGAACTTTACTCTAATTGTTACGTAACATATAAATAAGCCTTAGAAATAAAACAATAAAAAGTACCTGATGTGTTTCCGGTTTAAATAGAGCAGGATCATATGTTGCTCCCTCTTCCGCTTGCGTTATTTTTGGCGCAGTACCATTGGCGACCATATTCACTGATTCGGCTAATGCTTTGATACCTGTGAGAGAAATATTCCTTTATTACAATAATCTAGTTATATGAGGCCATCATGGCGGAGTGGTATAAACGGGTTTGTTTATGGGTTCGATTTCCACTCGGTGACATGAATACACTTAAAATTATTTTCATTTCTCTGCTCTGTTAAGGCTGACCTGAGTTCCGCCACACCCGAAGTCTTTAATTTCGGTGGCAAGCTAATGGAATGTTTTGACACTAGGTTCTCCTTGACGTTGTTATTATTACACTAAAATCTTCTAGAAATAAACGATTTGGTGATTTATTAAAAGGAGCACTATGAATAAATCAATGTTCTAATCTCAATATATCGTATTTGTTAATTGTTTAAATATAGAAATGTAAAATTTTCCCCAAGGAAGCTTGTATTCACAATCATAGCGTTTACAGCCAGATTCTTTAAACGTCAAAAATATATTAATAATTAAATACACTTTCTTACCCTCAGGATAAAGATATTTATTGTACAAAGTGTCCACAGTGTCCTCAATAGTACAAGGGAAGCTCTTCTGCAATAGTATTGGTCCTGTATCTAAGCCGTCATCTGCCCAGAATATAGATAGACCGCATATTGTATCTCCTTCTATGAGAGTCCTGTAATAAATACGTATACTAGAAGTCTCGTTGACGCGTTGATAACTCGTTACTTTAGCAACATATATATAATTTTATATAAACTTGTATGTCAAACATATGGTAGTGTGTGTTACATTTATCTTATTATTTTTTATATTTAAATGCAATTATTTAAAAAAAATAAATTATTTAAAAAATGTTAGCATTCTGCACTCCTTCTCTATATAAACTATATATATGTGTTTTTTTCTTTAAACGAGGTACAAAGTTTTTGTTTTACGTATTTATAAATACATAAGGTAAAATAATTCTACTCCGACTTAAAATAACAACTAATCGGAAAACAAGATAGATAGATATTTAAATACACTATTATTATTTTGTATTATTTCTATTATGATAATTATAAAGATATTTTTATTACAGAAAAGACATAGTAATGATAATAATATCAAGTTTTTTATACTGGATGTACGTTATTTAGTTTCTTTAACATTAAATATATATATATATATATATATATATATATATATATATATAAACCGGACCAGATCTTCATCTAATTAAGTAATTTTAAATTAAATCTAAGTATTCAGAATTGAGTTTTATAAATGCCTAAGGGAGTTCTGGTACATAATAAGTTCAAAGTTCTTATCACTTACCAATTAATTGATGATGCACCTCTATGTCTTGGCAGGATACTGGGATGGTAACAAATACTCTGGTACTTCGGATAAAGGATAACTTCCATGGGGATAAATTGAGTGCAAAATGGCAACACATTGATATCTGCGTTTACCTGGAAGCAAAATTTAATTGATAAAGAAACATATTTACCTATTATTAACGATATTTCTAATGTCTTCTAATATCTAAAGGAATTATAATATACTAGGTATTTCCTAATAGGAGTGATGATGCAAATCATATTAATAGGTATTTTTTTTAAATAACTAAGGAGAACAAATATCTATTTTAATATTTTTAAGACAACTTAAATTTTTTGACGTCATGCGTTAAGTGACACTCGCAAGACTGAGATCAATTGATTGATGCAAGAATAATCAAAATAGGTCAACACGTTTAGTCTATACAATGCAACAAACAAAGGAGCAAGCATACTTATTCGTACAAAGACTAATAGACATCACTCTTCTTTACGTCTCACAGTCGGGTAAAAAGACAAAGTCATTTATATCATCATAACAACCAGTTATTTTTCAAAGATAATTATGTAGTATATTACATATCGTAAAGTATTTTTATTTTAAACAAAAAGCGGTTACAGCTAGTGTTTTGTCGATAGACATTTATAATTTATATTTATATTTTCAGTACAATTTGGCACAAAGCGGGATAAGATACGGGGGTCATAAGTTCTGACAGACCGTGTGATAATATACATGCTACATAGACGTGTTGTTAGGAAGTTATTATATACGGCATTATACAAATAGGTCAGCTGTAATTAATGTCTGTTCGTATGAACTCTGGAACAATACTATTTCATACTTATAACAAATAATTTAGTAATTTAATAGATAAATATTTTGTGATCTAGTCAAAGAAAATTTAGTGTCTGTTCTTCAGTTTCCGCTTGAAATCAAAAATGTGTCGAGTGGCGGCACTTAACACCGCGCTTCATCTTACCACAACGGGGAAATAAAAATAATAAAAATTTCCTTCCTGTCCAATACGCTAAGATCATACTCATATACAATCGCGTTTACAATAAAATGCTGTCAAATTGTGTCCTACGTCATGAAACAATCATTTACGTCCTTATTACATTTTCTTTTTAATTTGATTTTAGTTTTCTGTGTGTCGGATAGTTGCTGATGAATCACATTAATAGCCTTAAAATGTATGTCTACCATAAAAGCGTAGAAGAGCTGATAAGCTCGTTACTAATTAAAAAAAATATTAAATAAATTTTTAGAATTTAAAAAAATATACGTATGTCAAGTAAAACGTATGAAAAAACCTAATAAAGACGATAATAAAAACCTAACTATAGTGTTATATTTCTTTAAACCTGTATACCTGATAAGCGAAGCAAATTAAAATACTTTCCGCATAATAATAGTATTGTAATGTTACATACTTTACAATTTTGACGAGAATTCGGTTGTAATATCAATAATAGTTCTTTGTAAATTAGTATGTGTGTACTAATATATACATTTGTATATATTAGTACACAAATGAATTCCTAAGAATACGTACAGATTCCTTATAATTAAGATTAACATTAAATAAAAAACTTTTTCTTGTCTTTTGTAGACAATAAATGAGCAAGAAGTTCTATTGTTGTAATTAACTTGTTTAACAAGCGTTAAATAATTTAAAACCATGTAAAATAATACTAATTTAAACGGATCAATCACGTATAGTTTGGTAGATTGATATAATAAATTTTTGTATCAACTGACAGACTAATGCCACCTCAATCTACCTGTATCGACGGTCTACTCTAAAGTGTTCGAAATGTCAGGTTTCCAAAAATGTATTTTTTAACACCAAAGTATACGCGATTGATCATTTAAAAATATTTTTATTTAAACTGTGTAAAAATCGCGATAATCAAAGATATTATTATAGTTTAAAACTTACCGATTTGTAGTCTTCTAGTACTTCAGGTATAACTTTACCCTTTATTCTCCATGTTTTATATTTAAACACAGGCTTTCCATTCTGTGCCGCGATAGTAGCTGTGGATATTATGAAAATTACCATATCTTTGCTTAAAAATAAGAGAAATAAATAGATAATATCATTATCATCTAAAACATTAGTAGGGAATTGTAAATTGTTCAAGACCGGTCGTGGCGCAGTGGGACATCGGCCGACTGTACGCTATTGGTTGTGGATTCGATCCATCTCGGAGCAAGGATCATATTTAAATTATTTTCATTTCTTCGATCTAGTAAGACTGAACGCGGCGTTGAGTTCCGCCACTAACTCCGGCAATGATGTCTTAAATCGAATTCGGCGAAAAACGGAGTACAGTATGTCTTCACTCTAGGTACTTCTTGTCTACCATGCTATGCAAGAAAAAAAGGGTGAAAGTAAAAACATGAACAACAGAAATCAACAATAAAACCAACCGTGTTTTGTAACCTATGGAATACCACGATATGTACTCTTAATATTGATACAGATAAAGCAAAGAAAAATCTAATTAGACTAAAAACTAAACTTCTTATTTCTTCTATGACGGACAAATTATAGAATAAACGTCAATGGTTAATAAGTTCTTCATAGAAAGCATCTAACACTATATTAAACAGAAAAGTCTCACATATTCTCAATACAAGAAATAGTGAAAGTAAGTATTAATTAGAATGTTACATTTATTTTGTAACTATAAATTTAAATTATTAACTTTATAAAATGATTATTTTTATAATAGCACATTAGGAATAGTAATTAGAATTAGAAACAATTTTACGTAATATGTTACAATAATATCTTATTGAATAAATAATAATATAAATCTATTAACAATATCTTTTAAAAATTTATTATAATAATAATTGCATACATACCTAAGGGGTCCTCCCTGTTGCCTTTGTCCAGAACTGTGAACACGCCAACCACCTCATGTCCATCTTTCTGCAGAAGCTTAAACACTTCTGCTGCGAAAGTACTCTGACCAATAATGGCTACACGAAGTTGTTTCTTCGGAGCCTAGAACCATTGTTATATTTTTTTTAAGTAAATCTAATAAAATTGAAAGACCATAAAGTCAAAAATATCAAAATAATCAACAGATTAAAAACAAAAATCATTACCTCATCTGGCACAGCAACTGGTGGCATTTTTTGTTACAAATATTAGGTTAAGCGGCTACCCAAGCCGTCGAGCGTTAACCGACTAACTAGAAGCCGCACTCGCGTTCCTATATAAATGAAGATTATTCTTCACTGCAACCTCACGGTTATCTCATTGGTAAACATTTAAACCTAAACTGACGTTTGAACAGCTGATTTTATATTATGAAATTATGTATCATATATATCTTTTTCATCTACCTTCTATTATTTTGAAATATTATTAAGTATATGACTCATTTAGTCTTACTGTATATAGGGAGAAATAGTCTTGAGATGACTTTTGATCTTGGCTTTCTTATCCATTTAATGATGATTCAGGCTTCGTGATGGTATCATAATTTCTTCAACCACTTCTTATTTGCGTTTGTATTCTAAAACTAAACCAGAAGTAAGATTCGAATCTACTATTGTAGTACAAACATATCTAACTCAATAGATCAAGGATTTTCTTTCAAGTATTAATATAATGGATATAAATAAAATGTAAAAAGAAAAAAATAATAATGAAATAGATATCCTAATACTCAACTATGGAATGATTTTGTTATTATACTCAAACAAGTTATGTTTGTACATATTATGATGTCACTGACATATGACTGACACAAGTTTTCTCTATATCTCTACATGTTTTAATATATGCATAAATGGATACGCTAAATATCAATCTTATGAGATATAATTATAAAATGATTAGTTTTTATTCTGTATTCTTATAATAGAATTTATTAATTGATTTGTTTTGTATATTTGCTTGTTTGGTAAATTTTCTGTAGGGTAATATATAAACGATATATTACTTAAAATACCTTACGTGCAATTTGTACGGTATACTCTATTTCATAAATCAGTATAAACAAATAAAATTTTAATATCTGTTTGTAATATTAAAATAATCATTTTTCATGCACGTTACTCATACTTTAATCACATTTTTACAATTTTCTTCGGTGTTTTTATTCCGGAAAACCTCTGGAAATGCTGGGATGATTTTGAAAGGACTTTCACTGGTAATTAGTGTATTAAGGCGTTACTTTTATTTTAGAATAATAAATTAAAGATTCATAGATGTTAAAATCCCTGCAGACGAAGTCGGCACAGTTCGTATAACAAATTTGAAAGAAAATAAAATTAACGAAAAATGAGCTATCTACAACTCAAAAGATGTGTTTTAATTCATATTTATTATTTTAAAATGAATATACGGCGGCGGCCACTGTCACGAGTCTCTTAGACAGCGTTTCGGACCAATACTTCGATTTTGGAGGAACTGAAGATCAAACAAAGATTATCGTCGGCTGTGCTCACACGAACCCAGAAACACTTCGGAGACATTGACAGATATGAACACTCCTTGGAACGAATCGTTGATCAGGGACAAGTAGACGGCAAGCGGTCACGCGGTCTATGTCCCATGCGTTGGAGGGACCCCATAAAAAATGCGATACAATCGTCCATAGTCAAAAATATGAAAGACGCTGAAGACCGCAATAAGCGGAGGCGCAAAGAACGTGCTGCTGAAAAAAATAAAGAGTATAAAAATATATTATGACGTATTTTTACACTTTTTTAAGTTCCAAGAATAGTATAGGTATATTTGATTTTTTATTTTCTATTATTATAATAACGGACTGGAGGACCTGGTGTAATAAGAATGAACTCTTCATTTACCGTTGTTTCTGTAAACGTTACCAATATGTATAATTTTATCTTACTAGTACTAATACGAGACAAATTTATGATCAATTAAAAGGTATATTGAAATTTCATACCAAAAGTTTAAACTTCACTTCTTATTAAGTATTATTATATCTGCCTATTTATCTATGTAAATATATTTTTTTAGTTATCTATAATACAAATACTTTATTGCACACAATCAATTTAAAAAGTAAATCTTTAAGGTTTATTGTCATATCATGTCATGTCTGATAAACAACTCTTAGAGAAAGAAACTAAAAAAAGAAAACCATCATATATATGTACAAATATAAGAAAGCTTATATATGATTATATATAAATAAACGGGATAAAGCATTAATTGCTTAATATATTCTTCTTCTTTTTCTTTTCTTAGTTTCATGCTCTAAAACCGCATAGTGGTGTATATCGAAAGTACCTAATGTCAAGACACTCTGAACTTCTCTTTCCTTCGTGTTCGAGACATCGCGTGTTTAGTGGCGGAACCCAACGCCGCATTTTGTCTTACCAGAGCGAGGAAGTCATTTAAATATAACTACACCCCCGAGTGGGAATCGAACCCACAACCGACCACGTTTACAGGCGGACGCTTCGGCCTTATATATATAAAAATAATGTAACACTACCAATACTAAAAGATGGAACAGAGAGTTTATTCATAAACATGCCTAAAGGCACAATATTAATATTAACTATGGAAGAATATTAATATTTTACAATACCATCGAACTTTAGTGTATTATCGTACTGAGGGCAACTCACGATTCGTCGAAAAAGGACAGGCGATAATAAACACAAACAGTTAACAGACGCTATACCAGTTTGAACTGGATATGTCGAAATGACCACGAGATTGAAGAAATTAAAGTCACATAGTAAGTAGATGGATTACCGTTTTTGATACTTGTTTTAGATTTATTGACTGCCTTTATAGGAAAAAAATTCTATTATATAATTTGTTTAGAATATTTATTTTATATAGTTTTTAAAAGATAAGACTTAATTTATCCTAAAACTTCAAAACATAATTTGTTTGCTGTGTTACTTAATATCTGGTTAAATCCGGTTCAGTTGTTTGAAAATAAGACGAAAGACTTGAAAATGTAGGAGATCGTTTTTTACGTGAATAGTTTTGCTAGATAACTGCTATATTTTTATCTTTTATTTTTATGTCATTAAAATTTTAAGAAATGTTACTTTTCAATTAAATATGTTAATACGTAAGGCAAAAACTTTCGTTATTGGGACAGTTTAGTGTATTTATTAAACTGTTCCAATCACAGCGTTGTGCGGTTGTGAGAAATGCCGAAAATCAAATACGGAGTTAAGTTCCGCTTAGTACATTGCATCGCTTAATAATTATACAAAACACACAAAAAATCATCAAACTTATTAAGAATATAAGTGTGCAAGTCATTATGTTTATAGGTATATTTAAAGCTACAACCATATATATCATTGAGAAATTATTTTCAAAACAGTCGGAATGTGCCAATAACGAATTATTGTTCAAATATAACCAGATCGAAGCGGTTCGGTGCGTGCTCGTCACTTACCGGCCACTTGACCCGTGATAAGTATGAAATATTGTTTGTTTTCTCATATCGACTTTATTATCAGCTGTTTCGATACTATTATTGAGTGATTTAATTGTGGAATATTCGGAGCATACTGTTTTAGTGTATTTTAGGCTAGTTTCGGTCAATCTGTTAGATAGTTTACTATTTATAAATAAAAAACTAAAACAAACAGAAAAGTAATCTGATGGTGCGTGTTGCGTCTCTTTTATGTTCATATAATTCTTGCATCATTTAACGTTATACTTGCATCAACGCGCGACGTATATATTACCTTTTTGTTCAGGAAGTTTGTGAGAGTGAAGCCCCTGCATTACTGGAAATTTTGTATGAAATATAATTTGAACTGTTTTGAAAGACAATTCGAAAAAAGCGAGATATTACTATTAATTTATTCTCAAAAATACAGTCTTACGTTCTATCCGGATTGCTCTCTTTCGAATTCTCTAATATTGCAAAATTTTTTAGCACACATAAATTATTAAAGTATACTTATATATTTAAAAGAGCGTAGGGATTATATCAAGTAGACAGTAAAAAATTGTTAACCTTTGAAATGTCATAAAGTGAAAAAAATGTGTAACTTTAGTTTATCAATTTGACGCATTGTTTTGTTTTCTTTTTCTATAAATAATTGTAATAGAAATATAACCAAATGGCAGTAAAGGTTTTTATTTTATGTTATTTTAAGGCTTTAATTAGAAGCTTTTAATTTTATTTTGACCCCTCTAGTGTGATTTTTCACCATTATGCAGAATCATTATAAAAAATTGAGATTTCGTAATTGTATAGTTAGATGTATATCTAAATATATTAGCGTTTGAGATTATGCAACTCTTGTCATGAAGTCTTTATGTATGTATGTATGTATCATGTAGTATATTTTTCCATATAGAAACGTGATTAAGTAATTCACAGTAATTCACACAATACGAATCTAGAACGTCAAAAAGGTAATGTTAACAAATATTACATAATCGGTATCACTAATCATTACAATGATTTTGATCACAGTAAAATATATAAAAATATACTGAAAAATGCTTACTGATTTTTTAAAATTATTACAAGATTTTAATTTAATAAAATATTAGTAAGTCTGTCTGTTTAAAATTTAGTCTAGGTAGATTTTTTTGCAGAAGATAGAGACAGGTGAGGAAATCGCACCATCTCGTTTTTCAATGTGAAAGATTGTTTACAACCATGGTTTTTAGATCAGTAGGATATATATTTAGTTCTGATGACAATATAATTAATTACGTATAACGCAACAAAATTTCGGATTACGTATTTTAAATTAAATATCATTGGTATCAAATGAAAACATTTGCCTTATTTGTCATATAGATTATAGATTTGTTTGTACATTTTATTTGGAAATGGAAAAATATTCATTTTAGAAAAAACGTATAAAAATGTTTTCTAATCCTAAGTGTGGAATAACACTTTAAAAATAGTTAATATGGAAAAATATTCGTAAAACATTATATAAATATTTAGGTTTAAGTTTTCATCGTCGAAATAGTATCGAATTTATTTTATTAATTTTATTTATTTATTCTTCATATACAAAAAGGATTTTATAAAACATGGAGACATTCCAAAAGTAGACAGAACAGATATTTATCATTGATTAAGAAAATCGCAAGAATGTCCTATTTTGACGATCTTGGACATCTTACTAAGATCCCCGGGATGTGAGGAGATATCCAATGGTTATTTAGATTTATATTTTTAGTAATAAAAATAACTTGATGGAATTCTATTGAATGACCAATAGTATAAGATTATATTGGCCTATTTTTAAAGTATTAAATAATCCACGCTTAAGATTTTTTTACAGAAAAAGATTTTTTAAAAAATTTTAGTACTTTTCCAAGGCTCGGACGATTTGGGAAGAGGCAAGAGGCGCAGCCTTAAATCTCGATGCGTTCAAATTTCTTTATGCGGCTTTAGACGACCCAAAGTTTCAGTATACATGGAATTAAATAGTTATATAGTTTTAATAATGTATTGATAAATCTACGTATATTTGGAGTGTCGAATTTGAATAAAATTTTAAATACGAATACGGTATCTATAAGTAACTAAGCGAGCGTTTATCATCTTGCTTAAATTTCAATGTGAATTCGATTGTCCTGCATAGCTAAATTAATTAGTCAATTATAATTAAATAATATGTATCGTACACTATTTTTAGTTATAATCTTTTAATTTAATATACAAAATTTATATTTTCATTTATTTCATATACATTTTACTATCTTAATCCACTGATATACAATAATTTGTACGATTGGTTCTTTATTTTTAACTTAAACGTAATATTGTAAATTATTAGAGGCCGGTCATAGCGCAGTGGGACAGCTTCTAACAATAAACGCGATCGGTTGTGCGTTCGATTCCCACTTAGAGAATGATTATATTTAAATGACTTTCATTTTCTCGCTCCGGTCAGACAAAGCGCGTCATTGAGTTCCGCCGCTCAACACGCAATGTCTAGAATTTTTGAAAAATGGAATACAGAGTGTCTTAACACCTAGATTTCTCCTGTTAATCCTGTTATGCGGGATAACAGAGGTAAGTGTAAATATTTTAATGAAAATCTATAAATAATATAAGATGTATTTTCTGCAAGCATCAATTTCAAGACCACTTTCTTGGAAAATATTGTATCCCATTCCGTCAGTTTGTTTGGTCCATTGTTTCACGAACAAAGGCGTCTCTGATCATTTTATATATTGAATCCAATTATTCTTCTTAAGCCACAGTAGTCGGTACACGTTTTGTATCTAGAAATGATTTTATTGTCCTTTATAACATTCGCAGTTACAATTTTCGAGGTATCATGTTATAACATAACGTTTAAGTTCCCAATGTGGTGCAATTTAGCATTTAACACTTGTGTATTTAATTTGAATTTAAATTTTGATTTTTTGCCGTAGATTTGGTATGTGTTAACTATTTTTTTAATATTAATTCTGATAAATAATAAAATCTTTGATTTTCGAGATTTTAATCGTATTAGTCGCGTATATTTTAGTAAACCAAGGACTACTGTAGTGTTCGAAACGTCGATTTTTCAGAAATATATTTTCGAATACCAAAAACATACGCGATTAATCCGTTTAAAATAATATCATATAAAATAACTTGATAAAATTTTAAATTGTGAGTAATTTAAATAAAATAATGGTAGCGTATACATTTTATGTAAACGCTTACATAGTTCTTCTGGACGTTCTGTTTGAAGATTTGAGAGAATTTGCAAACAAATTTGATTGGATAGAGTGGGGAAAATTGAATTGCAAGATTTTTTTACATTGATTTATTGAAAGATTAATTTACCAAAACTAAAAAAATGTGTTAAACAAATATAAAAAATCGTAAATACTTGTAAATATAAAAAATAAATGTGCTAACTAATTCTATAATAATTTCTTGCATATTTTTGAGTTTGTATATTACCACTAAGAAAAATAACAAAATATATTTTATATTTTAGGTTTTATCTTCTAAACGACCAACTGAAGACATAGTAACTAACATTCCTTTATCGAAGTCTCTGGGTTTCTCAATGAAAAATAGTTTCGGAAAATATGTCCAGGAAAAGCTGTCACAGGACGAAAGCGATATAGTTTTAGGAAGCGGAGATGGATTTAAACAATTATATATAAATGATGATGAGGATGAAGCAGGAGAAGATCTTCTTAGGCTGAAAGGTATTATTTTTATATCATTTTCTGTTTTCCACATTTCACTTACTTAATAGATTTCCCTGTTTTGTAACTGTAAGTGTCTAGGCGGTTTTATTCATATAAAAAGTACTTATTTAAGTTAAATTTATTCAAACTCTGCAAGATTCGTTCTCCATTTAGCTTTAGTAGATATGTAGTTCAGACAAATCGGTTTCAGACATACCGATAGAAACCCAAAACCATTAAGTTTTGTGGATTATAGATTAGATTATATTTGAAATTTTATTTAAACACATATATTTAAATAGAAAACTTTAGATAATGACTTTTTAGCTTTGGTCGGATACGTCAATAGGGACAGCGGTGAGATCGCGAAGGTCGGCGATTGAACCCTGTGTTGTTTCATCATTTACATACAGACATAAACCTTTCTAATTGCTATTTGATGTAACCTCAGTATAAGCTAGCAATTCTTTAGCCTCGATGGCTGTCTGGCTCAGTACCGTGTTATTATACATACACTTACATAAGTATACATAGTACGTATGTACTTATATACTAAGCTCAGTGCGTTTGTGATGTCTTAAATTATGTCCAAAATATAAAACTAGCTGCCTGCTCGCAGCTTCGTCTGCGAGTACTACATTATTATATTACAATATATAAATATTTCGTTTCGCTTAAATTACTTAAATCAATAAGCGCCTGCTATGGATACGTACAATGGATATTGTACGAAAGAATAATTATACAGTGAGTGGGTGTCAGTGATGTTTTGCTTACGAAAATATGGCGAATTATCTCCATATCCATTTGGGTATATATATATATATATATATATATATGTGTGTGTGTCTGTGTATTTACCTATTTTTCTGTATGTATGTATATATTCAATTTTATTTAATTATTAAATTTAATATATTAGTTACAAATCTGTATTTCTTTTTTAAACTTTTTTTCAAACACATTTGCACTTTTGCTGTCTCGCTTTTGGCACTCATCCACTTCCACGGGTTGACTGGAAGAGGTCTATATATGTGTACACACAAATCTCTATATCTGTATATATATATATATATATATATATATATATATATATATATATATATATATATATAAATATATATATAAATATATATATATATATATATATATATATATATATATATATATAGAATATAAATACTATTTACATTTTAAATACTATTTTTTAGAAATTACGGATCGTCGAAGATCCCCCCGAATGCAATCCGTAGCAGGACGGCGCCGTGCTCGCAGTGAAGCTGCGCGCAGGGAAAAACTCAACAGTCAAAGCCTAATAAGCCATAGAGAGCATTCCTTACGTTCCAGCTTGGAGCAACGTTAGCTTTGCTAAAATGTAGTTCGTAGTTTATGTAAATAAATTTTTGACTAATTTAATATTATTTACTTTTTTTATATTTGAAATATGCTTTTTAATACATATTTTCTCATTATCACCTTCTTAAGGTAAAGATGCCATATTAAAGTGAAACTTTTCAAAAATGATATATGAAATTTTTTGCATTGAGAAATAGCAGTTTAGTATCCTGTCAATATGTTATTAATAACACTGCTATTTCTCAATGCAAAAAATTTCGCAGTTAACTGCGTTTTTAGTGCGATTTTTTGTTCTTCTTTTATACAGATATGATACAGTCTGTGGGCTTGACTACATCGCACTGAAGTTATCGAAAGGTTAGTGAACGGGAACACTAAATTTTTTACTTTGAGTGCAGAAGTGTCTATAGAAAGATAAATAGTTCAACTGAAATTATTTATTGCTCAGTAAATTACAAAGAAAAATGAACTAGGTAACTTATTATTTAGTCGTATCTGAAAATAAATGTTCAAGAAAAAGAAAGAGATGATGCATCTCTTGAGTCCTTATTCATATGAATAAGGAATCAAGAGATGCATCATCTCTTTCTTCCCATCGACTCAGTTCCGTAGATAATGGAATACCTTTGAGTGAAATATTTATCATAGAAAAATACAAACATACACACTGACTAAAATTTAGAGTATAGAATCATTTTTTGCTACAACAAATTGATATCAGAGGAGTAGGTGTGGTGTATTTTATACTCTTCGCTGAAACACGATAAATGTGAATACTTATTGCACATTCTGCACACAGCAGGCATATTCTTGACTTTTTACCAGCTTCAATATTTGAAAACGTAAAATGTCGATTGCAACAGCTTGTATATGTTTTTCTCTTGACTTACTTATCAAAGTTAACTAGTTTTTCATTAATTCACACAAAATAGCGCAAACTAGTCAATAGTAGATGACGTCAATGTAACATCAGCGTTGTCTTAGCAAGGTGCACGTCACTTTCTACAAAAGTATTTTTAAATGCATGAAAGTGTTTTATATTTATTAATATTTAGGCCTTTGGAATCCTTTTTAAGAAAAACATACTGGAAGGAGGCGGAGGAGGTAACCCAAGTCGCCTGACAAATTTGATGGCTGAGCCAGGAGGCTATCGTTGACAAGTCTGAGGAAACATTTTTTGAAAAACGTATAAAAATTATTTGAACGCAGCGGGATTCAAACCCGTGCCTCTTGGTAAACGTCTAAGTATAGAATAATACTTTAAAAATAGAAAACTATTAAAGTAAAAAACGTAATTTCTCTTGTTACACGATTGTTTCTTAATAATCTTTAAGTAGCAGAAATTTGTAAAAATTTCTCGACAGAGATGCGAACAACAAAAATAAGTTGTAACAAAACGTATAAGAATTTCGACGCAGCCGGTAGTAAAACGCATGGCTTAGCGGTCACAGCGCTAGAACGGTTTCCAAGAGGCGTGGGTTCGAAAAATTTTTATACGTTTTTTTCAAAAATGTTTTCTGATCCTAAATGTGGAATAAAAATAATAAACGATTAAGTCTGAGGAAATATACTTTCATGCTTCGAGAAGGGCCGCGACACCAGACACCTAGATCATCGTCGGTAATGTGACAATTGACGTTAAAAGGATCATGAAATAGCTCGGACTTATCTTGGACAGTCGGTGGAACTTTGATTCCGAAGTTGTTGAAGACTGCAGTCGACAGCGGCTCTGTCGCGCCTTTTGCCAAACAAACGTGGATCGAGCGTGTTAAGCCGTCTACTGTATTCCGGAGTAGTTCGGTCGATGGTGATGACCATCAGAGCGATACGGGGTTCAAGACTATTTTCGACGAGACAGAGTGTGTGCTGGCTGGAGTCCTGTTGTGGGACATGGATGCGAAAATCGGGAGCTGATGAAACCAGTAACATTACGGGAGGCTCGGGTAGCTGCTAGGTAGAATTGTTATTTACACTCATTTCTTTTCAATCATAAATAAATATAAATCTGCGCCAGCGAGATGTAAAAAGATTCTTGTTTGGTGAATGTTTTATGGATTGCGTGTAGGGATAAAAAGATGCGTACATCTTTCCCTTAACTCGTGCTTGTACGACTTAAGAATTGGGTATAGGTATTACACAGAGAGAGATGTTATAAATATTAAACTAAAATCACACTATAACCCAAAAATGTACGTATTTTTATGAGTGCATAAACATTTTGTTATATAAGTGCTATAACAAAAATATTTAATAAAAAAGACAAGTTATAATATGTTTACAAATGCTAAAAGTATATGTGAACTGTCTAAAAAAAAAATTTACAATTATTTTTTCATCAGACCAATGTCTGGCTATCCGTGGCAGTTTGCTGGGTCGACTACATACTTCTAATTGACCTCACTAGGTGATGATATTTATAAATATCAGACAAGATACAGCCTGGGTACGACTAAGGTGCGACTTAAATAAACTTACACTACACAATTATAAAAATCGCATTCACAGATTAAAAACACATTGTCATCAATGACACTGGCAGGATTATATTCATAGAAAATATATGAAAAAAAATTATTACGGTGGTGGTAATGTGCCGGAACTGTGACTTAATTAATAGTGTGATTCGGCTCAATATGGCGTTCGGTGTCAACGACGTTTAGATAAAGAAATTATGGCGACTGCGATTTGTCAGCACCATTGGTATTTAACAAAACTCTCGACAATCAGAATCATTATTTTCTAAAGTTTTATTATAATAAAATATATAAGCGTATATATTAAGATTTCAATCGAGTTTACTGTACTCCTTGACGAAATTATTGATATAGATTACATATCAATGGGCCTACTATTTTAATTAATTGAATATTTTATTAATAAATTTTATTGATACATGAAGATTGACGCCAGAACTAAAATTCCCTATGCTTCAGATCGCCACGTCCTTTCTTGTTGAGTACTCAAACTAATGGGACGATTTTAAATTATCAAATAAAATTATAAAAAACATATAATATAATGTAAATTATTATGTTACTATTCAGTACTTCTTCTGTACATATACGTTAATTATGATAAACTATACACAACATATACCCCCTTCTAAATTATTCGCACAAAGTTCCACGCTTTATCTCGATAAGCAGGGTAGTCAGACCTACACCAGAATAAGACCCTCAACTGCTTTCCGCCCGAAACCGAGATATTGCGTGTTCCGTGGCGACCACAAATCCATGTTTTGTCTTACCAGAGTGGAAGAAAAGAAAAAACATACTCGTGTGTACTGTCCCACTGCGCCGCGATGCCCTCTGGCTTTTCCCTCCCATATGATTATGATATTCACAGCTCCTATGAAAATATTGTAAATTATACCAAGTATCGCAATTGCCAGTAATTTATATTACTCAATAATGACCTATGTAGATAAAATGGTATATGGTTTACAGACCGTTAAGTGGGTTTTTTTTACTAGTTCTAAGTACAGTATCTGGTATCTGGTAGTATATACTAATATTTTTTCTTTTATTAAATTTACTTAAAACTCCTTCAAATATTATAAATGCAAAAGCTTCTATGGGTATTTGCTATTCTTGTTTAGAAAATATGCTGAATAGGTTTAGATGATTTCTGCAATGTAGCTTAATTTATAGCTTAAGTTATATATATATATATATATATATATATATATATATATATATATATATATATATATATAACTTAAATTCCATGTAATAATAATAATAATAAACTTAAATTCATTGTAATATTAGAATATTTTTCTCTTTTTACTAAATGCATATGTACTGCACATATACTAAAATAACAATTTACGTGATGATGTACCTGACATTAAATTCCAGACGGAAGAAGTTGCGGGCACAGCTAGTTTAACATAAGTCTGATAAATATGAAACAGTAGCTTACCATCAGCCGATACTAATTAAAATGTGCATCAAATTATGTAAAGAACTCACCTGTTCAGAAAAAACACAAAGAAACACATTAGCACGAGATACTGTAAAAAATATAGCTCTTTACATACGAGCATAAAATGACCAATTAGTGTGTATTAAATAAATGTAAGAAGTTTTGAATGAATTGAAGTCGGTTCAAATCCTGCCTTATATTTCAAATTTTCAGTTCATTTTTGGATAATAGGGAAAATATTATACGACTTACTTTGAAGGTACATACTTTAAAACATTAGTGTGACGTATTTCATTGATGTTTTATGAAAAAGGTTATAAATTTTAGAACTATATAAAATAATTGTGTAACATACATGTGATAAGATAAACATTTTGTTGCTATGTAGATAAATGACACAAGTTCTCAAAATTCGATTTTTTTAGTAACGTCCAGTTTTTATAAATATATTTTTGAAAACCAAATTATACGCGATTAATCCGTTTAAAATAGTTTAATTTAAATTAGGTAATTTTCAGAATTAAAGTAGTATCAAGGACATGTTTAGTCAGCCTATAAGTGTGGTGTATAGTGTATTATAACTGTATATGCATATGTATATAGTTGGCTTTCTAAAATAAATAAATAAATAAATATTACTCATTGGCCTATGGTATTGTCATTGAGTAGTTAATTAATGTATATTATACGTACGTAACATATATATGCACGTATATATTAAGTATTTGCAGAAACCACTTGGAAATATTGTCATTATTCATAATTTCTTATCACTATCTTTGTTGATAAGCAAATCGTAACCATAATTCCATTGAAATAAGAGTAATAATATATATATTTTAAAAACATACTTCAATCTGCCGATTTAAAATTTATACGGTCAAAGGGGATTTTTTTCGTATATGTTATCGGTAGTTAAAGCGAATTTCTACCTTTCCCAATTTGTGTAATAATTTCAAAAACGTCCAGGAACAAAAGTGAGGATTATTTGATAAGATCGTAATACGAAATTTGTATAATTTCCTTATCAATATTTATATTACTCAGATGACAGTTGACGTCTAGTCAGATGTTGGGTAGATTAAAAAATTGTGATATGATCCATAGAATATAATTGAACTTTGTAATGTGTTCTATATATGAGATCGTTTCCATTGTTTCTATCGTTTGCCATTTATTAATTATTATTTTATTAAAATATTTACTATTTACTAATTATTTATTAAATTCTCAATAATTATTTAACTCCTACTGTAGTCTTATATGTTATACTCACAAAATCACTTAAACAAAGTTACATACTACATGAAAGTTGTTTTGTTATTCTTTTCATAATTAATCTGAAACCCAAATGATAATAAAAGTACGTGTATTTTTTATTTAAAAGAAGATACATCCGCGACTTCACTTGGAATTTACTAGTAGTAAAGTAAAGTAAAAGTAGTAAAGTAAAAGTAGCCTAACTTACTCATAATTTCATCAGGTATCTGTCAGTAAAAGTCTCGTCAAACTCAGTCCAGCCGTTCTCAATAAGCCGGAGCAAACAGACAGACAGACAAAAATTGTAAAAAAAGTTATTTTGGTACCGTATATACATTTATACATATGAATTTAGTTAAACGTGTTTATTTCATTATAACAAATATACACTTCAATTTTATTGTTTGTTTACATAAAGTATTAAGGGACGATCCCAGAGTTGTCATTCTTAACTGTTAATATTAAAGAGTACATGTAAAGACAAATCTAGCAAGTAGTTTAAATATATATTTACTTAACATATGAACTAATCACCGTCGCAATAGGATTATTCGTTAGTACTCCACTATAATAGCAAATTAATGTTATGTGATTATATAACCTATTTTATACAATATAGAAGTAATATAGAGCAAATGATTACATATGCTTCACCATATGTCTTTAAATAGAAATGTTGATTCAGGGACTTCCCTGGAAACTGGTAAGTAGCGTGGACTTTGCCCATTGCGCTATTCCATTCAATATACATTAGTTTATTTTTAGCATATCTGGCAATATTTCAAGTTGGATAAGGAATGAAATAAGATGTAATATTGTAATGTAGTATCACACTATAATAAATTTCTATCGTGCCATCGTGGTTTTTAATGTAGTCACTGTCGGTAGTGAGTTCAATTTCCAAAATTATTATATTTAAAATTTATTTTCATTTTCCGTTCTGGTAAGACAAGGCGCATTTGTTTTGCCACATCAGCAGACAATGTCTCGATTTTAGGTGGAGAGCTGTCAACGTAGTGTCTTGTCACTAGGTTGTCGTAAATTGATCTGCTATGCACTTAACTTTTGCTGTCTTATGAAAGTAGCAAATATATATCTAGTATAGTATTTTGTCGTTGAAATAAAATATAAAATTTGTATCAGAACATTGAACATTATGACCCTGTATTGAAATATAAAATTCATTACAATTAAATGGAGGGATCTTATGAATGATGAAAATAGCTTAAAACGGTTAACTATTGCAAGAATGGCATAACTAATTATTCTAAGCTCAAAAAATATGGGCCAACCACATATCCGCTGTTATCTATAATAACACCACACAAAAAAACCTTATAATGGCCTAACTAGCTGCTAAATAACTTGACTTTAATAAAAAGTTTTAATATCATTATCATGAGTGGCACAAGGCATAGCGAAGTGCAGAACGTGGAAGAGAAAAGTATCTCTCCATAGATGTTCATGAACTTCTATAATGACTAATATAAAATATTTATAATACTTAACACTTTATTTGTTTGTGAAATATAATGGTGATTTTGTTAACCATATAGCTTTATGAATTTTAAATTTGTGAATCCAACCAGGCGACAGTAAAAGAAATAGGACTAAATAGGTCCCATCTCTCATTTGAAGACAGTTTTAACAACGTCACTGTTTCTTAGATTTTGTCGTCACCTGTACCTTTTAAATTTAAATCTACAAACCCACAACTTAAATAAGTTATCTATAGTGATTTCTGTACATGAAATATTTAAAAAATAAATTTATATATATATATACATATGTAGTATGTATCGAACTGCTTTTTTTGTTGTTGTGTTGTTGTATACACTTTTCTGGGATAAAAAGTATTTAGGATATTGAAGAATATTCCAAGTTTCATTGCAATAGAATTGGAAGTTTTTGCGTGATACCTAAACAAACAGACACAATTAATTAATTAATTAATTTCCACAAAATCGTTAGTAAAAATGGTTGGACGAAATTTACATCAAATAAATTTGAATATCACAATTTGTTATATAGTAGAAATATAAATTTTCATACCGGTAACTTAAAAAAAATATACTTATTTAGCCAGCCGTAACGCATTGGGATAGTGTCTGACCATAGACGCGATCTTTTGCTGGTTCGAGACTTGGGGGAATGATTAAATTTAAGTTATTTTCATTTCTGGTGAGACACACCACGGCGCTGGGCTCAACCGCTCAACCCGCAATATATGAAATTCGGCGGAAAGCGGAATACGGAGTGTTTTGACTAGTCACTTTCTGTTTATCCTGATATGCGAGATAAAAGCGTGAAACTAAAAAAATATGTGTACATTAAAATAATAAAAATAAACGTCTCATTGCAAATGACGTATGACGATTTATTTATCGGCATACAGTAGTGGAAACAAACACTCTGCTACCGACCTATACGTATAAAGAGGTACATTCTTCATATTAGTAAGCGTCGGTGATAGCTCAGGACACTTGTTTATCACTCGTCTACAATGACGCTTAGTGTTATAATATTTATGTGTCTCTTAGGATTGTCTTCACAGGTTGAGTATTCGATCTCTTTTCTTCTTTTATTCTTTAATTTTTTTATTTTATTCCATTTAAGTATAATCTCGTAAATTATTTCTTTTAAAAGTTTATTTTCTTTGTTTTGCAATAGCTTTTTTAAATTTTTTTTTAAAATACTGTATGTATAATCATATACATATATTTTTTATATCTGCAAATGCTTTCTTTAGAAAAGATTAAAGTTTGAACTTTGCCTCTTGGAAACCGTTTAAGCGTCTCTAGTCAATTAAGATGTATCTTTTTATTGATCTTCAAAATTATATATTTTATTTACATTTCTCATACAATATATTTTTTGTAAGTGTTTATCTAAAGCTTTAAATAAATATTAAGTTGCTTACTTAATACGTATATTTAAAGTAAGCAATTTCAATAAAAGCATAATATTTTTAAATATGTATATATATATATATATATGTATATATATATATATATATATATATATATATATATATATATATATATATATATATATATATATATTCTTAGAATTATTAGATTCTCGATTAAAATTGTAAACAAGCAAACAGATGTAGAGCAAGATGTAAACACGTAATCATTCGAATACATACGAGTATGTACACTACAGTTTCTTCAACGCATTGTAAACAGTATGGAGTGATACCTAAAGCTATATAATTTTTGCTTGTAAATCACGTGATAAAAGTAATACTTAAGTTATTATTCGGGCAAAGTATTTAAATTCATTGCATATTAATCCTAAACTAAATCCTAAATGTTACCTATTTTTAAATAAAATACGCATTAAATTTCAAATATATACTTGTACATATTGATGGATTTCAGGGTTTGTAGTAATGATCCATACAAATAATTTAACTGAAAACTTGTGGAAATAATTTTACTGAAATATTTAAAAAATTTTTTTTTTTCATTTTTTTTTGCTACTACTTTCCATAATTCTTTTACTATAAACGTTTACAAAATATATTGATCGATATATTTTGTAAACGTTTATAGTAAAACAGCACTAGTAGTAATTATTTTTTTTAAATAATAAGTTGAGAATTTTTTTTTTCTGTTTTTCTACAAAGGAAAAATAAAATCACTACTATCCTCTACTAACGTTATCCTTTTAGAAATTAGCCGGAAAAGAAATACTTCGGGGGATGTTATTTTCTTAGTTGCCAATTTTTTTTTCTGACGCTACTATAAACGAAATCAGCATTACTACAATCAACTACTAACCGAACTCTATCATATTAACCGAAAAATAAAATATTTTTTTACGTCGGGTGTCAAGTCCTCAATTAATTAGGGGACGTCATTTGACATTAATAGTTATATTTTAAAGGAAGTCAATTGAATAAAAATATTATTACAAAACTCCTACCCTCCTTTTTAACTATGATTTGCCTTCCTTTGTTCGACCTACGTTTACTTTGGAATTCTTGTAATCCTGACGTTATTATTATTATTTCAATATATTAGACGTGTGTATTCTAACATTATGTAATAACCAATAATTATTACAACGCTTTGTAGAGATAAGGATTCGCAGTTCAACACACAATTGAATTGAATTAAGGATTGACAATCTAGGTCTTCAAGACATTTTTTTTTATTGTAAAAGTAAATAATATATATTTTATTCATAAAATTATATTTGAATAAACAAAACAAGTAGTTAGTAATTGATATCTAAAACCTATAATCTTTTAATGACGGAACAAACATATCCCTTAATCCCTAGATATATTATACCCGTATAAAATTATTTTAAATGTTAGTGTTCAATACAATGTTTTAATAGAACGGCACTATTTAAATATTGTTAATAGTCAAGTTTGATTGATTCATTATTGGTTCCCATGTCACATACGAATTTTGACTAAATGGTGAATTACAAAAATAGAATATAAAATTCTATTATAAATATATTTTTTTGTTTTAAAATTTCCATTTCCTTAAAATACACGCATGGGACTTAAGTGTAGACTTAGAAGTGTAGGTCCCCTTTAATTATTTTATAATTAACTTTCACTCTTCGAGCTTTTCTCGCTAACTGACCAATATGTAATACAAGATTATTTGAATATTCTTAAAACATCTTCTTGGAAACTAAAACAAAAAGTAAAATCTCTGATCAATTTGTATATATTTCTATTGAAGGAGAATTTTTATTTTATAAAATATAACGATAATTTACAACGAGGAAATGAGCTAAAGCTATCTTAGATAAGATGGGAAAGTCATAAAATACGCATTAGATAAAATAAAATGCTAAATGTAATTTTATATAAATATATTACTGTGTAATTTTTATGAAACGCAAATGTAATAAAGATGAAATTTATTTTTGTTACATTTAGTATATATATATATATATATATATATATATATATATATATATATATATATATATATTTTAAATACCATTTTAAATATACTAGCAATAACAATGAAAATGTATTCGCTTTGTTAGATGAAACAAAACTTGATATGAATATTGATTTCACATTAACAGTTTAATGTACCAAAAACATTTTCGACAAACAAAAATTAAAACATATAAAATAGTAATACATATAAATTGTACATTCGAAACACGAATATACATCAAATGTACAATTTATAAGTTATGTACATGTTGGTAATAGAAGTCTTTAAATTATTCTTGTGCACTGTATACGAATGTCAGTAGAAGTCTTCCCTTAGCGCTAACAACTACATCAATTTAAAATCACAATTTCCTTTGTCCTTTTATATATCGTGATGTTTATTGCAACATCTTGTGTTATTGTGTTTCTTTGTGTATTTTTGAGCTCTTTCTTTGTATATGTTCGTTTAAAGCCAATTCATACTATCAGTAAAGACAAAATTTCGGCACAGTACGGTGATAAAAAAAATTCACTATCTATTCATTGTCTTCCTGTCAATGTTAATAAATGATAGAACTCTCAGTGATTGAAATAATTTAAACTAAACGAAATATTTATGTATAGTTCTTGCAGGCGAAGCCGCCAGCAAGCCGCTAGTAAATTTATAAATCTGCATACTATTAATAGTTATGTCAAAAGTGCTAAAACAGAAATTATTACCTAATTTTAAGCGTAAATTCATCGCCGAGGTATAGAAAATGTCTTTTTATATTAAAATAGTTGAAAAAAATAATTAAAACTTAACTTAAATTCATAATTATAATGTTATATATATTGTACGGGAGTCCGCAGTGAAAAAACTTTAAAATGTAACTGTTACAAAAGGTATTCCCCTTTTGTATATTTGAAAGAATATCCATAACATTACTTTGTAAACAATGTTGAGGAAAAACCAATATACACATTGAAATAAATACATATATGATTTTAATACCTACCTATCTATACAAATAAATAAAATCGGAGTGTCTGTTTGTAATACTAAAATAACCGCTGTTTTTTAAATGCACGTACACACAAAACATTTTTTTTTTAATTTTTATCTGTCTGTCTATTTGTTCCGCCTAATCTCTGGAATTGCTTACTCTATTTTGATATAACTTCATTGGTAGATAAGGAGTGGTGGTGTAATAATGAGTAGTGATGTAATTCGGTTACTTTAACTTAAGAATTGTAAAATATAAAGAGAAACTATAAAGATCAAATTAAATTGCACACAATGAAGTCAGAAAGCAGTAGTCAATGAATGTGAGTTCAAACTCTAGATTAGGACAGTTTTTTATTAATATAAGAAAATATTGCTAATTTTAACCAAATATTTGTCCAATTTGCTTGAAAATGCACTGGTGAAACTGTCTTCACCGTTCAAAAAAGTAGATATATTTAAATTTGGAGCTGCAATGCCTATCATAGTCACTTTGATATTACAGCTTAAGTGTTTTTCAATTCGATATTTCTAATAAGTAATCTGCTATGATATAGTCTAAAAGTATTATTTTTATTTACAGAGATCTACACCAGAAGATACCAGCTATGTAGCGGCGGTCGTGGAATACGAGGTGCAATCTGACGCCGATGTCAATTTAGCAAATTATGTCAACTTAATAAAAGATGCTGCAGGACAGGTTAATTATAATTATTGATATAATTCAATGATAAAAAAAACAAAACTACTTTATTATTATATTTTTTATTTGAACACCATAACGGAAGTTATCTCAATGACGCCTATTTTTAATATTAAATAATTAACGAATGGAGAGGCGGAAACTGACAACGCACTAGCCATATATAAATATATATTCTAGGTTTTAGTTTAAATTAAATCATTCTATTATAGAGCAACTTTATTTAAAAAACTATAATTTTTAAAATCTAATAAATGAAATTTATATTGGTTTTAAATATCAACAATTTTACATTTTAAATTGATTAATCCCGTATATTTTGGTATTCTAAAATACCTTTTTGAAAACCCGACAAAACACGACCTTTTGAACACTTTACAGTCACTGGTATACCTGTGACCAACACGGACGGACTACTGTAAAGTGTTCTAGGCATTAATATTTTACTATTTTTAAAGTGTTATTCCACACTTAGGATTAGAAAACATTTTTGGACACACTTAGGATTACTACCAGCTGATAGTAGAACGCGTGGCTTAGCGGTCAGAGCGCTTGGACGGTATCCAAGAGGCGCGGGTTCGAATCCCGCTGCGTTCAAATTTTTATACGTTTTTTCAAAAATGTTTTCTAATCCTAAGTGTGGAATAACACTTTAAAAATAGTAAATATTAAAATAAAATAGCAATCTCTCTTGTTAAACGATTATTTCTTAATAATCTTTAAGTAGCAGAAATTTGTAAAAATCTCTCTACAGAGATGCTAACAACATAAATAAATTGTAAAAAAACGTATAAGAATTTCGACGCAGCTGATAGTAGAACGCATGGCTTAACGGTCACAGCGCTTGGACGGTATCCAAGAGGCGCGTGTTCGAATCTCACTGCGTTCAAAAAATTTTTATACGTTTTTTCAAAAATGTAATTTAATCTTGTAGCGGTACACACTCGCTAGTGCTGTACTCGTACTCATATTTAAATGTAGCTTAAGCTTTTTATAGTTAAGCTGCTTGAGAAGAGCTTTCATAATATATATACTTTGTTAAAAGTGTTTGTATAAGTTTTCTTATTTTTTATATAATTACAAATGAATTGAAGGTTAATTGTTTATGAAATATAATATTGAATATTAATTACAAAAAGCAATTTATTTGACAACTATTGGTTCATTTAATTTCTAGGAGGTACACAATTATTTTACCTACAATATTGTATTGAATATAAACTAATAAGTTGTAACAAAATAAGTTGTAATAAAACGTATAAAAATTTCGACGCAGCTGGTAGCACGCAGGCTTAGCGGTCAGAGCAGAGTAGGTACGCATGGCTTAGCGGTCAGAACGCTTGGACGGTATCCAAGAGGCGCGGGTTTGAATCCCGCTGCGTTCAGTTCAGATTTTTATACGTTTTTTCAAAAACGTGTTCTAGGTATTATATACGTGATTAATCCGCCAGAAATAGTTACATTTAAAATGTACAAAAATCACGAAAATAAAAAATCTTATTAAAATGTGATATTATTTTCAGAATGCAGATATTGTCGTATTTCCGGAGTTAACGCTGTCCAGTCGTGTCAGCGTGACTGTACCCATTAAAGGCTTACTTATAGAGCATCCTATACCAGCGTTGGAACCGCAATTATTTGACGAGGTTAGTATTTAAAGCGAATTCTCGAATTCTAAATAAAAGATAGTTGGCCTTTTTATAATTTTTAGAGACTACCTGCAGAACTGAACGCTGCACTTTGTATGGTGTGGTAACACCATATGAATAATCACCCGTGTGATGAGATGTCAAAATTGAGACAGCATTATGGGACTACTATATGCCTATATTTACATGTAACTGAAAAAACTCAAACATGTGTTTAATTTTTTTTTTCAGATAATGGTATCAATATCATCAGCTGCTAGAGAAAATCAAATTTACGTTGTAATTAACGTGCAAGAAATTGTGAATTGCACTGAGGAAAACGCCGGAGAGAACTGTCCAGAGAGAAAAATATATTATTTCAATACTAATGTAGTCTTCGATCGGCGAGGTGCAGTAATTGACAGGTAATATTAGTAAATATCGATCGACTAATATTATTTTTATTTTCTCGTTCTGATGAGACAAAGCGAGGCGTTGAGTTACACTACTCAACAGGCAATGCGTCGAATTCGACGGAAAACAGAATACGGAGTGGCTTGATATTATGTACTTACAAAAGTATGTGGGGAGCTAAAAAAATTTTTTTTTAATAAAGACCTTAGTGTCTTACTACTAAAATTTATAAGCCATAATAAAGTGGAAATGTATATTAAAACTTCTAAAATTGATCTAAAAACTTATGCGTTCATTTCTAACTATTAAATTCATTTAAGAATTTAGGCTATTTTTTGTATAGAAGTCATATAACAATTTATATTGACTTTCAAGTTGAGTGATCAATAATTAATTTTATTAAACCAGTTAACTTAAATAACACTCTTGATATAGTGATATCATTTTGATATATATTTTTAAAAGCTTATCACTAAAGGAACGAAATACGCAGATAAATATTCGTTTACACTTTTAACTTATCCTGCCTACGTTCCACTAACCTAATATTATACCATTTTAGGTATCGCAAAATAAACTTGTTCGGTGAATACACTCGAACGCCAGCCTTGACTCCCGACTTAGGTGTTTTTACAACTGACTTTGGAGTGACTTTCGGCCATTACATTTGCTTCGACCTAATGTTCCAAGTACCAGCAATACAAGTCGTGGAAATGAACAACTTAACAGATATTATATTCCCCACCATGTGGTTTTCCGAGATGCCATATTTAACTGGTAAGATATTTGATTATGATTGGAGATTATGAACTAATTGATCTTTATCAATGACATGACTTAAAATATTATTAAAAAATGTATGTTACGCAAAAACACAATCTTAATATAAAGCATGAATTTGGGAAGGTACTAAGCTCTGGCTCTCTTTTATCGAGGATTGTTTGTTTGGAAACGGTCTTATTTACAAATTTAGAATTTAAAATTCTAAATAAAACCACCCATTATTTCTTATTATATCAGCTGTGAAAGTCCCGTCAATATCAGTAGAGCTGTTCCAGACATTAGCCAGAACAAGTAGACAGAGTGACTGAAAAAATAGTATTTTTTTTTTCTGTCATTGAGTTAAATGCTGTTGACCTTAATGGTCTTTACAGCGACACCGGGAGGGGGAGGGAAGAGGGTACTCTAGCCCTGCGAAGTTTTAGCAAGCACTGACGTGTCTGCTTGAGAGGAAGCCGACGACCGCAAGGGCGCCCCCTGCGGGGCTCGAACCTCGGCTTGCGGTCGGCGAGCGGGCGGGGGATTTTTCCCTACTCTAAAAACACAAGCCAGCCGCGGCGTGAAGTCGCGACTGGGGAATTTTTTAACTATTCTAAGGGAGCCTATTACAGTCCCTAACCGTTGGACCCGGCCGCGCCAACGCGCGGACGGGCCGTGACGTAAGCTGGACTTCGCCGTCGTTTCCGACGACGGCGGTGTTTGTGTGTAGTGTTGGTGGAGTGTTTCCTACCTAACATTTTTCCATTTGCTGCCGTGATGGGGTCGTCGGGGTCTAATAAGACGCTACGCGGGCGTCTAAGTTTAGGATGCGCGGACGGGGCGTAATCGCACGCCCGTACGACGAGGGGATTTGCGTGAGTGTCTGCGCGCTCGTAATAGCGCTTGGCTAGGCCGTTGCAGAACTCTTTTATCGATTCCAGTTCGAAATCCTTATGTAAGTCTATATTACGAACGTACCAGGGGGAACCCGATGCGATTCGTAGAAATCGGTTTTGAACCACTTGAAGTGGTTTAAGCTCGGTGTGCGCGAACGCCACACAAGCGTACGTGAGGACGGGCCTAATGCAGGTTTTATACAATGTCAGCTTATTTCTAAGTGACATTTTACTGCGTTTACAAATTAAGGGGTGCAATCTATTAAGATAGAAACGGGCTTTATTACACACTCGACTAATGTGTTTTCTGAAGGAGAGTCGGGAGTCTAGAGTGACTCCGAGGTACTTAAAATGTTTTTGCCACGGAATTGGCTTGTTTGTAAGGTATACGGTAGAGACCGTTTCATGTTTCAGTCGAGGGAACAATACCGCGGCACTCTTTTCGGGATTGACCTCGATCCTCCATTTGCGGTACCAAGCGCCTAGGGCGTCGGCGGCCGCCTGGAGTCTCTCGGCAATGACGAAAGAGTGGCGGGAAGTGGTGTATAGGGCGGTGTCGTCGGCGTACATAGCCAGATGGACATTGTCGACTCTCGGTATGTCGCTGGTGTACAGCGCATACAGAATAGGAGAGAGCGTGGAGCCCTGAGGGACTCCGGCGCGAATTAGGCGGGGAGTGGAGAGTGTACCTTCCACTTTAAAACGGAAATATCTGTTTGAGAGATAGTCCTTGAGGACGCGAATTAAATGATCCGGGAGGCCGGCATTGTGCAGCTTGTAGATCAAGCCACTATGCCACACTTTATCGAACGCTTTCGCGATATCGAGAAAAATGGCCGCAGTGGAGCTGCGGGCACGGTATCTAACATTATATCTGGCTATGTGTTCTACTAGCCGATGCACTTGGTGTACGGCGGAGTGGCCCTTGCGGAACCCGAATTGCTCGTCTAAGAGCAGACGTTTCGTCTCTACCGCTTCGGAGAGTCTAATGAGAATTATCCTCTCGTAAATTTTACCTAGGCTGCTCAGCAGGCTGATAGGCCTGTAGCTGCTGGGGAGATTCCTCGGCTTGTTCGGCTTCGGAATACCTATGACTATTGCCTCCTTCCATTGATCTGGGAAGGTACAAGATTTGAGGAGGCAATTAAAAATGAGTACTAATAAGGACACGAACTGGGCCGGTAACGTTTTTAACGTCCTGTTATTAAGACCGTCGGGCCCCGGGGCCTTCCTGTCTTTCAGGTTCTTAATGATATTTTGAACCTCACCGGCGGAGGTTGGGCGAAGCGGTTCACCTGAGGGAGGTAGTGAAGCCCAGGTTGCAACCTCTGAGTCCACCTTCGCTAGGTGGTCCGGGTCGCAAGGCTGATCGCTGGGGGAACATTGAGCCTCTAAACTGTCGGCTAAACATTCCGCTTTTTCAGTGTCATCGGCGGCGATAGAATTGTCGGGCCTAATGAGAGGTGGCATAGTCACGAGACCGTCCGACCTGAAGGCTCGCGACAGCGCCCAGAAAGCCTGGTGCGAAGGCGCGAGTCCCTCTAGTCTCTTGTCCCACGACTCGCCGCGGAGCATGTTGAACGCGTGTCGAACGCTCCTCCTCAACCTGTTCAGTTCCCTACGGTTGTCGTCTGTCGGGTATGTGTCGTGTCGTCTGGCTGCGGCGTTTTTACGCCTTATTAACCTCCTGAGCTTTTCTGAGATTTCAAATCGTCCTTGCGGTACGTTTGTAATCTCTTTAGAGCAGCTGAGGATCGTGTCGTGTATATAATCTGAGAATTGATTAGCCGCGTCTATTGCTAAATCAACCGAGTCAGTGATGCCTGGAATTAGCTCCTTAAGTGGAGAATTATTGGCTCGAAGAAGCTTTGCGAACTTCTTCCAGTCTGTAATTGTTTTGGTCGGAGGGCCTGAGGGGCGCTCCGTACCTAGTTTAATTAACACCGGTCTATGATCCGAATCTAGTTCCGGCTGCGATTCGATAGAGTGTTGCCAGAGGGCGACATTCTTAAGGATCGCAATATCTAACACCTCCGGCGTGCCTGAGGGGCCAAAGCGGGAGGGGGTGGGGGGGCCGATGACGGCCGCATTGTATTTGACAGCTATTTCGTCGAGAGCCTTACCTCTTTTCGTGGTTTTCGACGAATTCCAGCTGATGTGTTTACAATTTAGGTCCCCAGTCAGAAGGACTGAGTCACCCATGTCTAAGAGCGACTTGATGTCGCTTTCTAGTATTTGTTTGTTCGGCGAGAGATACACCGAGGCTATGACTATTGGCTGATGGCCTGTCATATGAATTTGGCACACTGACGCTTCGATGTTAGCAAGCGACGGAGGGTCTAGCGGTATACAATGTAATTTCTTATTGTAATAAATCATAGTGCCACCTCTTGCGGTGGCCCTATCATTCCTCACAATCCTATAGTTCGCAATGCCAGGAGAGCGAACGCTAGGTTTAAGAAAGGACTCTTGTATACAGAAGAAATCTAATTGTCTTGAGTGGACGTACTCACTCATAAGCTCTTTCTGGCCTTTGATACCGTTTGCGTTGAATGTCGCGATTTTTAGGGCTAATGGTTTTACGCGCGCGAGACGCGAATCAGCGGGCCGAGGGGTGAATCTATTATTGACCGCCATCTAATTGTTTTAATTTTAGAATTTATTTAGCCTGGAAGCCTACGATGGCTTCCAGAAGAGTGGCGTGCTCGCATACCGCTTGTAGGCGAGCCATATTATTTCCGTTCGTGTTGCGCAGCTTAGCCGCGAACACGCCGAGTTCGACGAAATTTAGCGCGCCGGCAAAGTCCATAACGAGCGAGAGGTCGCTCGCGGGACTACCCTGAGGGGGTTGCGGGCGCGGGGAGGGCCGCGGGGCCGTCGGTGCGCGAGTCGCAGCCGGCACCGCAACACGTGCTGCTGCTGGAGGTGGCGTGGGCTTGAACCACGCGTTCACCTTTGGAGGTGGAGCCGGTGTAAATACCTCCGGAGCTGAGGGCTCCTTCGGTTGCTCCGTCTGGCGAGAGGGGAAGGTCCTCTTCCGGTACCCTCCTTTACCAGTGCGCCTGCGCGGGGCGCGGACGCAGCCGCGATAGTTCGCGGGGTGACCCTGCGTCTCGCAGAGGACGCAGCTGGGAGGAATTTCCGGGTCGGGAATTTTCCGCGGGCATTCCGCGGTGGCGTGGTCGTCCAGGCACTTTACACAGCGCGGACGCGCGTGGCAGTGCTTGGCCGAGTGCCCGTAGTTTTGGCAGCGGTGACACTGCCCTATTAAGCCTTTATACCGGGGGGGTTCCACGCGGATCCCCGTCAGGTTACAAATGGACCGGAGGTTGAAGACCTCTTTGCCCTCGTTTGTTCGGTCTAATACTACAAGTATGCTGTCATACTTGACTTTTGTGCGCAAGTTGTACATGCGGTGTACTTCGCGTACCGGAAGCCGCGACTTAAGGTCGCTCTCTATGTACTCGGCGTCCAATTCGCGGGGGACGCCTTTTATAACGACGCGGAGGGTTTTCTCCTCCTCTAGAGCGTAGGTGTGAAAACCTACGTTTGTTTCTCGCATGCGGCGGGTTAAGGCGCGGTGGTCCGCGGCCGACGGGACCTGGACTTTGATCCCTATGGACGTCAGCCTCGCGGAGCTGTACGCCACTTTATTTGACAGCATCCACGCGGATACATCGTTCCACCTGCCTTTTTCCTGGATGTAGACCGGCGGCGGTAATTTAGGGCGAGGCGGTTGTTGATTTCCGGTCGCTGCGCCTGAAGGGCGAGGACCGGGCGCAGAGGGCGCAAGGGGAGCGGCACGCGGGGCCGGCGCGGGGCGAGGGCCCGTTGCGGTGTGCGTGGACACCGGAGCGGTCGGGGGAGGCGGCTTGGTAGACGCGGGGGCGGGTGAAGCCCGCACGGCCGACGTTTGCGCGTCGGGTTTACGCGCTTTTGAAGGCGCGACGGCCTGAGGGGCCTTCTTCGCCTTCCTTTTCGCTGACTTTGAGACTACGGTCTCAAAATCCTGAGAGGACGTGTCCGACTCGGCGCCCGACACGTCCATTTCTGACGCGGAACTAGAGTCCCGCTCGGGGGACGTCGCACGCGTCCTAATAGTGCCTCGGGGCACTTCGGCGGCGCTCGGGCCGGCGTCGGGAGAGCGCGGGCTCTCTTTCGCGAAAGCGAAATTTCGGAGGCCATCGTAGGCCTCGACGTGAAAGGTACGTAAGTACCTTATGAGGTCCTCCTTCGAGAGGCCCTCCATGTTGGCGGCGGCGACGATGTTAAAAGTCTCCCCTCACCTTTCGGCGGGGGAGGGTGTGTGGCACTAAGTACACTAAGTATGCCCGTTTGGTGAACGGGGGTGTGTAAGGACAACTGTGAACACTTACTCCAAGAACCGCCAACCACAGCTAGACGACGCGCAGTACAGCACACGGGGTACGGCACGGCGCGGTCCTCACAGCGGCGACACTCTGGAACACTGATCACTGACGCACAACGAAACGAAAAGCAGCGCTCGGACGCACAATCGAGAAGGGGGATGCCCCAATATTGTCACACGACCGTCGCCGGTCGGTGCCAAATCGGAACTGTGGAAAAAAAAAAAAAATAGTAAAATTGTGAAGATATTGATTTGGTATGTCTAACATGTATACGCACAGAGAGGTATTTAGTAAAATTTAGTTTGTTAGTTTGTATTAACCTTTGTCAGTTCTGTCAGTTAGGTAAAAATTGTGGAGATGTTTTCGTATGAATGAATGAATGACTGAAATGAAGTAGGTGAAAAGTGAATTACCGAGTTATTTATGCGCCATAAATTACAGCGGACATGTTTGGTTCATATATACAATATATATTGAAGTGTAAGATTAAAGAACCTAATAAGCTACTTTCTTCTCCGCTACGGATAGATTAGGAATTTAAGCTCTCCGCATTCGGCTTTCCGCCGAACTTGATACGTTGTGTGTTGAGTTGCGGAACTCAACGCCGAGCTTCGTCTTACTTTTATTTTAATTATAGGTATAATATATGATGTATAAATATTTACAGCTGTCCAAATACAGGAAGCCTATGCACAATCGATGAACGTGAATTTCTTGGCAGCTGGAGCCAACAATATTAGAGTTGGAAGTGCAGGTTTGCGGTCCTTATTTAATTTTTAGAATATATTTGATTTTTAACATTTTATGTTTGGTATATTATTATATTTTAACCAAGCATTGAAAGCTATTTAGAAATAGATTTTTTTAGCGTCACGCTTTTATCCTGCATATCAGGGTAGACAGGAAGTACCTAGTGTCAAGACACTCAGTGCTTCGCTTTCCATCGAATTAGAGCTTTTCTACTACTTTTTTAAGAGATGCATTTATTAAATATAACAATTTACTAGATTAACCATATTTACTTTTAAATCAAGTAGATATATGATAAAAATGTTTATGAATCAGGTAGAAATTATTTTTTTTATCTCCATTAAAGCTATGTGTAGCATATGTTTTACAGGTTCCGGAATCTATTCAGGAAAAGCTGGAGCTTTGGTCAGTGTTATGCCGGGAGTGCCAACAACGAGGTTGCTTGTGTCACGCGTTCCCAAAGTACCTGGACAGGTAAACAATAACTTTAGTCTCTATTAGAAAACAATAAATGTCTAATATTTTTAGTAGTTTATATTCAATACAATATTGTAGGTAAAATAATTGTGTACCGCCTAGAAATTAAATGAAGCAATAGCTATCAAATAAATTGCTTTTTGTAATTATATTCAATATTATATTTTATAAAAAATTAACCTTCGATTCATTTGTAATTATATAAAAAATAAGAAAACTTATACAAACACTTTTAACAAAGTATATACATTATGAAAGCTCTTCTCAAGCAGCTTAACTATAAAAAGCTTAAGCTGCATTTAAATATGAGTACGAGTACAGCACTAGCGAGTATGTACCGCTACAAGATTAAATTATTTTAAAAATAAAACAATTAATTGTTTTTATAAAAGTTAACTGTTTAACTTCAGTAATTCACTGCTCAAATAATTAGTCTTTATATTACAAAAATCTCAAAATATATAGGTAATATTTTGAGATTATGTAAATATTAAATTATATAACAATATGTTCCAGGTGGAATGGGGTTACCCAGGACCAATATACGACAATCCAGCAGATCAAGATAATTTAGTTCTAATCACAGACCCCTCACTACCCTCACACGTGACACGTCTTCTGAACCCTGGTCCTCAAGAGTTCACGCTAATGGACAGAAACACAATTTGCCACTTCCGAGTTAACCTGGCTGAAAGGAATAGTGAAACAGTAAGTTACATTCGAATTTATACGCATGCTCATATATTTTGGGATTGTATAGTTGTTGGTGACGTTAGCGTGTAAAATGCGGAAATGAAGTACAGAATAGAGGTTTTGATTGCGCTTTTATTAGTGCTCTAGTTTATTTAACGGTTGGACAGCAATTATACCTCGACGGTCGAGTGCGTGCAAGTTCTGTCCCGCCAGTCAAAAGGAGCCCGCTCGATACCGCGGTTGCGTTCCGTTTCTTGACGGCGAGACTTCGCAAACCGGGTGAAACAGTCAACACATATATACTAAAAGTTTATATACTAAACGTTTTGGTTAACTTGACTGTTACGACAAGTGAAACAGGAAAATAAAAAAATATTTAAAATAAAGTATATTGTAACGGTGTTATATTTCTATTTATAAATATTATATGTGTTGGCGAAGATTGTCTTTAGAACAGAGTTTGATGCAAACATGGGTTTGGTAGCAATTTTCCCATGGTCATAAGCGTGGCTCGTTGATATAAAATCTGAAAAATAAAAATGTACAATTAACAAGCTGCTTGATTTTATATAGCCATAAAACATTTTTATTTATATAGTTTTTATTTAGTGATGCTTGCATGAAAACTAAATAATTAAAAAAATGCATGAATTACATAATTTATTCCCTATTAGTTATAGTGTATAGTGGTTTAAACATAAATATATCAGTGCATGATTTTTATCAAGTAACTATAAGGTAAGTAAAGCTTGTAATTATTTAGCTTTTTTCGCATATTAAATAGGTTTTGAGCTTGAAACTAACAATTTCGTACTTCTTAATTGATGAATTTCAAAGCCATCAGCTTTGAATTTTAAAAGAGTGAGTTTTTTTTTCTCAAAATATATTTTAAATAAATGGATTCTCATTTACAATAATAACGTTTATATATTTTCATAACGCATTTCATAATATGTTATTATATAATTTATTTCACAGGCGCCCCAATATAGAGCTTTTGCTATGGACGGTGTAAATGTGTACGCAAAGCGTGCTGTCCATACAGCGGGATGTGCAATAATTGCTTGTAAGACGGAAGAAGCAAAAAGCTGCGTTTACAAGTAAGTTTAATCGATTGATTATTTATTCCTTTTGGGTGTGGGTTTGATTTTCTTTGATAATTTTTAATTTTTTTTCCATTTCTTGAACATGACTCATTAGGGTCAATATAATTTTGGAAACAGCGTAAAATATATAAGATTTAAAATGATACTATTTCCATAATTTCAGATACATTTTTATAACTATGTTAACTATTTTGGCGTTCATTTTTATTAATATTTGATATATTTTTGAATTTTTTGGTCATTTTTCACCAGCCTAATTAAACTATATTTAATTATTTCCTAACGTAGAATTTAAGTTTTGTAGCCGGTCTTTTGTAGCGTCTGAATGTAAACGCGATCGGTTGTGAGTTCGATCCCCACTCGGGGGAATGATTATATTTAAATTATTTTCACTTCCTCGCTATGGTAAAGACAAATTGCGGCGTTGAGTTCCACCACTCAATACGCAACGTCTGGAATTCAGTGAAAACCGAAGTACGGACTGTCTTGACAGGTACTTTCTGTTTACACTATCTAAAAAAAATCAATTTATAACATCTTGAAAAAGTTAGTACTGTCAGTTAAAGCCAAAAATAAGCAATAACCATAATTTTAACATTAAACATTATTTATAATTTACTATGCAAATTTTTATTTGTCCTAACCTCTAATGTGCATTTCTTTTCGTATCACTACAAAATTGTATTATAATAAAATAGATAATATAACATGATTTACATATTTAAACGATATATCAATATACATGATAATAGTAATCCTTCGCTATCTTCACGAACTGCAAAAAACTGTTTATATCTTAGCTTAATTCAATATTTTAGAATGTTACCTGATATTTGTCTATTTAAAAGCCCTGAACTCTTAATCTTTTATAGATCTAAGTTTTATAGTTTTGATACTTTTATGTAGATAATAACCCTTTATTATGTATAGAATTTTGCTCGCGACTCCGTATGCATGGAATTTAACATCTCTGTATCTTTATTTTATAATTCTAAAATAAAAGTGTGCTTAGTTACCTCTTATTACATTAGGTATCTGCCAGTAAAGTTCCCGTCAAAATCAATCCAGCCCTTACAGAAATTAGCTGAAACAAACAGACAGACAAACAAACAAAATTTGTAAAAAATAACTTTGTCTTATGTAATGTATATATAATGTATACAATATTATGAATACAGTAAAAAGCGGTTATTTTAATGTTACAAACAAATACTCAAATTTATTTTTTGTGCATAAGTATAGGTGAGATAACTTCACAAGGAGCGTTCATTTTTCCTTTTTCAGAATATTTACTAACCACGCTGTATACAATTTACAGATTTACCAACGATAACAAGAGGGAAATAAAACAGCTAGATATACAAATGTCGTCTTACAAAAAACAATACAATGAGACTTTAAGGTGTCAAAACATAGCCTACTTCCCACTCTCGTTGAGAAACAACAAGTTTCCACTCAGCCCTAAGAACTTTTCTTACAACGCTGAAGGTCACAAGCATGTATGTGATAACGAAGTTGTACAAAGAAACGATCGTGAACATGTGGCTTTAAGCATCATATCTCCTCAAGACGAACTAATATCTTTTGGGATATGGACCAGAATATATACTAGAGATGGGAGAATTCATTTTTCACCGTCTGAAGAAGATAAGCAAAAGTATATTGATAAAGAAAAAGTGATATTTGATAGTGATGTTAATAGAAAAATACCTAGAACTTAATTAAGTATGTACGCTGATAATAATTTAATAATATTGACTGTTAAACATTTTTTTATTTTAGTTTCTTGTACTGTAGTAAACATTACTGTTCTTCTGATTTTTTTTTATTAAAATTAATCAAACATTTTTAGTGATGTTAAGAAAAAAGAAACGTAAATTATTTATTACATACAATTAAAATATTAACTTGAAATGATATTTTTTTTAGAGTTATTCTTAGGTATATTTTAAATTTGTACCAGATAAATAAAGTTACAATATTGTGTACCTTTTTTATAGATGTATGAATAAAAAAAAGAAATAAAAAAATTAGCGCTCCGCTCGCGGCTTTGTCCGCGTGAACTATTATTTTGTTTCATCTTTTACCGGCGTTCTCGTTTAAATCACTGATTTTGGTAAAATTTATAATTTTATCCTTTACAAACCTACTTTAAAAAATATACTGACCTACAACTTACTTTATCTTTATCTTACTATATATAATATATTCTATATATAATATATTCTATATATAATATATTCTATATGTAATCTAAGTGAAAGAGTAAAAAAATCAATTCTGTAAGTCCATAAAATATTACTGAAAAAAATAATTGGGTATGTTATTATTAATATTGTGCGTGCGTGCGTGTGTGTGTGTGTGTGTGTGTGTGTGTGTGTGTGTGTGTGTGTGTGTTATGTATAGGTTCGTTTATGCATCAATTTCCGAAATACTTGCTTTATATAATAGCTAATATATAATATATAGGGGACGGATAATATATAGGGGATGAGAGGACAAGATGGAAGGTCTAATTTGAGTGGAAATAGTTAAAAGTGTATTAAGATTACACCTTTTCCTAGATCTTTGATTTTCGCAATTTTTCACATTTTAAATGAAACTATTTTAAACGGATTAATCGCGAATATTATGGTGTTCAAAAAAAACATTTTTGGATAACTAACGTTTCGAACACTTTACAGTAGTTTACCTGTAAACTCCGACTACTGTAAACTACCTGCCTCATCCTTGATTTCTTTTTCGGTAACTTTTGCAGAAATTACTATAATGTTGTTTTGTCTGAATGTGTACGGCATCTGAAACACAGCCTCCTGTCACTACGCGGATGCAATTGATCGTGACTTAATCGTCTTCTGCCATGGCGTTGTAAATTACTGATAGGAATTCCATACTTCTTTAAAGCTGAAATTATTGTTGATTTATGTGTTTCATCCATTGATTTTCGCATTGTTTTCTCTGACCAAGATCCTCTATTAGGTTTTCTTTTATACGTGTAGACTATTTAAAAAAAATCAATTAAAGAAAAATATTCATTAATACGCAGGCAGGAGAAAAAATTCCATTTTGCCCTTCAGAATTTTCAACATTTTTATCCCAACATTCAATATGGTTTCTCATTGAAAAATTCAAAAACCAACATGGTTTAAATTACGTCGATTACTCGCAAATTCGTACCGATCTCACTTGGTAAGCAAAAAATTATTAAAATAAATATACATATATGTACCCTTACCTTATATGAATCATACAATTAATTTTTCATTTTAAATATATTTTTAAATAATATTTTTTAAGAAAATATGCATACGTCACGCCATCTAATGGATTACTTGATATTTAAAAGTCTTCCACAGATGCCTTGTTGTTAAATTTGTGTATATTTACAAATTTAACAACAAGACATCGGTGGAAGCCTTAGCTTGACATAGCTTTTCAAATTTGTAAACATAACCGGTTCTAAAAAAATGTTTTAAGGTTGTTTGTTCGTTTCTTGTTGCGTTTTAATATTTTTTTAAAACTAAATGTTTCTGAGAGTATATGGGGCTCCAGATTGGTATAGGCTGTCCGTGTATCCACTAAAACCATTTTGAGCAGGTTCTCCTGGAATCTCTTAGGTTCGATACTAACCAGGTCTCGGGAACCCCAGTCTCTCATGAGCAAGACATGACACAGATTTTAAGGGTGGTGGGTCACCCTCAAAGGCCTGCTCAGAGTAGCACTGTCACTATCTGGGCAGAAAACTAGGTGATAAGCTTCCCCAAGCTGACCACCCTCTATATTAATCAGTATTAATTCCTAATTAGTATAAAAAAGTCTTTCAAAATATTTGTACAAAAATTGTCATTTGCCTTTGAAAACACATCTCACATGAAATCACACATGGAAAGGTGACGTTATATGTGGATACATCAAATTACATGTAGACACATGAAACCACATGTGGAAAGGTGAACTCATGTGGGTACGTGAAATTACTTGTGCAATACTTTAGTGATAATAATTTAGTGAAATGGAAGTTAAAATACTGTTATGAATCTTGTTATGAAAAATTACAGTCTTAAATATTTTTCATAAAGAGTAATAGGCAAAGGTGATAGATAGAAAGTACCTAGTCTCAAGGCACTCTGTACTCCGGTTTCCTCGGAATGTGAAACGTTGTGTGTTGACTGGCAGAACTCAACACTGCACTTTATCTTAACAGAGCGAGGAAAGACAGTAATTTAAATATAATTATTACCCCGAATGAGAATTGAACTCATAACCGACCGCGTTTACAGTCACTGCACCACGACTGACCTCAAAGTGAGATATTTCTCAAAAAAGAGTGTATTAAAGCAAACGTCATCGGCGGCTCTCAGCGTCTGTTCATGCCACGTATACATAGTTACTCTAAAGTCAAGTTGTCACGGGTTATTGTATACTTATATTGGAGATGAGCGATAAAATTAATTTTAAATTTATCTCCGTGTAAGTCAGGTCAGTCATTACTTAGTTTTAGCGGAGCCAGATATTTTAACTGCATTATCAGAACACAAATGTATTAATAAGATCTTTGTTTACGGGATTTCTCAACATTTTAAATATTTAAGGTGACCAGGTCTCGCTGACACCACGGACTACTGTAAATTGATCTAAATATGGTTTTTTCTAAAATGTTTATTACAATACCAGTTTCTATTATAATACTTTGTATTAAATTTTGTATTTCCAGAATTACGTATATAGAGCTGCTGCGTTTAGTGGTGTGCGTTCTTTTAGCGGTGTAGCGACCGGAGGCAGCAGGGTCTGTTCCGTGTTTGCTTGCACTAACAATACTATCGACAGTTGTGGTAAAAGGTGCTTAAGAATCTTTATTATTCATATTACTTAAATATTTTATAGGTTTTTTATAGTTTCACGTTTTTATCCCGCATAGCAGGGTAGACAGGAAGTACCTAGTGTCCAGCCGCTCCGTTTTCGAACCATTGCGTATTAAGTGGTGGAACTCAACGCCGCATTTTCTCTTAACAGAGCGAGGAAATGATAATAATTTAAATATAATCATTCCCTCGAGTAGGAATGAAATCCACAACCGATTGTGTTTACAGTCAGACACTGTTCCATGGCGCGACCGCCCTCACCACCTTTTGTAACTTAAAAATTAGGCCTTTATGCATATCGCTGGTATGTGACCTAAGATATTGATTAATAATATTGTAGCTCCAGTATAGGCAGCCTGCATAACCAAATAATATTACAGATCGTCGTATTCGTCATCCTAGTCGATATGTATGAGGATACCCTACATTCACATTTACATCAACTGCGCCATACCAGTACTCTACAGTAAACTATTGTAATATACAAAAGGAAAGGCTTATGACACTAAGTCCTCTACCTGCCAGCCTACCGACTTACTCAAAAAAAAATCGCGAACATACAAAAATATTAAGAATACATAATTCTTCTACAGGTTCCCACAGTTTGTATCAAACGCGACCGCTATATTTGAAGAGCTCACCATAACAGCGACAGTGCCTACACCAACACTGAACCCAGATCTATCAGCAAACAATTCCGCGTACTTTCCCCTTTCGCTTGACACGTCCATCATGCCTTTAAAACCTGAACATTTTGAATTTAATCGACTTACACTTTTTAATATAATAGATATATATACTCTGAGATTAGTTAACCGTACTCCTGATTTATATTCCTTTGCTGTTTGGGGAAGACAGTTTACGACGGATGGTGAGGAAGCATCGCCCCCAGTGGAGCATGACGATGGTACTACCGACAGTGGCAATACTGAGGTGACCGCTAGTCCTACACCCGATGCGCCTGATACATCTGTGGTTCATAAATTAAGTATTATATTGTTATTAGTTAGCTTTCTAGTATTTATTATTTAAAAATGGTAAAACGTTTTTAAATATATATTAAAATATTTTAAGATGATTTTTAAGTTCAGTATCCAAGTTATTTTGCTGGATGGTATTTTATATATATTATAATATATATAAAATACCATCCAGCAAAATATGATATTATTATATATAATATAATAATATAATATTTTGATTGTTTTTATTTTTTTATGGCGTGCCTAAAATATTTTACGATATATATATATATATATATATATATATATATATAAATATATATATATATATATATATATATATATATATATATATATATATATATATATATATATGTATATATATATATATATATTCTATCTATATATCTATTCTATCTATTCTTAAACTTGTTCTGATATTCTTATTTCAACATTATTATGTAAATCAATGCTAGCAAATATCTATTTCAAAGTAATAACCGCCTTGCTTGTTATATTTCTAATAATTCTTTGACTAGTATTCAATCTGATATTAAATATGTATGTGTTTCTCGTTACTACTTTATAAAATTTAAAAAATGAACTATGTGCCAAAAGGAGTACGAAATTGGGCGTGATATAAAGAAGTGCATAAAAACAATATCTTCCTTTATAATGAATTCAAAATTCATTAAATTAAATAAATAAATACTACACACACTACCATGTGTTTGACGTACGCATTTGTATAAAATATATATAAACTTTGCTAAGATAATGCGTATTTTATGCGTCAACCACTAGTAATAATAATTGTGAAAGTACATATTGTTTTCGTTATCCATAATAAACATGTTTGTAAATACGTAAGTATTGTTTATTTCATCTGCCCTGCGTAAAAAAAAAACATAAAAACAATGTTTTAAATATAGTTAGCTCTGTTGAAATGAACGTTATTCGGTTTCGACCCACCATAGCTATTATGTGGTATTAAATATTAAAAAAAAGATGACATAGTTCTGACATAGTTTAATTTGCGTACAAATATGCTGATAACGTACAAGATATAATCAAAACATATAGAAGTATGTATACAATACTATATCACTCAACACACAATGTCTCGAATTCGGTGGAAAACGAAGTACAGAGTGTCGTGACACAAGGTACTTTCAGTCTATCCTGCTATAAGGGATAAAAGTGTGAAGCCAAAAAAATAGAGTAAAAATTAAAAACGTTTAAAGTCCAAAAGGATGAATAAAGAATACAGCAGGCGCATTAACATGTGCCGTTGATAGTGAAGTACACTTTATAATTCGATTATTTAAAAATATATCTTTTTATTGTTTAGAGATACATTCAGTCTTATATTTACTTTTTTCACTTTATGTATTTTAATGATGTATTTTTGTCTTCTTTGGCGCTACATGAGGCACTAGGCTTATGTTTAAATTTGTTATTATAACTCTATGGTTACATTTCGCATTATGTTAAAATAACATACAGTTAAAATAAAATTGAAACAAATTTAAAGTTTTGTAATATAATGAAATCACTTTCGATTGTTACATCTCTGTTGACTGCGGTCCTACTACCAATCCTGTTCTAAAATCCCGTTCTATCAACTTAGAACACGCTTACTGTACATTTAGTCATATATTTATTATATTTACTTATTTTTTTATACTTATTAAAGCAACAAACGCTCAATGTATATTATATTATCTGAATCTTACGTATGTAACGTACATACATTTATGTTTGTATCTTTTTTATGACGATTTTTCAGTTCATTGAGTTTCCAATCACAATGTTTCTACAATTAAAATAACTAGTCATTTCTATAACAGACGCTATTTATTACATACACTGAATATTATTAGCTGTATCATGAAGACGACCAAGTGGAATAATAAACGATATAATTTATCAGTCGGAGGTCTTGTAATTCGGTCATTTGACTGATCATGTTTAATTGCGGACTGACTATTCTATAACAATTGTGCAATGAATGTTTTTTTTGATTCACGCTTTCATCCTGCATAGCAAGGTAGACAAAGTACCTAGTGTCAAGACAATCCGTACTCTGTTTTCTGTCGAATTCGAAACACTGGATGTCGAGTGCTCAAGGTTTACGCCCTATAAATAATTTGCTTTCGTTCTATTTCTTTACATTTTTTTTATATTTCATAAAAAAAAATTGACATTGTTATAAATTGTTTGTTTTAAAAAACGAAAAAATATAGGCCTTGTTTGTCTCATTAAAAGTATTACCAGAGTCACAATCAATAATTAAAGCATTTTTTTACATGAAGATATCAGTTATTTTCATCAGCTTATTAAATGATAACTATATCTTAATAGCTAGGTCACACTATTATGAATTTATATCTAAGATAAGCTGAATAATACAACAAGCTTATTTCATCATTAATTATAATGTATAAGAAACGATGACTTTTTTATGTACTCGAAATATAGCAATTTTAATAAAAATTTGCCTTGCTTTGATGCAAAAGTTCTTTACTTCAAATATTTTAGGCGTTGAATCACTCAGAGCTATTGATTTTAAACAGTACTGAAATTAAATGAAATTATTTTTTTATAGCTTCACGCTTTTATCCCGCTTAACAGGGTAGACAGAAAGTTCCTAGTGTCAACACACTCCGTACTTCGCTTTCCACCGAATTCGAGACATTGCGTGTTAAGTGGTGGAACTTAACGCCGCTCTTTGTCTTTACCAGAGCGAGGAAGTAAAAATAATTTAAATATAATCACTCTCCCGAGTGGGGATCAAACCCACAACCAATCGCGCTTATAGTCAGACGCTGTCACACTGCGCCACGATCAGCCTCAACTCAACTATTTTCGTTTAAAATTAATATTCGTATATCTTAGTATTCGAAAATTTGCAGTAGTCAATGGTCACAGGTAGACTAAATCTACCTGAAACCACGGACTATTATAAAGTGTTCGAAACGTCAGGTTCTCAAAAATGCATATTCGAATACCAAAATATACGCGATTAATCCGTTTAAAATAGTTTCATTTAAAATGTGTAAAAAACGTGAAAATCAAAGATCTTAATTAATTAGGTAAGCATGAAGTTTGTTAGTATAAATATTTTTTGTATGAATAAAAGTACAAGAACATTTAATTTCAGAGAATACTATTTACCTACTGTACTTGTTACAAAACAAAAACAGTAGCTACTTCTTTCTACCAGTTGTCTTGGCGAGAACATCAGTCCATGACATCTGGACTCGTATGCAATGTTTTAATGGAATCTAACGAGAAAAGATGCATTAATACGACACGATTTTGAAGATGTATTGAATAATACCGGCTTAAAAGTATATTATTTAAAACTATATTTAGTGCAATAATCGATCTTTTTCGTTAAACGATTGCAATGTCATATAACCTTTTTTACAGATTGATTAAACAAATACACACAATTTTTAATAATGTATCATCCTATATAATGATAAGAGACTATATTAAAGTAATCAAAATTAGTAGTATTATGTATGAAAAGTAAGTTATAATTAAAAGATTATTAAAGCGATACGTTGTAGGTTCGATTTCCATTTAAGGGAACAAGGGGGATATTTAAAAAAAAAAATTTCTCCACTCGTTACGTAATGTCTCGTTTCAAAACGTCTCGTATCTTAACACTAGGTGATAAAGCATGAAATAATAAATTTAGTTCTCACTTTGGTGAGTCGATACATTTAATTCCATATATTCATTCCACTGCTCTTAACAATCAACGTCTCGCATTATATTTCGATATAGATGTCGAGCTTTGGTAAAGAAATGATGCAATGAAACGATAAGGTATTTAATATGATATATATAAGTGTGTAAAGAAGAACTTAAGTTACTTTTAACCGCTGAAAAATACGTGTTGTTAATCTTTTACCATGTGGAGGAGCCGCGCGGACAACACTTAGTGATTCGGAGCGCTATACATACAGTATTGAACTGAACTGAACAGTTAGTCATTTTATAAAACTTGACAATCAATCGTTATATACTTTGTCGTTTGCGAAGATAATAAATTCATTAGGTACACTCACTTTACTAGACTTTACTTAAGATGAGGTTACTATTTTCCATGTTCAAAATCTTACACACATTAAGCTAAAATAGAAACAAAATTAAGAACAACTTCCCGTTTAAGGATGTTTTTTTTTTTAATAAACATGTTACTGTGATTAACTACTTGAATTGAATTGTATTTGACAACACCATACTTAATATTGCCGTTATTAGTATTAAGTGTTCTTTTTTTATGATCTATTGTAGGCAAATTTACTTCTGTATTTTTTCCTTTTTTTTTTAGTCACTCCATGTTCAACGTAAAAGTAGAAATTTAATTGGCTAATGTTATGTTTTTATGTGATAATTGTATGGATTGTAAATGCTGTTTGTTTTCCTAATTTTAATAAAATAAAAAATTATAAATATTAAATTACAACCAGAAATTAATGAGTTAATGTTAAAATTCTATTTAGTATATATTATTAAAGGCCTCGTCACGCTAGATCAATTACAATACATTATTCCTAATAACTTATGCTCACAATGACTTGGCAGCCAACAAATCATTTTGTTATCAAAAATTCGACAAATACATTCTTACGATTTGAAAACAAAATATTGGGTATTAAAACTAAACTGTTTAGATTATTACATGTATATATGATAGGGAAATAATAAAAAAATACGTATACAAGGTCGAAGATATACGCCTTGGATGCTCAGTATGTTTCGGTGATGCGATATAGTGGTGTGAAAAGCGTGGACTCTGTTTCGTTTTTTTTAACATAAATCGTTTTATTATCTGTTGTTAATATAAATGGAATTTTTATTTCAGGGACAATTAGGCATCGATGTACGTTTCATATCTTATAATATAATTTGTAGATAGTTGACTAATTAGTGTAAATAATAGCTGACTAATGTATAAATATATTTTTTGGTAAGAATCAATTTAAGGGTGAATATTAAAAATCCCCAAAAATAACTTATCGTTTTTTATAATTGATGAAAAAGTCTAGAAAAACATAATAATTAGCTTTTCGATAGTAATGCTTAGATGATATTTTATGAAATTTCTTACAGCATTTACAAAAAAAATACACAAAACCTGGAACCTTTGGTTTTAATGTATATAAAATTAAGACAGTTGTCTAAATGGAGTGCTTGAACAATTGTTGAAACAAAGTGTGACACCAGGTTATATTTTTAACTAGGAAAATGTTAAAGTTATCAATATAAATAATTAACAAAGCCCTCTTTAAGTGTAATTCTACGTACTCGTATAACTTATGCCGTGTTTAATCTAGTAAAATTCCACAGACAGTAAAATATATTTTATAAGGAAAATATATTATTCTACCCAAGAAAATTATAGTGATGTGTGGAATGTGTGGAGTTGAGTGCTTATAATGCTCACTTACTGTAAAATTAGTAATAAAAAAAGCAACTGTTTAGTTTCTTGTCAGCTCTTCTTAGCAGGACAGCCTTCCAAGTTCGAGATTGTTTACTAAATTCATTATGAGAGTATTTACTAAATTCCTATATATACGCGATATATATAACATATACGATACATAACAAAATAACTTTTCTTACAAATTTTATCTGTCTATCTGTTTGTTCTGGCTAATCTCTAGAATGGCTAGACCTATTTTAACTGGATATATATCCAGATAAAATATGTCAATTAGGTAATTAATAAGCAACAATAACAATAGAAACAAAGAAAGTTTTTTTTTTCGATTGTGTAGTATGCATTTGGCTAAATCGGCCTTGACACCGTCACCAGGTATTGGGGCAGGCCAAGCTCTGACCTTAGCATGGAGAGCTCAAGAGGAAACCATCAATTAGGAACACAGTGTTACAAGGGCGCCTCCTGTGAGGCAAGAAGCTCGGTTTATGTATACCGTTTGCAGTGGGGGATTTGCCTATCCGGAACAGGCCTATTGGCACCTGGCGATTACAAAACTTGGAACTCGTCTCCACAGGTGGGGACGGTGTGAGTAGCGTGTGTGTTTACGAGTGTTCATGACTTTACCTACGATATTGGGTCGTCAGCGAGCGTATGGCGTCAGCTTTTTCTGATAGAACGTGTCGGGGCCGGCGGGCGCTTACCACCAGCGGATAACGAAGAAAGAATAAACAAGAAAAATTAGAAATGTTTTATGACATTCTAAAATAGGGAAAGAAAATTACATAAGACGATTTCGGAATGATTTCGTATTCACTACCATCGTGCACACAATCAAAAACAAAAGCAAACACTTACATGCGTAAAACCAGAATCCAAAAGAACCAAAAGAAAATCAAAAACACCAAAATCAAAAGAAACCAAAAACACCAAAAACATACATGCGAAATGAAATCGATCGGATCTCACCTATTGACATTCATTTATTTTGGTTAACGTATTCGTTCATTGGCAACGGCCTTGACACGAACTGTTGCTAGTTGTAGCTGTTTGTATAATATTTGTCGATAAAACATTAACGAAGATGTTTAATTTTTTAGTTCCAATTAAGGTTAGTTGTTTTTATTTATTTAATAAATATAACAACAAAAATTGGTTACATTTACTACTACATTAATGTATTATTTATTTTTCTTTCACAAATAGCAATCAACATAATGTATATTTCTTGTAGATGATTATTTTAGGTCTGCGCTTTTATTAGCAGGATAGAGGAAGTAACTAATGTAAAACCCGTACTCCGCATTCCGTCAAATTCAAGACTTTGCTTGGTGAGTGGAGGAACTCAACACTGCTTTGTCTTATCAAAGCGTGGAAATGAAAATAATTGTTGATTGTATTTCAATCATTAACCCGAGAGGGAAACGAACCCACAACCGGTTGTGTTTACAGTCAGACGCTGGCTTACATTGTCACGATCGGCCTTGCAAGGACTTAAAACCAATAAAAAGGTATAATAAATTGATTTACAATGAAAATGTCATACTTTACTTTTAATGTGTGAGAAATGACTATCAGTAGAAACGAGACGGTAAAGAATATTAAAAAAATTCGCAAGTCATTAAGGCCGGACCTACACGTCACTAAATCTAGTAGTGAGTGCAAAAGAACGACGATGAATGTTTATTATCATTACGTACAATACGTCATTCAGTTTATAAGAAGCATTGTTCCAACGATGATCATTCAGAAACGTATGGAAAGTGGGCAACACAACTACACTAGGATAATATTGTAACAGGTATATTCTGTTCCCTAATTTTTATTTATTGGCTAGGCCATAAATTAAAAATATTTAAAAACAATTAAGATATTAAAAACAGTAAAAATATAATTATTAATAATTTATGAAAAATATGAAATTACATATTTTACAACACCATATGTTTGCTATATATAGTTATATAATGTGAACTATTTCAGGAATCTCAACGTTCCAAATTTGGATCAACTACTGGCAACTCAGAGGGGATATTAAACTCAACCTAAGTTTTAGACTTTAGTGCTGCGTTTGACCGTGTTTAGTTTGACGGTTTGCTGCTCGGTTCAAATTTAACTGGTTTTGTGATAAAAAGTTTAATAATATGGCGCAAGTAAAAAGAGTGCTTGTTATATATACCGGTGGGACTTTTGGAATGTTGAAAAATGAGAAAGGAGGTAAGTTATTTCTATCAAAAATTATATTTTAATACTTGCTTAGTTTTAATTAATTTATTTTATATTTGTATTTGTCTTTTAATGGACACTAATAAATCGAATATAAAAGGACTACGATCTGATAATATCGTTAAAAAGCTATAACAAATACACCACGTGGAAATTAATTAATTTTATATAAAATCAAGTAATTCATAGCTTAATTCAATTCTTTTCACGCAATTACTTGTTTAAAGTTATTTTTGTATAATAATTAACTTGAAACATAACATATGAATAGAATGTATATATTTTTAGTTATGCGGACTCTATATTGTCCATTATATAAGTTCCTTAAGCGAAACACGATGCGTAAGCTAAGAGCTTGTTGATAGGAGTACAATGAGTGTATTTAAAGTTTAATCAAATATTAAAAATAATTTTCCTTGAAAGGTAATCTTCAAAGACATACTGTGAACGCGATTGATTGTGGGTTCGATTCTCACTCGTAACTTCGCCTTGCAATGTCTCCATTTTAGACGAAAAATCGCGAACGGCGTGTTTATGTGCTTATTTAAGTTACTTATTATTTTCAAAATATATTTATAATTGAGTAGTAACTTTTTTATAAATTATATTATATCTTTGACGGTAACGAAACTCTTCTCTACATATAAGAAAAGTGGAAATACAAAAATATTATGAATTCGATGGAATTGAAAGTTTTTGCCCTTTAGAAACCGAATTCGTACTCACTACTATATATAACTTTTAAGCCATAAGCATCTCAACCAATGGGTACTTTAGCAGCTACTGTAGCACGTAGTATGAAGTATCGTTTTTTTTTTAATATAGAGTAGATACATAATACTGTAACTAAAATACTATCAAATTTTCCTTGCATAAATACAAACATAAATTTAAAATAAGATACACAACTACAAGCGAAGTACTAGGTACTTTCTGTCTACCCTATGCGGGATTAAAGCATGAAGCTAAAAAATAAATAAAAGATACACGACTTATTTTAGAGTTTTAATTTAAAATAGGAAGTATTAGTAACACGTAACGTCATATGTTGGTAAGCCCATAATAGTTGCTTGTTAATAAATATTTTTACAAGACCATGAAATACTCACCAAATACTGCTAAATACTAAAAAAATGTTACCACTTATCAAAAATTTCAATAATCATTGCAATGATTTTTTCTTTACTTAGGGGTCGTGCGTAAATTACAGAACATGAATTTCATGATTTTTGGCCCCTCTCTTGTCCTTGCCATAGCTGATCCCTTTTGTTTGGCCACCGTTTTTTAACAATGTTGCAATTTGTCGACCCCCTCCCTCCCTTAACGTGTGACGTAACTTATGGATGGCCTCTCACATATAAATAGAAATAAGCTAAATTCTAAAAGAAGGCTAGCTTAGCACTTTTTCATACCTCATTTTATTCATTAATATACTCTCAACACGCAATGTGTGTCTGCAATTCAACGGAAATGGCTTGTCTAAGCGAGATGAAAGCGTTATGCTAAAAAAATAACAATTTATTACAATATAACACGAAAAACCCAGGTCATCTGGCTCCTTTGCCATAAAATCCGCTGGCGAGTGACGTTATAGCAATATAAGCAAAATTTAGACATTGTAAGAAAAAAATATTTTAAAAAATGTTTTCGAAATTTATGAGAAAATGCGCTATAGATGTAATGGAAATTTAATTAACAATAAAGACAATAGAGACTTAGAGACGTTGATCAACGTTTAGTTGTCAATACTTCTGGAAAAAATAAATAAGTATTTTTTTCCTTTTATTATATAATATCTTGGTACGTAAGTTTCGTAATAATCGTAAATTAATCAGAATTCGTAAATTATTTTATTTTAAGCATATCTGTGAAATAAAATCGGAAATTCCCGTCGAGATGTAAACAACGAGAGGTTTGATAAAGACGCGTAATTTGATAACCCCCAAATATAGATATACATATTAGATGTGCCCGCGATTTTCTCTGCATTGAACTGGATATTTATTTCATAATTCCAAAATAAAAGTAGCCTAAGTCTCCCTATTACGTCTATCTCAGTTATAGTCCCGTCAAAATTGATACAGCCATTCTACAGATTAGTCTAAACAAACAGATAGACAGAAAAATTGTAAGAAATATTATATTGATATATAAACTATGTATACATATGCATTTAGTAAAAAGCGTTTATTTTAATATTACAAACTGTCACTCTAATTTTGTATTTAGTATATACTATTTGGACGAATCTTATTTAGACGTAATATTTGTGAGTTCAAATTTTTCTTACTTTGCTTTAATTAAAAGTTAATATGTTAAGTATTATTTCCTTATATCAATACTTTGATGCCTATCTCGCGTAGAAAGGGCGGCTTGTGTAGGAATTCCGTTCACCGATTTCCCCCCGATTTCAAGACATTGTGTTTTGAATGGCTTCGTAACTCAACGCTTTGTATTTTTAAAGCATTGAAATATAAAATTATGAAAATCTTGAGTATAATAATTAAAAATTAATTAATATATAATATTAAATATCACATAAATTGTAGAAGTTAGATAAGCTCGAATATCATGAAACTTAAAAATACGTAACACAAAACACAGCGTTGAGTTCCGCCACTGAACACTTAATCAAATCCAGCCATAAGGAGAGTACGGAGTATCTTGACACTACTTCCTGTCTACCCTGCTATGCAGGATAAAAGCGTGAAGCTAAAAAAAGATAGAAAAATACGTGCAATGTGATTCGTTATCACTAACCTGTATATTTACTTTACGCAGTAATTTTTAATGATGCAATGATATTTTTATCTAATCTTAAACGAATATGTCTATGTATACTTCAGTTGGATTAATCGAGTTTAAATATAGCTGATAATATGAACTGTTATTAAAAGATATTTAAATGTTTATCTTTATACATCTATACGTACGAGATTGCTATGAAATATGAATATATATGAATATATATGTTATTCCTCTTCTCTTCTTCTAATAGTGCCTTTTTAATTAGTTAAGGTTGACTCAAGTCAACTCCGCAAATTTTGCCCGATATCTCGCTAAAAGGATACCTCTACAACGCTTTTTATTCTTGTCAATTCTCTAATATGCCCAAGCCATGATTTTCTTCTATGACCGATAATCTTTTTCACGTCATAGTTACGTGGATGTAAATACACCAAGCTTTTGAAATTTAATTTAATCAGAGATTATGTTCATATAATATATACTAATCATCTAGGTCTTCGATTGACGACTTTATCTTTAACCTTAAGTCGTAAAATTCAGTTTCACGGTCTCGTTAATATTGGTAAATGATCTCTTACAGCAATTTATGAAAATTTTAAATAATGCCAAATATCTACACCTACTTTAAGCTATTCATTATTTGTCAGTCCTTAAGTAACGGAAATTATAAACGTTTTAAATAAATTTATAATAAAATTAGACCAAAATGTTAAGAACCATTAACTAATAAGATCTTTGAGTTTCGTGATTTTTACACATTTTAAAGGATACTATTTGTATAGGTCTTGACGACCTCACCTGACCTGATCTGACGATGTCAGGTTTCTAAAAATGTATTGTCGAATATATAAATATACGCGATAAATACGTTTAATATGGTTTCATTTTAAACCATCAGCTACTCAAAAATTGATTTATTCTCTAAAAAGAATAAAAACTAGGTGGTATCTACTTTTTTAGTATAATTTGCACGAATATAGCTTATATATAAAAGTGCATTTTAATTTGTAATTTAATGTATAAAATAAATGATGTATTTATTACATTTTTGTAATCAAAACTGTAGGTTGTCGATAGCTCTTTAATAGTTCTACGTTGGTTAGTGTTTTAAATGAAAATATGATACGTACGCAGTACGAATCATAATAAACGAATGCCAATTGAAAAATGATTTTATGATACGAAATGAATACAATATCAGCTGCAAGTTTCTTTTTAATTATAACGTGTATGTTTTAGAATTGTATGGAATTTTCACTTTTCAAGTAAGAAAGTAATCTAAAAAAATCGAAAATAAAGTAAACTAAATTAATGTATTTTACATATAAAATAATAATTAATCCATCATTTGGTTTCCAGTGCTGGTACCTCAGAAAAACATAGAACACCGGATTATTAGAAAGCTGCCACAACTTCACGACAATGAATATTATCAGAAACACTTGGCAAACAGTGATAAGAGCGACTACCTCGTCTTACCTGGTGAGTATTTTTAATATCAAAATCTTTTCTGTTGTAATATTTTTGTTTATTTTGTAAGATATAACGAAAATTTAAATAACTGTTATTTATTATTACTATACTTATTAAAATTAAATTAATATATGTACGTAATTTTAGAACTTTTTACTCCTCATATTCATCGCGCGTACTAGATTTTTGAGTTCAAATACCTTCTTATTAAAATTATATCATAAGATTGTGATGTACTGGCATTAATATATAAAAAAGTGTATCAGTTTAATGCTAAGGCCTTAAAATACCTGTGTAAAAACAATTAAAATTTTCAATTTTCGAATACGACGACGATAATAAAATTCGGAAAATAAATATTTAAGATTATTTTTTATGACACTTCAATTCTAAGATCTTAAGACATATAATGGCGGCAAAGCTGAAGTATTTTGGGTAAATACTAATAAAATAAATAGTAAAAATAGAGGCCGGTCGTGACGCAGCGGAACTGCGTCTGACTGTAAACGCGATCGCTTGTGGGTTCAATCCCACTCGGGGAGTGATTATATTTAAAATTATTTTCACTTCCTCGTTCTGATAAGACAAAGTTCGGCGTTGAGTTCCACCACTCTACAAGAAATGTCTCGAATTCGGTGGATAGCGAAGTACACTCCGTATTCGTATTTTCGTCGTGACACTAGGTATTTTCTGTCTACCCTGCTATGCGGGATAAAAAGCGTGAAGCTAAAAAAAACTAATGAATATTATAAAATGGAGCATGTCATTTGATGAGCTGATACTAACATTTCCTTATTCATTAACTTGGCATACCTGGGAATATTTCGACCTAGCCAGAATCTGCCTTCCCGCTCAGCCTCCTCGATATTACGCGGTTTCCAACATCCTCTGCGGTCAATCAAAGATTGCTCATGCATGAATGATTACTATCTCAATTGTACACTTAGAATTATTTTAATTTAGAATAAAATACTCCATTGCCATAATTATGTTTATTTTTGGCATAATTTTCAATTCATAATAACTTATTTATCCTTATTTGTGATATGTAACAGTTATTTGTGTATTTTTATCGGAACATGCTGCTGTTAGCTAGCTCTTCCATAATTAATTGCTGCAATCGTGTTATCTTTTACGTTATCTGTATGATGCAATATTTTGAGCAATATAATATTTTCCTTAAGTTTTTAAGATATCAGCTTATAGGTTCAAAGGCCTTATTATTAAATGACTGTTTTAATATTTTTAAAATAATCAGTTGGCAAAATAAAATATTTGTGTTAATAATTATTAATGAATTTAAATGACGTCATTAACTTAATAATAGAAAAACAATATCTAAAATATATTATTTAAAATTATTTATTATTTAAAGATATACAATATTTACTAATGTACGATAATAAGTATGATTAGACGAATATTTATATTTAAGCAATATTATATAACATTTTCGATTGCTGGGGACTGGAATGTGCCAGTACTATTGCCGTTTTCTAAAATTTTTTTCTTTGAATTATCGTTATAAATGTGTCAACCTATATTTTTACAGATGGTAAGGACACAGATTTAAAGATATTATACAAAATTCATGAATATGAAGAGCTAAAGGATTCTTCAGACTTCACTATAGACGATTGGATTACGCAGGCTCGCGATATTAAGGTTTGTTTTTTATTTAATCTAAGTAAGTGTTAAGATACTCTTTTTATAACCTTTAAAATATATAAGGATAGTGTTTTAAACTCCAAATCCGCATTCGGCGGCGTAACTGAACGCCGCTTTATTTTAATAGTCCAAGAGATTCAATATAATTTAAATATGAATCTGCTTGAGTGGGAATTACATCTATAATCTTTATTAGATACTTTTCATACCCAAGTTTCAGTACCCATTTTTCATTCGTTATTACTATACATTATATTAATAATATTTACTATATATTATATTAATAATATATATGTTAATACTATATATTATTCCCTATCGAATTGAAGTAAAATCATACAAATTGCCTTTTCAGAGGTTCTACCATGACTACGACGGGTTTGTCGTCCTCCACGGAACTGATACAACAGCGTATGGCGCCTCAATATTGTCCTTCATGTTGGAGTCAGTGGGAAAGACCGTTGTTCTCACCGGCGCACAGGTTAGTTTATATTTATAACTAAGCCTATGTAAAAATAAAAACATTTTTTCTGTCTGTTTTGCTTACACAAATTACCCATTTGTACGAATTCGATATCTATACAATATTCTCTTTATATGAACTTTAACTGTTAAGGTAACGAGTATACAGTATAATTTAGTAAGTAAAATGTATATTTCTTACCAGATACCAATTTTCCAACCTCGCAGCGATGGTAACAATAACATTCTTTGCGCTATCTTGATCGCCGCCACCTTGCACATACCTGAAGTGACAGTGTTCTTTGGAGCAAAACTATTCAGAGGCACAAGGTATGTTAATATATTTTATTTAACAAATAGGAAATATTGTTCCGACTTGAGTTGACCACACCACAGGTCTCGATTCAGTGTCTCGATTCAGGTGGACAGCAGTGAGCAGAGTGTCAATCCTATCTGTTCTGGGCTCTAACGGCATTCAAAGGACACTTTTATTTACATTTCCATAGTCTGCTTAGTAATAATAGAATATAACGTTATGTACTCTTCTGGCTTAGGCACTTTATTGCATTTTGACAAATGAATAATAGATATATTTTTTGATAATTTCATTGTATCCAAAATATGAAGACAAACATTGTATTTCAAATAGCGCAATGCACTACATTTACTTTTCTCCGAGTTGAATTTCCCAATTCACGACCTACTGAAAACACGTTTCTTTCGTGCTATGAAAACACGGCAGCTTCAATACGTCATAAAATATAGATGATAACATAAAAATATATATTTCAGAGTAAAGAAAGTTTCAAACACAAAAATATACGCTTTCGACTCACCTAACTTCCCCGCACTATTGGAGGCTAGGACAACACTGGACGTGGATCCCAAAATGCTCATCCATCCTCCCGGCTCCGTGCCCAATGAATGCAGATTGCACGACAAGCTGTCCAAAAAAGTATATGTACTGAAAGTAGTTCCTACAATAACTCCTGAGATTATTAGAGCAGTTTTCGAAGGCATGGAAGGTAAGATTATTTACTCCTTCTTTACAAATGTGCCAGCTCGTTCCATGTCAGATCTTCTTGTCAGTTTATATGTTGTTATATAAAAATATATATTTGCATTGATTTAATAAATATTACGAGGAAGTCATTATAGTATTTTTAGGCAATATTTTATAAATCCTCCGGTTCATAATCAGCTTATATCAAAATTAATTAATTAATTTTATATAAAAACCTTTTGAAATGCTTAATAATGGCTGTGCGGAAATAATATGTTGCGTATACATGTTGTATACTTCTTTATTTTTAAATACGTTAAAAAATTAAGTGCGGCGTTGAGTTTCGCCACTCAACACGCAATGTCTCGAATTCGGCTGGAAGCGAAATACGGAATATGCAAAATAAATCTTTCTAGAAGATAATATTAGGTGTCATTCAAAATATCCTATTCTTATCGTCAACTACTTGTATTACAGGTGTAGTGTTAGAAACATATGGAAACGGAAACATTCCAATCAAACGCAAAGAAATTTACAAAGAAATTGCGAAGGCTGTGAAAAATAATGTACTGGTTGTGAACGTAACGCAGTGTATCAATGGAAACGTACTAGGAAAAGCCATTTATGAAACTGGTTTGGTGAGTTCTGATGATATTTTAAAGGCTATATATAAATTTAAATTTACAATTAGAGTTCAAGCTATACGATTTTGTATAATATTATAATATCAATATGTGAAGCAAAATTTTTGTGTCCTTTTTTACGATAATTACAAGGAAGTAGGAATATTAAAGGTAAACATATTTTATAAAATCATAAATCAAAATCAATAAATTCTTTACTCAAATATGCTGTTAAAAACAAAAATCACCGGCTCGAGAAACAGTTCTGAGAAGGGCTGGCGAGAAATTAAAAAAAATTTTTAAAATACAGTTTTACAATGAGTTCATGACAATAATTAGCTTGCGTCAAAACATTTAATTTCACACATTAAAATCACTATAGAATTCTAGGATAGAATTTCTCTTCTGTTAATAATATATTTGTATTATTGATTTTAAATATCTATACAATACAATTATACTTTATTGCACAACAAATACATAGCAAATAAAAAATAATTAAAAAAGCGAACAATAAAGCGGCCTTATCGCTTAAAGCGATCATTTCCAGGCAACCTCAGGACTTGTATAAAGTCTATAGTGACATATCTAAAATTATTTGTGGAATCATGTGCAGAAGAAGCGCAAAAAGTAAACCTTTTTCATAAAAATGTTTTAAAAATACATTTAATTAAAAAAAGTACTTCAGAACCGGTTAAATCTGTCTCATTATCATGATTTTGATAAATTACACGCGTTGCTAAGGATACCTGTATTTTACGTGTAAACAATGCCTCAAGTAATAAAAAATAACTATACATTTGTATTAATCAAGTTAAAGTAAGCTATGTAATATGTTATCGTCACACATGTTACGCATAAAGTAACAGTACGTTAATGTTGTATTGTTTGAATTGATTCAGTAAAGTACTTTAGTAGTAGGCAGATATGTAAAGCCGCTGTACATAAATCAAATGAAACACAGTGATAGTGGGTTCGATGCCTATCTGTGGTAATTGTTTAAATTTCAATTATTTTTTGATTCCATGGAAAAATAAAATGAAATTAATAAAAAAAATAATACTATAAAAATTCAAAATATTTTAATGTTCTTATATTAGCATAATTTTAATTTAAAAATGACAAAGTATTTTCATTATAATACCGTTGATCTTTAATTATTTTATTTTTGAATTTCAGTTATTAGTAGAATGTGGTGTGGTGCCTGCCTTCGACATGACTCCAGAGGCGGCGTTCGGCAAACTCTCCTACGTCCTAACTAAAACTGAACTGAGTTACGCGGAGAAAGTAGAGGTAAGTGAAGAATTCTCACAAACTAGAATAAAGTTAGTTATCAAAGTCAATTTTTATAAATATACATAATATTTCCTTATTACTCCCTTATGTATTTATTAAACGTATTGCAATTGTGAATATTGATAAATAACATCAATAAAATAATTAAATTAAAATTGTAGTACAGGGTAGTCCAAAAGAAGTCTTTTCAAGATTTTTCGTTTAAAATCGATACAATTTAATAGTATGTTGAGTGGAGTTCAACGCTGCCTTTTAAAAATAATCGTTCAAACTGAAATTTAACTGTTCCCTGAAAGGAGATCAAACCCACAGCTATCGGGTTTACAATTAGGCCCTGTCCCACTGCGTCACAATGATCACTTACGATACACGTTACATGCTGGTGAAATCCCACTCATTACAGTGTTAGAAATATGCGCGAAATTTTGCTTGTTTTAAAATAATTAATCTACGAATATGTTTATAAGTTATAACCATATTTTTTATAGATATTTGACAAATGGACTTATTCTATAACCAAGAGTTGATTATAGTAAAATATTTTAAATAAATAGCCTAATTATGTTGTTAATTATTTAATTTATTATTAATAATTAATTAATTGAGGAATAAGCGTTTGAAGTTTAACATTTAGTCTTTGTTCGCAATGAAATTATCATAATGTAACAACATCTCTCAAAAACAGTTTATATCTGAGTTATTTATTTTATTAAAAAATGAAATAGTATTTCTGATTTTGGGTAATATTTGTTAATCATAACTTTCTTTTCAGTTGATGAAGACAAACATACGAGGAGAATTGCATAATCCTAATCACGCGATCTGAACATTTATTAAGAAAATAGGATACTAGAGCTAGCTGTTAAGTAAAATTATAAATAGATACAATATATTGATTATTATAGACAATATACTGAAATTCAAAGATAAATAATTTTATTTCAAAAGTGACAAGATTCTTCTTTTGAACGTCAAATAATGTACTATCGGTTCACTAAAGTTAATGCCTCGGACTTTGGAACAATGGCACGAGAAACTCGAGGGGCCTTTTAAAAGAAGATATTAAAAAAAATATAGACATTATGTTATATTAGTATTATATGAAGACTAAAATATGTGGCGTTTTCTGATTGTCGATTTAAAATACCAAATACATATTAACGCCATTTAATTCCTTTACTATTAACAATATTTAAAAGCTAAAGTCCTTAACTTTCAGCTCAATTAAAAAAAAATCAAGATATGTTAGCCGAGCTTCTCAATCCTGAATGATTCTCTGTCTGGCTTTTCTTTCTCCATGAACAAGACAACACAGTAAAAAACAATTTCTTTCATTTTTGTTATTTATGTCCTTAACCTCATAGATCGAATATTATTATGCATTTAATATGAAAATTCATTATTTTAATTTGAATATTTTCACTTGCAGTGAATTTAGTCAATGTATATGCGGATGTATTAATTAATATTTGTATTTGAATAAATAAGTGAAACTAGTTACATTTTTTTATTATGGTATATTTTTTGTTTCCCACACTCTTTTTACTGTACACTATGGTAGACAGAGATAAACTAGAGTCAAGAAACTCGGTTCGCCACTTTTCGCCCGAATTTAACATATTACTCAAAAAGTTGCGGAGCTTAACACCGTGCCATTACCAGAGCGAAAAAAAGATTAAACATCATTTCTCCGAGTAGAAACCAAATCACAACCAGGACAAAGTTATTACAGTCGGACGCTGTCTCACAACAATGGTGTAGTCTTAATTTATCACATATGCGAATATAATAAATAAAATAATTTAATATATCATATATAATTTTTGTAATTATTACAATTAAATTACACTTAGCGACTCTACCTTCTATTAATAACTCATTTCGTGTGTTTGTTCGCTTCTGCCGGACGAATATTGAAAATGTAACTGAAAATTGATTTCAGCAGCTCACACTTAATCGCTGATGAAACATAACCTGAGACTCTCTGACTCAAACTCTGTTAAAAAGCATTTTCTTTTTTTCTTTTTGAAGTTATACTTCCTTAGGCACGTTTTGAAAAAATGATGAGAGTGAAGTTTTAAGTTGCAGCGATTGCAATTTCAAATCAAAAAAACTACCAACAAACTAGAAATAGAACCTCTGTTAGTCAGTAGTGATTTAAATTCAATATATTTACTATTCGTAAATATTAGTGAAAAATTGTGTCTATAGACTTCTTCAAGTGCTCCAATATAATTGAGGTTATCTATATGTTTGTTTTTTATTTTTTTTAGTAAAAAAGCTAAAAACTCAACGCCGCACTTTTTCTTTACCAGAACGAGGAAATAAAAATAATTTAATTATAATCACTACCCCGAGTGGGGATCGAACCCACAATTGATCGCGTTTACAGTCAGACGTTGTCCTACTGCGCCACGACCGACCTCCGTATGTATAATTTATTAATATAAATTATTTAATTTTTTTAGAATGATTAATATTTAAAATTAAAATCTCATAATATTTAGTAGAATTTATGTCATATATATTTACTATTCTATAAATTTTACTATAATTTAATATTTGCATACAATTATTTAATGTGTCAAAGAAATATAACTTCTCACGCGTACCCTTTTTTATTTTGATGGATATATTTTTGCTTTCGTCGTGCCGCGTTTAGATCATATGCGCTCATAATCTTTATAGCGTCTTTATCTCTGTGAGAGATTGCCATTTTTAAATTATATTCTAGTATATCATTTGTTAATGTTCACAGAGCAGAGTAATTAGAAACAGTTTAGTGTCGAAACACTCTGTTACCCGCTTTGTCGCCAAAACTAAGATTTCGCGCGGCGAAATCTATGCAGTGGTTGAATTAAGACTTAATATTAAAAAAAATGAAGTGAATTTCAATATATTTATAAAAATATGTTTTAGTATTTAATACTAAAACATATAGTTTTAAATGAGGAATGTAAAATAAAAATATATATTAAATCCACACATTTATTTAAGAAATATTTGTTCCATTACACAATCATATACTTAAAGTACACAATAAATAAGTTATAAAATAATATAATAGAATAAGAATGAATACTTTGTGCAATCAATTACCCGTTATAAATCAAAAATGGCCATTTTGAAGTTAGTAAGTAAATTATAAGAAAAACAATAACTCAGATTTCAAACTAAATCATACATTTTTATGTTTCAATCTGAGATTTTTTTATCCGACTGCCAAAAGGAGGGTTATGTTTTTATCGTGTATGAAAGTATATATGTACGTCCGGGTCTTGGTTTTGATGAATGATATTTTATATTGACAGATGACTCGTTTTAAGGACGTGAGTGTCACTGAATATATAAAATTACTGACAAAAGAAAATGGCGTATTTTCAAACTAAGTTTTAACTGCATTCGAGTTTTTTTTTAAATTATTACTAGTTATAACTGCAAAAGTTACCAATATATTTATATTGGTAACTTTTGCAGTTATAAGTATCTATTAAAATTTATTAACTATTATTCATGTATTTTGTATATGTTATCTTGTTTAACGTATTTCAATAAGCCATCTTTAATTTATACGACGTCAATGTTAAATAACGTAAATCCAAATAAATTGAAGATTTTTAAAATAAAATCTCAAATATTTGAGCGATTCACACACAAATACAGACACAAACACAAATGTAACATCGTCGTTTTTTGTCTATTGCTGTTAAAGACAAAATTATTAAATATGTCTTAAAATATATATAATAAAAATGGCACAATTAATATGAAGTTGATACAAACTTTGGTAACTAATTTCTGCACACTTTTTATATAGATAAAAACAGGTTAAAAGGCAGAGCTTAACGCTGCATTGATTTAACCAGGTTAAATGTTTACATCAATTTCATAAAAAAAATATTTTCGCTTAATTCTTATAGCACAAAATAAAAAAAATCATATTACGCTTATGATAAGAGAAGTCATATTATTAAAAACTAATATCAGAAGCGACGATATTAAAATCGTATATATTCTAAGCCACTTTACATGTAAAGGGAAAAGTATTATAAATTTCTACTTCAAGAAGGCAGTGTTTGGGGAACACTTCAATTTTCAATACAGTACAAAATCTAAACTAAGCTACCTTTATAACCTGATAGGTTTAGACAATATTTACGATATACATTACTCATTTCTAAACAACAGACAGACGTACAAAATAGAAATGAAAAAAAAAATGCATTATTATAATTTTTAAAGATTAACTTTGTATGTCATCTAATTTTACATTATATAGAAAAAAAATGTTACCGCTGATTTTTGTTTTGATTGTTAAAATTTTGAGTTAAAATAATAGAATTGAAAAATTATCAAAACAAATTATTATGTACTTTAAAAGGATTATCAAAATTTGGATTTAAGTATTGAAAATATAAAGGTAAACCAGTATATAAAATTCGTCTGTCTTTAACAATGGTTGAAAACGTACTAAATACAAAGATACTATTATTGACATTCAAATAATTTGCATCTATTTGTACTTGAAACGTTTAACGGATAACTACTTAATATGATAACATATGGCTTATCTGTAATCGTAGAACGTGTGTACTTTGGTAATGAAGAATTAGTTTAACAGGCGGTTACTTCTTTCTTCTTGGTCGCGGCCGCAAGTGTAGCCTCTTCTGGAAATTATGAAATAGATATAAGTATTGTGATATAAATATTTTTTTTGTATAATGTAGATTAAATTACTTTCCTAATTTCAAATGTGGAATAAAATTTTGAAAATAATACAATAAATAACATTATCATAGTAAAAAAATAACTATGAAATAACATATATTATATAAATATTCAAAATAAATTATGAAATTATTTTTTCAAACGTTGAAAAAGCTTTGGATCATTGACCGCTTTCCGTATAAAATTTAGACATTGCGTGTTTTCTGACGAATACAACACCGCAGTTTATCTAATTAGAACGGAAAATTAAAAAAAATATAATATAATCATTCCCGCGGGCGAGAATCGAGCACATAACCTCATGGGCGGATGAAATTTGATTATGAAGATGCAGCCAATATTTTTCATAATAATGCATCTCATGTGAACAGTAACATTGAGATTGGTTTATGATTTTATTCTTATAGTAATAATTATTTACTTTTTAATTTTTAGTTTCAATACACATATAAAAGTGTGTGAGTAATGTTTAAATATACTTTTATCCTCTTTATCTTAATAATTGTTCAAAGTTTTGAATTTTAAGAGTTTAAAAATTCAGTTTAATAATTCCATTATATAATCAGATATGCATACAAACATATATACAATATACAGGTGAAGCAAATATAAGCGTGGTATAGATAAGCAATCTTTTTAAAAACAAAATATGTTATATAATTTTGGATTCCACAAGTTAATTTCCTTTCATGCGATCGATATTGAGAGGATTGTACAACAATACGTAATCAACTTTTTTGTATAAACAATGATTTTTCAAATATTTTTTTAGTTATTCAAAATATTTTTTTTTAACTTCACGATTTTATCCCGCATAGCAGGTTAGACAGCGTGTTCAGAAGTCAACACTGTGCTTTATTTTATCAGAGCGAAGAAATGATAATAGTTTAAAGATAATTATTCACCCGAGTGAAAATCGAACCCACAACCGATCGAATCAATCACATCAAACTAAATATGAATATAAAAGTCCGGTTTCATAGATTGAAGAATTATGTCTCAAAATTTCTTTCAACCCAACAAACATACACATACAATGTGAGTTAATAAAAAACTTAGAACATTAAAAAATACTACGTTTCCCACTTAGATTTTCGATATAAATTATGTATAATTATTATATTTTTAATTTTTCCAACCAACCTGCAGGGTGCATACGTTTCAACACGCTAGACAAGTCCAGGCCAGTCAGCGTGCGAATAGCAGGCGGCAGGGCGCCGGCGAGACGCGCCACCTCGCCGGTGGTCCCGCCGTCCCCTACTAGCACTATCTCATCTGTTTTAGCTAGCGGAGCTGATACTTCCGCTGCGATCTGGAAATTAAGGGATTTAAATTACTGACTGACGGACAAACCACGCACAGCATTATCTATTATTATTGATATATATCCTATTGGTGTAGGAAAGATAGGACTTCTCGAAGTTCTTACAAGAGCAGCAAATATCGGAATTTTACGTGTTGAGGCAAAGGGTGCTGGTGGAAACAATTAGTGGAAAATAAATTGAATACCTAATACATAGTTAAGACTCGTGCCTTAAGGTATTGTTATACCTAGAGAAACTAAGAGAATAATTGTGTGTAATAAGAGTAATTGTGATTAAAAAGATAAAAGAAATGAAAAATAAAAAAATAACCTAAAAAAATAACATAAAAATTTTCTTCTCTCTTATAATGTGACTCTAATACATTATAAGAGGAAACATAAGAAGAATAGGTAAATATCCTGTTTTGGTATTTAAGGATTAGGAATAAATAGTGTATTAAATTCTATTATCACCTTAGGCAAAGCCTCCAAAACCAGAGCCATGATGGCCGCATCGCCATACTGCTTGTAGACTTTGGCTTTAGCGAGCATACGTTCAGCGTCAGCTTTACCAACATCACCTATTGCAGTTGCTTCCGCGAGACCGAGCACTTTGATACGTTCTGCATCCGCCTTAGCTGCTTCCACTGTTTGTGTGCTGAAAACATTTGTAATTTATATAATTTTAATTATAAATTACTTTAAAAAGAACTACATGACATTAATTGGGGCATTTTTTAAAGGTTTGTTTAAATCCTATTCCTATTCCTATTTAACTGCAGGATTGATATTAAAAACGGACCCGTATGAAATTTAAAAAAAAACAGACAAATTAAACTTAGATAGAGCTATAATATTACTGTTTACTAAACAATAAGAAAAAGTAAAAAAAAAATCATAAGTAGTTTTAGTCGCTTTAAATAAGATATTCAAAGAAACGTTTAAGAATTTACAAACATAATATTTTAAATAATGGACGTTGTTATGAATACAAAGTCTTTTTTTTATATACTTCTATAATCAGCCTAGTTATATTAAAATTGAAATTTACGGTACGATACTCTTCAAGTACTAATTAATCTGCAAATATATGTATGTTTCATACAATTCTAATTACTGATATAAGATGTTATAAGTATGGGACGTACCGTTTTCCTTCTGCTATGGCTTGCAGACGGTACGCCTCCGCCTCCGCGGGAAGACGCACAGTGGCTACCAACTCTTCTTCACGACGCATAATTTCTTGTTGTTCAACCTATTATTAATAAATATAGTATTAATAAGTACCATTTAGGCAAGCGTATGTCATCGTAGACCACATCAATGTTTAATACCAGTTTTGTCTATGACATGTATTAAAAAATCTTTTAGTATCTGGCAACCTGGCGCAGTAGAAGTGGAGCGTTACTGTAGACGCGAATGGATGTGGGTTTCGTTACGCCCTCGGGGCGTAATGACTATTAACCTTCTTATATTCTTTTATATAACTAAAAGCTATAAAAAGCAGACACACCTCTTCTTGTTAATTTTCAAACGGCTTTTTATAGGAAAATAGGCAAACAAGCAGAATGGCCATCTGATGTTAAGTGGTCACCTTCGCCATTAGATGCGTTGTCGATCTTAGAATGGAAGTGAAAGGAGATGATGATGAGGATGGGTAGGAATAGGGAAAGCTGGTTTACATGACATTGAACCGGAACACATCATCAGATATTTGGCGGATCGTTTTTGTCATGATAGTGGTCGCGAGCCAATTGAACGATTAACCTCCTGCCACCAAATTACATGGATACCCGCCTCTTACGGGACGCTACCCAGGAGCGGAAGCGCAATGTATTCTACTCCATCCTCTCACCGAAAATAGGCTTACTTAAAACATAATTGTTATAAACTGATTCTAATATACTTTTAAAAACATTTCAAAGCTATATTATATGTAAAATTCTCATAAATCACAATGGCAATTAACAAAATTTTTTGATAAAAAAGGAGTAAATAATAGGAATTACTTTCCTAAATTTGAGAAGCCCATAATAATAAAATACGATGTAACAATGACAAAAGACGTCGTCGCAGTCGTTCGCTCCTTAGGGTGTAATGATTGTCGTCATAATCTTTTATTATTTTCATTTAATATAACTTATTTCGTTTTGAAACAAAATCTGTTGGCAGATAAAATCTATTAATTTATATCTGAACAAAGCGTGGCGTGGAGTTGGCTACTTAATGCGCAACATCTGGAATTCGTGAGGATACAGGCAAAGGAGTGTCATTACACTAGGATGTCTCTGCCTGCTATTTGGAATACCACAACAGTCTCCTATAAATATAGCAATAAACAGATAAAAATCTTGTATTAATACTGTTCTGTTGAAGTTTATAAAAAATTGTAAATTTTAAACATGTATAAAAAAATAATAGAAATAGCTTTTAATAAAGATAAAAATATCAACATTGCTCGATTTGGCCGTATGGCTTAAACGACTAGAGTCCTTGAACGGCTTCGAAGACGCGGGTTCGTGTTCCTGATACGTTTTAAAATTGGAATATTATACTTTTCTAAAATATTTTTCTTTGTATAGAGTGCGAATAATAAATACAAAAGGTTAAAGGCATTTTATTGATTGAAAGTTGGGAAGCCTTGAAATTATGTGATCTCGTATAATATTTTAATGGTCACTATTGTATTATGGTTCGCCATTAAATATTACATTTATTAATGAAATTATGCAAGATTGTTATTTTAAAAGCCCAAAGGGCCAAAAATATTTAGTTAATTTATTTGATATAAATAATAAAAGCAAAAACAAAAAGTAAAAATATTTTCGCTAGGGCTTCTGTTACTTGGGCGAATGTTGAGAGTTCAAAATTAAAAAGATGAAAATCATGAACGTAAACAATAAGGAAATGAGAGCTTAATTCAGAAATCGTAATAACTGGAACGGAAATTTAAAGCATTTTCAGTGCTGTTATTTTGTGTGTGCTTAGGGTACATGCGTGTTAATATATGACATTTTTATCGATATTATATTTTTATGGGTATGTATACTTATGATAAAAGAGTAAAAATATCATGCATAATATATAGTGTACATATAAAACATTTTTTATAAAAAAATAATAGTATTAATTTTTGTTTGTCTGTTTGTAGCTTATAATAACAATGGTCCATAGATGACCGAATAGATTTTAATTTTAATATATTTTGTATTATACGCCTATTATTTGTGATTTTAATGATTTTGAATTGTACATCGAAATTTTTATTTAAGATATATTAATAAAAATCATTTCATTCATATAATTTACTACTATCGTTATTCTGTAAATAAGAAGAATGAAGTAAACCTGGCAAAGGTTTTTAAGATTGTTTTTTAACGCTTAATATTGATAAAGCGTAGAAATTATTTATCGTCTAATACATTACAGAAATAAGGAATAAAGTAACACAAATAACCTCAATTTGCTTGCGACGCTCCACAACTTCGATTTGTATTTCTTCGTTTCGTATTTTCTGTTTAATCTTCGCGGCTTGCAGCTCATAGGCCAGTGCTGCTTCGGCTTTCTGCAAATTATTTTTTATATTGTAGTTAATAAGAAAATATAATTTCTTTTCACGATTAATTTAGGGAAATGTTTGTATTTGACAGTATAATAAATAAATATATCAAAAATTTATCATTAGATATACTAATGTTAATGACCACTCATTAAGTGCTGTTGATGTCTACTGTACAGGTTAATCATACTAATAAATTTGTAGAATTATATTGCAACTTAAGGATCTCGCCGGTTCTTCCAGAACTACCTTCTTAGCTGGTGGTAGCTTCTAGTAGAACTGACAATACTGACATTCTGTGTTAATTAATAATACAAAAGTACCCACAAAAAAAGCCTATTTGAATAAAGAATATTTTATTTTGAAACAAATTCGTGAGTGAGTAGTAAGATAGTTAGTTATTTTAAAACTTTGTATCAGGTACTTTATATCAATGAAAATAAAACCACTCTCAGTAGCACACGTTAATGTACTCACAGCTGTATTGATTTCTTGATCGAATTGAGCTTTTTGCAGTTTAAAGAGTCGTGTGTTATCTTCTATTTTTGTATCCATCGAGTACTTCACGTCCATAGCAGTCTTCTCGCATTCCGCTTCCTTTAAAATAATAAAACGATTTTTAAATTCTGATTCCAGTATTAAAATAAGGTACTATTATAAAGATTAGATTAGTGACGTGATAGATGTTTGTTAGGTAAAATATATGAAGTTGATTTCATTTTCTTTATAGGTAATGATTATATTTCAATTATTTTTATTTTCCGCCCTATTAAAGTGCAGTCTACAAAGTGCAGAAATGAACTTTGCCTTTGAATTTAATTTCGTGGCCGGACATAACAGTCTCTGACTGTATCGTGATTATACTTAAAATATTTTCATCTTGGTAAGACAAGAGTGGCGTTCAGTTTCGCTACTCAACATGAAATGTCTCAAATTTGGCGGAAGTTCGAGTACGGAATGTCTTGTCACTAAGAAAGCACTTTTTATATACTCTGCTCGCAATTGTAGACATTGGAGGGGAATGTGGAGAACAGTGTCTTGGCATTTATTTAGTTTCCTTTATTCTATTACACTAGTATATACCTATTTAGAGTGAACGTTGAAAATGTTAACGTGAAAGTTTTATCTATTTATTACTATATATAAATAATTATTTAAACTTCCATATAAGAATAAAGTAAAATTAGTAGCGAACGAAATTCCATGTTCCAATATTGATATACAATATACTCAATCATATATATAATAATCTTATACAATTAATTAACGGTATTATCACTGATGTATGTCTAGAACAGTCTGTTAAATACAATGAAATCTTGTACAAATGGACGCCCTTGTAACCAATCTAAGTAATCAGTGCTGCTGCTTCTTTAACTGAGTCATTAAGCCTATGTGCCCAGTTTCTCCTATTGACATACTTTCGTCACTCGACATTGGCCCTTATACGGAAACTAAGGACTGCTCTAAAAACATTAAACTAACAAAACTGAGTCATATTGTATTTTAGACAATTATCAATACAATGACCCTTTTTGATTTGTTTACTGATAAAGGCCACCAAGGCGCAGTGGGAGCGACCGACTGTAATGGTAGTTGGTTGTGGGTTGGAATCTCACTCCTGGGAATGATTACAAATACAATAAGTTTTTTTAATTTCATATAATATTATTTAAGAACTCTACATTTTTTTCATACGTGTAATAAATACGAATTTTAATTACATATTAAGATTAAGTGGTAATAAATCCTTGTAAATGTTTTAAGGACTTTGCTATTAATTAAACTAAAGATATACTTACATTATTATTTTCTTTTATCATACAAGAGAGAGAGAGAGAGAGAGATTGAAAATAATTGAAATAAGATAATTCCACTACGATGATCACAACTCTACAAACAGTCTCGTTTAAAGCCAGATGCAGTCCGCTAATTATTTATTTATACACTATTTTTTATCTTTATTCTTGTTTCCTGAACAGCAGGGGAGACAAGAAGTACTTAGTGACAAGACACTCTATACTCCGCCTTTCGTCGAATGTGAGACATTGCGTGTTGAATGGCGGATCAGAGCGAGAAAATGAAAATAATTTAATTATTACTTTTTAATAAAAAAATAAAAGAAATTTACTCGGATCCCAGCATCTCTATTAGCCTGTGCCACGCCTATATCAGCGTCGCGTTTCACAACCGCCGTCTGCGCCTTCCCCAAGCTGGCCAGATACTGTACGTCATCGTATACGTCCTTGATCGTGAAGGACAGTATCTCGATGCCCATCCGCCCTACGTCCGGTGCTGCTACCTCTCGTACTAAACCCGCGAATTGATCTCTGTCCTTGTATACCTCTTCGACTGTAAGCGTTCCTGTTGAAAATAAAAAGTCATAAATAAATCATTATATGCAGTCTTTATTTCTTATTTTCTCATAAAATTTAAAACATAAATATATTAAAATATAAAAAATGAGGCCGGTCGTGGCGCAGTGTGACAGCGTCTGACTGTAAACGGTTGATCGGTTGTGGGACACTTTCTGTCTACCCTGCTATGCGGGATAAAAGCGTGAAGCTAAATATATATATATATATATATATATATATATATATATATATATATATATATATATATATATATATATATATTTGTTGAGCTAAAAGCGTTTTTGCAATATATGTTTCAAAAAATATATTCAAGCAACTTTATATCTTTTTACTGTAGCTTCACATTTTTTATTGAAATGTTTTTTAAAAAAATAATAGTTAAAAAATGATTAGGTCACCTATATAAATAGATTGTATTGTTCTAATATTCTTCACCATACAATCATACATACATACATATATATATAAGGTTTACTACAGTTGTTTCCTAATAAGGTACGTTGCCAATTTTTATGTCGCTATTTTGATTTAATTATCTACTTGACCACTCCTCCTTATACAAAGCCGACAAATTTATTAAATTTACATTCTTATCATGAAAAAATAACAGGTAGTTTCGTGTCCAGCTCGAATCAAAATATTTATAGTATTATTATTATTACTAATTGCAGACTACTAAGAAGCAAATATAGTTAAGGAATTATTTACTATATTTTCAAAATCAATACCATTTTCAAGTACCACTATTTCAGTCATTATTTTTATCGTCACCTTTTAACAAAATAATGTTAAGGAAATATTTTTAGTATTAAAATTCACGCTTTTATCCCGCATAGCAGGGTAGACAGAAAGTATCTAAGAAAAGTACCTAAGAAAGGACAGAAAGTACCGAGAAAGTGAACATAACTTAAATATAATCACTCCCCCAGTGAGGATCGAACCCACAACCGATCGCGTTTACAGTCAGACGCTGTTCCACTGCGCCACGACCGGCCTTAACAACAATTTTAAGAAATAAATATTTTCTGGGACGGAATTTTCTTAATAATTAATAAAGGAATAATAATTATAATCCATATTATAGTGATTTGCACTATAAAGAAATAAGCCGTCCGTAAAGAGGCCCGTCGTAGCGTAGACGCAGTGGGATAGCGTCTTTTACAGTTGAATGGATTAATCCAGAGAGAGTCTACCTGTGACTAAGGACTACTGTAAAGTGTTAGAAACATCAAGTTTTCAAATGTATTTTCGAATACCTAAAAATATGCGATTCATAAATTTTTAATTATGCATAGCATGATATTCGTTTGAAGCATGGTATTGAATTTCAAACACTTTCACCAACTTGAATTCGTCCTTTCAAAAGGGCCTTTTAAATTGATATATTTATATTTTAATAATATATGTATTTATATTTTAATTGTATCATGTCATTGTAAAAGTTCCTTCGATTTACGATTCGAGTTCTTGTTTTTTCGTTTTAAATAGATTTATTATACAAAAAAATATTATTTTAAAAAATATTTACAAGTGTTATTCGTCAACAATATAAAACAATCAATTTTCTGGAAGAACTAAAAAAAAGTAGCCTATGTCCATCCCATTTCATCATAATTTCGCCACAACCAATCAACGGCTTGGCTGTGATAACGTCACAGACAGACAGACAGACGGACAGATATACTTTCTTATTAGTAAGATAAGTACGGATAGCTGGTTGATCCGCAGCACTGTTCCTATTTAAAAGTCGTACTATACTTAGATATTTTAATATTTTAAATTTTGTATCAATTACTTTCCTTACAAAATTAAGAAAGATACAATGTTACCTTTAGTACGCACCGAGTACGCAGCCTTATGGATCTTCCCGGATAGAGACTGAGATATTTTATGCAGTAAAACTATTGTCCCACTCCAGTCTCCTACGTATCATCACTCAAAAAATTCTAACATAACATCGCTTACTATATGAAAGAAGGACGAACAAAAACACTTTCCCATTAATATTATAGTACAGATGTATTATAACACATTCAAAGTGTCATTCCGGGTATAGAACTATAAAGAGCAAACACCGCAAATTTCAACTAAAGTTGCGTTGAAATGTTATTCGAACTGTTTTACCTTCGTCTCGAATACATTTTAACTTGAGTTTGTTTGTATCTGAGTTTATAATTTATGAATCAAAAAGGAAGATAATATATGTCAAATATATATGAAAATTAACTTTAAATATATTCATTCCCTTGAGCGAAAATCGAATCCACAACTTTTAAACGCAAAAGCTGTCCCACTGAGCCACGACCGGCCTCTCGGCCTCTGGTATTTTTCCAGGTTTTCTTATATATAAAATTTTGAGACAAGATACAAAGTTCTCTGGGTCAAGTAGTATATATATATATATATATATATATATATATATATATATATATATATATATATATTAAAATTAATTTTTAAAATGCATGATTATTTTTATATGTGCACAATCATATATGTATATGCTAGCTGATGCAAAGCACATACATATATAAATGTGCACATATAAATATGCCTGAAGAACTAAGTTTCTTCATTCCGGATTTCTTCAAATTAAAACAAATAAAAGGTGTAATAGAACCACATGTTAAGTAAAATTACCTTTTATTTTATTTCCATTAACAAAACTTGTATATCCACCAACATACGTTATACGTATAAATATACAAAAGTTCACGTACAAACGGACCGCAGCATCCGTTGAAAATACGTGTAGGGAGGCCGAGTTCAATTTTTGTTTAGAATTTATTTTGTTTACAATTCGCTTTGTACTAGAGGATTTTGTAAAATAAATATGATAAAACTGGTAGTAACGACGTGACTATGAGTGAGTTGCAGTACCTACTTGATTATTCTTCGTTGCATGAAGTATTTAGATTGTACGAAATAACAGTAGAAGCTTGACAAACCGTGCTTACAATATATACAAATATAATAAAATAAATGTTATTTTATATTCCTTAGTCAATCTGTATGCAGAATAAAATAAATATAAAATAACTAAATAATATTACGAGATTAGAAAACATAATTTAATCAGCACAGTCATTTTTATCACAGAGGAAACTTTGAGGAGGTTACCAGACTGATTGGGCATTCGGAGCGGGTTACTTGGGATTCCCGGTGAGGTTTCAGTGAGTATTCAGCTGGTCTACATCTGCCGGAGTCCCACATGACTTGTCCGAGTTCCCAATTAAGCAAGTTAAGAACCCTTAAATGGTGATTCCTACCGGTAAATTCTATATAGCTCTCCCGTGTATGGAACATACATTTTACACATGGATCTTCATGATAGATCAAATAATACACTTAATACACGCTTGACGGTATAAGGCTTAATTAGGCTGGTCGTGTATTAAAGAAAGGAGGATAGAAGTTAGAGGAGAAGGAGGAGTAGTCTTTATCTCTGATATGATACAACTGATGGTCTACAATAACACGTTTTTGCATTTTACTATCCCCTATTGACATGACATATTTTGTTATTTATAGACCTTATACAATTTATAGAGTAATCTACTACGTTTGCATATAATATGTAGCATTTATTCACGACATATATACATAGTGCACAGGCTAATGGTAACGATGCATATATGCTGAACGTTGCAGCGGGGCTGATAGTCGCTTTAATAAATGTCACTAGGATATCGTTGCTGAGAAATTTTATTTGTTCCTTGGAAACATCAAGGATTCCAATATTTTCAGGGTCATAACTAGGTGCAGTGGCATTTATATTAGTTTTATGCGACATTTGTTGTAAGTTTTTACTACTTATACGTGACATGGAAATGGGTGGCGCTTAAAGCTGGCCAATTTGCAAAGATAGGAAGGGAATGAATATGTGTACTGATAGTTACGGCAATGTATATACAAGGATTTATGTTTACATTCTTCCATATATCATATTTATCCTTATATTTCCACTAGGACGAGATTATTTGAGAACAAATTAACAGATTAAAGAAATTTTAATTTAACCGAATATGCGTGGACATTATAAATAGTGGCTTAATATGTATGTACAATGTTTGTGGATGTATTTAAAAAAAATCATACATCCAACTTTACGAACCAGTTAGTCCTTGTACTGATTATTGTATGTTATTTTTTTTAATTACACCATACTCTGTGCAAAAGTAAATATTTTCTCCCAAAATATAATGAGGAAAGCTATCAAATTCTATTGAGTGAACAACAACTTGCTATAAAATTCAAAAAGGTTGTTTTGCTAAAACGTTTAGAGTAATCAATTTGAAAATTGTATAAAACGTATTGTTGCATTGTTCACAAATTTAAAGGTAGGAAAGTATCTTAAGAATAATCCAGATATAGCTTTAAAGTTTACAAATTTGAAAAAGAAACATAAATATACTTTATTTCAGAGTGTAATGTAGCATGAGGTAATAAGATATTATTAGCAGACAAAAGGAAATATAATCTTATTAGCAATCAAAGGGAAGATCACGAATTATGAAAAAAAAACAAAACCGCTTTGACAATCATAAAAAAGGCAAAATAGAAGTTAACATCTTAAAATAATAAAGAGGAGATTCTATATCGTTTCTAACTCTTGCGTTCTAGTCACTTAATGTTTGCGGGTAGATAGACATTTTTACAAAACCAATTAAAATGATACAAAAAAATTGTAGAAAATACATAACTTAAGCAATCATTAAAAATATTGATTACTAGTTGCATATTACTTAGATATGGAAATTCTATAATAAAATATGAACGTAACTATTAAACAAAATATTAGGGCCGTTACTCGCACGATGATACAGCCCACGGACCATACCGAGAGACCATATACGAGAAAATTCAAGGGAAAAAAACCACCAGCCTACTCATTTTTCGCATTCATACAGAATATTTTAAAAAATTAGAATTAGTTAGTTAGTTAGTTAAAAACTTTCTTGCACATTGATAAAATAGTACATAGGTTTAAACAAGTTTAATAATAATTTTCATTACAAAAACAGTAAAGAATCAAAACACAACTTAATAATTGAGAATTAAAAAAACAATACAAGTAAACAACAGTTTGGAACCATTTGAAAGTTTTTCTGGTCTTGGTCTTAAATATTCTTTTTTATATATTTTACATAACATATTTAAAAAGTAGACCAGAAAAAGAGTTTTATTATTACTTGACTATATTATTTCTCGACTACTGCTACTATAATACCTATTATTGCTTGACTACTTACTTTTTAACATTAAGATATGTGAGGCAGATGGTCAGCGTGAGTGGCACCAGGGCAATCCGCAGCATTTCCATAGTTGTATGATAATCACTTGTAAATTTCCCTCCACGTTACATTAAATTACTATCATTATTTGACACCGGAAGACTTTACAAATTATAAAATTTATTAACTAATATATATTATTTATATATCAATATTTTATTTGATTATTTAAAATATTATTATGAATTAATTAATAGTTTAAATATTTAAATAAAAATAATTTAAATTTAAAGTACAATACGTCTGTGTCGTAAAGATACACAAGAGAGGAATCGTCAACACAAGAAACGTTCAGTTCAAACTAAATCCATCACCGCACTGTGAGCATACATAGTACTATCCCAGTACCTTATTACGTAGTGTTAAGCATGATAATTGATCACCTCCTTTGCAAGAAGCTTATCATAATTTGCGCAGCAATCATATAAATAAGATATTGATAAAAATACGGCATGATCTTTATCAATATGCGTATTGTTAGTACTTAAACTTTGCATTTTAATGTTACAAATTACTTGTTAAGGCACAATTTAAATTAATTAAAATATATAAATAATAATTATAATAATAATAATAAATCAGGCCAAATGATTATTTCTGTTCATTGTGGACGTTGCTACGTGATAGTTACGCAATTTGATAATTTAGGCAAATTTTGCATTCGAGATTTATGTGCAACGACGTGTACTAAAAACCCATTTGACGAGTTAAATACGCGTTGCCTAGCGACATAAATGTTTCTTATTAAAAAGTATATCAAACGCATGTGAACAGGTGTTGGATATGCCAAAACAGATATTCTTCCGTGCACACAATTTTCAAAGAGGTTTAAGGTTTTTTGGTGTTTCTTTTCTTTAAGTAATAACGTAATATATATAATTAAGAAGCAAATTTCAAAGTAGCTACTTTTGCTGAACAAATGTCAGAAAATCGAGCAAGGGAAGTCTATAACCTAAGTTTACTTATATGGTGTCTAATTTTTTTTAGGGTAATGCTTTGGTAGCTGGTTTGGTAGACAGGTATGGAGTACCTAGCGTCAAGATACATCGTACTCCGCTTTTCGTCATAATTTAAGAGATTGCGTGTCGAGTGGCAATAGTACCAGAGCGAGGAAATGAAAATATTTAAAATATAATAATTTCCCCGAGTGGAAATCGAACCCACAATCGATCGCGTTTACAGTCAGACGCTGTCCCACTGTCACCACGGCCGGCCTCGAGTCGAATTTATAATATTACAAAATAATTTATATAATAATATAAACCAAACAAATTTTTAATAACAACAATATATAAAAACGTATTCAAATATTTTAATATATTATATGCGTGCATCGATGAAGGAATGTGATAATATTAGATTAAATTAAATTAAACGCGATTCAGGATACATAATTTAATTGCGGTTATTATTAAAATTCAAAATAAATTGGAACCAAGAAAGACATTTTTATTTAACGGGAAAGTTTTTGACACATCCACGTAATAAATATATAGAAAAAAAAAACAGGAAGACAAATTGTTTTGATTATTTTATAACAGTTTGATATAAAATTATGATGCGAATATACAAAAGAGATAAGAAGTGTTATCAATTTACAGCAGTTTCTCGTACTGATAAACCAGACAAGACGTCACATTAAAATGTACCTTGTCCAGTAATAAACATGTGTTGTACATTTTATCAAAGTAAAAAGTTTCTTTTGGTTTTTTTTTGCTTTGTTTGTAGGTGTCTAAGGGAACTGCTTAAGTCTGTTAGATGCTGAATAAGAAAATCGTCTATAGTATATTATTCGTTAGAATGGCTTCTGGGTATAAGAACACAAGACCACATTCAATATTAAATTTATATAAATTAGAATGTCCTATATTATGGACAATACTGTAAATGCAGAACTAAAACAAAAATATTATTTTAAAATCGTAATGGGTCAGCGTCTGACTGTAAACGCGAGCGGTTGTGGGTTCGATCCCTACTCCGAGGAGTGATTATATTTAAAATTATTTTCATTTCCTCGCTCTGGTAAGAAAAAGTGCGGCATTGTGTTCCATCACTCATTACGTCATGACTCGAATTCGGTGGAAAGCGAATTACAGAGTGTCTTGACTGTCTAGGTACTTTCTGTCTATCCTGCTATGCGGTATAAAAAGCGTGAAGCCAAAAAAAATTAAAGTCCATTATTATACAGATGTATAACTCATTCCTTTTATTACCGAGTTAATTCTGTAAGTGACTTCCATTAACCACCCACAATACTTAGCTGACTGTCGTCTGCATTGAAAGCGTAGAATCATATGGAAAGTGATTTAGATGCAAAAATGTATGCAATGTTATGGCACCTGTGTAAGCCTTAGGTTTGACACTATTATCGTGGTCTCAATTGTAGTTAAGATACTCATATGAGCCATCATATCACATACACTTACCAATTCCAGTGATTTTGATTTAAAACAATTTACGAATCGGGTAATCTGTATTCTACAATATATGCATAATTAGATTACCTACCACCATATTTAGATTACCTAATTAAAGTTTATTTGTGCAAATAAAGCGCAAACGTCGTGTCACAGTTATTTGAATACACATGTCAATAGTGGGCGTAAATACTTGTGAGAATGTTTCTGTTTAATATACGTATAGATTAGACTTATAAAATGAAAAGCGCACAATATTTTTGTAATAGAATATATCGATATGAATCAATCCGATTTTTTTGTTAGCTTTATGATTTATATCTAGCGGGTTGGGTTAGTCAAAGGCAACAGAGCGCCAAACGTTACGGTCCCTGCATATTTCTTTCGTCTCGTTCACAGTCATTAACTTCTTCATACACGCCATTCGGGTGGTCTTTATGCTTTTAACGTCATCTTCCTCCAGTAACATTTATACTGTGTTTTCGAAAGCCAACCAAGCTGTCCCCTGACCTTTCTTACCACTCACCTTTGCTCCATACATCTTTCTTATCATTATTTCATCACTCATTCTCACGGCGCGACCAAACCATCTAAGCACAGTTTTCATCACTTTTGTTACAATATCCTTACTAACGCCTGCCATTCTGTGTATCTCTCGGTTGCAGATTCGATCAGGTCAGGTCTGTTTCCGCATTTTTTATGAAGATACCGCATCTTTACATCATTTATCTTTTCTTTAATTTTTCTTTTGTTTGATATAATGTCGGTACAAATATACTTCATTCTTTTAGGACTACTTAACCTATCTAATAAAAAAATTCAGCCGACACTTAAAGACAAAAGTACTTAAAGTCAAGAAAGTATTTGAGTTACATAGTTGCTTTCGCATTGTTCGACACTGATATATTAAATTGAAGACAGGAAAGTGTTAGTAATTGGAATCGTTCCGTTAATTTTATCCGAACGTAAGGCAGAAGTCTGAATAATCAAATCCCACATATCAGATAGAAAGGTACATTTTATATCCAGATAACTTACTGTGTATGTTTATTAAAAATTAAAAACGTTAGTTTTTCTTAAAAGATTTCTCAACATACTATTTTACGAATATTAAAAGTATTATTCAATTAATGTATAATACGTTCGTACGTACGGTACGTGCGTTATTTGCATATAGAGTATAATTTTCTGATTCTGTAGGGAACCTTAACATTAACTCTCATTAATCTTCTATTAAGTTTCTTTCTCTAATTACTGATCCATGAGTTGATTTGAAATTACGATTACAGTGTATAAATATAATTAGGGTGGTGTTCATACCAAAATTTTGTATATTTGGGAAATATTATAAAACTATATTATTACAATAAACTAACATTTTAACGAAACAAGGAATTAATTTGGTAAGCCAATAGATACATCTGTAGCTTACACACATATGTGGGTCAGCCTTGACCTCAAGATCGTCTAAATAGTGTCGAGAACGAGATGAATGTAAAGTAAATGCAGCTCAGAGCTACGCCCAAGCATGCATGTGATGTTGCAGCTGCTTAAACAATCTTATTTGTTGTATACCAGTATGAAACTCAGTCTTCAGTGTGTTTGCTGCTTATACAATGCTTGGATTATACAATATTAAGATAAATCTTTTCTACGTAGAGCAAAAATAAAAACATACACATAAGATTCAACCTTTTTTTAAGAAGTCAGTTTATATACGAAAACTTTCTCCCAAATGTATCAAATACTTTACTGAAAATCGCTTCAAAATCGGTATAGCTAATCGCGGACAAATTAAGAAACTCCTTTTTTATGAAAGTCAGTTAAAAATATATTAATACATATCGGCATAAGAATATTACTTTAAATTCATAATTAAACCTAAAATACGACTATTGTGATATATTTATTAAAAAAAAATTGCACTAAATTTTATTAGTTGAACAGATCAAATAAAACCTGTGTTAAAGTTTGCGATTAGATTTAGGGGACATCCCTTAAATCTAGTTAGCCACGTTTAGTTTCTTGTTCTATGTTAATAAACTTTTGCATTGTGAACTGTTGTTTAATAAACATATGAAAGCACATATAATTTGTTACCACGAATTTTAGATGCATATTTAACTTAAATTTAATAACTTCATCTATATACATTTAAGGGAATATTACATACTTAATTTTTCTTATTCATTACTGTTTGATAGATAGACAGATCTGTCTATTTGCCTAAAGCCGATGAAAACAGAATAGATTCATAGTATAAACTTACTTCCCTTGCTAGGGTGAAGAAAAAAAATTAGAAAAAACCCCAAAACGTTATAAAAATTACGTTATAAAATTTTAAATGAAACTATTTTAAACGGATTAATCGCTTTTAGTTTGGTAATCGAAACCTGTGACCACGCACTACTATAAAGTGTTCAAAACGGATTAATCGCGTATTCTTTGGTATTTGAAAATATATTTTTGGAAACCTGACCTTTCAAACATTTCACAGTATTTCGTAGTATTTAATATTTAAATAATTTAAAAAACGAATAATAATTAAGCGTAGTAAGATTGGAACCCGTGCTTCTCTGAAACCATCCTAGTGCTAGCCAACTAAAATGAAATTTAATAAAGAAGTATCCTAAAGTAGTAAAATGGAATTGCCATTTAAAAAACAGTATATAATATTCACATCGAATATAATTTAATTTTAAACAAAAAACGTTTCGACCAATGATTTAATTATAGTTGGAAATTTAATTACAATTTGGCAACCGAGTTCTAAAAATTAATTAATTGTATTATACGCTGGATCATGTTCATTGAAGTATCAATATTTCGATGACTTTTTTGTGTAATTTATTTACACAGTCAACACGTTATGTTTACTATATACACTTAAATCCAACATTTGCGAATAGATAGTTTTTATCATCACTATGGTATCCCTTGTATAAACGTAACTCAACGCCACTTTAGTCTATTTAGAGAAAACTTAAGGTGTTGTGTAGCGGAAACAACTCTACTTTTAATAACTTAATCTTTAAATAGCAAATTCAGATATATTTCGATATTAAATTGCAAAACAAAACACGCAATTCTTTGTAAAAAATAACTAATAACTCTAATAAGAAGATAGAAAGACCGTTGTTACCATATTCACACCCACATTAGAGACACTGGACTCTGGAGAAGCGTAAATAATATATCTTCTAAAAACTGAGATCTCGCCTACTGTAACTATCAATATTTAATATAGTTCAATTTCATAGATATAATTTTATCTTTTTTATATTGTTATTATTTATTATATAATATTATAATTATTATTATTTAGTTATCAAATATTAAATATATTAACTACAAAAAAAAATGTTTTATTACACGACTTTTCCAAAGAGTTCAAAAATATGACTGACTTATTGTAAATTCTCATAAAATTCAAGTAATTTCCCTATAAATTATATTATAACCTGCAAAATGTTTTGCAATAATTGATTAAATATTGGTTGACATCAAACAAACGCACAACTTAGCTACAAAAAGCAGAACATACATTATGATGTATCATTAAAGTAATAAATAGGTAAATATTTACATATAAATTTAAGTTATATAGTTGTGGCAATCTTACGGGATCGCATGGCCGAGAACCCGCCGCTCGCGACGGCCGCGGCGGGACTGCTTTCCCGACTTCCGAATTCCTATATAGCATCTAATAAGTCAAACTTTGCAGCGTATTCCCTTCGGTTTTGTATGAAATGGAATTTAGCTTCCGGATTTCAATTTGGTATGTCAAACATTGATAGATTTTGTCGAGATATTGGTATTGTTTTAAAGAAAGTAAAAATGTATGTTTGTATATGTACATGTACAGTTGAACCCCGGTTTCAAATAAAATGCGTTCTTCCTTTGAGTTAGAAATAATTATACCCTAGATGCCTTTTGTTAAAACCTTGTTAAAAATTGATTTTAACTGTGACATATATATTATTTAATATTATGGTAATTAATGTAGATGATATAAAAAAATAAAAGTTTGTTATTAAATTACATATTTTTTCAATTTACGATGTGTTAACATATAAGTATTATCATATATGTAAGTACAATATTTTAGTATTCATATAATTTTTAGTCTTCCATCAAATAAGTCATCCAAAAAAAATCCCCTATAACATAAAAAAACATTCATATCACTATTATATAATAATGTACATAAAACTCAAAAAAATAATATTTTTACGTAATTTAGGACATGGTAATATAGAACACAACTTTGTATATTTTGTCAAAAATATAAGAAATACAATCTGCTAAAAATATATTCATTTGCATTTTCTGGTTACAAGCGACATAGTTTCTTTAGTGCTGCGCTTTACGATAAGCTAATTCAAATCCTACAAAATCTCCGCTAGTAACTTCATAAATTATTTACTCGAACGTAAAAAATGTAGCTCGCAATATATATCACCCAAGTTATAGGGGTTGTGATGTTTCTCGAAATCACGGGATTGACGGGATTAGAGGATAACGGTTTTTGCTTCATGACACGTAGCTGAAACGATTTCATCCATAATGGAGTTTCTATCGAAACAAAATAGATTTGTTTTTACAGAAAATTGTGAATAAAAATAATATTTATATTATCAAAGCTCTGTAGACATGAAAAAAATATATTTTCAAAGAAATCCAAAAGACTGATAAGCAATTTCAACACACCAAAGACTAATGCTTTCGTATATGTCCGGACATTTTGAAATACTGTACACATTAAGTCATATATATTGTATATCATAAATATTATAAATACACTACATCCTATGTAGGACGCGTATCGATTTAATTGAACGTTTGTAGTAGAGATTTGTCTTGTCGCACATCTGTGGACCGTCTACGACTCATATCAAATTCGTATTTTGTAGAAAAAAAGATCTTTCTATTTAACACTAATATTTCTTACATTCTTAATAATATCAAATAGTATTCAATGCTTAGTTGGTTTAACACATTTATTTATTTTATGAGCAAATCGTTCTATGACGTACATATGTAAGTAAACATTAAAATTATTATTCATTGCACAGTGATTCTCGTATCGAATTCTGCGACGTTCACTATGAAAAGAATTATATAAATTATTTGAAATATAAATAAAAAGAACGACAATTTTAAATTAAAAAAACAACTTATTTTAATTGGACAACTTGTCTAGAAGTAAAAAATTAATTTTTCCCTCTTCTAAAGCTGAGACCGCTTCGACGCGAAGCAACTGGAGTATATTTAACGTAAAGCTATAGTGCAATATAGCAATTTCGTATAATATAAATATAATAAGGAATACTTATATTTATATAAAAAAAATAATAGCTTACGTTTCGGTAAAATTAATATTAATATTATGTAATGTTAATAAAAATTGAGAATAAAAGTATCAAGACGGTTAACTGAACCCACAAAGCATAAGAATATTGAGTCATAAGCTTTGAGCTTTCCATAGTAAAGTGAAGAGATTTTCAAAATCGATTTCCGTATATATTTTGTGTAGTTGCTCCGGAAAATCCGATAGAGTATGCAATTTTAAAATCCAATATGATTGTAATACTGACAATCGACGTTTTGTAAGTGATGTACTATGTACTACAGAATTCCAATAACCAGAACTAATTAGACATCTGAAATGAATAATTAATTAAACCATCTTATGAAAATTTATTTAGCTTCGCGTTTTAATATATAAATATCAGTTAGCAAAATCAAAAAAATAAAATTTATATAAAAGTTATAATGTATTTTATATATATACTACCTGCACTATAGAGTTGTTATTTTTTCATAGGGTATTTCACACAATGGCATATTTTGATTTTAGTAGTTACGAATTATTTAAACTCGAGTAACAGAACTAAAAACTCTCTGCCCAATGAACTATTATTAATTCTTGTTTAATAAAGAGCATAAAAACACATCACGCTAGCGCAGACCACTGAGCTTACAACATAAAGGGAGAAAATGTGTAGTTAATAATAATAGTATCATTCTATAAGAATACAAGCTGACGCCCGCAACTTTGCTAGTATGGAATTTCTCGCATTTGCTATATATTGTAATTTCGTTTATATCTTCTGTAGTTTTGATGTACTGCAATCAACATCTCACGTCGATTGAATGTTGTTTTCTTCATAATATTTATTACAATATATAAAGTTAGGAAAGTCAACTTAGGAGAGTTAGTAAATAGCGGAAGACTGTATGAAAAAGGTGTCAAGGCAGGAAATTGCTTTAACCAAACTCATTACAGATGGTCATTAATCAAGTAAATGGAAATTTCTGTTTGTAATCACTTTCTTTTACTTCGTGGCTTACATTATTCAAAACGTAACAGAACAGAGTGACATTTTACGTGAATTAGCTTTGTTGTGAGATGATATGAGCCTTCATATGACTACGTACATACTTAATCAAACTTTTTAGCATATTAATATCTATGAAAGAAAGTTTTCTTATTTTTATAAATTGTAGTAAAAATATTACACAATTATATTTATTAATTAAAGATTTGATATTTTGATTATATCATATATATACTCTTGTCTCTCTAGTGTAGTGAGAAAAATCTTTAATCATGATCCGCTTTTTATACGAAAACATACATATATGTATATGTAATCTTTAAAACGTACGAAGCGTTTCGCTTTTTTGTTGATGATTTCCGTTATCCGAAGTTTCAGTGTATATTTATATATACAGCATATTAATCAATAATAAAGATTATTTTTTAATGCAAACTACTTATTTATTTCAAAGTTTTCTAAAAGATATTAGAAAAAGAATTATTTAAAACAATGTAACAAAAAATATTTATTCTATGTGTGTAGTTCATGTATGTCATTTATGACAACACTTGTGATATTATAACGTGTAATTGCTACCAAGAAAGCTTAAGAGGCGCTCAGAGGATTATCTGGAAATTTCGTTGCTTCTTATATATACTTATATATACTTTCATAAGATGTTGCCCTCACTTAAGCTTCGAAGATGAATGAGCTTTTACTGTAGGGTTTGTTATAGATTGTTTTTGTCAACATTATGTTAATGAAAATCTTTTCCATTACAAGGAATTAGGTTTATTTAAATAACACATGACAGTTTCTAATTTAGTAACAAACAAACGATATATACAAAAAAAATAATGTATTAGTTTATGTTTACAAAACGGTCAAAAAAAGCATAACGATCGTGACAAAGTCGTACGGCATCTGATTGCAAAAGCGATTGGTTATGGCTTCGACTTCATCTCGAAGGAATGATTGTATTTCCATTGTTTTCATTTCCTCGCTCTGGTAAGTGCTGGTAAAGCGCGGCGTTGAGTTCCGCCACTCAACATGGAAAATTCTTATATAAGAAAACTATACGATATTTTCCTTAATTTTAAACTAGCATGCGTCTAGTTCACCGCATACCAGAGGCATGTGTTGTACGCTATTTCACAGCAAAATTAGAACCTTTTAAATAACTTTGTCTTAACTTCACTAAGCATGTACGATTCCCTTTCATCTGCTCAACTTAATCTTAATGATAGACAATTAGAAGCCTCGAAAGTTTGAGTTTACTCAGTTTTGAAATTCAAATAGGCTGCTTACCTTAGAAAATCAACAGATAGTTGTTATGTTAAATAAGTTTTATTATAAAGATTTATTAATTTTAAGCTTAGATGTACTTGCAATAAAAATATATTTTTTTTAATTATAAAAACAACTTTCAGAATTGTAGTAACTTTGTAAAGAACACTATGATTGTAGTAAGTAGGAGTCGTATTGAAAAATATATGGAGAAGAGCGAAGTGGAGCAACCGTGTTGTTTTTTTATTCTACAAACTATCCTTATGAAATAAAAGTATATATATTACCTTAATGCTACTTTTAATTAGATAATATACGATCTTTGTAGTACATACGTATATATACATATATAATATTATTCACCTTTTTACTTTATTTCAATCATAATTTTATGTTTAAATTCTTAATAATTTTCTACAAATAATATTGTTATAAATATTTGTATAATTTGAAGTCAAACAAACGCTACCGTTCCACCAGCTGACTAAAAGTATCTCAAGAATACTTAATGCCGCTTCGGAAAAGCCAAGGTCTTGAATTTTTCAAGTGTCTAACTGCCTTATAAATACTTATATACAGTTCACAATATTTATCTAACAAAGCGTATATCGGTTTTAATGTTTTCTTATTTTAATAGTAAAAAATTGTATTTTCGCACGTATAAAACATGAAAACTACAATACAATAATACTAATAATTATTATTGTATAGCGTTACATTGTTTTGTACTTTATATATGTATGAAAATATTTACAATAAAGTTTAATAAAAATTTCATTCCTTTAAAAAATCAATTTACATTTCCAATTTAGTATTCTACATCCTTTTAAAAGGATCAACTTGAATCAGGAGAATGCTTTTGAATAGCGATTGAGTGTGGGTGCGATACCGGATCGGAGGAGTATTTAAAACATATTTAAATTATTTTAATTTGAAAGGTTATATACGACGTTGTCTTCCGCCACTTAACAGGCAATATTTCAAGCAAATGGCGAAAGAGGCGTCTCGATACTAAGTTAATTAAGATAGAAATTGCCTACTATGCTGGTGGAACGCAATTCCGTTCTTTACTTTAAACACATCTAAACATAAACGAAAACCAGATAGATTTTACAACATTTATTTTCAGTAAGAATTACATCGCAATTGAAATTTTATAAAGGTATTTGAAGCACGCAAAATACTCAATTGATTGAACAAATGGAAATCCGTTGATTGTTTGTTTACTTTTATCTTTTTGTAAATGCAAACAAGAATCATATATAGTTCAGCTTTAATAAATCTTGCTTTTATATATAAAGTAATTCTGGTATTGAAAATCTTAAGATATCCTATATCTAAAATTATTTACTACGACACAGTTTATATTAATTACTCTTTATTTCTTTTTTTAACTTCACGCTTTTTATCCTGCATAGCGGGGTTGACAAAAAATTACCAAGTGTCGCTCCGTACTTCGCTTTCCACCGAATTCGACACTCTGTCGTCTCACCAGAGCGAGAAAGTGAAAATAATTTTAATATAATCCTGCCTTAAATATAAAACTCCCCCGAGTGGGGATCGAACCCAAAACCGAGCGCGTTTACAGTCAGACAATATACGACTGCGCCACGACCGGCCATACTCATATTAAATCGTCAATTAAGTCATCAATTACTCTAAATGGTATTTTTATGTGTATTTCAAGATACACACGTTATTTCCACTTGCTTCCAATCATTTAATTTACTTGAAAATTTCCACTACTGTGGGTTTCAATAACAAATTAATTCTCTCATAGCACGAGCCTACCATCATCAAAAAGTTGACCAGAATAAAGAGAACAAAATTTAAAATGTCTTCCTTTTAAATTATTTCCTTTACAACACAAATAATTTACTCTAGCTTTGGTTCCAATGTTAACTTAATTAAAGGCTTGTTTGAACAAGAACTTCGGGTAAGCTCTGGTAAGCCATTTAATATTTTATAAAAATATGTAATAAAAATATATTGTTTTAATACTATGCGTTATTATACGTGAACTTTACGAATTTAACTTCAAACGGTCTTACTTGTTAATATTAAATAAAACTACAGGGCATTGCACTTGGTAATATAATAATGGCAGGTTTTTGATAATAATTATCAAGGGAAATGTGACTACCGGCGGCTTGTTTGATTGCACGCGATAATTGGAGGTTTGAATCCCACTTGGGGTATTACTTGCATGTTTGCATTTAAAATATTTTCGTATTTACAGTAGTGAATTAATGTGTAAATATTACGTACTCTAAGTTAATCCAACGATATTCTGTTTACTTCTTTTTTTCCTTTTATATAATATTTATTTATATCCATTCCGTTATAATTTTTTTATCCCTTATAGCAGTGTATACAGAATGTACCTAGTGTCAAGATACTCCATACTTTGTACTTAATGCTTATCACAATAATATTTAATAATTATAACAGTAATATCAGTTAAATTAAAGAAAGAAATCATGGAAATTGGCCACATAATAGTAGCGTAATACATTAAATATACATCTCGCACACTTAGAACAAGAAAATCATACATATATTGGTAATGTTTCATATATTTAACGTACCAATGAGGCATCTGGAATTGTGATTTTTATTATAAAAATAACGGAGTGTTAATCTCAATTACTGTACTTACTAAAATTTTAACCATAATATATAAGATCGTGTAGCTTATTGACATGTAGTCAATAAGCTACACGTTCTTATAAATTGTGTTGTGCGTGCGTGCTTGCGTGCGTGCGTGCGTGCGTGCGTGCGTGCGTGCGTACGTGCGTGCGTGCGTGCGTGCGTGCGTGCGTGCGTGTGTGTGTGTGTGTGTGTGTAGCTTATTGATTGAAAAGATGAGATTTTAATGAACGCGGCTTAATATGTAACTAATATTCTTTTGTCCTATCCTATAACAAGAATCCCTCTGGAAATAAAGACTATGTTCAATAAGCAAAAAAATAAATCACCTAGTATACCTTAATATTATTTTCAGTAATATAAATATATTAAAAAAAATAATTTCTGATATGAAATTTGACAAGAAGTCGAATACAACGGAGTGTCTAGACACTCCGTTGACTTCTTTTCGCCTGAAATTAAGACAAAACAAATTCAACGCCGCGCGGAGAAATAAAAATAAATTTAAATATAATTCTTTAATAAATTTAAATAAATATCATTCCCTTGCATAGGAATCGATCAAACAACTAATCGCGTTTACAGTCGAACACTATACCATTGAGCAAGTATAGCCTCTAAAAACATTTAACATTTGTATATTTTCATATACTAAAAAAACAGTGCGTGTCTTATTTCTTTGCAGTAAAAGTTAAAACTTTAAAAGTGCGACAGTGTGTTGGTATTTATTTAGTTAAATATTAATTTTCTGTCACTTCCACAACACGCTTTATACTATTACGTAAATAACTTGATTTTATTTCGTCGGTTCTTAGTATATTTGGCTGACATTTACATTTTTATTATTTAATATTCGAAGACATTGTTGGCATCACTTAAACAAATGTTAATTATATCTCTTAGAAGATCATTATTTGAAAAATATTCGATATAATCGAATAGCAGACAGTATGTACCTAGTTTAGTTTCAAGACGCTCCGTACTCCGCTTTCCACCGAATCTAATGTGTTGAGTGGTGGAAGTCAACGCCGCAATTTGTCTTAACAGAGCGAAGAAATGAAAATATTGGGAAACGAACCCACAACCGATCGCGTTTATTTTTTTTTTATATTTAGACGCTGTCCCACTGCGCCACGACGTATTTAGTAACTGACCCCCTTCCTGTCGACAGACAGATCTAATGGTTAGTACACACATTTAGTTTACATTATAAACACTACAATTTCGTAAATGTTGTATCATTGCAAATTTAAAATGGTCACCATTACAAAATTGCGGTATATATATTTTCTTACAACTACCCTAATATGGGTATCAAGCGAGAAATCTTAACTTGTAGAATAGTAGTACACTTTGAACAAATATGGAAATAAAATAAGCAATAAAAGTGCGTTAAACTTATTTTAGAAAATGTTTTTCTATTTAATTTCGACGCAGCAGGTAATAGAACGCATGGCTTAGCGGTCAGAGCGCTTGGACGGTATCCAAGAGGCGCGGGTTCGAATCCCGCTACATTCAAATTTTTATACGTTTTTTCTAAAATGTTTTCTAATCCTAAGTGTGGAATAACACTTTAAAAATAGCAAAATATTGCGTTAAACTCATTGAAAAATAAAAATAAAATTGTTGAGCGTAGATCACGTCAGTAAATAATAAGTAACACTTAACAAATTTATTATTCTTTCAATAAAACCGTTTAACATAAAACATTTTTTTACTTATTTTTTAATTGAGCTGAAACCGACTCTCTTTACATTTAAAGGAAATTAATATTGCAGGAACGTGACTATCATGACGCTCTCGGAAAAATCGTTTTACCTAGTAACCTGTGTTAATAATCGTTCACACAGATTACATTGTTACGAATATTGGAAAATTAAAATTAATAAGTAAAAAAATATTTTATTACCTACTACTATAAATAGTATACTAATAAATAATAAACATAATTTAATTGTAAACCGAACTATAACACGTTATATTGCAGTTCTGATAGTGACATCAGGTTCAAGCTGAAACTGTCGTATTTGCAATAGAATTACGAATATTTAGGCAAATATGATTGTAATAATTGTGTACTGACTGTAAACGGTCGGTTGTCTGTCGGACTCAATTCCCACTCAGAAGTATGATTATATTTAAATTATATCCATTACCATACTTTGGTAAGACAAATCGGGGCGTTGAATTCCGCCACTCAACATACAATGTCTGGAATTCGGCGGAAAGCGGAGTACGGAGTGTTGATACTCAGTACTTGCAAGATATCTTTACATATAGGACAAAGCTAATAATACATTTTATAAATCATACAGAGATCAGTTGTGAAACATTAAAATTAAGTATGACATGCAAATAAATATTAATATAAGTATTTTTTCTTAGACGTGAAATCAAATTTCCTCTGTCAATGGAAAATCTCTTTATTTTGCAATTTTCCAAATCTTTTGCAAGATGAGGGAAAATAAATGTAGTTTTATGTCAAATATTTGCTTAGTCTCCATGTCAAAGTTAACAAGATATATTCTATCTGCGTTGCAAAACCAGATTTATTCTTAAGGTTTTCATCTCTATTATAAATATTTTCAATGTATTTTTTGCAGGGTTGAAAACTATATTAAAATGAAGTTTCAGAACTTCACATGTGCGCTGAGTGTACGAAGTTTTCAACACTCAAAGCTATACTATATTGCACATTCAAAGATAAATGAATAAAATTTTCACTTAACAAAATTTTTAACTTTGAAGCAAATAAACGACACCGACAACATAATATAGTATAAAAGAAAATAATATTTATTGGATTTCCTAAAATGATTGGATTTCATAAATTGTATTTTTATAAGCGATATGTTAATATATATTATAAGATTCGAATAATGACAAAAACATTCTTTGTTTTTGTTAACAACATACAAATACACTTACCATTGTATTTGTAGCAATCAATTATTCCCTGTTTACGTACAGTTATGGTAGGATATTTTTTTAAATTAATATAGGACGAAATATAAAATATAGGATATATCCAACAAAAAAGAAAAATCTACATCGGACCACGCTAAAGGTTATGCGTGGTCGTTACATACAAAAAATATACGCTTCGACTATGAACTCTCGTTTTTTTTCATCGGCTAAAAATAACTTATTTTTTATTAGCTTCACACTTTTATCCTGTATAGCAGGATAGACAGGTAGTACCTAGTGTCAAGATACTCCATACTTCTGCCGAATTCGAGACATTGTACGTTGTTGCATTGCAGCGGAACTCAACGCCACGTTTGGACTTATCAGAGCGAGGAAAAATAATTTAAATTTAAGCATTCCACCAAGTGGGAATCCTACCCATAACCAATCACGTTTACAGACGTTTAGTTAGGCGCTACGCCACGACCGGCCACTACTTATTAAAATAAAAATATATCGCGTGCAATTATGAAGTATGATAACTACAAACATTATTTCATATATGGGGACTTGATCAATTCTTATTTATTAGCACATACTACATATATGATTAACCTATCTATCCCATAGTAATTATCTGTAAAATATGTAAAAATCACGACAATATTTGAACTACATGGAGCTCTGTGGCGAAACATCGATAGCTTTATTTATTTCGAAAAATGCTAACCTAAGCCCTTAAATTACGACCTGTCATTTTATGGCCGTAAAGATGTCCATTGGCTGTAAAAATAGGAGGGTTTACAGTGGTATACAACTTTTTACACGTAAATAAATGTTTTAATACCAAGCGTTCTATAAATTAAATAACTTTTTATATAGTATACTACTTATTTTTTTTACTACTAAACTTTTTATATAATATTATACATTGAAACGGTCAACTCCATGACATATAACTTCAAGAGATACATAATACTTGTAATAATTAAAAAAATTGATAAAGCAATGTACATACTTAAAACATAAAAGATAATTTTCGATTATTCTTTTTTAAAATGCAGTGACAAATATTGCTTTTCTGAATTGATTTAAATTTCTCATTTCTCCGCTCTGGTAAGACAAGACACGGCGTTAAGTAAGACACACATTTCGCAATGTTGTCTTGACATCAGGTTCTCTGTCTACCCTTCTATGCGGGATAAAGCGTGAAGCTGATTGTGGTAATATAAGTGTAATTATTTTTTTATATCATATATACATGAAAATAAATAAATATAACCATTTAGTCATCAGCTATTAGTTAGACATATTTAAAAACACAATAAATGTAAAAATGTGTAAACGCAAAAAGAACAAATTAACCCAATTTGTGTCAACATTCAATATAATTATAAAAGTTATAAACTTTCCCTAATTTATATATCAAATTGTAATTCGAAAAGAATACCTACAACTGTAATAATACTGAAATAATTGGATTCATTAGATCTTGAAAAATTCTAATCCCAAGATTGTCCTCGACATATTTTTTCTTCAAATACTTACTCTCTAACAAATTTTATAATAGCAAACTTATAATAAGTTTTTTGATAAGAACCGTTGTTAGAACATTAATCTACAGTAAGATTAAACAGGGCGTATCAAATTTATGACTTCATTATTTATCGTCATCAAGTATGAATTACTTGTGATTTTTCTTATTATGATTTGTTATTGTATTTCTTAGCATTATATATCGAACATGTATAATTCGACACTCGTTGACATAAAATACAAGTTGCTTTAACAACTCCCATTTTAATTCTATCATTTCGTCTTCATTTAAGTTCAGTATCGTTCTTCTTATTATTTTCGAAATATAGCGGCACTCGGAACTTGACTCAAACCACCGGTGAACCGATTACTTGCGGTTATCAGTTACGATACTGTCAGTGCTTACGTACCCGCAATACGAGCGAACCTTTTTAAACAAGATTGGCTGTACAAGTCTCAGGCAAGCACATGGACGCCAACATCTCGGGCGACATGGCCTTAGAATATTGTTATTCTAAGGCCATGTCGCTTCGGTTCGGTTGTGGGTTCGATACCCCACTCGGGGGAATGATTATATTTTAAATTCTTTTCCTTCCTCGCTCTGTATTTACCATACAAAGAGCGGCGTTGAGTTCCACCACTCAATACGCAATGTCTCGAATTCGGTGGAAAGCGAAGTACGGAGTGTGTTGACACTATGTACTTTCTTTTACCCTGCTTTGGGGGATATAAGCGTGTAGCTAAAAAAATAATAATATATAGATACCGTCTATTTATATAATCGTATATACATTATACATAATAATCCATTCTTCCGTTACATCGGCTTCAAAAACGAAAACATCCGTTTACAGCGATGGGATAATCTTTAAAAATGCTGAATAAAGCCTTAAATCTGGATGAAAATGGTGAAAAGAGATATTCTTCGTAAGGGCTTTTACAGTGTTTAAATATAAATGTTTCAAACTCGTCAATGCCCATTTACGCATACCGGAGTCCGTGAATATAATTATACTTTAGGAGGTGAATTTTAAATAAGTATAATATAGTAAATAGTTAAATATAACTTCAGTTACACTAATTAAACAAGTATATAAAAAATGCTTATAGAAGAATGAAGAAAGAAGAAAGAAGAATGAAGAAATATGTCGCTAGGATATCTCTGCTTAACCTACAGAATACACAATTTGTCACAATTAATTAATTTGTAAATAAGTTATTATTTAATCATAAATAAATGTCTATAATCACATTAAAATTGACATTATAAATCACATTATAAAATAAATAATAAAGATTTTAAGCAATTTAACCCCCGTTAAGAGCTAGTATGCCACAAACAGACTTCTGTAATTAATCTTCATTAGAATATCAACGTCAAACTTTTTCCTACCGGCTTCGAAGGTTAATGAAACAAAAATACATATATAAATAGGGCGTAAATATTGTACTTACTCTTAACAGAACAATAGACCAGTATAACGATTTTAAACAAATAACGAGCAAAGCTGTGACTGACGAGGGGAACCATTTAACAATATTTACTGGAGAGAACTTGCTTTTAGAGAACGTCCCTGAAGTATTTATTTTGTCGCTTACGTTTAGTTTGAAAGAAGTTTTTATCTATACAAATAAATATAATTGCATATTTACAAACATGTAATATTAAAATAATTGCTTTAATAATTGCATAATTATGTATACAAGTTATATATACCATTTTATTACAATTTTTATTTGTCTGTCTTCTCCGACTAATCGACTGAAACGACTCGACTTAGTTTGACGTTTTTCATTGGCAGATAGCAACGTAATAAGGTGCAACTTAGTTTTTAACTGTGAAAAGGAACTAAAATCATGAATGAAAGCTTAATTAATTGACAAAAAGTATATAAAGTACACACACACACACACATATATATATATAACCTTTCATTTACAAGATCTTTTGTTAAGTAAAATACACGTTGCTTTGGCAACGTATATCTATTGTTTTAAAAGTGTATAGAAAATACACAGTAGCGTGTGTACCAAATATGTATTTAATAATACAAAATATCGGTAATGCTATAAATATACAGGCGTTTAATTGCGTAATTTTTTTGATAATTAAAACAAAGATTTATCTACAAGTATTACCAGGTATAACGATTAGATTAATACTTGTAAGGGTGAGGTAGCGATCGATATATATTTTTTTTCCAACTTTATATTCTAGGGTTGTCTATCGAGAGTTTCAATGTTATTAATGAAAGGCTATCTAACCAACGGATACAAATTGTTCAATCCTCAATCAATAAGTCCCTTAACTGGTTAAAATTTTATAGTTTCAAAATATGTTTAAGATTTATATATAGTATTTTTTAATATTTACTATTTTTAAAGTGTTATTCCACACTTAGGATTAAAAAACATTTTTGAAAAAACGTATAAAAATTTTGAACGCAGCGGGATTGGAACCCGCGCCTCTTGGATACCGTCCAAGCGCTCTGACCGCTAAGCCATGAATTTTTTTTAATTAATTTACTAATCTATATATTTATATTTTATCTCTCTGTTCTATCTATATATTTATATTTGGCACAGTTATTGTTTATATAGGGAGAGAGTGCAAAATTCTAATTATTTTTAAAAATAAAGCATAAACGTATAATAAATAAATTAATTAAATGTAAAACACACTACCACGCGTTTGACAAACACGTTCATATAAAGTACGTACAAGGACAACGTACAAGTCAAGCCAAGTTGCTAAGACAACGCACTGTCAACGCATCAACGGAACGTCTATTATACATAATTTTTATACTAAAATATAAGAAATATCACCATTACATTGTAGGTTGGCGCATTACGTATTCTGATACGAAGTTATTAAATATGCAACTTAATTTGCGTGAACTCTACCTTAATACTTTGACTTTTATCTTTCGTAGTTTTGAGTAGTAAGCTTACTTTAAAGTAAAATCTCTTATTCCCCGTTCATAGTTTCAGAAAATCATTTCGCAGTGTACATCTATCTTCCCCTCGGAACTACACGGCACAATACAGGCAAATTACAGCTTTAAGCCCGTTTGGTTATCACTAAATAAGTAACGGAAGAGTTTTATATAAAATACTAAATTTGTCACTAAAATCTGAACGTATTATAGTAGTAAGCAGTACTTAAGTAACATAATAATTAATCAAAGTTGAGTACAATAGTTGAAACAATAAAAAAATAATAGACAATAGAATGCTAATATGAATGGGTCCGAGAGGAAGAATAAAACAAAATACTGAAAAATATCGTCCAACCTTGATATGCAGACACTATTCAAGTATATATTATTGAACAAACAAAGCAGTATGATTTTCTTTTAAGATTTAGATGGCATATTTCAGCAGTTTATATCAAAATCCAATTTATTCTATTTTAAAAACGCACTTTCACGCTTTAACTTGTAAAACAGGATAATTGCAGCTCCCCGTCCAAATTAGATCAAATTAGAGACCGCGTTTAGCGGCGGAACTCAACGCCGCCTGTATTTTAAATTATACTTTAGTTATCTTTAAAAATTTAGGATATTTTGGTATATCTGTTTTTAGCTTTTGATCAGAGAAAATAACACAACAACAAATTTAGAGCATTTTTGCAAAACATGGTTTAAGTTTTTATTATATATTTACTTTTTGTAAGTATGCAATTACTTTTTGTAAGCTGTGCCAGCTTCTATAAATATTACACAAAAAGTACCATACAAATCGCGTACGCCTCTCGCAAACGAGTTTGACAGTTTATTTACATTGCGCCGCTCGCGTTTGAAGGTCAGGGCTTCACTAATGTCAAGTTCACGGTGATACAATGGTGTTCATAGTACATAATCATATTATAATATATATTTACTATAACTAGATGTCCAGTTGTGTAGAAACGTGTGTGTAATTTTGTATAATCGTATGTCAAACACATGGTTGTGTGTGTTACACTTAGTTTTATATTTATAATTAATTAACTTAATGTTTTTTGTGAATTATGTTAAAAGTAATTAGCTTTCAACACTCTTTCTCTATATAACTAATCACTGTACCAAATTTTATACCCCTTTGTCTGCGTAGTTTTGTAAAAATAGGTATAAGGTTTTTTCTTTTCTCTATTAATATATTGTTTGTAAGTAGTATATATAATAAATTGTAAATGTAAATATTACATCATTGCAAACCCTGATTTAGTTAAATAAAATAATAGAAAGTTATTTTTATTTATTTTTGAAAACATTGACACGGCATTATAGCTTCATCTATACCTAGCTATAACCTGTAAAGTATAATCTGTAAAGTTTCTTTTATAAATAAAAGCGAAGCAAACCTTTACCTATGGATATCCATAACAAAAGAGTCGTAGATGCATGACCGACCTTGAGTATGAAAATATCTGTACACTCGACGCTTCTCTGCCTCCAATCTGTAACGCACTGGGAAAACCTAACAGGGGTATAAAATAAATTTATACATTTGTTAAGAAAAATGAACTTTCCAACAGAATTTACAAATTCTCTGGATTTACCAGAAATGCTGCCAATAAGTACGTCGCCTGCTTGTCACAAACCACCAAATTTATTTGTGTTCGCAATAACTAGTTATTCAATAATATTGTGCGTGAATCAGTCCTGAGACGATTTAAAATAATAATTACAAATGTTTAATAATAATGTTATCTACCTAAAACATAAGTTTTAATTGTTGTATGTTTTAAAATATATTTCATAAAAAAGTAACTAAAAACCGTTATAAAAGATAAAATTAAATGTGGTTAAAATTAGACATTAGGGAGACAATCTCCACTGCGCCAGAGTGTCATCTATAGTCAATAAGAAATTTATGTAAATAATTCTACTAATGAAAAATAATAAAAAATAAGTAAAATGGTTACATATATATATATATATATATATATATATATATATATATATATATATATTACAAGAAATAGAGATATAGAAATACAAGAATTAGCGTGCATGAATAGGAATTTTCCTAGCAATATAGAACCTGTCAATATATCTATGCTAGCGCGCTGTTTAGCTTAGAATGTCTAAACAATGTGCTTTGTATGAGTTAGTAGAGCACTGTTCTATATTCGACTCGTGAAACAAAATGCAGTGGTACTACATATTGAACGGGTCGGTAGTAGTACATTTATAGGTTATAGAATGCATCGGTGGCTGCTTTGCATATATTGTACATAAACACATATACATATACATGTTCTTATTTAAATAGTTCTCCTGCATAGCCGTCAAGACACTCCGTACAACGCTTTCCGCCTCCGGTATAAATTTGATAATTGCGTATATGCCAATTTGCGTAATTGCAATATGAAATAATTTTAGGTTTACTTCACGAGAGTTTAATTCCCAACTACTGGAATAATCTTTAATTTTTTTCATCCATTGTCGAGTTCCGTTCCGTTCCGTTCTTGAATTTAGGCGAAAAAAAATAGAACGGCATGTCTTATTCTTGGACATTATTATACATTATACATTAGGACATTGAAAAATTGTGAAGCTAAGCTATACTTATACATGTACATACATAAATAAAACGCACATTGATAAAATATTCGCGTCAATCCGTTTTTCCAAACAAAACATACGATAAAAACTATAATTGGTTGACGATAAAATGTTATATTTATAATAATAGTCAAACAAAAATGCGATAGCCAATAACTACGTATTACGTATACGTCGCTTAACGACAAAAATAGCAGAACAATCGACAATCGATATATAATTTACTCCATCTAGCAGACAACGTTAATGTAATCGACATGTCCATTAATAATATTACGTAAAAACATAAAAATACTTTAATGGTACAATAGTTAAAGTGTAGTTATATTTGTTTCTAGATAAGAGAACTAATACGTTTTAAAGGTTGATATGGCTTTAATTAAAACGTGGCTTCACAGCGTATGAGAAGAAAACTTAGTGTTAAAATATTCCGTTCTCCACGTTCTGTCCAATTTCGAGATAGTGCAATGTGATTAGGGTAGTGGTTGGTATGGTGGCAAGTCTTAATGTCTTTGTATTGTATGTACATAGAGTGATGAAATGAAAATATAGATTTAATATAATCACTCCCTGAATGGAATTCAAACTATAACGATCACGTTTATAATCAGATGTTGACCCACTGCGCCACCGCCAATGGCAAACTGCTTAGTTAATATAAGTACTAACTAAATACACAAAAACCTTGATACAAAATTAATGCCAAAATTATAATACATTTAGGAAACATCACTTGACCTCAACCATATTGTTATATGCAAAATTCTGCAAATATTAGTAAATATTTTTAAAACGTAATAACTACAGAATTAGCCATTTACAAGCAATCATTTGCATTTACTGTAAGACGCAAAAAATAAGCAATTTAATTAGAAGGCATACGGCAAAGTGTCATACGGCAGTGTCATAGTACAATGCGGGACATATTTTATTAATTTTTCCCAATTAAGAAAAGCTTTCAGTATAAAATCATAATTATACAAATGGCAACACTTAAGTATTTTTTTACAGCTTCACACTTTATCCCGCACAGCAAGATAGTCAGAGATAATCTAAAGCATAGATATGAAAATAAATTTTAATTATATTCATTTCCCCAAATGAAAATCGAACCCTATATCAACCGTGTTTACAATCAGACGCTGGTCCTATTGCACCACGGTGCCCTCTGGTAAATGTTCATATTTTTGTATAATATATATGAAGTAAATTGAAATTAAGTAATATATATGAAGAATATATATTACTCATAAGTTAACTAAGACATTAGAGATTTTTTTAATCTTACCTTTTAACAACAGCATAAGTTGCACCGACTGTCAATCCAATATTAAATGCACTCATCCATAAAAGTGACATGTCTTTAATTTAAAAAAAAAACTTTTATTTTCATAAAACGTGCATTCCTAAATATCGTCTTAATAAAATTACAACTAAAAAAAGGACATGTTATAATGAGCTCCTTGTAGATTTAATACTTTGTATTTAAAAGTTATGAAAAAAAATACTAAAATATCACAATTATTTCCCACAAAAAGTTACAGAACTCTATAAAAAATGAATTCGAACAATTCGACATAAATTCGATTAAAGCTGCGTTTAATTTGCTACTTTTATATTTCATCCGATAGCTATACTGTTTCGCGCAAATGACTTCAAACGAATGGTCGAGTCTGTCTCGCAAGGTCCTTTACAATAAACGTTCTCCCCGCTTCTGGCTACTAACTGTAAACGCTGTGTAACATGATGTAATTTATTGTGGTCTGAAAAATATATGATAGATTATATGTATTTATAATAATAGTTTATATGTATTTTTTTCAGTAACCATTAGATACGACAGTGGTATCTAATAGTTTGTAATGGTATGTAATAGTTAGTATCTGATTGTCAATGCATTGGTTGTGGGTTCCCATTCAATGGAATGATGATATTAAAATTATTTTTGTCTTGTCGCTCTGGTATGTAAGGGCAATGCAAGGCATAGTGTTGAGTTACGTAATGTCTTAAATTTAAAAAAAAATGAGGAAGAAAGTGTAGGTACCGTAACGCAGTAGGTCATCTTTGACAATACTGCTGTGAGGGAGAAATGTAAAGATGAATTAAAAATAAAATAACGTAACCGTTAACAAAAATAGTCAAAAAACAAAACAAAGAATGTTTTTTCAATAGCGCACAAAATTATGAGTTTAATCAACAGGGCTATACAAATAAGTTTTCTAAAAATAAAAATAACTAATTTAGTCACGAATACTACTTTATTCATTTAAACACCCTTTTTAAAAAAACTTGGTTACGTGAAACATAAACTATAATAAAAGGTACGACGACCTTCTAGACATAGTCACTTATTTAGAAACAAAACAGACATAATATTCAATGGAACAAAATATACATGATATAGCGATATAGTCACATCCACCTGGAAGATAATTTACGATTTAGTTTTGACAGAAATAATTATGTCTATCGCTCAGCAATTGCTTTTACTTTTATTTATATTTCAGTTTATGTACTGCAGTATCCACCCGGAAATTGGTGCTGAAATGGTTCTAATATTTAATTATTAATATTTAGTTTATAGGAAGTATCATGAACACTAATAACTAGTTAATGAATTCTCTTTTGGGTTAAATATATTCGAAGAGAACGGACGAAACGAACTAGTTCTTGATTTTCATACAAAAGAAATAATTATTTTTATTTATTGTAATATTTTTTAATATTAAGTTATTATCAAAAAATTGCAAAAAAGTATTAGCTTATTTTAATTTAAATATTAAAACAAAAATCTAAAATTTTAAATTTATGGAATAATAAATAACATATTCAAGTATATTCATGCATAATTTACCTATTGTTGCGGTTGCGTATCGGTTGTCGATAATCGACTTACATTGCATACGTTTTTAAAATGAACGCCCATTGTCATTGAAATTAGCCAGTTATACACATAACTGATGAATGATATTTAGAAGGTTTTCTTAAAATGTCCTTCCTACCTTGACCATCGTGTCTATCTATGTATTTAAATTAAGAACATTTTTCAACGCCGAATAAAAAATTTGAGGCCGGTCTGGTGAGAGCGTCTGACTATAAACGCGATCGGTTGTGGGTTCGATCCCCACTCGGGGCTGTAATTATACAGTGACCAGAGCGAGGAAGTTAAAAAAACACTTCCTCGCTCTGGTAATGAACAAGAGCAGCGTTGAGTTTCACAACTCAACATGCAATGTCTCGAATTACGAAAGCGAAGTACGGAGTGTATTAACACTAGGTACTTTCTATCTAGTCTGCTATGCGGGATAAAAGCGTAAAGCTAAAAAGCGCTGATTTTTCCCCCATTATCGTCTTTTTGATTTGTTGGTGTTGTGTTGGTAAGAAACACACACAACTGGGACGCTGTCCCACTGCGCCACAACCGGCCTTAATATTATTAAATAATTGGCGTTTAAAATTAATGTTAAATATAATCATTTCAGTGTGGGAATAAGTACGCACGACTAATCGCGTTTACAGTCACATATGTTATATAAATAAAATTATTATTATGTTGTATATTTACTTCGAATGTTATTGAAAATTGGGGATGATGAAGCATATTGAACATAAAGTGGCAAAGGCTACTTTGGTCAGTGTACGTTTGTCTTGTATCTTGCATCAGTGAACGATTTCTGAGCGTAGAAAATGTAAGAAGATCAAAGTGTTTAAAATTAATGGAAACAATGATAATGAACTGTTCAAATGTATGTTTGAACTTGTAAAAATATGACTTGTAAAAATATACCATTTTTACATAGAAAGAACTTTCTTTTTAATTAATTTGACTTAATTTTATTCAAAAGTTAATTGGTGTAGATACATAAAACCCAAACTAAAGTGAAATATCAACACGCTTAAATACTATCCTTAATTTAAGTAACGATTTATATAAATTTATTTAAATTAACGACTACTTAAAAAATAATAATAAAGAGTAAAATGGTACGGGTCAAGTGTCCTTAGTGTTATAATATATTTTATATTAAAAAGTCCAACAGGAGACTTTTTGATAGGGATGCTCGTATAGAAGGTTCGAAATACAACAATTAAAGAGAAGACATAGGTGAATTGTAACAATTTACTACTATTTATTACTAATTTGAGTTCAAGGTTTACCTTCGTCGCAGTTAAACAGCTTCTGACTGTAATCGGTTGTAGGTTCCATTCCCACTTGGGGGAACGATTATATTTAAAATAATTTTTCGCGTTTCCATGCTTTAGTTGTCATTGAGTTCCGCCATTCAACACGCAATGTCTCGACTTCAGGAGTAAGCGTATTGTCTTGATACTAGGTACCTGTCTATTCTGTTATGTGGAAAAGAAGCGTGAAGCTACAAAAAACAATATCAACGATTCGTCCCCTGGAGTCGACGTTAAAGATCATTTAACGAAGTTGAAACTTTTCCCCGTTATTTTCTATTCATCAAAGCGTCAGGTGCATACAAATTTAAATAGCAATCTCCTAAAGCATTTGGCAATTAAACGTACCGTTAGAAAGCCAAAGTGTTTCTGTTTCAAAGTGCTTTTGAAGTAGGTTTTCGACCCTATATACAACCGGCCTACGTGATCTGATACACGTGCTATTGGAGATAGTGTAGACGAAGATATTGACAGCAACTTCATGTTATGTTAGTTTCATTAAAAATTATGATTGAAATTCTCCTATAGGTTCTGCTATATATTCGAAACAGAATTTATCGCAATTTTTATCAATATGGTTCTATTTACCTGCTATTAAGTGTAATTTTTTAATAGAACTGAATAAATTTATATCACAAAGAAACACTTATCATCTACAATTTTGTTCCTGTGGACTTAATACATACCTTTCGCCATATTATTTTAATTTCATGTTCTCTAAAACGTAAATCGTCACCAGGATTTCATGAGATCTTACGTAAAAGGATGTTATTATATTTTTTATAATATCAAAGTCAAAATATAAATGTTCGATTAACTAAAGAACATGTAATAGATGGTAGTTATAAAATTACGTACTAGCCTACTAGCCCTGTTGAGGCGTAAACACGCGCTTTGACGCGCAAGTATCACTTTATACAAACGTGTACGTAAAATAAATAAAAGTAAGCAGCTTCACGATCTATAGTGCATAGTAAAATATTCATAGACCTAAACTAGTGTCACTCCACTGAGTGCTCGAATTCAACACTGTACTTTGTCTTACCATAGCGAAGAAATAAAATAAAATTTTAAATATAATCATTTATTCGAGTGAGAATGGAACCCATAACCATGACCCAATGCGCCACGATGGCCTATATAATAGTGTCTTGTATTTTTCATGCACAACTAGAAAAAAATATTAGCATTCTGCACTCTCTATATAAATTGTAGCTTTGGTAAAGTGCTCCTCCGTCCGCATAATTTTTGTAAAAAGGGTTTTTTTCTATTACGTATTTAAATATCTGAAACGTTTGTTCATGAATAATACAATATACGTATATATATATAAAATCGTACGTATTCTTGAAGTCAAAATATAATAAGGTTAAAATATATTCTAGTGAATTAATTAAGTTCCTAATATATTAATAAACTAGATGAAAAAAATAAATAATAATATTTAAATTATTTTTATTTCTCTTATACGACAAAGCGCGGCGTTGAGTTCCACCTCTCAACACGTATAGACTCGAATACGGCGGAATACGAAGCACGTCTTGACACTAAGTACCTGTCTACCCTGCTATGCGGGAAAAGAGCTTGAAGCTAAAAAATAAATCATTTAAATCTACTATTAAACGACAGATAAAAGGTGCGGAGAACTATGTAATTTAAATGTTATTTTTTTTAAGAAATATCTTTTATATTAAAATGAGCCTGAAGCTACTCTGACTTAACCACATTATGTTGACTATGTAAACTACGTTCAGTTAAAGATAATATAATTTATAATTACTTAACTGTAAAGATTAAAAAGTTGTAAGTGAAGCTTTGCCATTTTGATTTAAATTGAACATATATATAAAATAAACTGTTTTTTTTTTCAAAAGTATATATCACTAAAACTATTTTTAAGTATATGTGCTCATATTAAGATTAAAACTAAAATTTTTTGTTATTTAATTTTACTTTGTCGACAGTGAAGTCAATCTTAACGCTTGCTAATCCTTATATCGCTGCGATGCCAGTTTCAATGTTTGCGAAACATTAAAATGCTAATTCTTGTTACTTAAATGATTTACATCTAGTTAAGTATGCATGTCCAAAAGCTTAAGTAAAATAGATTTAGTCAGTTAGTTCAACGTTGCCTGGGTTAAATTTTTACATATATTTTAAATGAAACTATTTCAAGCGAATTAATCGCGTATATTTTGGTATTCGAAAATACATTTTTGAAAATATGACTTTTCGAACACTTTACTGTAGTCCGTGGTCACAGGTAGACTGAAGGGCATTGTTCTGTCAGTTGAACAAAACAAATAAATTGTAACAAACGTATAACAATTTCGACGCAGCTGGTAGTAGAACGCTTGGCTTAGAGCGCTTGGACGATATCCAAGAGACGCGGGTTCGAATCCCGCTGCGTTCATAATTTTATACGTTTTTTCCAAAAGTAACGCGAGTAATTGACGAGTATGTCACTTTATATAAACGTGTATGTCACTTTATATAAAAGTGTATGTCAAATAAATGGTGTATATTACATTTATTTTATTAACTTAATATATTTTTATGCAATAATTAAAAAAAATATTAGTATTCTGCATTCCTTCACTATATAAAATATAACTGTGCCAAATTTCATACTCCTCCGTTTGCGTTATTTTTGTAAAAATGTGTACAAAGACTTTACTTCACGCAATAATAGTAAGATAATGATTAGATTAATAGAAGATAATGTAACCATTTTATAGAGAAAGGATTAAAAAAATCTATATAGGTTAAATAAAGCATCTTGACGCTTCCTTTGTAATAGCAGGGCAACAAAATCTAGTGTCAAGATACTCCATGTGTCAGAAAGTTTTAATACACAAAAATATAGTAAAAAATAGTTTTTATTCATGTTTACATGCCGCTCATTTGTAGAAGGTGATTATTTTACTTCATAAATTAAAACTATAAACTATTTTTAAAATACAACTTTATTCTAAATCAATAATCTCTAACGATAACGTCTAAAGAGGTCCTAATACGTTTTTAAACGCTGATGTAACCAATTGATAAGGAATAGAATGTCCTCATATATATATATATATATATATATATATATATATATATATATATATATATATATATATATGAAATTCTTGCTCGTGGTCAACTATTTACTATTCGTCAATCGTAACGTTTCATTATGAGGCTGGAATATTTCTAAATTAGGTACTAATCATGACGAGCCATTTGGAAATATTCTGTGTTAGCTACAAATTACGGAGTTTATTATGGTTGTCACTAGAAAATCGATATTTCTTCTAATGCGTGGCTGTCAATAAGGTGTTCGTGGATATTACATGACACAGGTATAGGTAATTATTGCTTTGTGTTTTGACATTGAAATATAAAATATTACATATAGAATACTTTTTATGTTATAGGTGAAGGTTACTGTGTTGTTACTGGATCTCTCTTTTCAACATGCAATCTGTCTAAGCGTGATCTCAATCTTTTTTACTGTACAATCTTCTTTGTGTGTTCTCCATACAACGTGACATTGGCGAAGTGATTTGTGCTCTACTGGCACAATCAGGGCGCCCTACATAAAGAAATGAACTGAACTGAAATATCTTATAATGGTATGAAACTAACCCAGGAATAAAATTATACTTTAAATATTTTATTATTGTTCCAATTTTGAATAAAATAGGAGATATATCTTCGGTATTTACTAAATTGGTCTCTGTTCAGGCAAAATCTTAGAGAATCCGTGTCTTCAAAAATTTTACATAGGAAAGAGTTGGATTTTCTATTTACGCGTAAAATACACGTTTCCTTACAACGTATAGGTCTATGTGTCTACAAAAAATGTAATGTATATCAAACTTTTGCCTACTACTACTACTACTAATACTAATTCAAATAACTATAACATAGGACACTAACTAACTTACTGCAAGATAAATAAAAGCTTAAAAATAAATATATAAGTAAATATGATGTATGCACATAATCTGAATAACTAAAGATACTGTAGAACGCTTTTAGGAAACAGATTTTAACACAAAAGGTAGCACAGATCATTAACCGGCTTAAGGTCAAGTACGACTGCCTTTGCGGCGACTTTTACTTGTCGTTTAGTAGGTCAGTTGTGACGTTTGTGTACCGATACAAGCATCAATGTATATTTTGGTATGGAATAGACTTTACAGTGATTTAAACGATGTGTCGTTGGTGAATTTGAGTTCAGGTTTGATAAATATTTTTACATTTTTTAATGAATGTTTTATTAATAAAAAAAATATCATCATGCATAGCATGGTAGTCATCTAGTGTCAAGACACTCCGTTGACTGCTTTTATAAATAGTGATTCATATTAGAAAAATTGAAAGTTAAGTAATAGTAAACATGTAAAACCTATTATATTCAATTTTTTTACATATTTACTCAAATACGAGAACGACGGTATAAAGTGTTTAGATGAAATTTTCTTTACAGGTCATTTATTTATGGATTCAGCTGGTGAAAGAGTACTTGCACAATATATTTATATTTTTCTTGTGGAAATTAATCGTCAAATTCATCTTCTTATTCACTGCTTATAATCAATCATATAAGTACAATAGTAAAAATACAGCACAAATTGGTAATACAATTCGTTTAAAACTTTATCGCCTCTAAAGGACAAGTGACCAGCTAGCGACATTTCGTAAACGTATTCAGCAAACGTTATAAAAATTTACTTGGGACTACAAACCATCCTTAAATCGGTAATTTGATTCCGGTTCTCATCTTATTTAAATACAAAAACGCTTTAAAGGGAGCAAAGTTTTGCAATTCATTTACTTATTATATTTTATTTTATCCACAAAGTTAACGTTAAGGTTTAAATTAATGAGCCATTTTATAAAAGGATAATTTATATACTTTAAATATTTAATTGTAAATAAAGGTAGAAGCGTAGCGTATCCGTAAACGCGCAATATACGCTTTTAATCCGCTTAGCAGGGTAGACGGAAAGTACCTAATGTCAAGACACTCCGTACTTCGCTTTCCACCGAACTTGAAACATTGCATGTTAAGTGGTGGAATTCAACGCCGCACTTTGTCTTATCAGAGCAAGGAAATAAAAATATAATAGTTACCTTCAACTTATCTGGATCGTGACTTTACACGGTAACGTGATGAAACTGAACCAAATTATATTAAGGTAATATAATGTACATAGCTGTGAGAACCCAAGTATATAATTAATTTTTGTACTAATTAACAGACTAATACCACCTCAGTTTTCCTGTGAATACGGACTACCATTGTGTTCAAAACGTCAGATTTTCAAAAATATACGCAATCAATCCGTTCAAAACAGTTTCATTTCAAACGAACCTAATTATTTTCGATCAAAATTATAGTTGAAATAAAATTAAGATTTTAAACGTACATTTTGATATAAAAATGGTGAACGCGAGCAACTTGGTTCAGGTGTAATTGACCCTCGCTATACGTACTTCTATTTCCTACTTGTTATTACTGTAACTTAGATCGTAAAGTATATCGCCTGTACCATAGGAAAGCACTACCAGCATTTTATAAAATAAACTTTCTTATTTCTAAGCCGATTAGAATAATGCAAACACTTAGTGTTACGGAAAGGTCACCAAAGTACAATAGTGAAAACTGCATAAAAATCAGTTTAACCATTTTCGAAAATAGTATACATAAACGCATGGGCACAGAGTCACACAAATGTGTGTTACTTAAAAAATTAAAAACTTGGGCTATATAATATATAACTCAAGTCGAGTCCGTCGACAATACGAGTAATGAATATACGGACAACGGCTGGAGTCCCACACAACCTATCCCGAGTCCCCAATTTATCCATAACGGATTCTCTCACGAAAAAAAAATGTAATATACCTAAATAACAACGATTAGGGTTATAAGGAGTGGTTAAAGTGATAGTTTTTGCAGTTCTGCATAAAATCTGTAAATTTAAAATCTCCACTGTTGGCCAAAAAAACGTTAAACGTATATAAAATTAACGGATTTCTTCAAAATAATATTACAATAATAATTATTATGTAGATGATTTATATACAATGTGTTTCTAATATAAACATACATTACATGTAAATACAAATTTATAAGAAGCGACCTCTATATCTCCTTTAACTAATTAGAAGCCTAATAGACTAATAGATGTCGCGACGAGACAGGCGTCCCTTGTAATTAACTAGCTTACGCTATGTAACAATAGATGGAGTTACTATAGAATAAATTATACCCTACAGAAAATAAGTAATACATACATAATTAAATTAAACATCATTTACATATGTTCCATAAAAACATATTTTATTATACAATTATTACGTCTATAAGGCCGGTCGTGGCGCAGTGGGCCAGCGTCTGACTGTAAACGCGATCGGTTGTGGGTGCGATCCCCACTCGGGGGAGTGATTATATTTAAATTATTTTCACTTCCTCGCTCTGGAAAAAGACAAAGTGCGGCATTGAGTTCCACTACTCAACACGCAATGTCTCGAGTTCGGTCGAAAGTGAAGTACGGAGTGTCTTGACATTAGATATTTTCTGTCTACCCTGCTATGTAGGATAAAAGCGTGAAGCTAAAAAATAAATAAAAAAAATTATGTCTATTGATATAATAATTATAATTTGAAAATTCTCATATAATTACAATTTATTACTTACAATTGACTTTTTTATAATATTGTAACTTAACATCTTCTAATTAAAGATTGCCAGTCAGGTTTAAACTTTTACCGAAAGTATTTTTATATTAAAAATCCAAATAACAATATACTAAAATGTATTATAATGTACTCACCCAGTATTGCACGCAAGTGGCCCTCGAGCGTTTGAAGGACAGTCATCTTGATCTCCTTGACAGATTTGCCAAGGAATTGTTCGCAAGCAGTTGTAAGAAGCTCGTCTTCGTTCATGATCTTGCATTGCGCAACTCCCGTGACTGTTAAAGGTACTCCTTGGGCAGTTTCAACGTATTCGCACATGGGGTTAAGAGTCATAACCTGAAAAAAAATATTATGTAAAACTAAACATTAGTTTCGTGGCGTCAAAAGACATTAAGTACTAGTTTAATTAAAATCTTAACTAGATCCAAAAAGTAATCATCTTATTTATACAAAGAGCAATAATATTTCAAAGAAAAAAAAATAACTATAATGTTATTTTTACAGTAGACAAACATATGTACTCTGATTACAATAGCTACATAAAGAGTTTTTAAATTGAAATAGCATGTAAATACATACAATTATGGTAAATATCTTATATATACTAACCTCAAGAGAGATTCGTTGTACATCGGTGACGAGCCACCATGCCCACGCCCATCCGCCAACAATCGTTCGTTTCTGTGTGGAGCCGCAACAACCACCTGGAAAACACAAAGACCTTATAATAATTTATTTACTTTCATCTTTTTGTACGATTTCTTCTATATTACATAAGTGGGCGTATAATTTCTTCTATATTATACAAATTTTAATTTAAATAATTGATTGTTCTTGCAAATATCGCATTAATATTAGTTTCAACTTGACGATTTTTTCATATAGCAAATGTGTAAAGAGAATCGGGTATCAACACGCTTCACTCTCCATACAATTTGTGAGACATAGCGTGTTGATTGGCGAAACTGAAACGTTGAATTTGCAATGAGATAAGAATACAAAGCTACAATTACAACTCAAAATAAACCCTAATGTATGACGTGGAAGAAATTCATAGGGAGTTGCAACATAGAAGAGACTCAACCATTCATGGATGTAGGGTATAACCACATTATAAGGATTTAAAATATGTCGAGGCAATAGCAAATATTTACATTATAACGTAACAAAAATTTTGCGAGAATAATAATAAAATTTTAGTATAGTCCCATTCTTTTACATTATATTACATATATAATATGTGTATTCTAGAGTAATTTTGAGAATATCGTTGTGTAGTAGAAAAGCGTCAGATTGTAAATGTGATTGAACGTGGGTAATCGAATTACCACTCAGAGGAAATTCAATTAAAAAATATATTTCCTATATTCCCTTTGCAAGACAAAAAGCGGCGTTGAGTTTGCCATCCATACGCAATATCTCGATTTCGAACGGAAAGCAGTCCCAATTTTTCTCTGACTATCCTGCTATATAGAATATAACGTGATGTTGTTATTAGAATGGCTTTATTATTTATTATTATTATCATCCAATACTATTAACGTAATAAATGCAAAAGCTTGTGAGTGTGTATATATGTACGTATGTTTATTACTCTTTCACGAAAAGACTACTAAACGGATATTGATGAAACTTTGCAGTGTTATAGGTATGGAATATATGTGATTTTTATGTGTACGTCTGACGTACACATAAAAATAACACATATTCCATATAACACATAAGCCAAGGCCATAAATTACAACAATTTTGCGTATTGTAACGATACATATCAATTAAGACGGTAAAAAACTCTGCCTTCTGAGAGCTATCTTGGCGTGCGCTGACTTAATCGCTGAAGTTACACAAAGTAGGATTGTTTATCTAAAATAGTTCTAAACAAAAGTCCTCGATTTCATTTTATGTAGAAGCCGCGATTTTGTATGGAAGCATCTATGAATAAAATAGTGAACCATAAATACAATTAAATTGAATAATTTTTTACAATGCACATTTTAGAATATTTATCATATCCTTATCGGAAATAATACATTTGTCAATTTACGCATTTAATGAAGATTAACATCGCCTTTTACACTAACGAATACATTAAAAGTTATAAGGATATGATTGACTTGAGGACCATAAAGCGCCTACCATGAACGCAGCTGAACGCAGGCACACGCTAAACCCTACTAATATATTACTATTTACTTATACGCAGAAACTGCAACATGGAATCGATGCTGCAGTGCACTTATATATGTCATCAAAAAACGGAAGAACCTAAATTTTATAATAATTTTATTTTCGTAAGTAACAATCACACGGGCGAAGTCGCAAGCGGACTATATAAAAGATAAAAATAAACCCAAATTATTTTCATCTATGCGAGTGAGCATCAAAGAAAGTTTTAAGGCAATATGCACTTTGCTGATTTAGCTTTCTTAAACCATAAAAATAAATGAACAAATCGCATTCAATTTAATTTAATTTTCTATTATGGCAAATATAACTTTTTCTTTAAAAACATTTTAGCACTTGACTCAACTGAATTATAGATGTTGCTCTTTCACATACACTTATTATATATGTTAACGGAAGTACACACTAAGGGTCCGGCGGATCAACTAGCAGAACATATTAGCCGATATTCTCAGTCAAGCTCTGGACTGATCATGTAAGCATTTTTTGCCGAAACTAGCGCTGTCGTCCACTTTTCTATGCCAATGAAGATATATATATATACCCGAACAGACGATACGATGGACAAATAAAGTATACCTTATGCAGCGAAATTTCTTAGTAATAAAATATAAGACCTGGTAAAACTTAGGTTTTCCTTCTAAAAAACATGTCGAATGGGCAATGAATACTTAGCAATAGTTACTATAAAACTAACGAGTATCGTGTATGTTACTGTAAAAGCCCCTACTACAAAATATCTTAAATTTTATCAAATGAAACTTAATATTTACGAACAAACGTGAAAATTTTCAAAAACGTTTAGATTATAAATTTAAAAACTACTTGAAGTTAAATTTATAAAGACAAAAAAAAATATTGTTAATATAAATTTAACCCGAACTAAATAAACACACAAGTGCTTCAGTCTACTTTTGACAATATAATGTAAAGTGTTCGGAATATCAGGTTTTCAAGATTGTATATTTGTAAATCAAAATATTCACGATTAATCCATTTTAAATTAATCCATTTTAAACAAATAATGTTTACATGACCAGTATGACCTTATGCGAAAACAAGAACAAGAAAGCGGAAACTGTCTTTATAAAATGAAGGTTCTATATTCTTTCTACCTACCTATTCTCATTTTGTTTATTATAATTTCAGACAACAGACAATTTGATACGGATATTCAATCTAACAAGAATATAAACAATTTAAATTTAAACATATTGCATTATTGCATTTTAATGCTATACTAACCCTCAAATTCAAACACAATCTATACAAATAAATAAAATTGGAGTGTCTGTTTGTCATATTAAAATAACTGAGTTTTACTAAACGCTTATATTTACATATGCACGCATATGCGTATACACGTTACATATATAAAAATCTATTTTTATATTTTTTGTTTATCTGCGAACCAGTTTGGCTGATTTTGACGGAACTAAGGTTGAAAATAGGGTTATTTTATAATTCTAACATAATAGTAACTAATGCTACTTTTATTTTTTAATTATAATAAAAATCTAGAGATATTAAATTCCACGCGTACGTCGAGAGTTCATATAGTTAAATATAAATATATGGAAAATGTTTATAGCAACTACATACTTTTATTGAGTCATAACATAATTCAATAAGTAATTCTATATAATCCTTCCTCAATCAAACCACTTCCCCCATTTTACTGTCACACAACGGGCAACATGCGCAAGAGTTGCGTTCTGACGCTCGAAGAAAGTGCCCGCAAACCGTTACCCGACGCGATACGACTTGGCAATCTCTTTACAAGACACTGGCAGTCGTGAAAAATAAATAAATAATACTCAGTAAAATGTTATTAAACACAAAGTAGGCAGAACGTTTGTCGTTAAATCAAGTGTACGAAAGTTTTTGCTATGTTGTGTTTATTTTTGTTTGAAAGTGAAAGCATAGGGCATTGGTAAGTATTTACCGTAAACAACTTTTCTAGTAAACTAGTACCTAATAGTGAAATAAGTAGATTTATTAAGAACTTACTTAACTTCTTAATGTTGACTGGTGAATATCAAACAGTTTTGTCAAGGGTCGTCAGTACAAATCTCGTCTCTGTAGTCGCTTATGATATACGTACAAATGTAACCATTAATATTATAATAAACAAAAATATGATAACACAGAGGCTATTTCAACGCCTTGTACTTTCGTCGATGAAAATCTTAGGTGTTTTTTTATATTTCCATTCAAAATAATTCTATAATTTATCATACATTTAGTTTATCATTATTTAATTTGAGTTTTAAACCCTGTATCGTTTCCTTTACAGATCGCAATACAACAAGTAAAATCTTAATTTAAGATTTCGTTATTATTGTTTAATTGTATTATGCATATTATATATTTTTCTAAGCAAGTATTACATGAAATTTATAATTATCACAATTAACATAAGAGCTTAATACACGAATATGGACTATCGCTAAAGAGTACAAAACCGGTGAAAAATACAAATAAATTATATATTCAAATTCATACAAGTAATTCCTACCATTTTTCCTTAATGCAGATTTGGCGTGTCAAACAAACATATATAACTAAATTTCTATTGTAAATATAGAAATTATATTGTTATTTTTTGCATTTATTGAACTAGTGCATCTAGTGAAGTTGTTTTGTCTTTGCCTTGCACGTTGCCTTAGCAACACAGCTATGTGAATGTACAGACATTTGTATGCGAAACACATGGAACTGTGTGTCTTATAAACTTAACTAAATACGCCAAATTTCATACATATTTTTGTTCAAAAAGTAATATCAGTTTGTTTGTTTAGAAAGGTGTTTTTCTTCTTATTATTCTTAGTATAGTACTAAAAGTTTAATTAACGAAATACATAACAAAACGAAATAAAATTTATTACGTGTATCTATTCCCCCTTCAAGATGTAAATACTTGTGGTTGTGGATTATTGTACATCACGATTCGTGTAACCTAAATGGTCTATTATCACGGCGCAAAGTAAGCGCTCAAGCGTGGCGAGGGTGTTAAGCGCCGTTGGATAAATTAATGATTAAAATGATAGGAAAACCTCAAATGAAATTTTTTACTTAATTCTTTTAAACGTCAAATATAATTTTGCGCACGGTTACTTGTGCAAGTGTACGTAAAGTGCGGGCTTAGGTCACAGAGTGTCATAAAAATATTTATTATAACACAAATGCTCTCTATACTTTTATAATCACTATACTTTTATAACACAAAACCTCTTTCTTTTTATGGAAAACTAACTTTCTATATCTATTGTTTTTTACCATATATTTCTATATTACCTTAATATATAACGGCAATAGATCGTCTTTTGAAATAAAGTTAAAGTAAATCAAAGTATGCGACGTAGAGTAGTCGTAAGACTTCCAATTGGGAGATACATTTTATTTATTTATTTTTACTTCTACGTTATATTAAGTCAGTTAACACTCAATGTCTTTGAGTATATTGACACAAGTTTTCTTCCCTGCTATGTAGGAAAGAGGATGAAGCTGCAAAATTAAGCAAACTTTCGTTAATCCTAAATAAGATCCTTACATAATATAATAAATATTGTAAAAATATAGTGCAAAAAGGTGTGCTTTTTAAATAATGTATTAGAGATACATTATAGCTTCAGGCTTTATCGCATAGCAGATTAATTCAGACACAAACTAGTATCAAGACACTACGATGACTGTTTTTCGCTTGAGATCAACACCGCGTTCTGTCTCACCAGAGCAGGGAAATATAAATAAATTTTATTTATAATCATTCCCCGACTGGGAATCGAATCCACGATCAATTGAGTTTAAAGTCAGACGGTATTCCACGGTGTCCTAATGGCTTTTACTATAACTTTTAGTAACATAAAAATTACGCAATATACCAAATATATATGAAATAGAGATATCTGGAACACCTAATACAATGCATTAACCCTTTATAGTTAAGATAAAAGCAAAAGAAAAAGTATAAAAAATACATATACTTCAATTTTCACTATTATGAAACATTTTGAAAAATTGTTATACATTCTTACTTACTTACTTAATGACTTGGAAATATTAATACTGTATTATTTATATGTTACTCAGTATACGTATGCGTATTCATTACATATAAACGTACTTACCTACATATATAGGTTACCTTATGTAACTCCAGATTTCACCGGAACGATTTAGTATTCCAGATGGAAACATACACAAATAAAAATCAAACGCGCACACGAGCATAGCGGTAACAAGCAAACATACGCTAAGATTCACTTTCTATCAATTGGATTGGAATACTTAGGAACAAATATTTAGCCCAGTATTGAATTAGCTAGTCTGTCATATCTACTTATTTTTACTTCTTAGGACAAAGCAAAGTTACAAGTATACAAGTGTACTTAAAAGTAATTCCAAAAAATATTGACATTTTGCAACTCTTCTCCATATAAATAGTAACTATGCATTATTCATATTCCTGCTTTCTGACACAGTTAGTATTTGCTAAGTTCTTTTTTTGTGAAAACACAAAAAAAAAACAAAATATACGTTAAGCATTTTGTCAAAGTATGTCACAAAAAGTAAACTACGGTGTAATACATAGACGTGACGAAGCGCGTAACGGTACCATGTGTCATGGTCCTGTGTGGCTAAGCGTGAAACCCGCATTCTTCAATCGGACTTCCGAATAAAAAAGTCCAGTCTGACAAAGTGACACTTACTTAAAAATTCTTCAAAAACATTAATGGTAATAGAAGTATATACAGAAATATGTATAAAGTATTCTTTGTTCAGATAAATAGAGAAGAATTTATTATGAGTTACTTTTACCCTAGGGATTACAACTTACAATTAACTTAAACATTCAAAAGTTCCTTATTAAAAAAAAACAATTTTATGCCAAAAATGCATTACATCATTTTGGAAATGAGCTAGACTTTTAAGTTGCTGGACTGAATCGCGGCTTTCGATTGCAAATACCGCATCGAAATCGGTCCATTTCTTTGAGATTTACACTGCCTCCTACAGATAATACGTCAAATTTATGACACTCCTATTTTAGGTTATTAACTGCAGTCCATGCGTATATGATTCATATATACAGCGAATTTCAAATCGGTTTTTCCACTATCTCATTCAAGAGAAACCTCACATACCTAGCAAAAGAACACACACCTAACACTATATTTATTACGTATGTATATTCAATTTTTAAAGATTTCAGCGTCATGAAGTTTATTCTTAAATATCAAGTGGTCCCATATACGCGTAAAATATACATAACCCTTTATATGTACAAGCATAATAATTAAGAATATGTGTAATATTTATTTTATTAAATTAATATGTTACCATTAATAATAACTACTAATACTATGATTGATCATTTTGGTGCTAATAATCAAAAATATATGAGTTTGTATCGCTTTTTAAATTTAATAAGAAGTTTTAACAAGACCAATTTTCAAAACCATGCGTACAAGGGGTTGAAAGTTATACCTTTGGTACATGATAGATATATACTGACATAATATTGTAATCGTTTAATAAATCTTATTACGTAATTTAGTCTTATTTGTATATGAAGAGAATAATTTGCATTGGAAATAAAGCATGCATACAATGAATGTATTGCGAAACAATTAATTTATTCTATTTGTACAAGCATGTCTTTGTATAACGCTAAAAGGTAGTAAGGGGGTTAAAGCAGCTATTTTAAAAAATATATTCATTTAACTAGGTACGAATAACATACATTCAAAAGTATACATATCTATGATTGATGTAATGTAAAACTCAGAATATTTATTAAAAAATGAATATATATTTGAGTATGTGATTTTGCAGGACTATGGATGAAATTATAAAACTGAATAAGGAAGTAAAAATAACTAGACTTTATTCATAAATATTGTATTTATGTATAGATAAAAAATGCCATGTCGTGTCGTGGTGGTACATCGTCTGACTGTAGAAGCAATTGGTTGTGGGTTCGATTCCTACTCAGGGAAGTTATTATATTTAAAATAATGAGCGCAGCGGAGTACGGAGTGTATTGACATAAGGTACTTCCTGTAAAAAAAAAACAAAAACCTCTCATAATTATATAATTTGACAAATGTTCCAGAAGAAATGAGCGCGATAGTAAACGCAGCTGCCGACGTGATATCAGGCACGGCCATCGCCGCTGCAGGTACGCAGGTATTGTACCAAACACTTTCTCGGTCTGTTATTATTAATAAGCAGTGTTTGTCATTTGCTTGTTTTCAAAATTATATAACAATTATTATTTTTTATAATCCTAAGTGTGGAATAACACTTTAAAACAGTGTAATAAGCTATGTAATAATTATTAACACTATTATCTATAAAAATAGAGCAATACGAAATATATAAACCCTTCTACTTTAAACCCGGTTAAGGGGTTTATGTATTCACCTTCTTTTCCATGTTTTTTTCGATAGATATTAAAACGAAATAAAATTTTAAGTAAAACTGTTTTAAATGAAATAATTTGGTATCTATAATGTATATTTTCCAACACTTTACAGTAGTTCGTGGTCACAAGTAGCCTATATGCACGTTGTACGTTTCGAACACAATGTCGGGTTTTCAAAAATATATTTTCGATTGCACAAAACATAAACGATTAATCCGTTTGAAAAAGTTTTATATAAAATGTGTAATAATCGCGAAACTCAAATATATTATTATAACCCAAAATAACCCAATGACTCAGTATACTAATGAAAGCAAAATCGATGTAGGTTCGAGGTAGATTCGATGTATATTAGGATTTCATTGCTTGTTTATATTTTATTAGAATTAGAAATATGTCGTCACACACTATGTATTTGCTCTAAATATTATGATCTTTTTTCATAACAATATTTTAATTATACTAAATTAAAAAAATTTCAGGTAGCCTGGTTCATTCCGATGTTGGTAGCAGCGATAGCGTATTACCAATTCGATCAGACAGATCCTGAAGGAAGACCGACAGATATACCAGATTTCAAAATGTTACCGGAATACGATTTTATTATAGTTGGTGCTGGATCAGCTGGTTAGTAGGTACTAGCATTTGTGTGTAACGCACGTAAAATAGAAATGAGATGTTTCTCACTTCGCTTTCCGCCGAATCCAAGACATTGCGTGTTTAATGGCGGAACTCAACGCCGCACTTTGTCTTACAAAGGAAGGAAGCGAAAATATTTTAAAAATCTCTCCACGATGGAAATCAAACCCGCAACCGATCGCGTTAACAGTCTGACGCCGTCACACTGCGCCACAACGGGCCGCATATTGTAATCAAGTACATATTAAATTCAGATTTTTTGAAAATTAAACATTATGTGTTGCTGCCTAATTGGCATATACCTTCGTTCTACTTTGGGGAATAGGCTTTTATTTATTTCTTTCAATATGAATGCATAAAGCTTATAGACTTTAATTTAGACATTGTTTTTAAACAGCCATAAAGTGGACAATTTTAGGAATTCACATCCACAGATTCTTTCATGATTTATTTACAATACATTCCGCAAAATAAATCAATTAACATGGCTATGTCACATTATATTATATTTGCAAATATTTGTTTACAGGCGCAGTGGTCGCCAATAGACTTTCTGAAATCGGTTATTGGAAAGTACTTCTTTTGGAAGCTGGTGGGGACGAAACTGAGATATCAGATGTACCTTTACTAGCTGGATATTTACAACTTAGTCAATTAGATTGGAAATACAAAACGGAACCTCAAGGAACTAGCTGCCTAGGTATGAAAAGATATATAATTATTTCTACAAATCAATATCACATTTTTGAAAACATTTTTGAAAAAACGTATAAAAATTTTTGAACGCAGCGGGATTCGAACCCGCGCCTCTTGGATACCGTCCAAGCGCTCTGACTGTTAAGCCATGCGTTCTACTACCAGCTGCGTCGAAATTCTTATACGTTTTTGTTACAACTTATTTATGTTGTTAGCAACAGAGAGATTTTTACAAATTTCTACTACTTAAAGATTATTAAGAAATAATCGTTTAACAAGAGAGATTGCTATTTTATTTTAATATTTACTATTTTTAAAGTGTTATTCCACACTTAGGATTAGAAAACATTTTTTCAAAAATGTTTTCTAATCCTAAGTGTGGAATAACACTTTAAAAATAGTAAATATTAAAATCAATATTAGTTGCTATTAAAATTTATTTTATTATGTAAATAATACCACATAATAATATATGTCATAAAAATGCAAGTACAAACTGTTTAAGAAATAACTTTGTTAATTAATATATTATTTCATAAATGCAATAATTATACATTATTATTTAATCTCTCTATTTTTACAGCGATGGAAGAAGGTCGTTGTAACTGGCCGCGGGGTAAGGTTCTAGGTGGGAGCTCTGTTCTTAACTACATGTTATATTTAAGAGGTAATAAAAAAGACTACGACATTTGGGAATCTCAAGGAAACAAGGGATGGGGATACAAAGATGTACTATATTATTTTAAAAAATCTGAAGATAATCAAAATCCATACCTCGCAAAAACACCCTATCATAGCACCGGAGGCTATTTAACGATATCTGAAGCTCCATACAGAACACCACTTGTGTCAAGCTTTATAGATGCTGGCTTAGAAATGGGATATCTCAACAGAGATATAAATGGTGAAAATCAAACTGGCTTTATGGTAGCTCAAGGAACCTTACGACGTGGAAGTAGATGTTCAACATCGAAAGCTTTCTTGCGACCCGCAAAGGATCGTAAAAATCTCCATATTTCAATGAACTCTTATGCAACAAAAGTGATGATAGATCCAAGAACAAGAATAGCTTTTGGAGTTGAATTTGTCAAAAACAAGATGATATATCGAATAAGAGCTCGCAAAGAAGTCATTGTATCTGGTGGTACTATTAATTCTGCTCAGTTACTTTTGTTATCAGGTATAGGTCCGGCAGATGAATTAGCAAAACATCGCATTCCATTAATACAAAATCTTCAAGTCGGTAAAAATTTGCAGGATCATATTGGTTTAGGTGGTTTGGCATTTATGATTAATAAACCTATTTCGATAATAGAAAATAAACTACATACTGTAAGCACTTTGATGGAATATGCTGTTATGGGCGAAGGTCCGTTAACAATTATGGGTGGCGTGGAGGGCTTGGCTTTCGTTAATACAAAATACGTTAATGCTTCAGATGACTTTCCAGACATAGAATTTCATTTTATTTCGGGAGCAACAAACTCGGATGGTGGTGGCCAGCTTAGGAAAGTTCACGGATTAACTGAAAAATTTTACAATACTGTATTTCAACCAATAAACAATGTAGATGTTTGGAGCATAATACCAATGCTGCTACGTCCTAAAAGCAAAGGTTTTATTCAATTGCGAAGTGCAAATCCTTTCGATTATCCTTATATATATCCAAACTATTTAACTGATGAAATGGATGTTAAAACATTAATAGAAGGTGTGAAAATTGCATTTGCGGTGTCTAGAACAAAATCATTTCAAAAACTCGCTTCAGTTTTTAATAATCATATTTTTCCCGCTTGTCGAAATTTAAAAATATTCTCTGATAATTTCTGGGAGTGTATGATTAGGCAATACACTTGTACTATTTATCATCCTGTAGGAACAGTTAAAATGGGTCCGTACTGGGATCCACAAGCCGTTGTTGATAACGAATTAAAAGTTTATGGTGTACGAGGCCTGAGAGTTATCGATGGAAGTATAATGCCAAACCTAGTAAGCGGCAATACGAATGCTCCCATAATAATGATCGGTGAAAAAGGAAGTGATATGATTAAGGAATTTTGGCTAAAACGGAGAATGTCTAGATACTACGCCTAAAGTATTTGTACAAATATTACTATCATAAGTTTATTGTAAATAAAGTTATTTATATTTAAATTAAAAAATACCTTTAATATTTATATATTCTTTTTAAGTCAAGTGATATGTATAAAGTATTAATTTAGACAAAGAACGTTCCCAAATAAAATTACTTTTTAAATTTCTTCTTTTTTTGTTTGTATTAACAATTCTTTTTTCGGTATTAACAAATAATGTACTAAAATTATCTAAGCTATATTAAATTCAAAATGACTGATCATAAATAAATGTGAACAAAATGCTGACAACGTTGTGACGTATTTCAAATACAATATATCATAGAGTAGTATCAGTATAGAGACTTTCATTGGCATTTGAGTGATTACTTATGTACGCTATGGATGTTAATTAATATTACTAATAATTAAAAAAGTTTTGTGTAGGTGGGATTAAATTAATTTTTTTAAGCCAAAATTTTTTTAAGCCTAAGTTAAATTTAATATCACTTACGTTTAATATGTATTTTGTTAGCTTCATGCTTTTATCAAGCACAGCAGGGTAGACAGAAAGAACTCGGTGTTAAGACCCTCCGTACTCCGCTTTCCGCCGAATTTATGACATTGCCTTTTGAGTGGCGGAATTCAACGCCATGCCTTATCTTAACTTACTAATTGTAATTTGATTTTACATATAATTTTAAATTACTCTGTATAAACAATATACAACGTGACTTTATAAACAATAACTTGTTTAGTTTCATCTTTGCAAAAGTAGTTCTAAGTGCAACTTAGCTTGATAAATTCGTGAAATATTTTTAGGAACGTTTATAAATTTAAGTGAACATGGCAAGTCATGGAATATCCCTAAGACCAATTATATCTAGTACAAGGATATTATTTGGTCTATTGCCAGGATTAGGAGCTATGATATTTTTACGTATGGTGATCCATTTGTATAGACCAGACATAGAAGATGCAGAGCATCGAGTAAGAGATTTTCCCGTAGAACATCTTCATGAGTGCTATGATTTCATTATTGTGGGCGCTGGATCTGCTGGATCCGTTGTAGCCAACCGTCTATCAGAAAATACTGATTGGAATGTGCTTTTGATAGAGGCTGGACAAGATGAAAACGTTTTGTCAGAAGTTCCAGTATTATTTCCTGCCTTACAGACATCTTCAATAGATTGGCAATTTGTGACCGAACCAACTGAGGAATATTGTCTAAGCATGGTGGGTAATAGGTGTAAATGGCCTCGAGGCAAGGTACTGGGTGGCTCTAGCACACTAAACGCAATGCTTTATATACGAGGAAATAAAAAAGATTATGATAAATGGGCTATGCTGGGCAACGATGGCTGGGCCTATAAAGACATTTTTAAATATTTTTTAAAAGCTGAAGATATGAGAATACCTGAATATAAAAATGACCCATATCATTCAGTAGGTGGACCTATATCAATTGAATATTTTAGTTATGAACAACCAATTACAAGGAATATACTAGAAGCAGGTGAGGAACTTGGGTATAAAATCATCGATGTGAATGGAGAGTTTCAAACTGGATTCACAAGATCTCATGCAACCTTGCGTGATGGTCTACGATGTAGTACAGCGAAGGGATATCTCAGACCAGCGTCCAAAAGATCGAACTTGCATATTATTGTTCATTCATTAGTGGAGAAGATATTAATAGATGAAACTAAAAAGGCATATGGAGTGAAGTTTACAAAGCGCGGCAAATCTTATATAGTTAAGGCAAGTAAGGAAGTGATCATATCTGCAGGAGCCATTCAATCACCCCAGCTATTAATGCTCTCAGGTATAGGAGACAGCAACGAGTTAGATGAACTTGGTATATACCCAATTGTTCATTTACCTGGCGTCGGGAAAAATCTACAAGATCACGTCGCTATGGGTGGACATTCATTTCTCTTTGATAATCCTTATACAAACGGGTCCGATTACTGTTTTAACCTTAACACCGTAGGTTCACTAGGAAGCGTTATTGATTTTGCACTTAATAAAAAAGGACCTTTATACAGCATGATGGAAGCCGAAGCCATGGCATTCGTCAATTCACGATATCAAGATCCTGCTGACGACTATCCAGATATACAATTTTTTATCGCACCATCAGCCGATAACATGGATGGTGGTCTATTTGGAAAACGTGCAAATGGACTAACGGATGAAACTTATGCAGAATTATATGAAGATATTTTATATGATTCCTCATTTTCTATTGTCCCTTTGCTGTTAAGGCCAAAAAGCCGAGGCTATATAAAGTTACGTGACTCTAATCCATTTTCTCCGCCTCTTATTTATCCAAATTATTATACAGTACCAGAAGATATGTTAAGAATGGTGAGTACAATTCACGCTTTTGGGATTATTTTATTAAAATGAACATGTAAATGTGCGTAGCGTACTTGAACTAAATATACTATTTCACTTATTTTATGCGATTCGATACACGAGACTAGTTAACCTTAACTACATATATCAGTTGACATATATATTAACGATAATTATATTTCAATATTAAGAAATTAGCTGCAGATGATGTAGAATTCGCTTTTATATTTTATGATATATTGCAGATCGATGGCGCAAGAATAGCTCAAATGTTAATTGAGCAACCTTCATTGAAGAAACTAAACGCTAGACCGAATCCCAACCGTAATCCTGGTTGTACTGAGCATCCCCTTATGTCAGATGAACATTTGGAGTGTCAAGCTCGTCATCATTCCTTAACAATTTATCATCCTGTTGGAACTTGTGCCATGGGGCATCCTACCGACATACAAGCAGTAGTGGATTCCAGATTGAGAGTAAGGTTTAACGTAGTTAAAAATTTGTTAATGAGATCATCGTAACACAAAAATTTTATGATTACTGTTTATTCATATTTTAGGTATACGGAGTCAGCAGTCTTAGAGTGGTCGATGGAAGTATCATGCCAACAATTGTAAGTGGGAATACTAATGCTCCAATTATAATGATAGCAGAGAAGGCATCAGATATGATAAAAGAAGATTGGGCGGAACGACCTTACACTTTAAACAAGTGTATAAAAGAGTCTATAAAAAACAATGATGAAGCCGATTTTTTTATTAATAATAAATTAAGAAGCGCTGGGCAAAATAAACAAACTTTAGACATATTTGACGAAATAAGTAATCTTTTTCCATCTCCACAAAAAGATTTAATCAATAATTATATAGATCCTAGTAACAATGACGAGGGTAAAAATATAGATACAGTTCCATTACGAACACAACATAACTGGCAGCAAAATAATAATGAAAAGTTGTATCTGAATACGATACCATATACTGTTACTAATAATAAAAGTAAACCTTTAAGAAAAAAGCCAAATTTCAGTTATGACAGTAACAAAAACATGTTACAGAATAATTTACAAGAGCCATATCCTTACCGAAAATTAATTGATAATAATAAAGTAATACCAACTTCACAAACAAGCTATCCAGCAAAGAATTTTAAAAATAGTTACATCGATAAACCTACAAATGGAATTTCATTATTCAAAAATAATATTACAAATGAAGATTTAAATCAAGACATTAATAAACAAACAGCACAAAATAGAAATTTAGGTACTTTTACAGCAAGACCAATGCTTGGAAATAACAAGAAATGTCGCCTTTGGTTATATCACAATGGAATACATTACGAAATAAAGCTTTAAAATATAATTGATAAAGTAGTATTTAATTACTAATAATAATAATAATATTTTTTTAGCTTCATGTATCTATTTTAAATAGAAGGGAAACAGGAAGTATTCATTGTGATACTCTCCGTACTACACCTTCCGCCACATTGCGTGTGAGTGACGTAACTCAACGCCACACTTTGTCTCACCAGAGCGAAATAATAGAAATAGTTTTAAATATAATTACCCCCCGAGTGAGAATCGAACTCACAACCGATCGCGTTTACAGTCGACGTTGCCCCTCTGCGCCACAACCGGCGCTTATTAGTAAGTATAGAAAAATAGTATAGTATAATATTAGCATAATATTGTTTTTTTAAATAATTGTATTTAAAAATAAATCTACAAAAAATAAGAAAAGCCTGGAGTTTAACAACTAGTTTATAATTAGATAAATAATAAATAATAATCTAGTATTAAATTTCGCTTTACTAATACAATATCTTGAGGTTAGTTCATATAATATACCCTATTATATGTTCACAGGTTACAGAAATCAATCCTTATTTACTTATTAGCGATTGCACAATAACGTGTTTCAAGTTTTCATAGAATTAATTAATTGTTTGATAAATAAAAATATTTAAAGCGAAATGGAAACATTAGAAGTAAATATAATAGAAACATGTCCTTTGCCATTTTCTGGGATAACTGGTAGTCTCTTTTTAAATGCGGTAACTACTATTATTGCGACCCACTGCACAATTTTAGATGATTACAGTTGGCCACCTGATCATTCACAAAATGTTCTAGAGGATGAACACCGTAAGTATTTAGTTTTTACTTAGTTCAATATTAAGTAATTAGAGATCCTGATTGCCCGTCTGTTCGTCCAAACCCTTTTTGTTAACAATATATAGAGATATAAAGTTAAAATTAATATCTAATACACGTATCTGCAGTCTCTATCTGCTGTGAAAAATCTAACACGTAAGTCAACGCGACCAAAATACCGTTTATTTTGCGATTTCTCAAGGGAATCAAAAGCTAGTATTTCCCAATTCCCTAGAATCTATGTCTTACGGCACAAATGGATAACCAAATTATTAAAAATAACTTATTTAATAACAAAAATAAACGTCTATTTACTCATACAATATACTTGTATATGCAATTAGTGCAGTAGGCACTGCACCAATCGTAAAGTTATGATTGTCCCTTAACCTGGTATATAGTTTAATTACCAATAATTTTATACGGAATCTTCGATGCGAGAGATCAATTTGCACTGCGCTGGATTTATGCTTTTTTTAAGCACACACTATTGTTTGCCGGTTTTCAATATGGATTCGAGTCTCGTCCATTCAAATTGTACATGACTTTAAAAATGTTTCATTATGTGTATATGTAGCATGTAAAAAATATTAAAATAGTTCGATATTAATTGGATAAAATCCAATATAATATTAATATACATTTATTATCAGTTATAATAATTAAAGTACTTAAAACTTATAATTTCGTTTTTAGCATTATATGATTTTATCATAGTCGGAGCTGGTACTGCTGGTTCTTTGATTGCTAGCCACTTAACAAACTTATATCCTTCATGGAGAGTACTGCTAATAGAAGCTGGAGATGATCCTGGTATTGATAGCGAGGTAGATAATTTTTATTATTATTTTATTATACCTATAATAATCGTAATAGACGTGAAATTAAATTTCAATATAATATTTTTCTCATTTCTTAGATTCCTGCATTTTTATTTTTAAACCAAAACTCAAGTAATGATTGGTTTTATAAAGTACAACCAGATGGTAATAGTTGCTTGGGATTTCAAAACAATAGTTGTATATGGAGTAAAGGAAAAGGCCTCGGAGGTTCCAGCTCCATAAACGCAATGATTTATCTCAGAGGACATCCAACGGATTATACAGAATGGGAAGAATTGGGGAATGTTGGTTGGAGCTACGAGGAACTATCGGCCTATTTTAATGAACAAGAATCAATTTTTAATATAACTGATACAGACTTTCCAGGTTATGATAATGATTGGTATAACATAATAGATAATGCCTGGATGGAATTAGGTTATAGGTCTTATAAATATAAAAATCATGAAGCTTTTATTGGTACTAAAAGAGCTCGATTACTAACTAAAAACGGTAAGCGAATGAATACTGCTAAAGTATATTTCATGAACTCTGCCAATATAAAAATAATGAAAAATACACTTGTGGAAAAAGTGTTAATAAATGCGAACGATAAAAAAGCAATCGGTGTTAAAGTAACAAAGGGAAATATTTCTAAGGAAATTTACGCAGCCAAGGAAGTTATATTATCAGCAGGATCTATAGCCACACCACAGATCCTTATGTTATCTGGGATAGGACCAGCGTCTCATCTAGAAGAAATAGGAATCAAATGCCTCCAAGATTTACCTGTTGGTCAAAATTTACAAGATCATATAATATTACCATTATTTCTTAAGACCAACAAACATTCAATAGTGCCTAAAGAAATCATAAACATGCTACTTTTACAGTATATGCTCACTAAAAGTGGACCATTTTCAAACATCGGAGTAACAGATTATATGGGATTTATAGATACTACCAATAATTCTGTGTTTCCAGATATACAATTTCATTACACGCATTTTGCTACTCAAGATAATTTTGTATTAAAACCGTACCTTGAAGGAATAGGGTACAAACCGGAAATAATAAATCTAATTCATTCATTAAATAAAGAACATGACATCTTAGGTATTTACCCAACACTGTTACGGCCAAAATCTCGAGGAGAAGTGCGTTTATCACAAAATCTTTTATTGGAACCTATTATAAAGGCTAATTATTTCCAGCATCATGAGGACATACGTACCTTTATAAAAGCTATTCATTTCGTATACAAACTGGAGGAAACATCGGCTTTTAAGGAAAGAGAAATTGAATTAGTAAGATTGGATATTCCTCACTGCATGAAATATTCGTTTAATACTGATGATTATTGGACATGTTACATGAAACATATGGCAACTACAATATATCATCCAGTAGGTACCACTAAAATGGGTCCCCAAAGTGACATTACCTCTGTAGTGAATCCGGAATTACTAGTTCATGGAATGAAAAGCCTAAGAGTTGTTGATGCTGGTATAATGCCCACCATTCCAGGAGCTAACACTATGGCAGCTACATTAGTTGTCGCTCAGAAAGCCGTTGATATTATTAAAAAAACTTACAATGTAAAAGATGAACTATGAAATTAACGTTTATTGAATTTTAATGATATTTTTTTATTGTTACTCGTATTCAATATTTTATTTTTAAAACAAATTTAAACGACGTAAATTATGAAATAAAGTTGTTAAACGTTGATTGACTGACAAAGTTCAAAAGTATCAAGTATTTTATGACATATGTTAAAGGTCTTATACTAAGTAGTTACAAATAATAATATTGTATTCTGAAGCCGTACTTACAAAGCTTTTAAAAATAAATATAATTTAAAAAATATATTTACTTTTCATATATCTCCGTATACGAATACATCTTTCATTTTTTTCACGACATTTAAATTTAAACGTACGTATATTGTAAAATTATGTATAATAAGAATTATTTAAGCAATATAAAGTATGAAAATTAATAGCTATGATCATATGAAACTTTGTATCCCAGTTGTTTTAAATATATAATAAAATGTACAAAATACTTTTAACTATATCGAAGTATATAAGAACACGCAATAAGAACGATATGTTTTGAAATTGAAATAAAACATGTAATATATGTTCGAATTTCGTGCTCAATGGCTTTGGCTCAATGATTTATTTGATAGGAAATTTTATGCTATTTATGATTTAAACAAAATATCGTTCAGATGACCGCCACGATTTTTTTTGCATTGGTGAATACGATCGGTCCAATTTTCGATGACTCGGTGCAGCATTTCGGCTTGTATGGCCGCTATAGTCGTTCGAATGTTGCGTTCAAGGTATGAATCGAAGCTGGTTTATTGGCATACACTTGAGATTTAACATACCCCCACAAAAAATAGTCCAAGGATGTTAAATATATTTAGCACGAAATGATCTTTGAGTAGAGACAATACTTTTCGAATTTTGATAGAAAATTTGGATAATTTCTAAACGTTAAGATAACGTGAACTTGTTCATGATTAGATGGCAAACATTACTGAACACAAAACAACACAAATGTCAAATGTTAAACAACCAAGATGGCGGCTGTGAGCTATCAAAATCCTATCATCCCTATTGGGAAACACTGTATATTAAAAAAAGATTAAAATACCAAAACTAATTATCATATTATTTATAATTTAATAATTAATTACAATTTACTTTGGTTTGAAGGTAAGATAACTTATAATTTTACTCAATCCTCCTTCATCTACCTTTTTCCACTAGTCAATGTCGAAAGTAGCAAATTGTAATTCGTTTTATATGTAAAATAAACAAGTGGAAACGAATTTTAACCCCGGAAGCCATGCAGGTCCTGTGGTGCTAACAATGTCTATGGACGAAGGTAACCTACTTATGATCGGGTACTTCTGCTCATTTACCTCTGTTTCTAACAATTAATACTGTAGAAGTTGGACCATACCGAAAAGTGGTGGTACATATCGAGATGGGTATCGTTACATCACAAGGGTAGGCCTTGACGCGGTTTCGTTAGAACGTGGCGTAACAGTTTCGTATTTGAAACGAAACATTAGGAAACTTACTCGTATTCCTATTCGACATTTTTTTGTTAGAGTCATTATGTATTAAATATCGATTTAGATTACGTGCAATAATCGATATTGTTGACGTTCATGTTTCTTAAATAAGACCAGTGTTTTATACTGAATGGTACATTGGTTTACTTATTACAAATTCATGTATAAAGGTACAGTAAGATGCTTTGCTATATTAAATATTTTATACTAAATCAAATATATTTGGTAATTTTATGATTTACTTTGATTTTTCAGCTCAAGCACAGAATCTTAAAGTACATACATAGATTTACTTACCGTACTTACAGAACTATATTCGACTAACTTACTATAATTTACCTGTATTCAATATTAAATAACTAACTTTCAATAATTCACTTCGGCATCATACTCGTAATAAATTAAATGCTTTTATACAAAGGTGTAATGTCCAGTAAAATGGCACAAACTAATGTCACATTTTGTATAATCAGTTACTTTAACATATTTTAAGTACGTTGCATGTTACAGATGATCTTTCCCCAAGTAAAAATAAAATAGGAGAAAGATTTCCCTCATTAACGTAATATGAAAAATGGGCTTAAATTTTTAAGCCCAAGATCGTAAAGTTTGGATCAAAACTACATAAATTAAAGTTTTTATATGTTTAACAAAAAGATTCAATAAATAATCCAAATGGAAATTGTAAATTGGTATAATTTAATGAAAATAACGAATATTAACTAATAATTATAGTAAGCACGCGATCTATAAACTAAAATGAACTTAGGTAAGCATTAATGGAATCTAAATTATATTCATTCATTTTTTTTAGATTTTAAAAGAAAAAACGTTCAAGTTTCTTTCTCTAAAGCCCTATATTCATACATACTCTTTCTTCCGTCTTATTATTATTTGTTTATTTCGGTGTTGTATATAAATATATACATGTCAAATGACACACGGGATGATTGGGAACGTGCATTCAAAGCGAAATAGTCATGTAACATTTTTTTTGAGTATTAATTAAATTAATATTAGTAATTTTAAGTTATAGAATACATAAGAATAGCATAAAATGTAAAATACATAAAAAATGTAAATTCTGGCATGTGGATAGATAAAGAGAAACTATTGACAAATCACTGTCTTCTCTGTAGCGGATGAATGATAAATATATTATATCACTATTTTAAATATAACCGTTTTGAAACGATTTTTGTATTTTTTGAAAACAACATTTTTGAAAACGTAACGTTTCGAATACTATACAGTAGTTCGTGGTCACAGACAGACTGTCATTTTGGACACTGTAAGCATAAAAATAGTTTAATTTAAAGGTGTAAAAATAAAAAAATCAAATATTTTATTAAAATAATTATTTCATGGTGCTACTTAGAGTATAGTTAAATAATATAACCTGTAATAGATCCAGGTCATTATTGCGTAAACAATGGCAGCCTTGTACAGTTTCCCATACAAAAATGTAACAAAACAGTAATAAACAATTAGTTCAATGTATTTTATATTCCCATAATATTGCATATTACCTAATAGATACATTGTAAAGCCGTAAACGGGTAATTGTCAATAATGCTCATTCAGTTATACTTTCATAAACATCCCAACAACATAACATCTTGACATACTAATTTCATCAACGCTGCAGCATATAAAACATATCATATATCATGCATTTGGTATTCATATAAATAGTTTGTATGTAATTTTAAGTAACGTTAAGTAAGGATTTCCCCAAGGCAGTCGGGACATGTATTTCATAACTGTACGAGCACGAGTACGATGAACAAGAATGAAAGGCTTACGCGTATGGGTGCACGTATACAAAAAACTCTGCACTACTGCACGTTTATTTTATTGAATTTTACGTAATATGCTATATGAATTCTATCATTATGTCTTTTCTTAAGTAAGTCAAATAATCTAAAATAATTTTAATTTCATTTTTAGTCCAGACATTTGTGCTCTGCGCAAGCACTATTAAGTGCTATGCACTAGAACTTAGCGCCACGTGTCGTCTTATAAGATGGGAAAATGAATAAATATGTAACATTTTCACGAGTATGACTTAAATCGTAAACCAACATAATTATCAAGCACGTCCATCTGCATAATTACGATAAAATTTTCACATTTTCTTATTAAAATAATGTCCATAATTATCATGTTTTTATATTATTACTCTGAAACATTTCAGAATATATGCACTATGTTCATATGAAATTTCGTAATACTTTATCCATTCAAACTATACATCCCAGCATATTAATCATAACAGTAATTATAAATGTGTAACAATTAGTAAATTGAATCAAATCATTATAAAATTATTAATTAATTAGTTAAAAACTAGATTTACAAGGAGTCAACTAAATACATATATATTTATCAAAATATTTCTACTCTATCATTTATATTTAATCGTAAAAGTTACATATAATATTTAATATGTTACATTAGAAACTTCTATACACCGCAAGTAAGCGTTTCCTCTTGATGTTGCAATAATGTTGTCAAAACTATGAAAAGCAAAGAATAAGTCTGTCATCACTTCCGTTTCCTGTCAAGAATTAGCCGTAACTAAATCCTCGTGTTCTTCTCTATAAGTTAACCTTAAATAATTGTATTTTTCATCAGTATCTTGCGCAACATGTAGCGTAGCGATTGAGACACTATCACAAATAATATAAATGTAAAATGTTAATAAATACCGAAACATTGAAATATAAAAACTTTTAATGATATATTATAATTTTGTTTAACTTTCAATTTTAAAAAAAGCTACACACTTTATCCCGTAACGTTTGACAGGTAGTCGAAGTTAAACTAAATGATAGAGTTACTACCAATAATCTTGATCTATTCATGTGAGTAACTTAACTTAAAATTAACTCGAAAACTAATAAAAACATCCGATCATCAAATACTCACGGCTGGTCCTTTCGGTGATCTCTCTTTTAAGAGCGGAACTAGAGAAATTTAAAAACCAGATTTTTTTTCTTTTTTTTTGTGTGTTGTAGGCCCTGCTGGCCTTAACATCGAGTTTTGGGGAGGATTGTTTGAGTTCTCTGACATTGGCGTGGAGACTTCGAGAGGAGGCCATTAAATTAGAATACAGTGTCACAAAAGCACCTCCTGTTAGGCACGAATCTCGGCTTCTATACACCGTTTGGGGACTTGCCTATCCGGATATGCTTCTATTGGCATAGGGCGGTGGCGAAACTGGAACCTCGTATCCACCAGCGGGGACGGTGTGAATAGCGTGTGCGCTTACGTATGTGTATGATTTTCCCATGTATTTAGCGAGCATAATGGCGTCAGCTTTTTCTGATAGAACGTGTCGGGGTCTGCCGGGTCCCCATAATTATCGGGCCGTATCGTAATTGCAGGCGCTTATCACCAGCGGGTACAAAAAGTTCTGGAAAGTTGCGACGTTGGAAAGTGCTCTTTGTTGGAGTCTAACTTAATGTCGCTTTATAGATCTACATTGCGAAAATACCATGGCGTACGCCGTGGCCATGCGTAAGAATTTATTCTGGAGGGCTTGAAAACGTCTGAGATCCGTGTGTGCGATGTGAAGGTCAGTTTACTGTCTAATACTATTCCTACCTAGGAGTAGTGGCGGATTTGCCTGCAGTTTACCTGTCGGCATGACCTGTAGGTAGGAACCTACGACGAGGAAAGAGAACTGAGGTGCTTTTCTCGAGGTTAACCTCTTTAGTTTAGCGCCATTTAGTGAGCTATTGGCCCAGACGGTTTGTCGTGGTTTGACGGTTTGCAGACGTTTTGCTATATTGACCGTATAGTAGCCAGTAGCGAAGATTGCGGTGTCGTCCGCGAATAAGGCTAGACGGGTAGTTGGAGATTTGGGTATATCGTGAGTGTACAATGTGTACAGAAGCGGAGATAGAATAGAGCCTTGAGGGACTCCCACTCTTATAGGATGTTTAGTGGAAAGGGCACCTTCGACCCGTTAACGAAATGAGCGGTTTGTAACATAATGTCGTATAATGTACACTAGCCTGTCCAGAAGCTTTGCTTGAAGCTTTGCTCGATTAGGCCGTTGTGCTGACTTTATCGAAGACCTTGGAAATATCTTAAAATATGGCCGCTGACGACATCCATTTGGATTTGTATAACAAGTTCTCCGTGAGGCCACTCAAGCGTCCATCGAGTGCACCCTCGATGGACGCTTGAGTGGCCTGAAGACGCGTAAGTAACCAAAACGCGTAGTTGACCATGGTATTCAAAAAGCCTATCGGGCGATCAGATCCTGGAGCTTTTTTAGGCTGAGGTCGGTATGATGGGTTCTCCTACTGGTGGTAACGGCGCCCACGTTTGAACCCGTGTGTCCACCGCGGCGATGTGATCTGGATCACACGGTTGATCGAATGTTAAGTCGTCTGAGGCTATCGTTCCGTGTGGACGTGTTAAGGGTTTTTAAAGGTTTTAGAAAGCGACCAGACCGCTAGGTGCGATGGCGAGACTGTTCTTAAATGAACATCCCAGCTTTCTTCTCTGAGCTCTGTGAACTGATCTCGATGCAGTCTTTGGAGTCTCCAGTTTTCTACGATTGTCTAAGGTTGGATACGCGCCGTGAATCCTATTTGCGGAATTTTTTCGCGTAATGAGGATTTTAAGGTCGCGGGGGATAACGAAGCGTCCGTCGGGGCGTGCTTCAATTTTAGCAAGTCGAGCGTTTCGCCTAATCGCGCGGTGAGATTAGAAATGGCCGTTTTTGCTGTTATCGATTAATCAAAACTATCCGGTGTCGGTTCATTTTCCGCATTGGAGTTGCGAAGACGTGTCGCGAACGTTTTCCAATCTGTTACGGTAGTAAACCAGAACGTTGTGATAAGATTAAAGAGGTAATATCCAAAAATTAAAACAATTACTTTAAATAATAAATTTATTTTCTGTATTATAAGTATCAGTAATAACATATTTGCAAATTATACTAAAAATATAAACCATAATACTCTCCTTAATTTCTCTACTTTTCACTAAATTATGATAAAAAATCTTAAATCATCTTAATCATATAAAAAATCTTTTACAATGACATTCAGAACGAAGTTAAAAACGTACACACCTTAAACTTAGCTGGGTTAGCTAGCATGAATAGTTATGAAGAAACACAACTTATAATAAAATATGAAAATGTTATTATTATTTTTTATGTTGTGGAATTTGACTGTTCGTAACTATAAATGTATGATACAACAATGAATTCTTCAGAAAAAAAAAACAATTTTGATATGTCCAATAAACCATGGCATCGAGAGTCATATAATACGCAGCTTTAATAACAGTAAAACAATAACAGTAATTTCTTTAATATTATTATCAAATTTTAGGCCATTCCCATAATATCCTTAACAAATGATCAAAATCCTACTGAAAGCTATTAGCAAACTACTTACAAGTATTTCATTAACATTGACCTCTCACTTGGCGAAGTGTAGCTATAGTGAAGTTCGAATGCGCCAGTTGCGCGCGCGCAGATCTCGCAGTTGTATAACGAGTGGCTGTCGTTAGTGTTGTGGTTTGTGTTTTTTAGTGATAGTGAGACGATTTACTACCTGCTGTTCAGGTAATTGAATTTTAAAAATAGTACTAAAAATATATTTTTTATTTTCCACGATAATTGTTTTTTTTTTTTAAATATTATATTACATTGCACACACACGTTTTAATTTGAAAATAATATTGGCATGCTTGCTTTAAGTTTACTTTAAGCTTTCAAATAATTTTAAGATTTATACATAAACATAGTTAAAAAATTGTATGATATAATATATTTGCAAAACGGCAGATTCCTTGTCCTTATATGGACGATGGATAGATTTTGCACTTGCAATGATAAATATGAATGCACATGTATGTATTTGTATGTGGAATGAGAAAGAAGCTCATAGATTACAGTACAAATGTCAGTGTTGTAATAAAGCTACGGCTAACATTAATTTGCATATTTGCAATATCTTCGAATTAATAGCTTCAAATTTAAAATTTAATAGTCATATTGAAATGTTGAAATTAATAAAAAAGATGTATGTATATTACATATATTTTCTTTATATTATGTGTATTACATTGAATTGCATGGCATTGAGAAATTCTAAATTATTTTTATGTATTGGATTTTCATTTTTGTTGGGTAATTTTTAATTTATAATATTTTTTTAAATATTTTAAAGTCCTAAATCAATTTAATATTTAATTTTAAAAATTAATGCCTCTTTAACTTGTGTTGAGATTATAAAAATGTATATTAAATGAAACTATTTTAAATGAATTAGCCGCGTATATTTTGGTATTCATTTATAGAGTACAGTAGTCAGGTTTCCAAAAATGTAATTTAAAGTGTATAAAAACTGCGAAAACCAAAGATCTTGGTAAATATAGATTTATTTATTAATACTTGTGATGGACTTAGTTATATAGTTTAATTTAAAAAAATAGCTCTTCGAAATAATTTACGAAAACAAAACTGTGACCAATATAAAACAAACTGAAGCATAAAAGTAGCTCTATCACGTACGTTACTTATTTTGTTTATTTTGTATAATTTATTTACATAATAAATATACAGTATAATATATAAAAAAATATATGAACAGAAATAAAATATACATATTTTATTTTTGGCCAGTTAATGCGTATCTGGTACAACTGCAACTGACGAACTGCAAGTCCTACTGCAAATACGTGTATCAATTATTTTCATAACAAGTTGCAATTCAAGGTATTAATACAATAATTATGTGCATTACGAGGACCTTGTTACTGTTATTTCTCTTGCCATTTTTGTTAATTATTAATATATATATATATATATATATATATATATATATATATATATATATATATATATATATATATATATATATATATATATGTTAAATGATGACATTACAAGTCCTTCTTCACGGTATAAAATTAAATAAAATCACTAATATGATTATCTATAACTTGCTTTCACTAGCATCACCTGCATTATTCAAGGGAATATACGCTTTTGGTCGATTGACTTGCTTGCAAAGTTTTAACACCTGTCTGGAGTGGAGAGTGGAGTAATAGCCTAATATCCTCGTGGAGACGATCAGAATGAATGAAAATAATTTAAAACATTCCTTTTAGTCTATTTTTAAAATAATAGATTTATTTTTTAGTTATTACATAGAAGTGGAAGTAATAAAAAATTAAATTTACCGCTAATAAATTCACCACCCAACATGCAATGTCTCGATTTCTGACGGAAAATATCGGAGTGTGTTTAAAAAGAACGGAGTGTCTTGACACTATGTTGTCTGTGACTACACTGCTATGCGGAATTAAGCGTGAAGCGGTTTTGTTATTATCGAATATATGTTTTCGACACGATAATCTTTGTACTCTGTTTCAACCGATGAATATCGCGTGCAATACTTAATAACTACAGTAAAAATAAGATAAACGTCTTGTATTCGTTAACATCATGGAATTACGACGTACAATGTTTTGTACTTAAATCATGTTTATTTTATAATTTATTTGTAAAATATATAATGAAAATGAGTTTATTGTAACGCAATATAAGCAAATTTATTTTTAAGTGCGTATATTTTCAGATACTAGATATGTTGACGCGTTGATAACGCAGTGCCTTAACATCACTTTATATAAACCTGTATGTCAAACACATGGTTGTTAGTGTTACATTTATTTATTAATTTAATATATTTTTATTTAATAAATAAATAAATAAATAAATAAATATATATATATATATATAAGTGCCCACACTCCCCGATTCGCAATATTTTTGTAAAAAGGGGTACAAAGATTTTGCTTCACGTATTAATATACACATGCGGTTGTCTACAAACCAGTACTTACCTTGACAAAAATTTTTCATGCATATGACAATTGCCTTGATTTCCTTTCAACTTATACTAAAATCCGTATTAAATTATGATTCACAAAATTGCAGTTACAATTCTGCACATTATAAAATGGCATGGCAATGATTGCTTCGATATTCGAATAATTTAGTTTTTATTCTATATATGGAAATTTAATGCCAATACATTTTACAAGGATCTATTCAAAGAACTTTAGAGTTGCGTTACATTAATGTTACGGTTTTGGTATCCTTATTACAAAAAAATAAAAAGAAATATATAATAAATATTTTTTATAAGAATTGGGTTATTAAATAAAGAATGGAGCAGTGGGACAGCGTCTCATTGTAAACGTGATCGGTTGTGAGTTCGATTCGTAGTCAGGGGCATGAATATATTTAAATTATTTTAAATTCCTCAATTTGGCAGAATGAAACGCAGACACTGATCCTAGGTACTTCTGCCTACTTGCTATACGGGATAAAAGACAAAGAAAACCTTACTTTGACTAAAATAATAATTAAAATATTTATTTTAAGACTAGTTGTCCCCGCGACTTTGTCCACGTGAAGTTTCACATCCCTATGTCTATTTTTATAATTCTAAAATAAAAATAGCTTATGTTATTTCTTATTCAATCGGCTATCGCTCAATGGAAATGCCGTCAAAATCAGTCCAGGGAAAGAGGTGTGTAATAAACATCTTTAATAGAATATCTAATACATATACATTTCGTTAAAAGTGGTTATTTTAATACTACAAACAGATATTCTAATTTTATATAATTGTATCGACAACGTTAAACTAAAAAGCAACAATATTGCAAAATACACGATTTTCTAATATTTTAATACTAATTATAATTAAAGCTCATTTAACATGTTTACTATCTAATAACTACCCGATAACTATCAAATTAGCTAATAAAATTGGCAGTAACTTATACTAAGTAATGCATGTCAAAGTATGTCAAGAGCGACCGTTCGTCCTTATAGCCCATACCATACCATACCAAGCGAAAGATTTCGAAAGAAGGAACACTAAGTAGTACAAGCAAGCGAAATTGTCAACAAAGGTAACGACCACTTCATATGCTTTGAAGACAGAAGTTTATAATTGAAATTCATAAAAATAAATTATATAAACATATAATATAATAGTAAAGAAAAGTGTTTCTTTCTTATTTTTAACATATCATCAATGGAATAAAACTCAATATCCTGTAATATATAATGAGTCTGAGTTTGTGTGAACACTATAAACTCTCAAAGTACTGACAAGATTTTATTAATTTTTTTTTGCTGCTCTGGGGACTGTATATACGTGTATATATAAATTGGTGGTTGGTGTCGTTCATGTGAAAGCATAAAAGATAATTTATAAATTCAACGTCTAATTCGTAAAATTCTTTGTTTTAAATAAGTGCACGAATAAATCCAAGTAATATAATAAAAATAATGTTATTCTCAAATATCAGTATTTAACAAAAAATGATATAATCTTCTTTTATATTGTTTATGTACCTTTAAATATATACACAGTCCTTCTTACTTGAATAATTCAAACAGTGATTGCACAAGCAATCGTGCGTAAAGCGAGTACAGCAACAGCATCGGTATCAGCATTCATAATAGCCCGCCGGTGACCGTATCTAAATATCTTACGAATTACACTGATTTAAAAACTACATATATTCATACAATTACTAAGCCTGAAGAAATCAAGTTGGACTGCGACATTCTAAACTTGTTACCTAAGGTATAGTGATGTACAATGTAAACTATTCAAATTAAGTACTAAATGCTGAAAGTGTCACGAATGTAGCGGAAATTAATTGTTTAATAATATTTTATGAGTTTCTTTATAGACTTAAATAAGCATACCATGATATATCAATATATATTAAAATACAATACATAATATGCAAGTTATTATTTGACGATTCTTATAAAATATGCGCTACCTTTAGTTGAATATTGCCCTTTGTTTCAATTTTATTGGTTTTTTGCTATTTACTGTACTTTTAATCAAATTTCGCATTAGAAATAATGTTTATTTAAAACTAATATTTGGCTATCGCCATTCGTGCAGAGCTAATCAATATTTAAACACAAGTATTACGTACATAATGTTTGTTTATTTATCTCAACAGAATGCATATTAAAAAAAGCAGCTTTTCACTCGTAGCACATTTTCCGTCAGAGAGAACCTCAAGACACTTCCCTCTCTATAATCCGACCAAATTCAAGAGATTGCGTATTGAGTGGCGGAACTTAACACCACGTTTCGGCTACATAAATACATAATTGAAATATATAATCAAAAGACGAACATGATTTTATGTCTTTAGCTAACGTTTAAGTAAAGTATATTTAAGTATTTTTTGATAGTAAATGACCACTAATGTATTAGGTCCAAAGTGACTTCAAGCTGACATGCTGCCATTACTTCATATATATAAATTTTAAGTTCTTGCAGATTGTGACAGAGATTATCTTTCACGTTTGATTTGTTACCTTTGTAATGTTTTGCTTTTTGCATTGGCTTACTTTTGTAATACAAAAATTTTAATTCTAAAATAATAAATAAATAGTATATTAATAAATTACGATATACAGAGTTCTTATCCTCAGAGAATATCTAGTTTGTGCCAAAAACAATGGAAAAGAACATTAATCTTAAAATGAATTACTAAGATTAAGCTGTACCATCAATAGACCGGCCTCTTTGTACGTGTTATCTAAAGAATAAATACAAATTGCTTGACCATTGGATGGACACATACATTATCTTATTTATTTCTTTATGCTATTGAATATTCAAAACAACTTGCCAGATATTACTTACACTGTTACTGGCTCTGCTCAATTAGCTAACTAGGCCAACAATAATAGTACTGGAATACAAAAGAACCACAGAGAAAAAAGTCATTGAATTAAACTAAAATTATATAATAAGTTTTCCGTCGACGCGAAATTATCAATCTCTTAAAGTAACATCTCATTCCTTTGTACTGCATTTTAGTTAAGGATTCATATACCACAATTATTTATATATGTATAGTAATCAGAGGTAATCCTTATCCAGGTCCGCGGTCACAGGTAGACCCGGACTACAGTAAAGTGTACGAAACGTTGAATTCAAAATGTATTTTCGAATACCAAAATATATGAGATTAATCCGTGTAGTAGTGTAGTTTCATCAGGTATTTTAAAGACCTTTAAAAGTATTGGAAATTTATGAGATGATATTAAGTTTTCCTACAAAATGAACAAAGTACATCATTTATTAATTTTAATTTTAATTTTCTTGCGACACCTCTAAAATATCATTTTAAATTTACATCGCACATTACAAAAAAATTCAAATTTATGATAATTTTCTAATCTACCTAACTCTGTGTAAATTGCCTTCTTACTATTTGAACCTACTAATGCTCCTTAACTATTATTGTTACTCCACTGTGGTTTACAGGTATTTCATAATATTAAAACGCTTACAATCAAAGTTGCAATTTTCATAACACACTTCTTATGTAACTAGGTATACCTAGAATTAAAATGTATAACCTATTTTAAAAAACTAATTCATTTTATTATAAAATTTAGTATCAACTCTTAAATTTTAGATATATTTAAAGATATCAAACTTCTTATCGAGCTTGCATACATAATCTCAACTTACTGTCGACACAGTCAGTTAAAATTGGCAACATCGATTACTATTTTACTAGTTTATTAAAAATGATCTTTACGCGAATGTTATGACATATACATTCTTATAAAGCGATTTCATAATGAATGGGTGTTGATGTGAACTTCTACTTGTTCGACCTTGAGTTACTTTCACTGTTTCTCTTTACAAATTTTATAGTAGCTGTTTGCTTATGGGTTTTTTTTCATATTAGATAAAGCTAGATCTTGAGTCACCCACTAAATAATTTGTATATTTATTCAAATTCAAGTATCATAATAAGACAAAACAAGCTACGCCTCTTATGTTAAATTATAAACGCAATTGTTATAAGTCTTATTCTAACTCATGGCAACGACTTTAAATAAGTTTTGAAAATAATTTAATTTATTCGCTTTAGTAAGACGAAGCGCGGCGTTAAGTTCCGCTACTCAACACGCACTGCAACTCCTGCGGAAAGCCGACAGTCTAGATAGTAAATTCTAATGTGCGGGTAAAGTAAGCATGAAGAAAATAGATAAATGTTGCACTATTTTTTATATTTTATTAGATCGAGATAAGCGCTTAAATTCTTATAAGTTTGGCCTATTAGCAAAGTAGCAAGTATATCTTCGGGATTATAAAAGCTTCAACTAAAAAAACAATGTTGGTCCTGATCAAAGTGTATATTTTATAACCCTGTCACTTCTCACTCATTTCTACAATTTTATCTTGCATATTGTAAATATACAAGATAGTAGTAGTTCTACTATTACTATTTAATTAAATCATTTATTCATTGTATTATATTTAATTGGAAAAGTAAATATTAAAAAAAATGTCAATCAATCAATCAAAGCCTATAACTTAAAGATAATTAAACTGACATAATTTACTTTGATATTGAATAACTCATTGTGACGTTAAATAAATTATAATATGCTTGAATTGTAAAAAAAGATGTTTAAAATTTCGTTTCACTTTCAATATACTTTTGTTATTACCGAAGTTATTATGTAAAGAGAGACAAATAATAACAAGAACCGTGCAAGCGGAATTGAGCAGAGCGAAGCAGTGTCATGGCATATCAACGGATTTGTTTTTTAACTTCACGCTCTTATCGAGACACTCTGTACTCCACTTTCCGCTGAATTCGGGACATTGCGTGTTGAGTGACGAAATTCAACGCCGCGCTTTGTCTTACCAAAGCGTGCGCGCTTTGTCTCTTCTGAATGGGAATCGAACCCACAACCGTTTAACTGAGTCAAACGCTGCCTCACTAAGCCACGATAGGTCTCAGTACTTTAAATGAATATTATATATTACTAAATATAACAGTAATTGGAAAAAAATGCCAAAAAAATATTTTGATCGGCCTTAGGACGTTAACATGTGGACAAAAACCTTCCCTCACTGGAACATATCCTGGAACATAAATTTCATTTCATGTTTATCATCGAGCTCGGAAAGAAACTCGAGGATATGAACTAAGGCCGCGCTTTCATATAACGCATGCAATTAAAATGATTCACTTACAGCCGGTACACTACTGTATACAAGAGAATGATTTAACCTTGAAATTTTTAACAAATACTATTTATGATATTAAATAAAACTGCTTTATTTTTTTGTTTTTTAGCTTCACGCTTTTATCCGGCATAGTAGGGTAGACAGAGAGTAGTGTCACTCCGTACTTCGTTTCCCGCCGAATTCGACACGTTGCGTGTTGAGTGGCGGAAACTTAACATTGTTCTTTGTATTGAGTAAGTGAAAGTAATTTAACTATAATCATTCCCCTAAGTGGTAATCGAACCCAAAACCGATCGCGTTTACAGTCAAACGCTATCGCACTGCGCCTCGGCCGAGCTCAAACCGCTTTAAATGTTCTTATTATTTCATATAAATTACATTGTGTCGCTGTCGAATAAATATGTATGATATTTGATATACATAATTGAAAGTGGTAGTAAGGTAAGTTGGACATTTCATCAGAAGAAAATCTAAATGAAAATCTTTTAGATTTTCAATTAGGATTTTCGGATTCGGTAGCTGTTTTTCTAAATAACATTGTAGGTGTAATATGTGTAAATATTCAATGAAAAAATCATTGAGTTATTCTATCTAATATTGATCTATATTTGTCATGTAACAAAAAATCGTATTCGGACAAATGTACAAAATTTTCAAATATATCAAGCGACAATAAGTGATTCGAAATAGCACTGTGGGACTACCTTACATTTGTTTTATTACATTAGAGAGATACAAGCATGTGAAGATATAATATAGTAGTAAAAGTGTGTATAATGCTAATTAATATCGACTAAACTTCAGTAGTACTTACTTACAGATTTAATACTATTATAAATTAAATAATTAATTTTCACTTTCTCGCTCTGGTAAAGACAAGGAGCGGCGTTGAGTTTCACTCAACACGCAATGTTTCGAATTCGGTGGAAAGCGAAGTACGGATTGTGTTGACACTAGGTACTTTCTGTCTACCCCGCTTTGCGGGATGAAAGCGTCAAGCTAAAAAAAAATTAATGCTAAAGTGTTAGAGATAGTAAGATCTATGATTTGCAGTTTTCAAGAAACGCTGTAAAATGTTCGAAACTTCCGGTTTTCAAAAATGGCATTTTCAAATACCAAAATATAGGCAAATAATTCGTTTATCACACTTTTTAAATAAAAACAGTTTCATCAATAATGATATAACCTATATAGTGTCATATTATGATATAAGTTTTAAATGGCTATAATAATCTCATAGGAATTTAACTTAGCTTGCGTTATTGCATAAAACCTTAGAGTAAGGAATGGAATAGAAAGTAAGTGTATGAGTGGCCTATAGAAAAAAATAAAATAAACCTAATATACGCTACCGTACCGCAGTGTTGTATTTCGTTATATATTATTAAATTTAAACTTGTAATAAGTTAAAATAAAAATGACATTCCAAAACACAACATTTCTCAAATACTATAATTAATAAGTAGTTCTGTTTGCCTAATCAAATGACGACGTATAAAATCAAAATAAAAATCAATTTAGTAATATATATTTATTACATAGTAATAATTTCCAATCTGACATCATGTAAAAACTTTTTAGTCCTTTCTAGTAAAAAAATATGGTGACAAAATAATAAACTCATTTAAATCAGTTTATAATTCAATGTAAAAAAAGGGAGATATTTTTATAATATAATATGCGTTTGCCTTATTATATAAGCTAACTGCCAGTAAAAATCCTATCAAAATCGATCCAGCCGACCCAAAGATTAGTCGAAACAAACAGACAGACAGATACATCAATTTTATTCATTAGTATAGATTACAAAAACAACCTAAATAAATTGTAACTTACAAATATATGCATTAAATGGCAATGTATTTATCTATATTGCAAGTTTATAATTTAGTATATGAAAAAAGTTTTTTTTTTTGAAAAAATTACAAAATAATAGCACATTAATCGTGTGAAATTACGATTTAAATTAAAGGTTGTAACATATCGCGAGACCGTTGCATGTCAAGGCCACAAACGAGTAGTAGTTTCCGAACCTCATTCGCAGGTTACATGCGCATGACGGGAACATCGAGAGTAACAGCTAAATTTTTCAATTCAACCTTTGAAGTGTTTCTTTTTTTACCTCATCAATGATAAGTGAGACAAAATACTTTGCTTAGTTTGAATATTTATATCTTATAGTTATTTATATATATATAGTTTATACTTTGAATTCTTTGCGATCTTTGCGATTTGAATTTTTGAACAGTTCTTACGAAAATATATAGAGAGATATGAATGTTGGCAAACTTAAAGTTTAAATGCAGGTGGTTCAGAAAACAATATTGTCCAGCATAATCTATTAGATTCGATTCTTACTCGGGAGACTGATAGTAATTAAATTATTTTCATTTGCTCACTCTTGTAAGTCAAATCGCGGCGTTGACTACCACCACTCAACACGCAATGTCTTGAATATGAAGTTTTTTGACGGTACATTCTATCTATTCTGCTATATGGGATATAAACGTGAGGTGAAAAGAAAATACATGGCCAGCCAATAACAAACTATTGAAATTCATAAACAGTGATAAGAAGTAGATCATTTTTTTCTTCATCTAATCAATATATTTTTACTTGAATTAAAGAAATTAGACCAGGCCCGAATCGAAAATAATCGAGAATCTTTCTCCAAGCCTTGGAAACAACATCAAATTCCAGTCTATGCAAATCAGTTTTTAAAGTGAAATAATTTCCAATATCACCAATAATCGACAGATATTTAAGTTTTTATCGAAAAATAAAATGTGTCAAATGACATTTAGTATACATATACATTTATTGGTATATATGCGTATAATATAAATCTACATCGATAGGCGAGAAAGGACTAGAAGAATAATGACTGTATGTACTTATATAACGATTACGTTCTTCCGATGCAATGATAATATATTTCACGATCTTTATCAGAATTGTTTAAGAAACTGGGCTAAATCGTTGAGATTGCTCAGGCTGGTGCATTTACCTTTTTTGTATCTTACAACAATATGTTTAAGCATTGAATTATTATGTTTTACGACAAATCTTCGGTTGCATATATTTAATAGTGTATGTTATTACCTTTTCATCCTAAGTCTTCGTAATGATACGCCCACCCCTTATGAAATTTAAAAGCAAATTACTAACAGACATTCGAAACTGATGTTTTCTTTAAAAAAATATCAAATGTTTATAAATAGACTCGTTGCTTTTAAGAGGTAGAGATATGTAACATATTCTTATTTCTAACTTACAAAATTATTACATTAATATTTCCCAATTTTTTAACTTTTACCGATAAAAACATAATTAATTCAACGTAAAATAATATGTCGTTTCAGAATTATGCACTGAAACATCATGGGGATACTAACAACAGTTGCTGCAGCCGCCAAGGCAGCTCTAACAATTGGCGGAATAAGCAAGCTCACTTTTATTCCTGCAATGTTAGCAGCTATGGCGTACTTCAATTACGATCTAATGGATCCAGAAAATCGACCATTTAACCAAAAATATCTAAAAGAAGAATACGATTTCGTGATAGTCGGTGGTGGATCAGCAGGAGCAGTATTAGCAAATAGACTCTCTGAGATTGAAGGTTGGAACGTATTATTATTAGAAGCGGGCGGACATGAAACAGATATAAGCGATGTTCCATTGCTATCTCTATATCTGCACAAGAGTAAGCTTGATTGGAAGTATCGGTAAGATTTTTTAATAAAAAATGACATTTAAATTCTAATAATTTAGGTTTATTTGTATCCTATAAAGACGTATTTCATAAGGTAGGTGATGGAATAAGCTACAATACTAGGCTTGGTATATATTAGAAAACAATGACCATGCACGTTTTTAGTAGTGAACTTTGAATAAAATTCACAATTAAACTTATTCCATCTGATCTGCGTTAAATATTCACCCGTAAGGTTACGTAAAAATTTTTATTTACAGAACTGAACCTCAAGATTCTGCCTGCCAAGCGATGATTGATAAGCGGTGCAGTTGGACTAAGGGCAAAGTTCTTGGAGGATCATCAGTTTTGAATACAATGTTATACATTAGGGGAAATAAACGTGATTTCGACCATTGGGAATCTTTGGGTAACCCTGGATGGGGTTACAAAGACGTTCTACCATATTTCAAGAAATCTGAAGACCAACGAAATCCTTACTTGGCTAAAGATAAAAAACATCATTCAGTAGGCAAGAAAAACAAAAAAAATATTATAAAATTTATAGATAGCACTGAGTATTATTAGTTTTACTGCTTATGCTCTAGTATTACAAATCTTAAGATCTCCAAGTAATATAACTATAACTTTTTTCTCTTTCAGGAGGTTTCCTCACAGTTCAAGATGCACCTTACAATACGCCAATTGGTGCAGCATTTCTTCAAGCTGGTGAAGAAATGGGATATGATATTTTGGATGTAAATGGAGCACAACAAACTGGTTTCGCTTGGTATCAGTTCACTATGAGAAGAGGAACAAGATGTTCTACAGCGAAAGCTTTTTTGCGACCCGTAAGGTTGCGTCAAAATCTTCATGTTTCTTTATTTTCTCATGTCACCAAAGTTTTAATTGACAGAGAAAATAAAAGAGCTTATGGCATTGAATTTTTCAAAGATGGCACAAAACAAGTTGTTTATGCTAAGCGTGAAGTCATATTATCAGCTGGCGCGATCGGGTCACCTCAATTACTGATGCTTTCTGGAATTGGCCCAGCTAAACATTTGCAGGAAGTAGGAATCGATGTTGTTTATGATTCTCCTGGAGTGGGGCGAAATTTACAAGACCATATCGCTGTTGGTGGCATAGTTTTTGAGGTTGACTACCCTATAAGCTTAGTTTTAAATAGACTTGTAAATATTAATTCAGCTTTACGTTACGCTGTAACAGAAGATGGGCCATTAACATCAAGTATCGGATTAGAAGTTGTATCATTTATAAACACGAAATATGCAAATGCAACAGAAGATTGGCCAGACATAGAGTTTATGATGACATCAGCTTCAATTCCTTCCGATGGAGGCACACAAGTAAAGAGAGCTCATAGCATTACAGACGAGTTTTACGAAGAAGTGTTTGGCCATTTAACGAATAAAGATGTTTACGGAATATTTCCTATGATGTTGCGTCCAAAGAGTCGTGGATTTATTAAGTTAAGATCGAAAAATCCTTTAGATTATCCTATTATGATTCACAACTATTTAACACATCCTGATGATGTTGGTGTTTTGAGAGAAGGCGTAAAGGCTGCCATTGCCACAGCGGAAACTAATGCTATGAAACGATTGGGAGCTAAATTTAATAGTAAGCCAGTACCAAATTGTAAGCATTTACCTCTCTACACTGACGAGTACTGGGATTGTTTTATAAGACAATATACCATGACTATTTATCATCTTTCTTGCACAGCAAAAATGGGACCATCAAGTGACCCCATGGCAGTAGTGGACTCACAGTTGCGAGTTTATGGCATTGAAGGACTTCGAGTGATAGATGCTAGCATCATGCCCACAGTTACCAACGGAAACATTAACGCTCCGGTAATCATGATTGCTGAAAAGGCTAGTGATCTAATAAAAGACATGTGGTTACCAAAACAACCAAGGAGAAAACGTAGATCTCTAAAATGTTCCGGTTTAGAGAGACTCTACTTAAATAAATTAAAAACACAGTGTGGCATTGAAAGATGATAACAATTTCGATCATATTAGATGCAGCCATAAATTTATGTAATAAGACAATGTTAGAAATGTCAATGATTATACTCATAAAGCTCAAATGTTTCTAGTCGTCAGTTTAAAACAAAATCATGGGTTTAAATGCAGAAGTCAATTGAAGATAACTTTATAAATAGGAAAATAATTTAATAATACTTTAAATGTCGAGTATACCTGTTTTCAATTATTTTATGATTTTAAAACCTAATTCACAAAAACAGCAAAGTTACCAGTTCCTTTTTTATAATATAGACGTTTTATGTTATGTTTCGTATAACACAGACGTTTTCTGTTTCGTTCTGAAAACTTGTAATTCTAGGAAAAGATTTACGAAATATTAAATAGAAAACTAATGTTTTACATACATATAAGTAATTACAAGTAAAATAACTATAAATACCTCGGAAATTAAAATGTGTATTACTAAAGAAGTGATGAGTGCAATTTTCTTTACAGCTTAAAAGTACTTATAAGTATTAAGAGGGGTGGATTTATTATTATAAGGACATTTTTGTGGTGTTTGTTGCTAAGTACTAAGTACTGACTGTTCATGTAAATATAGTATGTAATAGAAATGTGCAGGTTTGTAATTATTAATACTATTAAATTACATTGTTATTTTATTTCTAACGTTTTAGAATTGCTTTAATAAAATTAAACAAGTTCCTTGAGCAAGACTTTTATGAAAACTATAATATTATTTTTAAAAAATTGGTATTATTATAATTTTAAAATATTTTATCCATTTAACTAAAAAAAAAAAATATGATATATATTAATATGATAGATATTAATAATAAAATATTATAATAAATTAATAAAATAAATAATAATAAAATTGCGCTTACCACACCATAATCAATTGTTATAAAGTAGTAAAAAACTTTACGTAAGAGAACGCCCAAGTGAAAATACGTATAACACTATACGTATTTCAGCGCCATCTATCGTTATCAGTCACATTAACTTGTTCTAAGTCTTAAAATGCATATTAGAAAATTGTATGAAGAAGATTCAATAGCACATATGAAACTGTTCTTTTAAACTTTTACATGAGTAGCAACAATGAAACATTATTTTAAATACAACTAAAAATTAATAAAAGTGGATGTCATCAAAATCAAAACCTAAATGTCATACAGATATCTCTTATATCAACCATGTCCTAATGGTGCCTTATAGTTAACCTGTATTTTTAACTAGAATATTTACAATACAAAAAAATCTTAATTTATTATTTTTAAGTAAAGTTATAGAAAAAATAGCACACGCACTAAATTACTAACTCTGTCTGTCAGCGCCATCTATATTGGCAAACCTGAAACATTTACACAATAAAAGTTTCCTAAAAAGACCGTCGGCACGTCACTGCTTTAAAATACAATATTTCAAAATAAGAGTTTTGAGATATTTTTAAAACGAATTCATAAAATCGGTTTCATATTCTCTACATGTGGTCATATAATAGATATGACGAAATTTAAGTTTTATATATACATAACTACTGTACTAAATGCTTACTGTATGTAACTTGCATTTATCTTATATGCAAGGTAATTACATTAAGGAATATTTTTGTTGATAAACATGCTTGAAAAATGCTCAATCCAACTCTTATATTTGCTTTATCTGTGAAATCCGCAAGAAAATACTATCTAGAATGAAAAATGTTTAATCAAATTTCATTGACATTCCTTGATGGAAGATATAAGAGAAAAACTACTGTTAAGGACAATGTTATAAACACATTGATTTTAAAAATAATTGTTTGAGCACAAATGTGCTTTTCCGAATCTCGGAATTGGCGATTTTAATGCAGTTTTTATTGCTGTATTTATATTTTTTATTAACATTTAATATTTATTTAAAATGAATAAATTGACAAATTGACAAAATATCTGTTTTCTTGAATTCGCTCAAGGTTTAGTTTTCAACTTCATCGAAACGAAAAAGTCTAAGGCTTTTATATATCATACAAAGCTTTTGAATATCATACAAAATCAACAAAAAAAAATAGCATATACAAATTTTCTATATAAACTTTAATTATTAGGTCACGTCTAAACACACATTTCATACGGAATGTATGCCATGATATAATAACAATAAGTTATTCATAGTTTACATAACGCGGAAAATATCCCATAACATTTAACGGTCATATAACAGTACAAGTAAGCTACAATAGAACTTGCAAGTCAGGTTGTTTAAGACGAGTTGTCATGGGGTCAGTTCCTCGGAAGCTCCAAGCGAGTGCGCCGAGACGATGTAATAGCGCATTATTTCTAGTATATAAAAGTCATCAATGGTACATCTGAGACCGTACTTATAGTATTATAATATTTTTTTTATATGTAAAAATAAATTTATTCAATTTGTTGCAATAATTAATAGTTAAATTAATTTTAATTCCTCCTTTGGCTTGACAAAGTGCGGCGATGAATTCTGCCACTTATCACGCCATATCTCGTATCCATATCGAATTTGGCATTTATAACCTAGGTACTTATTGTCTACCCTGCTATGTGGGATGAAAGCGTAAAGCAAAGCATATGCTAGAAATATATGAAAGTATATGCTAGATATTATTAATGAATTTATGTATATTGGAATTTATATTTTGGAAAATAAAGATTTAATTATTATTATCTTTTAGGTATATGGGAATATGTTTCCTACATATAGGACGTTATTTTTTGCGATTTCTCAAGTTCAAAACGTAGTGCTGAGACAACAATTTCATTTCAATATCGTGCATACCACGCTTTTTACAATGAAATGAGTACATTTGTTTATTATTTACACTATTTTAAAGTTTAATTACTTAAAAATATAACGCTTTTGTTGTATTTTGAAACTATTACAATTTTCATTTTTTTCTTAGAAGCGTGATAGTTTTTTTAATTCTTATTTATTTCCCATTACCCACTAAGGACATGTATCCTTTTGGTAAACTCAAATCAGTTGAACAATCTATAATATTAAGATGTTAGATTAATCAAAAGTGATTCCTATGAAAAGATTCCTAGTTCATGAAAAAGAAATGATACGACTTCCGTTTACAAGTCGGCCATATTTAACGAAATTAAATTGAAATAAGCACATCTTCGCCATTATATTTTTTTTTAATTTAATTTTTTTAACGAGTTGCCGTGCCGTTGCACAATTTTGACCAATTTTTAAAACTTGTTAAACAACGTTGATATATAAATAGATTAAAAATCTTGCTTAGATTATGTAATTTAAAAAAAATGTCAAATTTTTTTATAACAACCTTTGTCTTACAATAACGGACATAAAATATAAAAATTGATCAATTTAGTGCGATCAACCTTTTTTTAAATTTATATAGAAATCAGCTTAAAATGAACTATGTTTTCATTACCTAATTAACGTTTATATTGGACAACTCAGTAATATTAAAAATAATACCCATAAAAGTTGTGCGATGCAAGACGTATTAAAATACTACTTAATATATGAAAACACCAATGTGATTATACATAATACGTAACTCGTACAATATGCTGTAGCAAGATCATTAAATCATAGCCTTAGCGCCTGTCGCAACAGTTGTACTAGTTTACTATTTGAAGCCTGAGATTACAGATTTAAATAATAAGGCCGCTTTTTATCTTGGATTAAATTAATTCATCTAAAATATTAATACTCTTGCAATCTATTACAGTAACATCTGGTTAATTTGGACCTGAATAAGTGAGAAACCTCTATTATTTAGAATTCCAATGAGGTTCTGGCATTTTGAGGTCCCAGCACTCTGAGGTCCCGGCACTTTAAAAAGAATTACCTCTAGTAATGGGTACTTTTCGAACCTGGTTAAGCGAGATTTGATTTCTAGGATTTTCTTGGAATCACCAAGACTTTCTTTATAACTGGCACTCAGTATCTCAATTCCCTATATAAATGAATCTTTTTATCAGGTAGGAACAGGTTTTTGTACATTAACTATTAGGTACATTTCGACCTCTATAAGCTGGAACCTCTGTAAATGAGACGACTATAATTAAAAACCTATCTAATTGTAAACTGGATAAATGAAAAACTCTTTAAATGGTATGAAATCCTTGGTGCCTTGGGATTCTAATTAACCAGGTTTCAGATATCTTAGAATAGTCGAAACATAAATTACAACAGAATTTATAACAGTTTTAAGTTTAATCATCGTCATCTGAACTACGAATCCGAAACAAATAATTGCGAGAACAATCCAAAGTCTATCAATATTAATTCTGATGTCGTTACATACATACATTAGTAATTATTACTTTAAACAAATATTTGAAGTTGTACCGCAATATGTTACTGTCAAAAAGCCCACCGAGACCAACAAAGACAATAGCTTACAGAGTTATTCTGGAAATATGATTAAAAACCGATATAATTTTATTTATTGCTCATTTTTTTCTATAAATTAAGTACCTAGCTGTAACGTGTGATGATGACGTCTAAGACCATTTCTGCTAGATATAAAGAAACATTCAAGACACTTTCACTTCGTATATCTGCGTCTGACCATAACAAATGTTCATTTCTATTACAATTCAAGTAGATACTACAACATTTTGGGTACTTAGATATAACATATATATTCTTATTGTTCCTAAGTAGTTGACAAATGTCTAAGAATATGTTAAGAACAGTAACTACTTGATTCGGATGTCATCTACAGGACTTGAAACTGGGTTTTTTACCGGATTGCCCTTGTATGCAATTAATTATATCTTAAAATAGGATGAAATGCGGAATAAAGCGATGATTCTGTTCGTCTTTGACAACCTCGCACAAGATAATACATTACCTGTTTATAGTATACCATTACGTTTTCTTTAATAAAAAAAATATCAATTTCAGTATCTTATACGTAATTATATAATATACCAATCACATATATGCAAACTACATACAAATGTTATAAAAAAATGCAATATTTATTGTAAGCATAATTGGCGACTAAGTTCTTCTTAAGACGTATACGTACATCACATCTATGTCTGACCTTGCAACTTTGGATAAGGGATGATGAAATTTTACATTACCTGTAAAAAAATAAACATGTAAATCAGTAAATATGCATTTGAAGTAATGAAATATATAGCCGTTATTTTTAGACATAAAATAGCTTTCCGGTTTCCACTAAATTCATTATATATACATCCCTATTTGAGCGATTTTTTTTAATATTCGGCATTTTTAATAGGGTAGTCAGAGATAATCTAGCATCAAGACACTTTGTCGACTGCTTGCCGCTTGAAATCGGGACCACGCGAGTTGAGACTCAAACTTAACGCCGCGCTTTGTATTACCTGTTAGGGTTTATATTTATATACGTATAAATCATGGTTTCGATATGACAACACTTGTAGAATTAATTACTGGTTACCTTCATTTATTTTATATGTCTACCCTATATTTCTTTTAACTTTAATTATGACATGTTTTTGAATTTGATGGCAGTATTTTCATTTAAAATATAATTTAATACTTTTATTCTGAGTCTCTTTAAATACCTAAGCCGAGAAATGAAAGAAAATGTTAATTGTAATCATTCCTCCGAATGGGAATCCACAACCAATCAAAATCACAGTCAGAAAGTGTTCCACTGCGCAATGATGGCATCAAATATAATAATATTATATTGTCTAGTAAAAAATATGTTCACATTCAAATTTTAGTCATATTGGTTTAATTAAGCAATGCTTGACACAAAATGAATTAAAAATGCAATAACTCATCGAATATCATCGAAAGAAACTAAAATTAATAGTTTGCAATGTAAATCTGAATTATATATACATATTTATTTACGGAATGAGAAACACTGTTCACACGCAACTTATTGCGAGATTAAATCAATTTTATGACTATATGCCCACTGATCAAGATCACTTCCAAGTTAATTACTACACTTTCTATAAACTCCTGTTACGAGTACAGGAAGTTTACTTGGATGTCTTAGAGGTATACTCATAAAACTAAAATGAAAGCAGACTGCGCAGCACGATTGGGGAGAGTCTGTCTACAATTTATTTTATTCGTTTGTTATGGATTCAAAATATTCATAATTACATAAGAAATCATACTAAAGATGGCGCAAGGTTTTGTTTTTTTCAAAATTACTTACATCAGAGGCCATCAGTACTTACACAATGGGACATCGTCTGTCGGTATACAAGGTTGGTTATTGGTTCAATTCTCAACTGGGAGAATGATTATATTTATTTTCATTTTTTCACTCTGGTACTTTAAAAGCCCATAAACAATATAAATATTGGCGTTAAGTTCCCCTACTCAACATGCAGACGAGATTTCGGACGGAAAGCAGTCAACTGAGTGTATTGACACTAGGATGTCTCCAACTGTCTCTGTATGCGGGATAAAAATACTTATTCTTATATGTGAGACGCATATATTTTGAACTGAAATAAATATTTGGCCTTGTATTTAGAAAAGAAAGTTTGAAAATTTTAAATTAAGTAAGTATTTAAATAACAAGGTGACACTAACGAAACCGCAACATTGTATAAGAAGTGTTACTTTTAACGTGTTTAATTGATTAAAATGTGATGTTGATGTCACGTAACTGCAGAACAAATATTAAATGTAAAAATATTTCCATCAGAAAGCAGTTTATTTAACACTTTATATCAAATAATTTGTATACCCTTTGCATATTTTGCATGTAATACAAAAAAAAAATTCTAATATTTATGATAATCTCAAAGTATTTTTATTTTATTATGATGGTTTAAAAGTTTACTTATTTGATTACATTATTTGATAGTAATAAATAATCGAATACAATGGTTTTGGACTCAAAATTATAAGTCCTTAGATAAACTAAAAGTTAGATGTGTTGACACCGAAAATGTCATTTTACACAAGAGTGTATATCAACGCATGGTGTGTGTAATATTTTTTACACTTTTCCGCTCTGATAAGACAAAGTGCGGCGTTGAGTTCCGCTTACACAATGTCTCGAATTGAAGCGGAAAGCGAAGAACAGAGTATCGTGAAACTAGGGCTACCTTACAGTACTGACTACCTTACAGTGCTTTCCCCGTAAAGCGTGAAGCCGTTTTTCTAAATAATTTTTTGGCAATAGCCGTATCTTATCATTACAATCAACTCTCACCTTTAAGAAAAACTAACGATGATTCACTAACACGGAAACCCCTTCACTCCTACAATTGCATTACATGAGGCTTCTTTAAGATTGTTCAATACTTTGTTAGCTTGTAATTACGTAATTTGATTTTAAAAATAAAACATATTTACAGAATAATTACATTAGTGACCATAAGTAATTCTCATTCGTTACTAAATATCAATTTCTCATCAATCTGACCATCACAAAAGTGTATCTGATAAATTTATAGAAATAAATAAAAAATATTTTTCAAAAATTATACACGTAACGATTATTACTGCCCGTGTTTTTTTAATATCTACGTACATATATTTGGCTACAATTTTATATATGTATTTATTGTTTACCAGACACTCTGCTTAACTTTATAAGATAATCTTTTTAAGGAAATTAAAATGCAACTCATTATCGAGATTATAATTAATATTGGCGGTCAAATAAATCATAAAAATGGAACTAGGACGCATCCGTGGTCTAAACTAGGAAGCATATCGGGGCCGTACCGTAAGTTCAAATTTAAAAGTAAAGTAGACTTTTGCCTTATGTGACTATTGCATCGTTTTAATGATATATATGAAGATTATTTTCTCAAAATTCAATTGGAGAAGTTTTAAATTAATATATACTTTAATAAGATCTTTGATTTTCGTGATTTTTATACATTTTAAATGAAACTATTTTAACCGGATTAACCGGATAATCTGTATCAACTGACAGACGAATACCACCTCGGTCTACCTGTGACCACGGACTACTGTAAAGTGTTCGAAACGTCAAGTGTCCAAAATGTATTTTCAAATACCAAAATATACGCGATTATTATGGTATTTGAAAATACATTTTGTATGAAATATATTATCCAGTTAAAATAGTTTCATTTAAAATTAGTTACTTTGCTTGTATATCGTAAGTAAAAGAAAGGGAAGCAGAAAACTGAGTACTGGGTGACATATCAATGAGTATTTGTGACAGTACCATTTGTCTACATCGTTAGGTGCAGCAGCAGATATAAAATTTTTTACCTGTAAAAGCACATGCATGCAAAACAACTCGAAAATTTTAATACGATTATAATATTAAATCAGTATATAAATCGCAGTTAATTATTTTACATTTTTAGTGCTTCTTTCAGTTTATATTATATATCAAAATTCTTTCAGTTTATATTTCACTTTAAAAAAGTGAAAGGTAACATTCTCGTATTTACTATTTTTAAAGTGTTATTTCAAACTTAGGATTAGAAAAAATATTTGAAAAAACGTATAAAAATTTATAAAAATTTGAACGCAGCGGGATTCGAACCCGCGCCTTTTGGATACCGTCCAAGACGGACGGTATCCAAGAGGCGCGGGTTCGAATCCCGCTGCGTTCAAATTTTTATACGTTTTTTCAAAAAAACATTCTCATATTCATAAAAAAATTAAATGTGTTATAAAAATAGTCCTTTTTATTTTGTTGATAATATTACTATTCCTATGTATTTTATTACTTCATTTAATAAAATAGATATGCTTAAGTGTAAAATTTAATGTTCAAACAAAACATTTTAAATCATTTTAACTTTGCAATAACAATAAAAAAGTGATTCAACGTTACCGAATAGAATTAAAGTGCACATGCATGTACAATAACGTAGCCATTTGAGAAGTCATCTAAAGAGTAGGAGATAGGCGGCGCACGCGCAGTGACCGAAAGGCGCGCGCGCCGATACCTCGCGGCACTCTCGTTTTCAAACGTGCCAAGCATGTGGTTTTATATTTAAAAAAAATATTTTGGATACTACTTAAGCACCCTGCTTTACTACTGTATAGGTAAGTACAGTCAATATATATTTTTTAAAAGAATTTCTCAATTCTTATTTATGGTATTTTGAAAGTTAATTGAGGCACTGAAGCGATGATTGACGTGGATTATCCGCGTTACACATCTCGCTGTTATATTAAGAAAAAAAAATCAATTAACACAAATTATCATCATATCTTTTGTCTGGAGTAATTTAAGTTATATGCTGGTAACACGCATTTTGTAGCAAATCATATATTTTAAGAAATTTGAAGTTCAAATATTTACAAATAACATGAGTAACAAAAACATAATTAAACACAAAGAATAAATAAAATAAATTGAAAGATTATTTTTTTTGCTTCACGCTTTTATCCCGCGTAGCAGGGTAGACAGAAAGTACCTAGTGTCAAGACACTCCGTAGTTCGCTTTCCACTGAATTCAAGACATTACGTATTGGATGGTGGAGTCGCACTCAGTGCCGCATTTTGTCTTACTAGAGCGAATAATAATGTAAAATAAAATATATTCAATTCTAAAGATGTACATTTTAGAAATCAACACGTAACGTCACGATTAAATTAAAATACGAACAGCTTTACCAAAACTGAAGCATTTTACGAAAGCACTTTTAAAAAAGCAAATATAATAATTTAGAATGTAACATAATTAACTTTTAATAAATGTTGAATGTAATTCTCTTTTTTCTTAATTATTTTACAAATTAATATAACTCGCAAGTGAAAATTATCCTATTTTATTAAATAATTTGCAGTATGCGATAGTAGCTACTATACTTTATTGTAAAATTAACTATAAAGATAGACTATAATAAAGTTTCGCCTACCTTCTACTCTTACGTTTTTATTTCAAATATAAATAACAAATATGCATTAAAACTATCTTCAATTAATTTAAAAATACACTCTAAAAATGTTCTATACATATTTTTTAGCTTTACGCTTGTACCATATAGCAAGTTATACAAGAAGTACCTAGTGTGAACATACTATGTTTTCGAGACCTTGGGTGTTGAGTAGTGGAACTCAACGCCGCAACGCAACGGCTTTTTTGAGACCACCATTGTCAAGTAATGTCACTTTTTGTAGATCCCTCCCTTCCCATTAATGTGTGACAGATTATGGATAGCTCCTTACCAGAGCGAGGACATGAAAATAATTCAAATATAATCATTCTTTCGAGTAAGAATCGAACCTGTAACCGATCACGTTCCAAGTCTAACTCTGTCCTGCTGCGCCACGTTGACTTATTTAACAAATATATATGTTTTACCGAATAATTAATCTAAGATCCAGGTTTTTCAAAAACATCAAAAATATACGAGGGTTTGTCTCGAAACTTATTAACATGAAGTAAATCGTTAAAAACAACTTAGCGAGCCATATCCAAATATTGATAAAATACTTAAAACGTGTTACCAACGTCTAATACATAAAGTACACATGCGTGATATAACGCATGTCATGTTGTAGTACTCCGTTCAAACATTTCACTTTTGATAGTAAACAAATAGTAACCTGTTATAATAAACTTCAAACATCATAATATATGAGTCTATTCATTATATTTTATGTTCATAAAACAGCCCAGTATTTCAACATTTTTAAGTTTCTATTGAATAAAAAGGCTGTACCTGCCATTTTTTATTAAAACCGTTTTTTTATCTTATCCTGTCTCTATCTGATATAGTTTTGCAATACTATTCTGGCCTGTGTCTTGCCGTGTAATTTGCTTTTAAATTTGCCCACGTGTTCGGATCCGATGACATCATATCTAGTGGCTTTGTGGGGACGATCATGTTGACGAGAAAATAAACATATTTTTTAAAATTATTTATATTTTTTGTAATATATTGCTTAATAATTTATACTTTATAATAATAGAATAGTTGTTATACTAAATCTATACCTTATATCTTAAAACTTGTAAAAATAATTGTACACACATTGTACTTTATGCAAAAATGTATATCAATACATTTTTTACACATGTCTAAGCCACCGAGTATCATACGGGTCAACGAGTCTTATCTTACCAACAATGGTTACTAAAAGAAATGTAAAAATGAGTAAAATATTTAAAATTTTTGAATTATAATTTTGCACTTTTGGATTCCAATCCGCCTCTCATTGAATTCGTACAACCTCTCTGACTTCTAAGCTGTACGTTGATATTCATGAAGTTTACACATTTTTTTAATATTTTCTAATTCTGAGTATCGAATAATACTTTAAAATATTAAATTAGGATATAAGTTTTAAACTACAGTGTTACCTTAGTTTACTCATTACGTACGTAACTACGTTTATATAGATATGTACTAATATTCTGTTAAGTATAATATACATAACAAATAATTACGAATGACATGAATACTGCGATACTTCATGGAACTCCGTTTATTTGAATTCGTGTTTGTTTTTTGTTTATATCATTTTATAAATTTAAATTTCTTAAATTTAAATGAATTATAAAAACAATTAAACTAATTAGGGTCGCTATATTATGAATAAATACGAAAGCCACGGCCTTTGAATTGAATTATAATAATATGGTCAGTGTGATACTAATATAAGACTTTATAGTGTAGGGTTTATTAATATTTGGCCTAATGAAAAAGGTTTCATTCATTATTGTATTCTAGAAATAAATCTTAGAGAAGTCTCAAAAATATTAAAGAAATATGATCCTGGTGAAGGCACCAGGATCATCGATATTTTTTACAATGGCACTTACAGATCTTCAAACTTATTTTTTATTTAATTATATAAATATGTGTAAGTAAAACTATATTGTTATTAATTTAACATAAAACACAATGAGCTGACTTTATCTTTGTCTCCGGTAGACTAAGGTCGAGGTCACAGGTAGACTGAGGTCGGTAGATACAAAAATTAATTATATCAATCTACCGCCATCTGTTTCTTAGTTGTCTCGCGTCCTGTCCTGGATTCTTACAGAATGAGCTGACTTTATCTTTGTCTCTGGCAGACTGAGGTCGAGGTCACAGGTAGACAGAGGTCGGTTGACACAAAAATTAATAATATCAATCTACCGCCATCTCTTTCTTAGTTGTCTCGCGTACTGTCCTGGATTCTTGCAGAATGAGCTGACTTTATCTTTGTCTCTGGTATGTGGATTTAAGACTTTAAATTTTTTATAAGTGGGTCCCAGGTGGTAGAGAGTTTCCAACCATCTTCTCTGTTGCAATTAGGATGTATTTGAATTTCAATAGCCTTGCCGATCGTCTTAGGAATATATCTATTTTCCCTAACGAAGAAATGAGGTTTATGGATGATGTAGTGGTTGGGCTAATTCATTGTTCACACACACTGACTGCAATACCGCCCATTATTGACATTAGAGATGTGTTCCTTCGACCTACTCCCGATAGTCCTTTTTGTTTGACTAATATAAGAAACGCCACAGTCACAATCTAGTTTATATACACCTGCACACCGCAAATATCACTTTTTACTGGTCTCAAGCATTAGCTCACTTTTTTATTAGGTTTAAATATAGTTTCTATAGAAGCTTTTCTTAAAATGTTGCCAATCCTGTCTGTCTGTAGGTGGCTTGTTCGTCTTCATACGACGCTGGCGGGGAACTGGCTGCTTGTTTTGATGAAGGATACCCTTCATCTGTCAAAGCTTGTCCCCTAGGTGTTCAACGTTGCAAATGAGGTAAGGTCTCTAGATAACTATGTAGAGTGGTGAGATACCTGTTGGCATGAGTAGGTCTCCTATAAACTGTGTGGTCTAATGTGCAGTTGGAATTCTTCATTACTAATACATAAGAAAAGCTAAAGAATTATTTGCCTCTAAATAATTCTTTAGCTTTTCTTGATGAATAAAAATAAATGACTTATTACGCGTAAAAAAGTAATCAAAAGTCATGTGTAATTATTACAATGTATATCAGCACATCAGAACACAGAAATGAAATAATTTACAAGCTTTCAACGTAACAATGTACTTTTAATCAAACTAATTAGCGTTTGACGCGCGAGATAACGAATGAATAATGTAATGAATAACAAAATTAATTTAAGAAATTATTGCTTTTTGAATAAATAAACTTGCCGAATGAAAGCTGTATTCATAATTATTTAAATAGTGTTCTCTCATTTGTTGATTAAAATGCAGTGGTTAACCTCCTAAAGTTAAAACAAATAGTAAGTAACCAACAGATAAGCCTTCCTTAAGGTAAGTCTTCAAATTAAAAGCCAAGGTATCTGTAATCAAGCGTGTATCATCTTAGACAGAACCAACGCTTTCCGTTTTTTTTATTGAAAAATGAGGCAAACGACCAGATGGACCACCTAATGGTAAGTAGTCAGCTTCACCCATGGACATCCACATCATTGGAATTGTAGATGTGTTGCCTACTTTGGGATGGAAGTGAAAGGAGATGAGGGAAAGGGTGAATTGGAATACGGACCGGAACACATCATCAGATATTTAGCGGATTGTTTTTGTTACGATAGTGGTCGCAAGCCAGTTGGAGGACTAACCACCTCCTGCAGTCAAATTACAAGGATACGCTACCCAGAAGCGGAGGGTTCTACCCCGGTATTCTACCCCGTCCCACCACAGGGAAAAAATGTTCGAGAAAATATAACACAACACTTAAAAAAGAGAAAATGTGGTTTTCAATTATTTCAATTATGTTGATATGTATATGATTAGACTGTACATATTGTTAGCAACTTACGTAAGCAATTTATTTTTTATACAAAAAATAAAAAGTTCAAGAAAAATAAAATCTGGTTACAATATCAACTCTATTGACTTCACCTAATAATATTAAACATAAAAATTGAATATTATCTTCGTTTTGTAAATACTAATTTCAAAGAATAATTTAGCTAAAGAAAACATTCATGCTCAATTTCGTTGCTCAATGCTTATTGAGTAGAAGAGGGAGAAGAGAAATTGGACTAGGAACCCGGACTCTGCTATTAGCCGCAGAGTCCGGATTTCCAGTTCAATTTACGTATAAAATAGAACACTAAAATTCATATTCTGCAGCATGCAAAGTATAAAATTATAAAAAAAATAATGTTCTCTTCGATCAAATTCATGTACAAAACAAACGAGAAAAATTGTAGCGAATTAAATAACTTCTCAACTGTAACACTACTGATAGTGATACTAATAATGTATTTTGTAATGATTACGTAAATATTGCGAAAACTGCTCTCCGAGAGGAGTCGGCTCAGATATGTTACGATAATTTATAACAAGACGGTGAACGCGAAAAGAAATCAGCTCACTACTAAGAAACGAATGTACCTATGTAACTACTAAAATATAATATATTTTTTGTACTCTGGCATCCTCCGAATACAGCCGGACACTAGAGTATTTAGTGTAAACTCTTCACTGTTTTCTAAATATTTTAGCGCAACTCGGCATAGTCTTTGTGTTAATGGAGCGGGGAAATTATTATTTTGAAATATGTTATTCTCGTGAGTTGATTCAAAATTATCTCAATGATGTAATAGATACTAATTACTACCCGACTGCCAAAAGAAGGGTTATGATTTTACCACATATGTAAGTCAATTTCTTAGTTCCCTTGTAATTGCTAAAACCGATTTTGATAAATAATACGTCATTAGATACACCTTACAGGCGCGAGTATCATTTAATGTATAAAATTACTAAAATACGAAAATGGCAGATTTTAAAATTTAATTTTTAACCGCAGTCGGGATTTTATTTTACCTAATTATTACTTCTTTTACACAAAATAAGTATCCTTTTTGAATAATAGCATTTTGATTCTTATTTTTGTGGTTTAGAAAAAAATGATTTGGATTTTTTTCGTAAAATTAAGCTTTTACATGATATTATTTAACCTAAAACAATATTAGACAATTAGTCAATTCTCCATTGTAATTAAACCGTACTGGGTATTATATATTTTTTTTATAATCTAAACAAATTTTCACTTGCTATACTAATGTATGAATAAATGATTAAATTGAAGTGCGGAAGACTAATTACATAATTACACGACATATTTGCATCTTCTGCGTTTCGCGATCTCGCGTGACATTTCATATAGAAAATTAATCATGTCTTAGGTCTGTTAGTCTTTCCTATTACGTACTATATAAATAATTTGATTTTCATTATGAGTTGTATATAACTTTTTTACTAGTTTACAGAAAAAAATAGGGAAATAATAAATATTGGTTTGTAAATGTGGAAAAGACTCGCTGCCCGTGTTCGCGGAAGAATAGGATGTCCCCGGGCTCCGGCTCTGGCGGAAGGAGGAGCAGCAGTACTTTTCATAGGATATTATAAGTAGTAATACTTAAGACTCACGTGAATCTGATTTTTTAACACTGATTTTTGTAGTGTACGAAACAGCAAGATCACAAAAATCTATTTTAAAATACCAAGATATAAATATAGTGAGGCCATAATGGCACAATGCGACAGCATCAGATTGTAAGCACGATTGATTGCGGGTTCCATTCCCACACGTGGGAATAATTATATTTAAAATTTCTTTTTAATGCTTCACTCGGGTAAAGCGCCGCGTTTAGTTCGCTGTTCAACACGTAATAGACATTGCGACATGATTTCGGGGGCTTAGAAGTTATCAAAGTATCTTGACACTAAGTTGTCTCTGAATACCCTGCTACGTGGGATAAAGCTTAAAAGCTGACAAAAAATATATACGTTTTTATACCGTATATTACAAAGTCGATGATAGTAAAATTAAAACTACGATTTTTATTTAAGTAATCACTGTATAACCTTTTCAACATGTTTAATATAGATACAACTTATATAGACTTGTATGTATATTTAACATGGTAGGTCAAAATAATCGTATCAAATTTTTTGTAGCGAAAAAAATAATTTCTCTTATAAGAACAAAATTATACAAGCACTTTGAGCTGCACATACAACTTTTTTAAAACGTTCACTCAGGGTAAATAAATGCTAACTTCTAATATTTTATTGCCATGAATCAAATATCAAAACATTTACACATAAATGATGATACAACATATATATTGCAAAATCTCTTCCAATTTGAATATGTTTGAAAATTAATCATTTAAATTCTATGACTTATAAAATAGTCATAGACTTATAAATCAAACCTAATAAGTAGAATTTTTTTAATTGAAACTATTTTAAACGGATAAATCGCGTAGTCTATCTGTGACCACGGACTACTGTAAAATTTTCGAAACGTCAGATTTTTATAAATGTATTTTCGCATACACTTTCACACTCAATTTAAGTTATACACGATTAATAATAATTAAAATGACTAAAAATCGCGAAAATAAAAATTTTATAAAGTTCAATTTTTTAAAACCCTTATATAATAATAGAACAACATATATAGATATGTATATTGTATAACGCTAGTTCGAATGTTTTCCCCTATACCGCTTTCATCATTGCATTTAGTCTAAAATTGAAAAATGTAATCCTCTCTTCACCACTTTCCATCTATATTTAGCATTTTTTTAAATTTTTATGCGACCTCCTTTTACTAACAAAAGAAAAAGATGTACCATGATACATCGATCCTTTTGCTTTACCTCCTAATTTAAAGACACGCTATTTGATAACGCGCTATTTACAATTGTTTAGGTTAGCAAAATATCTAATAATATGTATTTTTTAATCTTTTAGCTTCACGCTTTATTCCTAGCAGTAGCCTGTAGTCATAGACTACTGTCCCTGAATATATCTGTTTCCTCGTCCACACTTGTATAAACCCTTAATAAAAATATTATTTCAATTAATATTGAATCCACTACCTGATGGTAAAATTTGAACACAAGCTAACTACCAAACCACCAGAGCGTCAAAAATCAAGAAAAACGAAAACAAAATATAAAATGGCTTAATAAATTCTCAACGTAAACTTAAATATAAATTAAATTTATTTCTATAATGAGAGTATAGCACGGCATTACATAATGCAGTCTTGACTCTACTTAGACCATCGATCTTTCTCTCGATTTCTCGAACACGAGTAAATACACTTCGCATGTCGGTTGGTAATAATCCGATAATTTAATAATTTTATAAACGATTCAGATATTTATGCGAAGTCAATATAGTCCCGATATAAACATATGTATATAATATTTTTTTTAAATATATACTTTAAAAATATGTCACATATAATATATTTTAAAAAATAATAATATATTTTAAAAAATAATAGTAATTTGTAAAAATTGTATAATATATCCGAAGACGAAACAAAAAATATCTCAATTTTGGGTGGAAAATAGCCAACTAGAAGGAGTGTCTTTTTTGTGCATATTTTTATTAAGATAGTTTTGTAGTAACAAAAACAAATTTAATAACGTTCTATATATTCTATTTAGTATTAGCATGGCTTTTTCTCTAATTTTTTGAACTCTTAAAGAGTTATCATAAATAGTAAGTGAATGATAAAGTTAAAAGTAAAGAAATTAGCGACATTATATCAAATTTTTATCTAATAATAACAGCGTCTGTCCGTAAGTACAATGGCCGTAGGTTTGATTCCACCGAGGAGAATAAATACATTTAACTTCACAATATGTTCTTTCGACATCGCGAGAATAACCGTTCTTTAATCAATTTTATTCATACTTACAAATATTTCTAGTTTCGTGCGCTATCCCAAATAGCAGGGGTAATCTAATGGCAAAATCGTTGACTGCTTTCCGCCCTAAATCGAAATATCATGTCTTGAACGATTGGCGAACTCAACAGCGCGCCATGTAGTACCCGGACATTGGATCGAAAATGAATTTTAAATATAATCATTTCCCTGACTGGGAATTGAACTCATAAGAAATCGCGTCTACAGTTAGGCGATGTCCCACCGCACCATGACGCTCTCGTTTTCAGTAGGTATTAATTATCAGAAGAGATATGAACTAACACTAACAAATAATCATTTAAATATATTATACATCTCGTATATATAATATTTCAAGGTATATAATTTAAAGTAATAACATCTTCCACACACTCAACGAGTAATAAAAAAGCGAAATTTCTATAATTTTGCTCCAGTTAGTATTAAGCACGAAACGAAAACACGGAAGTGTATTAAATAAACAAAGATTATAATATGTGATGCAAAAATTGTATTATGGTGTAACGAATGTTTTACTAACATTATGTATGTGAAGAGATTTGTATTGTTATTTTTTTAACTTCATGCTTTTACCCCGCGTAGCAGGGTAGACAGGAAGTACCTATTGTCAAAACGCTCCGTATTCAACTTTCCACCGAACTTGAAACACGCTCTATTCTCAAAACAAAGAAATGGTACTAATTTATATATAATAATTCTTCCATGTGGGGTTAGAACCCACAACCGATCGCATTTGTAGTCAGACGCTTTCCCACTGCCTGTGGCCAACCTCAAATTATATATTATATTTATATTTTAATTTATTAATTTATAATTTAATATTTGTTTTTGTATAAGCAGAATATTATCAGTATTAAAGTTTTAAATATATTAACAAAAGAACGTAAAAAAATATAGCATCTCTGTAGAGAGATTTTTATAAATTTCTGCTACTTAAAAATTATTAGGAAACAATCTTTTAACAAGAGATATTGCTATTTTATTTTAATAGTTTGCTATTATTAAAGTGTTATTGCACACTTAGGATTCGAAAACATTTTTGAAAAAACGTATAAAAAAAAGAAAGAAATGCTAACAACATAAATAAGTAATAAATGTACTTTGCCACTAAATTGGTCATTATTAATTTTGTACTGACACACACATGCGATTCTTTTTCGCATATTCTTCTTCCTCTTGGGAACAAATTTCAATTAAAAAAATACTCAATATAATCAAATGTTTAAAAAAAAATAATGACAATAAATTAAAATTACATTCATTTTTCCACTTAATAGGTTGCAGTTGTTAACAGAGGCGTCTAGTAGCGTCTTGTATAAACTTCCATAGTACCGCCACCTGTCACTAGATGGCGTTACTTGTAAATGTAGTCATATTCGTAACACCCAAGATGGCGTTTTAACAATAAATTGTATCTAATATCAATCAGTCAATGTAAGAAAATATTTATTATATTAACAGTATAAATAAAAATAGATAACTTAACTGCAAAAAAACAAGTCTATATAGAAGTTTTGAAAAAAATTAAAGGTAAAGAAAGATGTGCTTATTATAATTATATATTTCTATTAAATAGCGACGGTACGTGTAACATTCAAGCAGTCTATTATTTATTAGATTAATAGTATAATTACTTTGTATAAACTTAACATGTTAAATAAGAAATAAATGTTGTATAAACATTATTAATATTTCAACTGTTTTGAATTTACCAAAATGGATTAAAGAAATGTTCCTTAATCCACCATTAGAATAAACTTACATTACAAACTACGCCAGTTGCACTAGTTAAAAATAAATAAGGTCTTGCTAAACACAGTACGAGTATACATCGAACATATTAAAAAACGGTATATATTTTAGAAGTTGACAATATATTTTTGGATTATAATCTAGAAGAAGGAAGAATTTTTGTAAAAAATCTGAAAGATGAATAAAATTTTTGCTCACAGACGAAATCCTAGCAAAATAGTTCTCAGTAATTTATTAACAAATTAAATGCAATGTAATATTGCAATTCACCTAATTAACGAATTACTAGCACGTAATTGCATTTAAGGCGAGACGCGTTCTAGCAACTCGGTGTAACTCTAAAAGGTAAAATTGGTAAATGTTATAAGAGAATTCATATAATCAACTAGAAATTGTTGTTTGCATTATTAATGTTTTCTCTTACGCAAGCATGAAGTATATTATTTTAGAAAACAAACGCAAGTCGTTGCGTGAAATTCGTAGAACTTCAGTAAGCAATGTTTATCATTATATTGATGCAGTAAGGAAAACTTTTGAACTATTTACTGAAAACATGCAATTAGAGAAGTAGAGAGACGAACATATATCAAGCACATAGGAATATTTATGTTCAAATTGTAAGTGTACACCTTGCTAAGGCAACACATTCGATAAATCCCCTTACTCCCCTATGCATAACATAGTTTCATATGCGTTTTTAAATACAAGTGCATCTCGAAAACAGTTAGTCCAATTCGAGCTATAGCTATAAGTACCGGTATTTTTTAATTCAAATATAGTAACAGTGTTAATTTTAAGGTTAATAATATATATTTTTTTAAAAAGCAGTTTTAATAACATAGTTAGTACTAGTCAGGTACAGGCACCTTTAAAATGGGTGGTAATGGGAAAAAACACTTTATCATCTCTGTCATTTTTAAGTTCTATTTTGATTTATTTATTTATTAACAATGCATAAACACTACAAAAAACTACCAAGATCTATTGCGAGTGCTGTATTCGACTTACTCTATAATGAAGAACTTAAATATAATTTATTTAACAATAGTGTGTAGTTGTTATCAATAATTTTAGATCATATATCATATACATTATATAGGCTATTTATTAAGTAAGGAATGATGTATTCCCTGGTGTTTTAATATTTTTCTTGCTTTAATTAGTATTTTCTAAATATCATAGAAAGTGGCGAATATATTCTTTAGCTGTGCTGTAATTTATTTAATAGCTAGTAATTATTTTACAGACTTTCTGATCTAGTTAAGCAAAATGCTTGACAAGAAATCCTTATATAAATAAGGATAGTTCTGGTTTATTAAAACTTAGTAAATCTCTTATAGTTGTCATTCATATTAAAAATTAAATCGTAAATAAAACAACAAATGTTATAATTGGTTTGGTATTTTTATCAAAATATATTTAAATTGTCCTAATAATAATGATATGTATAGAGAGGTCTTATACCTATACCTATTTTACCAAATACAAAAGTAAAATTAAAAATACAATACAAATTTAACATAAACTAAAAGAATCACAACTTAAAATATTTTCTCGATATCTTAGTTATCTATAAAAATATTGTATTACCATGGAATCCCAACATGATGTGCTTGGTATATCCGGTATCTTGGTATATCCGGTGCTGGGTAAAATGCACTTGCACCGGTTGATATATAGATACAATTGCAACTAAGAAAAGCGTCATAATAATATTTAAACGCAATTTCTATCGGTTCATATATGTTTTTAGAGGAATTCATATTTATAAAATACTTAGTTTTCTTCGGCTCAATTAAATAGAATTAGACTGCAAACATTTTAGAAAAAAGCGCTCCAAGCGTCCAAGCGCTCTGAAATGCAAATTAGAATTAGACTGAGTACTATGTTTCCTTCCTCTGCCCAACACGTTATTTCTATATCGTTAACTTACTAATAACAGGAAATGCAGGAAGATAAAAATTAATCATTCGCTTCACTGGAAGTTTTAGTTCTAACTAACAACCTTAACTGATGTACATATTATAAATTCTCATTTAATATATCATAATATATTTAAAAGATTGTATATTTATAATTTCGCATTTAAAGTCAAAGGCAATTATGTACAACACTATACAAAATATATAAACTAATGAACGTGAATCTGAACTTTGAAAGCTTATTAATCTAGATCAAGGATATATAAAAGAACCTGCCATTAAATATCTCATATTTTGAACAAACTTGAAATATCTACATTTATAAAAGACAGGTTCATATACTAAATCATAAAAATATCGTTAATCCTCCTTTATATGAATGCCAAAACATCGTGAAATTGCAGAATTTTCGAGATTTAAATGTAGATTCAATAAAAATCCTATGAGAAAGATACCAAACGACGTACCAGATAAACAGACAACCGCCGCTAGTCACTCACTCAGTATCAAAGAGCGTTGACGCACGCGCCGAGGAAAGTGCGGAACACTTACGACTTTCTATCGGTGAATGTATCAAATAACCCTATGATATTAGGTGATTTGAAGTTTAAGCTGAACGATTTTATGTGAAATCGGTGATATCGGTTGTGTTTAATGGAAAAAAGCAAGCGTTGTGGTAGAGTGGAGTAAACGAATTGGGGATTGATTTTATTTTCGGATCGATTTTGCCTCATTATAATCATGGATAAAAGGTAAATTCTATATTTTAAATATGTGTTACAATCTTATTTGTTCTAATTAAACCATTTTGCTCTTCCTTTTTTTTATAAGAGCAATTTAAATATAAATAATTTTTAAGTATACGAAGAAGTCTATAATTCAAATATCTGATTAATGTTTATAAAATCGACCATATTTTTATCACAGTTTAAATAACAATTATAGTAGAAATCGTGACAAAACAAAAAAAATAAGGTCAAAATTATTAAAAATATTAAACATCAATATCTAAAAGAAACAGGTTTATTGCCAAAAGAGAGTCCGAGATTGAGCGTTTGATGCGGTGTTCTAACGTGTACCCTTGTGCTACTTTTAAATGATTGTCTTCCCTCTCTCACGTACGAAATGCAATAAAATGTTTGAGATTCTTTTGAAATTCACTAATAAACTACTATTTGTATGCGATTAATATCAAGAAACCGTTCCTTTTGTTGTATCTCGTTCTCATTACACAATAACGGTCAATGAAGACAACTTATTCCATCGGGTGCGCCCAAGCATTGTATAGAATTAATTATGATAGAAAGTTACAAGTTCGACGCATTAACCTAAATTTGGTTAGAACAAACCCAAATACACCTAAATCGTCACACAACAAACGTGATAATAAGATTTTGTAACAGGAACGTATTATAATATCGAGTTGAACACAAGCATTTGCGTGCTTCTTGCAATTCTTACCTCATTAGATATTACTTAAATGTTACTCAAAAATATGAAAGAAAAATATCGTTCTCACCAAAGCAATAGATCATTTATACGTGTACAAAAAATAAGGAAAAGAAAGAGGCATCGTTTCAAACAGAGCACGGCATAGTGACCTTTGTGAGCTCGTAATACAATAGAAAGTTAATTTCACATTTCTCTGGGCACTTCCTTAGTCACCGGTCTGTCCAGATTCCAACCACTTAGTCCCGCTGTCAGCATTTTTTAGTTCCCTATCAATATACATACGTGTGTCTAACACATTACGTATCTAGTCGGCTCCGAGTATTACGCGAAATGTCAGAGCTTCAAAATCAAAAACATCAGACTTAATAATGAAATTGAATATTACAAGCTGTGAGTCCAGTAAAACATTTATCGAAATCTCTCATTGATATTAATCAATTTTTCGCCTTAAAAACACTGCATAATGGGTGGCAGAGTTCAACGCGTTATGTCTATACGGATTTAGAAATAAAAAAAACAAACCCTCAAGCGGTTATGTAAGCCACAACCGTCATTGGATTTTACCATGCCTTCGCAGTTCATAATTTAATCATCTAAACATTAATATAAAAAATACTTAGTAAAATTTTATACGCGATAAAAAAATATATGCGTTGGTCGGATGTCAACAAACTGAGTGAAGTAACAAGAATTTTTCACTTTTAACAAACGGGTGCTATTTCCTTACTTGGCAGATCACTTAGGAAATATCGTATTAATTTCTACAAATGTTATATAAATCAATGAAATTCCTCTTTCAGAGATCTAGTAAGTGTTTAAAACATTATTTTAAAAAACAAATATCCACATGAAAATAATTTAAAAATATATAATTTCTACGTTTCTTAAAACATACAAGTATGTATAAAAGTCTCGGTTTCTTAATTTCAACTGATATATATTTTTTAAAAATACAATAAGTTTGAATATTTAAAAAAAAGGTTCTTAATTTAAAAAAAATAAACTCACTTTCACTTCAAATCAAACTGATATATTAATTAATTATGTAAATGACTTACATAACAGAAATAAAATCGGCGAAATTTACTCAGTAACTAATTGCGATTTTTAATTAAAAAAAACGACGTGGGTCGTACTACACGCAATTTTTGAAAATTCGCACTGCCATTCATAGTAAAAGAGAAAAAGCTTCAAGAATAAAAAAGAATAAAAAATAAAAATGTGACATTACTACAAAACATAACGCAGCTTTAAGTTCACTACTCGACGCGAAATGTCTCGATTGCTGGCGGAAAGCAGTCAACGGAGTGTCTTGACACTACTTCGTGATTATCCTTCTATGCACGATAAAGCGTAAATCAATTATACAACAAACTCTTTTAAATAAAAAAGAGGACACAAATATGCACAGGTAACTTAAAAGTTATATGTCACCTTTAATTTACTCTTATTTTTTTTTATTTGAAATAAAACAAATCCAAAAAATATATATCTCAAAGCTCACTACATAGACATCTTTACAAGCTGCAATACGTATTGCGAAATTGTTCGAATGCTAACTTCTGCTTCGTCTGTGCATTGATGTCATTAGTACAACCATTGCCACAACTTTGCGTAACGACCGTGATTTATCTTTTTAAGCAAGCATTAAATAGTATCTTCTTTTTTATTGTTAAAAAAAACTTGATCATAATATTTACGAATATATGTATAAAATATTAAACTAAGCAAGCACAGGATCTACAGCAAGTATTTTCTAATATTTATGTGTATAATACAATAATGTTAATTATATTTTAGGTTAATTACGTTTGTATTATGCTCTAAGATTTTTAAAGTGTTGAAATTTTCTTAAATAATGGAGGACCAGAGGTAAAAGATCATTTTAATATTTCATACATCGTAACGTGCAGTTATTTATGTAAATGCATTACAAACTGTGTGTGTGTGTGTTTCTCCATTTCTTAATTATTTCCGTTTTCGTCCCTAGGATACAGAGAGTAACCTAGCGGTAAGATATTTTTTGACTAATTCCATACTTTTCTTGTAAGTTCAAGATATTAATCGAGGAGAATGCAGAGAAATAAAAGTAAAAAATGTCTCCAAAAATATGAACGCATGCCATTTTCTAATAAGTTTAAAAAAATAAAATTAAATGTAACTGCCAACAAAACGCTTAAGATTACAATGACAAATCTATGAATCTCTAACGTTTAATATACCCACTCATAATATGATATAATTATGTAATTTAATATTAAGTAAAGCCATCACGTACTGCCACCCTAAACATATTACGTGCTAGTGAAATGGACAGTGATTCCTGGTCTAACGTTACACAATTTGAATTAGCAGTGGCTGTTTAACCGTTGAACAAACATAACAAACAGACCACGGCTTTCTCTTATGAAGACAAATATTAAGATATGATCTCACATAAAGTGTCACATAAAAATTTCATGGTTTCTATCAACCACCAATCAGTTTAGCTTCCTGTCGAATCCCACATCAAATGTATAATAAATCTATATTTTCCAAACGTATTATAATATTATTAAAAGAAATCTGTGTTTCTGTGTAAGCTGTAAACGTTTTTTAAATGGGGTTTCCCAATAAGAACAATATGTTTTGAAATTGAAATAATTTATGTAATATATGTTCGAATTTCGTGTTCAAAGGCTTTATTTGATAGTATATTTTATGCTATTTATGATTTAAACTAAATATTGTTCAAATGACCGCCACGACTTTTTTGCACTGGTGAATACGATCGGTCCAATTTTCGATGACTCGGTTCAGCATTTCGGCTGGTATGGCCGCTATAGTCGCTCGAATGTTGCGTTCAAGGTCTTGAGTCGTAGCTGGTTTATTGGCATACACTTGAGATTTAACATACCCCCACAAAAAATAGTTCAAGGGTGTTAAATCGCATGATCTTGGTGGCCAATTGTGAGGACCGTTGCGAGAAATAACCGACTCACCAAACTCACGCAATCACGCAATACATCCATTGTGACGGTCGCAGTGTGGCATGTTGCACCATCTTGTTGAAAATAAATGTCATCCGCATCGATTTCATACACTTCCGGAAAAAAAAATCGTTCAACATGTCACGATAACCGTCGCCATTGACAGTAACAGTACGGCCTTCGTCGTTTTTGAAAAAGTACCATAATTCGCACCAAGCAGTCAATTTTTCAGGATGTAATAGTGTTTCATGAACCACTCTTGGATTTGATTCACTCCAGTAACGACAATTCTGTTTGTTCACATAACCATTGAGCCAAAAGTGAGCCTCATCTGAAAAGATGATTTTCCTATGAAATTCGGTGTCCGTGTCCATCATTTCAAGCGCCCAATCAGCAAATTCACGACGTAATCGATAGTCTGCTGGCTTGAGTTCTTTTGCCAACACAATCTTGTATGGATGTAAGCCAAGATCAGAAACATTTTGATATTCTTCGACACTGGCTGATACGACGGCAATATTATCTTCACTACGGCCTGTCCGTTGTCGTGTTGGTGGTCTACTATCGTGCAAAGAATATTCACTTTCCAGTTTTTGGATTATGCGACGTATAGCGAGCTCAGACGGTGCACCATGACGACCATATTTAGCACGAAATGCTCTGCTCTAAGTAGAGACAATACTTCTCGAATTTTGATAGAAAATTTGGACAATTTCCAAACGTTGAGGTAACGTAAACTTGTTCATGATTAAATGGTAAACATTACTGAACACAAAACAACACAAATGTCAAATGTTATACAACCAAGATGGCGGCTGTGAGCTATCAAAATCCATCATACCTATTGGGAAACACTGTATATATTCAATATTTTGGCAAAAAATAGACCCAATTTCTTTTATATGCGTATATTATATCTAATTTAAATGTGGAACATTCCCTGACTCCTTAATAACGTGTTTAGACAAAAATGACTGGCCAAGCTTTAAGTCTTATAAAATATTTTTTTACTGAGCTTATTATATTACATTCCTACTATGTAAAATGTTTCTTGAATAAAGTTGGTCATCAATCGGATAACGGAGTGACGCGCCACGGCTCACGTACACCTAAACCTGTCTATTTAAGTGGTGAAATGTATGGACGAGATATAAGAGCGAGTGTACGTGTATGACTTGGTTTTGTCGCGCTGAATATAATGTATATATTAATCAATTTATAGCTTATCAATGCAAACAATTGTTTTATTTTTTATGTTTTAGTTAATATTACATTTACCTTTTTTTCTATGAATTAGAAAGCGGATTTATGTTTTAATTATATAATTATATAGCTAGAATATTTGTAATTAAGTCGCGTAGAGAAAAAATATGATTACAACTCTAACAAGAACCTATATATTTAGTGGCAGACGATTCGCACTACATTATTCATTACATGAAAAATACACAGAGAATATGGTGTATTGACATACTTAATCATTGCGTCGTCCATTAAAATTCCTTATAAGGCAAGTATGAGTACCACGTACGTAATTACTTCATAAAATCTTATTAAACATACAAAACAGTTTTAAAGTATTATATAATAATTTTCACTGTATATAAATGTTTAAATACTGTTCAATTTTGTAGACGTTCAGTTAGCCAAGAGGGTGGGAAATTAACATAATATATTTAATTATTATATTGCCTTATTTAACCCTCTGGTAAAATGGTCCAATTAAATTCTCATTAAAATAATTTCGGCATTAATTTGTCAATAAGCTTATCCAATTTATAAAATTAACACTTAGTTATTTTTTTGCGTTTATCATTTAAAGAAAGAATAAATAGCTATTTTGGGCCGTCTTACATGCTCGGTTATAGAAGAATATGAGGATAATGAAAAACAATCTTATTTATTGAGAGATTTTTTTGTCTACAGTATAGTACAGTATCGTCGAAATCAGAAGCTATGTAAAGATCATGAAAATAACTTTAAAAGTAAACCATACGTAGTAAGAACTTAGTTAACTTAAGTTATAAATATGTATAACACAGAAACCGGATGATATGTACGCGATATACATAAAGGTCTGAAGTATGACGCAATTCTGAAACTCTACAATTGTAATTTAATGAGAGTGGACGTGACCGCTTTATATAATACAGGCGTTTAATCATCAACTCCACTTTTATATTGTGATTAATATAGACCATCATTCTCTAGACTAACCTAGCTTTAAATAAGATTTCTAATAGATCAAATTTTCCTAAAGTAATAAAAAAAAAATTAATTTCAAGACAATTAGGTTAAATAAAAATATATGAATTGGTTTAAACTGATTATGTACCTCAATGCGTATTGAGCCTCATACGTTTGCAGACTTCAAATGAGGCTTATTTAAATATCAATATCAGGTAATATATTCTCAATGGGCTTATTGTTTTCATCTTAAATCCTGTACATGTATTTGATATAGCGATATATTTGTTATTTGTTTATTCATTATATATATATATATATATATATATATATATATATATATATATATATATATATATATATATATACTCAAAAAGCAATGAGTATATATGTTTTTTAAAAGTTAGTAGTTAAAATTAAAACCTTATAAATAACGTTCTAATCGCATCGAATTTTTAAACGGTTGCAAAACTTAAGCAAACCCTACTTACAGTTTGTGTAATAGTAGTCAGTGAGCAAACAGCATCTCTTCATATGGTTACTCTTGGCATAAAAAGTTATTATTTTATTATGCAGTTTACAAATATAGCAGTCATAAAAAACCGCGAAACTGTTATTATTTATATGTATGTATAAAATGTGAAGAAAAAAACAAAAGTAAGTGATTAGCTTACGTTTTGAGAAAAAGAAAGCGAAGTACAGAGTGTCTTGACACTAAGTACTTTCTGCCTACGCTGCTATGCGGGATAAAAACGGGAAGCTAATAAAAAACTAACAAAGAAAAGTTCACGAATGATATAATACAATGGTATCCTAGGAGTGGAAACAGGAAAAAGGAAGTCGAATCAAAAAATTCGATGACGACAAATGGTTGGAAAAGATTTTGATCTTTTCCAAAAATGGAAATGGAAAAACTGGAAGAGAACTATGTCGATATACAACCAGAGAAGTGGTTGCTAAAATATTTATTATACTTCAAGTTTTATTTCACATTTTTTATTTTAAAGAGTTTTATAGTACTTTTGGTTTATTAGGCTAAAAGTGTAATATGATTACTACTGTTATTATCATAAAATATCAACCTAGTACTCAAATAAAGATCATTCTCAAAGTACTAAAATAATTAGTGAATTAAATTTTTTTTTCCAACATTACTTCAAATTAGCATTGGAATAAACACAGTAGGCGGTCAATAGAACAGCCTCTTAGATATTAACTTTTGAAGCATTTTTTGATAACGACCGGACTAGTGGATGTAAATCAGTAAAAATTTGTGTTTAACAAAGACTTGATTTAGACTTTTATTGATTTGATTTTTGATTTTTATATTATTTTATTTTAATAATAATGATTGTCAAAAATCAATAAGTATATTAAAAGTAGGTAAGTAAATCTTATACGCCATTTAAATTCAGTATCAAGCTTTATGAAACAAAACCTGCTTTATTGAGGGCAGTGGTCGACCTGAGGTCCATTTTAGAACACTCGTAATATCGTATATGCTATAGATACCGCTTCTATATACATAAATGTATACATATAAATAACCAAACTGTCCGTTTTTATGTCAAAAATTTTTTATATTTTTATTCAACAATAATGATGCAATCTACTTCTTTAAGCATGATACCTATATAACACGATAATCTTAGGCTTATCTTCATAGTAACATCTTTTATAAATAATAGAATTAGTTATAAAAGATGTTGATGGATGGATAATTATTGACATATTTTATTAACTTGCAAAATTATTAATTATTTATTTGCGTAAAAAATGTGCTGCAAGAACAAAGAGTGATGCAGAAACGGTTTTTTTATTTTTTTTTCTCTTTTCATTATAATCAAAATGTAAAACCTTGATAGGGGCTTTCTTGTTACCAAGCGGCGGATGCAAATGCTACTTTTTTCTTATATGTAAAATAATGTCGACAACACCATTGGGAACGTCGCACATAATGCCATATATAAAATTAGCCTTAAAGATAAGTTTGTATAAATATAAAATATATACTGTTTTATGAACTCATTGTTCTTTGTTATCACTGTAAGGATATTTTAATGAACAATCACATATAATGAATATTATATTATCAATTAAAAAAAATCAATTTAATGTATAAATAAACATTCAGAGTAACGAGGTAATACTTTTAAGTAATATATTTTTATTTATACTATATTTATTATGTTTCCATAATAAATATAGTATAAATAAAAAGATATAAAAAGAAATAATAATAAATATAATATTAAATAACGACAGTTAAATATTACTGCCAGTATCACACGTATCGATTTCCTATTTTCCAATATTTGTTCGCATAGCAATATATAAAAGCAAACTAAAGTAAACGAAAGCGTTCATGCGGATCAACACTACCGGTAGGGGTAACGGTATGGGAGGATTTGAAGACCGCGCAAGCAAAAGGGTATCATTCGAGCGAAGTTTTATAAACTAAAATATTATTATCGAATACAGTTATTTCCTTAAGAATTCAGGCCACATGTAGCGCGGCTAATTCAGTTTTTTCTTAAAACTTGAGCCGTTAGTCAACAGGATACGATAAAAATTAAAACGGTTTTATAAAATATTTAATTATTTAAGTCTTATAAAAATACAGTTATTTCATAAATTCTGCTAAGTAATGTTGGTTTGCGAGTCGCTTCGTTAATTTTGTTTCTCTTGTTATCGGACCGGAAATATTTTGTTATTTGAATAAACGAAAATATATTAACATTTTAGTACTTAAAGTTAGAAGACAATTCTTAAATGAAATTATTTTAAATGTTCATAAAGTTAATCTACTGACAGACAAATGCCACCTCAGTCTACTCGTGACTACGTCAAAACCACTGGTTATATAAAATGTATTTTCGAAGACAAAATTGCACGCTATAATTCCATTACATTACATTATTCCCGCATAGCAGTAGGGTAGACAGGAAATACCTACACTCCGAACTCCGCTTATCGCCAAATTCGGAGCGGAGTTGCGAAACTCAACGCCGTGCTTCATCTTACCAGAGCTAGGAAGTGATAAAAATTTAAATATAATCATTTCCCCTAGTGGGAATCGATCGCGTTGACAGTCAGACACTGTCCTACTGCGGTATGTCAGACCTCTTATGTAAAATAGTTTCATTTTAAATATACAAGAATCGCAAAAATCAAAGATCTTATGAGCATCCTTTACTTTAAGTCCCTTATTTATATAAAATATTTTATTATTTGCGTTAAGAACACACTTTCATAAACGTCGAGAGTTGGAGCATTAAAATTATTTGTTTTGGATATTCAAAAGTCGACGTTTCATCATAAAATAATATTTACCTTTCCTTTATTCTCATTGTACTCTTTTAAACAGTTCAATTCGATACAAACAGATGTTGTGTTAACAAAAATATGCTCGAATATGAATACGACACTTCACGCTTTATTAGCGTTACAAGCTTATGCTCTTCACTTGTGTTCTAAGTCACATGTGTTTTTAGAGTTTAGTTCAAAGTTTCATAATACTCTTCACATTTTGTAATAGTTTATATATAATATCTTTTAGTTGATACAAGTAACAAGCCCAAATCATTATATAATTATTGATAATATCAGATTATAATAATGATAATAACTGTATCATAAAAATCTTGTTTATTTAAAGCAAGCTAAAATCACATCATTTTACTTATATGAATTATTTACATTACTATTTATATACATTTCATTCAAAAAAATGAGTGGAGGACGTCGTTTCATTAAACTAAAAAATAAGGAGAAAAGGGAGTCACTATATAAAATCTCAAGGGTCAAGTTAGCATAGCAATATATACACCAATTTATTTATAATTTATTTTTTATTAAAAATTAAACCCAAAATATTACCATATTCATCGACGGTTAATTTACCTAAAAAAAAATAATTACTAAAAAAACAAAATATGCAACTCCATTAAAATATTAATATAATATCATTTTCGTTTCGACAATATTGCGTCCGATAGTCGTTGTGATGAATTTTGATTACTTTCATACTTAATGACACTCGCAAGGCAGAGACAAATCGATTGATGTGAGAATCGTCAAAACTGGTCAATGCCTTTGGTCTCTACATCACCACAAAGCAACTAACATATATTACATAGACTGATTACAACACTATCCTGGTATGTCTCGCAGTCGGTTAAAAATAATGTATTAAGCAGCTCACGTATCAATTATATTCTAAAATACAACTTGTTTGGAGGAACGTTTCAAACAACGTATAAACTTGTTCCTTGACTAAACAATAAAAGTTCAAGAACACTTTAGTTGAACTATTTAACAGTGAAAGTTTATTACTGTTGTTAATTTTAACCTCTACAGCGATGAGCTAAGCTAAAAGAACATTATTCTATTAGTCATACACTTCAGTGTTTAATATTTTCGAATATTTTTTTAGTATTCATATATGATTTTATTTATTACGTTATCTAAATCATATATGAATAGAATATATGAATAGAATAAAAGAACAAGATACCTTCTAAAATACAATAAATGATCAAACTGAATGTAACACACACGTTTGTAAAAAATTACGTACACAGTGATAAGGTTACACGCTATTAACGTATCAACTGGACATCTAATATCATTAATTATTAATAATATTTTTCGTTGAAATGAATAACAATAGAATAATTGAAGTACATTCACTTTCATAAATGCATAATAGATGGCGCTATAAAATTATTCTTTACTAAACTTTATTATTCTTTATAATCGATTAAAAATGGTTTAAAATTATCCTATATAACTATTTGAAACAATAAATATTAAAAATTAAATAATTTTAAAATATACTTTATTTTCGTAAAAGCGATAAGAGATGGCTCTGTACTGAAATAGAACGCGCTATCGTTACGTTCAGTTCAATTGTATATAGAGGCTGAGAGCACGTTAACAAAATGCCGTCAGAAGGGTCTTAACTGACTCGACTGAACAGCGAGTGATGAACTCGGGATATGAATCTTAGTGATTCGAATCCGCTCTCTAGTAAGTCAACTATCGCAGACTTGCTAGTTGAATAACTGACGCTGTTTTTGGCCTATTTTAAAAACCTATCAACATAAATATATTTGTGTAATTTCTATAAATAATAAAATACTAACTCGTAATTAAGTACTAATATAAGTCATTAAATATTAACAATTTTACTTCTTTATTAAATCTAAATTATATAAAATAAATACTGAACTGACCAGTTCTTACAATATTTTATTAGTATTATTAAATAATCTGCTTTATATACATACGCAATCTGTTTTTCTCGTGACCTTTTTTGAAATTTATCAATACTTCTGTAATAAAATTTAATTAAATGTAAACAAACTTAAAATATTTCATATGGTTCAAAATTGTATCCAAATCCACCCTACCTACGAGCAATAATCATGCTACGTGAAAATAATTAAAAAAGCCTTAAAATCAACTATTCTCAACAGCTGCGATAAAAAATGTTACATGATCATATTGCAAAATTCTTATTTGATTATAGGAATTCTAAAAATATTACTACGAATAAATCTCCTGCCGAGTTATTTAAAGGGAGACCATTGCATTCGAGATTAGATTTCATAGAACCAACGTTAGATATAGATTCGTCTCCCTCATCGAATGACCTTGATCAAACAGTAAACCTTTAGTACCCAAAGCTAAGCTAGAGGGGAAGGATGAAGACGCAGGAGTAAACTCAACCCCAGCTACTCCTGAAATGGTGCATGTGCGACTGCACAGACGAGAACTCACACCGGTCAGAATTCATTCCAGTGCAAATAATACCGAGACCAACAGACCTCCTTAATTTATTTTAGAAGGTTCTTTTAGTTAGGCAAATAATTTAATATATTTAAATATGAATTGTTATATATACATTTAAGCTCAAGGGGAGGGATTGTTACATATTTTATAGTACATTGAGGGTAGATGGTGGCCGGCCTGCGTGCCGGCTGTAATGTTTAAATAAACCAGTGCAACTAACTATCGCTTACGTTACTTGTTCCCTGCTCTCCTTTTATCCCAAAGATATATAACAAAAACTAAGCAGCCATATTTTATTTTCAGAATTCAAAATCCACTTCAGAGGTCACGATCAAGTTTCGCATCATGGGTCAAGAGCAGTCGTACATCGCTCACACCAGCGTTGCCCCAGTAAAGAAATACCAGGACAAATACGAAGATTCTTTACAATACAGATTTTCTCCTGTCGACTATCGAACGAGCGACTACGACAGGAAAGATTATAAGCGTTACAGGCCCAGGAGAAGTGCTGAGAGCTTCAAAAGCGATAATTCTTCAAACGAGAGTAGCGGGTATCGAAGCGGATCAAGTGCCTGCGAGAGCCGTTCTGACGGATCGTCTAATAGCGATTATTATTGTACATCGTTGTATAAGAACAGTCACTACAAGGATATAAACAAAGAAATATATAAACCTATTAAAATTCCCAAAGATAAACGCTACAAGCAGCTGTTAGACGATAAGGAAGATAAAAAAAGTGCTAAGTTGAAAGGTTACCTGAGTGAAACTGAAAAAGCTAAATTAAAAGCTGGACCTACGCCGAAGAAAACCGGTATACGAAATTATACGCCTAAAATAATATCGGCGGACGAACAAAGAAAAAAGTTAGAAAATTGGATTTAGTTGTGATTAGTAGGATAAGTTGTACATATTAGCATAGACGTAAATGTATTTGGAAGGTAACGATGGAGGCGGCTGGCGCGTTGGCAAGCTTGGCACCTTCTCCCATTACCGTACTGGGGCTGATACCACTCCTGGCTCTTGGAATCACGTACTTCAGGTACCAGCAATACGACCCAGAATCGTATGTCACAGGTATCAACAACGTAAGTAGAAAAAAATGTTGACAGTAGAAATAAGTGAAGGCTCAAATTCTTAATAAAAATGTTTTTAATTATAGAATCCAAATTTCTTCAACAATCAATTGGTTGTAGATTCGATTCTAGCTCGCGGAAATTATTTTATTTAAATTATTTCCCAGTCTGGTCCATTTCTCTAGTCTGGTAACAGCGCGTCGTTGAATTGGGCTACTCGACAAGCAATATTTCGATTTTGGGAGAAAAACAATGAACAATCAAACCTGCTGCAATCATGGAATCGATATCCACTAAATAAATTACTGCTCTTTTGAGATCATTTAATTTTTTTTGTACTTAACAGATCAATATCGAAGACATTAATTGTTTATTTTATATCTTTGACATTATACCAGAGTAAATATTTATTTTTTTATTTCAATTTCAGATAATGCCGATTTATGACTTTGTGATAGTCGGCGGGGGCTCTGCAGGCGCAGTTGTGGCATCGCGGCTCTCTGAAATTGGCAACTGGACAGTACTACTATTAGAAGCCGGACAAGATGAAAACGAGATCTCAGATATTCCAGCCTTAGCCGGTTACACACAACTATCCGAAATGGATTGGAAATTTCAAACGACGCCGTCCAAAAATCGTTCTTACTGCCTTGCTATGAATGGTGATCGCTGCAACTGGCCCAGAGGCAAAGTACTCGGCGGTTGCAGCGTCCTTAATGCTATGGTGTATGTCAGAGGCAACCGAAATGACTATGACCTGTGGGAGGCACTGGGCAATCCTGGTTGGTCTTATGATCAAGTGTTACCCTACTTTTTAAAATCTGAAGATAATCGTAATCCGTATTTAGCAAACACGCCTTATCATTCAACAGGCGGCTACTTGACTGTACAAGAAGCTCCGTGGCGAACACCGTTATCAGTAACCTTTTTGAAAGGTGGAATGGAACTAGGTTACGAATTTCGCGACATAAACGGCGCAAAACAAACTGGTTTTATGTTAACCCAAGCGACTATGCGTCGTGGAAGTAGATGTAGTACCGCAAAAGCGTTTCTTAGACCGATACGCAATAGAAATAATTTACATGTAGCTCTATCATCGCAGGTTACACGTATATTGATTAACCCAGTGAAAAAACAAGCTTACGGTGTAGAATTCTATCGTCACGGTGAGAAACATAAGGTTCGTATAAAACGGGAAGTTATAATGTCCGCAGGCGCTTTAGCTACCCCACAGATTATGATGTTGAGTGGCATTGGTCCAGCGGACCATTTACGCGAACATGGCATACCTTTGGTGGCAAATCTTAAAGTTGGACATAATTTACAGGATCACGTTGGATTAGGCGGCCTAACTTTTGTCGTCAACAAGCCGATTACATTTAAAAAAGACCGTTTTCAATCACTTTCTGTCGCCATGAATTACATTTTATACGAAAAAGGCCCCATGACGACGCAAGGCGTTGAAGGACTGGCCTTTGTTAATACTAAATATGCTCCTTCATCAGGTAACTGGCCAGATGTCCAGTTCCATTTCGCACCTAGTTCGGTAAACTCGGATGGTGGAGAACAAATACGAAAGATATTGAATTTACGCGACAGAGTGTACAATACTGTATATAAGCCTATTGAAGAAGCTGAAACATGGACCATATTGCCTCTACTTTTACGTCCTAAAAGTTCAGGTTGGGTAAAATTAAAGAGTCGCAACCCATTCCAACTTCCATCAGTAGAGCCTAACTACTTCGCTTACAAGGAGGATATAAAAGTGTTAACGGAAGGTATACGAATCGCTTTTGCATTATCAAATACAACAGCGTTCCAAAGATATGGGTCTCGCCCTCATAACATTCCATTGCCAGGATGTCAACAACACGTTCTATTTAGTGACGAATATTGGGAGTGTAGTCTTAAGCATTTTACGTTTACTATTTACCATCCTACTGGAACTTGTAAGATGGGCCCTAATCATGACCAGAATGCTGTAGTGGACTCAAGATTACGAGTTCACGGGGTAGCAAATTTACGTGTAGTAGACGCCAGCATTATGCCCACCATCATCAGTGGTAACCCTAACGCACCTGTGATTATGATTGCCGAGAAAGCCTCCGACATGATCAAAGAAGATTGGCTTGTGTTATGACAGTGTTTAATATTGCTGAGTGTTTGTAGTCATTGTACGCTAAAGAACTATTTATGTCACAAAGTACTTTTAGTTGTTTATGTTTAAAACAATTATAATTAAGTATGTACATAATTATATTATATTCAACTTTGTTAATAAAGAGGCTTAAGTGTAACAAATTAAAGCTTTTATTTATACAAAATGATGAAAACGAAAGAACTCGTTTTATACAGATTAATAAAGTATATATAATGAGATGACATAAAAATATAATTTTTAAAAGTATATGCAAAAAGGCGCAGTTTCTTCTATTCAGTAATTCTCACTTATTACTTATCCAAACTTAACTTGCAGTGCCATCTATCGAGGAATAGCGAAACTATTATATAACATATTTTCATTTTAGTAGGATTCTTGTCACTAGATGTCTATAAGTCACATAGATCTCACAAAATAGTTTACTTTTAAATATTTTAAAAGTGATTACTAATATTTTTTTTAAAACGGTTAATATATTTAGCATTAGAAAAGTAAAAAGCTAAAGTGATCTTTACTAAACGGAGTGAAGAAGGTATGACAACAAATCCTCTCCGATTACCAAACAAAAAGAGAAGAAGCGTGAAGTTGTTTTGTTTTAATGTAAATATTAATTAATAAAATAATCTAAATATAATGATAAATTAAAAAAAAAGATATTTGGCATCAATTTTAAAGCTATTAATTTTATTTCAAATCTCAACAAATTATCCCAAAAAAAAAACACATGTAAAATGACTGTCTTTATTCTGGTAATCCTGGCATACCCTGAACTTAACATTAAACAAATTACACATTAACATACAAATTTTCAAGCAAACGACAAAACTTTTCAGAAAACAGCTCGGACTGCTGATAGTTGCTAAATTCATATTTAGTTAGATAAGGTCAAGATAAAATTTATTGAATAAATAATAACGTATACAATGTACATTTACAATACAATGTACTCACAATATCTATCTCTATATATATATTAGTAATTAGAGTTATCTAACATTAAGCAACATTTGAAAAACAATTATTTTATAATGCGTTTCCAGAAATCACAGAACATTCGTTTATTATACGAATGAATTTAAAAGTATCGAGAATATGCAACGAACCGGTTGAGATGCAGCGAAGTATGCACTTCCTATTGCACAATTACAATCTAATAAGATCGAGTGGTGTTTATGAAGCTGTAGTATAATAATAATGTGACATTCGAGGAAGTTGTTACGTAGTACTATTATATACCCAAGTTCAACGACATTACTTACTCTGTCGTGAAGGATTTAATTGCTACCTTTTAGATACCAAAAGGTCTAATTTAAATAAAACATATAGTCAAAAATTACCTTACATTTTATCTTATTGTAAACTTATCAACTTTAAATTACAAAAAAAATTCTGATTAACGAACAAGACCAATAATGAGACTGTGACATAATAAAAATACAATTTTTATCGCAATTTTTTTTCTACGTAATTCTGAAAAACAGACAGCAAAAAAATGGTAACTAATCACTCTATTTTACTAGTAACGCCATAGCTATATGAGTATTTGCAACATAAGGCAAAGTCATCGTGTGGCAAAGGACAGTTTCATTGTATATCAATTAGCTGTGGGTTCGATAACTACTCGGAGGAATGATTACATTTAAAAATATTTTAACTCTCCGCTTTGGTAAGACAAGCGTTAAGTTTCTCCGATCAAAACATGTCTCGATTTTGGGTGGAAAGTAGAAAACTGAGTGCAAGACACTCGGTAAACACTAGGTTGTGTTGTCCGTGATTACCTTGCTATGCGGGATAAAATGTGAAGCTGCTTACGTTTTGTGAGCCTTATACCATAAATACAATGCCACGGTCTACTTCAGATTTAACGATATGTTAAGACTTAGGAAGCGCTATTAAGCCAGTGCGCAGTGTTTTCTCAGAAAAGATAATAAGAATATAAGATTTTATATCTTTTTTAATATACGAAAGGAAGTGAAACTATCATCTAAAGTTATAGATAAATGTAAGAATAATTGTTTCGCGCATTTGCATAGAAAGATTAGGAAGAAAAAAACTTTAACTATGAGAGAGAGACATCAATTTTAATGTTTTTAATTGAATTATTTTTTCATAATAATAAAATAATTAAAAATAGCATAAGGAACAGGGATGAAATCATTTTGTCGGCCAGTCAGTATGATAATGACATTAAGTTGATGTAATGAAAATATTATATTGTCATGGGATCTAGACATACATATATGTAAATCTTCAAATAGAGTGGACGGTGAGATGTGAGTCAAAATAGCATTAGAAGAATATCTTATATTCATTATTAATTTATATTTAAAAAATCTGCTAATAAAACACAAATAGCACTTTTAATATATACATTATATTAAATATTTCCATCGCTTCACATGAAGTAACAAAGCAAACCTAGCGATACGTGCCTTCCTCCGTAAAACCAGAAACCGATCAAAAAATATTTTCCTAGAGAGAGAGATCCTAGAACCATTGTACGTATAGTGTTCTATTCGATATTTCAAAAATTAAGAAGATTCACGCATAATAATATATATTTTATTTATTTATTTATCATTATCGTTTCCCCACATTAGTATATATTATAAAGTAAATAAAAGACATAAAAAAATCGGTACAGCTTACGCTGATGTTTCATTTTTTTTATTGATTTTTTTATAAAAATAAAAATAATTATCCAAAAAATTGCATTTCAAAATTCTTTTGTGTTTACTTTTCGAAATATTGTTGTACAATCTGAGGGAAGTTAGTATTTTTTAGCTTCACGCTTCTTATTCCGCATAGCAGGGTAGACAGAAAATACCTGGTGTCAAGACTTTCCACCGAATTCAAAACATTGCATGTTTAGTGGTGGAAATCAACGCCGTACTTTGTCTTATTTAGTGGTGGAAATCAACGCCAAAATTAGAGCGAGGAAGTGAAAATAATTTTAATATAATCACTCCCCCGAATGGAACCCACAACCGATCGCGTTTACAGTCAAACGCTGTTATATAAATAATCGTAAAATCTGATAAACTGATGAAAGTTCATTGCATAGCAGGTAATTAGAGAAAACGTAACGTAAAGACACTCCGTTCGTCCGCCGCTTTTCCACCGAATTCGTGACATTACTCGAATTTGTACTAAGTTCGGTAAATTTAGAGTTATGTTAACGAATACATTTGATAAAGATTACAGTATTACAGTACCTTACATTTTATTTAACTTCGAATTGTAACACTAATAATAACTAAATCAAAACTAAAGTGAACAGCAGATCCCATAAGGGCTTCAAATTTAAAATTCCACCCATAACCTATTGCATTGTAGATTTCACATTGGGGGCACAAAACGCGCGATCACGTACGCAAATTATATAACGCAAACATCATATCGCATGGTTCGGTGGACTTATATGATTTAATATTTTACGCTGTCTGTTTTTTATTGTGTTAGGAATGCCCAAATGTATGTGCATTGAAGCACATTTTCTCTTAATTAATGTAATATTTATATCTTAACTTAATTATAAATCTCAATTATATGTAGTTCAGAATTAGATTTTACGTAAGTATAACGCTAGCTTATTTTATTTAAGTACATATTTTTATTTTTGCAATTGTGTGTTGTGTAATAAAATAATATTATAATTATGTAGTTTAAGTATGGATAATGATACTCTTAGCCGGTGGCTCCAAACCGGCACCAAATTTTTTTTTTTCAAAAATCAATAACGTTATAGAAAAATAACTATTATAATCCCAAGTCTATTCTTATTTTTACAAAAGCTCGGTATGTCATACTTACTTATACTATTAGTATTCATACTATTATTCAGGTAATTTTAAAAATATAACAAATGAAATATATGAATCCATAAAGTCGAATGATAAGAAACGAGAAAGTAAAGTGAGCAAGCAGGTGGGTACTATCGTATTTCTAAGTTAACGTGTAGAATGGAACATTTACTTCAGCCCATTTCTAGAACCTTCACTTGCCAACGCAAAAACTATTACTTATTGAATGAATTTAAAATAAAATATAAAATAAATAATAATAATACATTATTTAATAAGAAGTAATATGAAGCGTGTATTGTGTGAATATTTTAAGAATCTTTATAACGTTGATTACTATTTATCTAATTAACAAGATATGTGAGAAAAAGCATAAAGTCGCTGTGCTATACAAATAAATCCTAAATAAAGAATTCATGAAATCCATATGTCTAGACGTAAAAAGCTGAATTAGGGATGTCTCTTGAAGAGTGTAGGAGAGCACTAACAGTTGATTTCTTGAAATGATATATATACACAAACACATACATACACACACACACACACATACATATATATATATATATATATATATATATATATATATATATAAAGGTATTTTGATTTATAGTAACTTTAACTCTAAATACATTTTTTTTCCATAAAACTGAGATTATTGTGACGCATTGAGACATCTTTGAATGTGATTCGAATTTTAATCCCTGGTCGGGTGACTTTTTATAGTTATATAATATTATTAATTTAGCAGCTTTAATTATGACAAAACATGGGAGTTTCATTTCGCCTCTTCACAAAGAATGTCTCGATGTCGAACCAAGACTGGTGAACGGATTCTCTTGATACTGGCTTCCCTCTGATTACCCTGCAAAATAACACCACCAATATTCCGTTGACAACATATACGTCAGTCGTTACATATGAACGTCAACTATTTTTTTTTACGTATTTGTTGCAGTAAATACCTATGTAGTACAGTTTATTACGTACATACATTTAATTTTTACAATCACAGTACAATTATAATAATTACATAATTTCCTATTGTAGATATATATACGTAGATGCCTACATACATTGTAACTTTTTTTAATATATCTAAAAACATGCTACTTTACCGAGTTCTAGTTATTTGGAGTGATTACTTGATACAAAAACGGCATATATTATAATATATTTATAATAATTAACTTTTATACCAAAACATACTTTAAACATAAGAAAGCATATTTTGGAGAGTTATTAAATACTGAAATATAAAAAAGATAAACTAATTAATTTTTTTGGTACAAAATCTTAAAGTCATCATACTTTACCAATTACTATTCTCTATCAACTAGTTGTCATAATCTCAACTCTATCGGGAAACTAATCCACTACAAACTGCTTCATGTTTTTTATTTTGCGCGTGCCACCTCCATAGATCTCTCAATAAAATAATAATTTTAAATATTAGTTTTAATAGATTTTTTCTTGTCAAACAACTGCTACGGAAATTTTCTTTCTTACCGTCTTCAAAAAAGAAATTCCTAAGCATATGAATGTTATTCGCGTTGCAGAGCGAGAAGTTCGGAGCAACGTCGAAGACTTTTAATTCAACAATTGGCTTAAGGGGTCCTTTAAAAATGCATCAAAGCTAGTCTCCACTGTCAGAGTTTCTATCTCTATCTAATTTTGATGTTAATCTGTATTTCTTTTAAAGAAAAGTAAATTGTACCACTAATATATAGTGCAATGTGTAATTGTTGGTACCATTCGTTTTGTAAAAAAATGCAGCTTTACCCATTAACCCTCATAGCGGGATACTAGTATACACTCCGTTGCTTGCTTTCCGCTCAAAATCGAGACATTGTGTGTTAAGTGGCGCACTCAACGCCGGGCTTTGCCTGACCAGAGCCGTGATTGATTTTAAATACGATGATTTTGCTCCCCTGTCTCACTACGGCACGATGGCATTCTAATAATACGTTTTATCTACAAACATAAAAAGTTTTTCCTCTATAAAGGTAAGGTAAGGAGTGTGTATAACTAAATTTTGTTTGTACACTATGTACACTACTATGATACAACTAATATAGTAAACAAAGCCGTGAGAGCACGCGATCCGCGGCAACGCTACAGCCATGACGTAAGCTTCATTACAGAACTTTCGATTTCTGGATGAAATCAAGTCTGTTTCCTTACTGTCGTAAATAACATCGACTTTGTAGTCTAAATTATATGTGTCTAATACAACATTAACACAAAGTAACAGTTTATGAAGATAATGCTTAAAAGTAGGCTAAAACTTACGTTTACATTTTTAAATAAAAACTAAAATATACGTTTTTTAAAAATGTTTTCTGATACTAAGTTTGGAATAACTCTTTAAAAATACTAAAGTATTAAAATAAATAGCATTCCCTCTTGTCAAACGATTGTTTCTTAATAATCTTTGAGTAGCAGAAATTTGTAAAAATCTCATTACAGACATGCTAACAACGAAAATAAGTTGTAACGATGTATGAGAATTTTAACGCAGCTGGTAGTAGAACGAGAGTAAAAAATGAGGCTTAGTGGTCAGAGCGTCTTGACGGTTTTCAGGGGGTGCTTTGTCAAATCCTACTGCGTTCAAATTTTTATACGTTTTTTTTTATATTTCCTAAGTATAGAATAACACCTTGAAAATATTAAAATACCTCTCGTTTACATTATAAAACAATTAAGATTTTTTTTCAAACTGAGTCCATTGCGTATATTTTGATATTCGAAAATATATTTAAAATAATTCATTATTTATTTAAATGTAGCATATAACAGTACATATTTTAAATGAAATTGCTTAATACATTTTGGTATTCAAAATTTAGATTTATAAATTATAAAAGGTATTTTCGACGCTTCGAACACTTTACCTTCCGTGCTCACAGGTAGACTAAGTTGGTATACGTCGGTCACTATATTTAAAATTAAATATATCAATTTACAGCCATCTTTCGTCTCGTGCAAAGAAATATTACTTTTCACTGCTCTCAAGCACCGGTTCATTTTTAATTAAAAATTGATACATTTCTAGAATGATCCGCGATGCTATTCATCCTAATTTTAATTAGGAAAACGGTTGGAAACTTTTTATTACCTGATACGAAAAATTGAAGTTTTCAATTTAATTGTCTCACTGAATGTTTTTTTAAGCCTCACGCTTTATCCCTTGCGGGGTAGACAAAATTAACGGAGCGCAAAACGCGGTCCCTGCATACCTTTTTCGCCTCGTCCACAGTCATTATCCTCTTCATACATGCCCTTCGGGGGGTCCTCTTGTTTTTTACGTGACCAGTATCTTCGATACTGTGTTTTGAAGGTCGGTTTTGTTTTCGATGGGCAGCCTAGGTCTCCCCCGACCACGTCGTACCACTCATATTGGCTTCATAAAACTTTCTTATCATTCTTTCATCGCATGCACGCACGTTCTTCTTCTTTTTAATAATTGTACTTAAAAATAGCTTTGATAGAAGACAATAGAGTGAGGTGCCGTAATTCTCTAATAAATTACATAAATAAACTAATATATAGGACTATATTAAAAAGTAGCCAAAAAAAACAATTTACAAGACACTCCGCCTAACGCTTTCCACTCAAATTTGACATTTCGTGTCACGGAACTAAACACCGTACTTTAATATATGCCCATGATTTTATTACTGTGGCTTTTCTGTAATAGAATATATTTCGATTATTCTGTAGCTTCATTTCGAAACATCCCATATGTTTGGGCATGGGTTGTTGTGAACAACCAAGTAATATATTTGGCAATGCTGATTTAGTAAAATATATGTGTGTAGCAATCGATCGTATTGTGTCGTGTTTACGACACGCCATCCCATATACCGTATCTGTACATTTCTATGATAAATTTTAAGACCATGTAACTTTGATATAACATGCCTGGTCTTATGACATGATGCTTATAGACATATATTTACACGTAGCTTTAGCTGTATACATTTTAATTGGAGTGTATGTGAAAAATGTGTGCTTAAAAATCGATTGTAAATATTTTAAAAAGGGATCCACCATCCAAATGTTCGATAGGGTTTTTTTAGACATTTGGTTAGGCATGGTGTAGCATTGACATTTTTGCACTAAACAAGAAATATTTTGAATCTGAGTCAAAACCGACCGACCGAGAGCGTCTTATCACTAAGTTCTCTCTGTATACTACTCTACGCCAAAGGCGTGCATGTGTTGTAAATATGACTAATATAAAAATGTATATACTTTCGTCATTATAAACTATTTATTTGAATGGTGGCGCCGTCGTGGCGTGGCAAGTAATGGCTGTGGATAGAATCGCGTATGGGCCAATATTCATACATATTTAATTATTTAATTTGCTTGGTCTGATTAATCAAAATTTAGAATTGAATTCTGTCACTCAATAAGCAATATTTCTATACACTTCATTAGTAAAAATCTATAAGTATAATCCAGCATTTTCTTCGTAATAATAGATGAGAAATAAATTATGGATAATGACCATCTTATTAAGAATGATCTTTGAGGACGAATTTAAAATCTGAAGAAACCTCTAACGAACCAATCTATTTAAAGCTACCTTAAAATACCACTGAATAAATATAGTAAAAATATATGTAAAGCCACGTTTTTAAATACACTAGTTTATATTTATCTATATTCTACTAATATTATATAATTATAATAACAACTTGGCGCAGTGGGACAACGACTGGGGGTAAATACGATCAGCTGTGAGATCGATCGCCATTCTGGGGGAATGATTATTTATTTTCATGTTAGACCCAGCGCGACGTTAAGTGTGACACTCAACACGCAATGTCAACGACAGCCGTCAATGCATTGTCTTGACACTAGGTGGGATGCAAAGTGAAGGTACTTTTTTATGTATTATTTTAAAAATTCTATATTCCACAGCTTTTTAAAAAATAATACACGCAAACATATACTACGACAATAAAATTTATTCATTTATTCATCTTTTGCGCTACAAATAATAACGGAACTATATTTTAATTTTTAAAAATATTCAATGATTAGCATATAATTAAAAAATTAACCGGTTATGTCATATTGTTCGTTATTTAATTGTTGGGTTTTTGTTGTTTTGCTTTCGTCATCTTAAATTACTTTAGTCTATTTCCGTAAAATTTTATTATTTATATTTTTACTTTTACGTAAATCCTATTTCTATTTAAGTTAAGGTAAGATATATTTTCTTACTTAATGAAAAATTTATATCGCTCCTTTAATTTGTATGTTTTAGAGATCAAATTTATAAATAGATTTTCTTGAACGAATTCTGCATTATTTATTAAGATAATATTATACCACCTATAACACAACATACATGAGAAATATTATCATAGGTCAATTAATCAATAATAAAAAATTAAAACCCTGACATTTTGATGATATAACCACGCTCCTTACTAACATATAAACTTATGAAGTACAGGCTGTTACAAAATGTGCGGTTCGTGACACACATCAGGTCCAACCCCGCAACAAGTCAGCCTACATCGACATAAGGCACCTCGTAACACATATTACGATTTGCCTGTAACCCCGTCGTTACAGCATCGGCGCGCGCGCAACGCCAGTCAACCACGCGGAGTCGCGTCGCGCAGTTGCCGCGAGTATCGAATTGTCCAAATTTAAAAAAAATTATATATCATAAATTGTTAGTAAAGGAAAATATTTATTTATTGACTAGACGTTCGTATTTATAATTAATTTAAACCAGTTCTCATTTTTTTATTTATTATAATATTAATAAACGTTAAGTTATAGTACATTGTTTATTATATTAATAGTTATTTAATATTACAAAAAAATATGTGATGTAATAAACCTTGCCTTACCTAAAGTGAATTACTCGTATGGGTTATACAGCTAGATAGTTACATAAATCCAGGACTAACTATATTGCCTATCAGTCGGAGATAAATATATCTGTATATTTACTCGCAGTTTATAATAATAAGTAATAATAACGATTCCTAGCCGTTTAGCCTAAAAACCATATATACTTAGAATATATATTTTTTTATTGCAAACAATTAAGTTAGAAATTTCATTTAAAAACCAATCATTATTTTTAATCGATCTCAAGGTGTTATATAATTCTATTTACCTTTAATAAAGCGCATTGCAGTTAGTTTTATGTTTAAAATGGGTTTGCGTTCATAAAACCAGTTACGGGATAAGTTTTTCTTTTAAAATTTTATATTAATTTTTATTAATTGACTATATTAATATGACATAAATAATAGTAAAATAAATGTTTATAATATAGTATTGCTTTATAAGGCAAGGTCATAGGGGAAACTCGTGAGAACTACAAGACAATTCAAGAACTATTGATATAACTTACTTTCAAGCATAGTGATGTACTATCAGTGTCATTAGTGAGTGCTTAAGAAAGGAATTCTAATTAGAAAGGATCTGTGACCTACCTAAACATTAACAATTTTTACACTTGTTCCAAGTGATTGTGTAAGAAGTGTTGAAAGATCATCAGCAATGACTGTAAGTATCGTTAGACCAACAAGCTTGATAGCCGTTGAATGTTAAATACTAAAAGAGTCTATTACTTTGAATTTAATAGCCGTTATTGACCAGATTTATATATAGTAACTTTACAATTATATATTTTGCTATTTTTTTCAATTAATATTTAATTTTTCTTCCCGTATCCTTAATTTTCTGCTTAAGAACAATAAACTTTTGAGTTATTTCTAGACTTTGCTATTACCTATTTTAAATGTAAACCTTTATGTATTCAGTTCAGTTTTTAATTCTTATCCACATAATTCTACTTTTTACTTTTAAATATGGTATTTTTATCTCCAAAATCAGACTGTTGTTTTTGATTTTTATATATTTAAAATATAGGAAGACTAGTTGTATTACGTCACAATAGTGGTATTCACCATTATCCATCGCATGCTGATCAATGACCTATTACATACCATTACGATAATTACAAACATTACAACTAAATTGATGGTATTACAAAAAAGTAAGCCAAGGTCGTTTATACTTTAGGTCTGGCGCAATTTGTATTAGCAAATATATACATACATAAATTATTTAATTCAATTTTTTATTTAATGTATGTATTAAGGTGATTTCGACCGATCTGAGGTTCACGAATTTGAGATTTCCGAAAGTTTTGAGATTTTCTGGCAGCTTTTAAATCACTAAATAAGAAGCTTAAAGAGACAAGCAGATAGAGAACTTATATTACGTAATAATATTCACTTTTTATAGAAAACGTAATATTTTAAATATTATTGTTTTAAGATTTTTTGTAAGAAAAATTCTAAAATAATAAAAAATAATTCTATATCATTTTTTAATTCAGTGCACAATGAGAGTATCAATACAATTATTTAATACCAACTTGTGACATTAACGGATCCAGTGGAAAAACTAATATAAATTTACTGTCACACAATAAAATTAAAGTTGTTATAGGAAGAGTGATAATTAAATACTTGAACGGAAAAATGTGCCAATGAATTTAAAAATGAATATATTCTCCTAAAATTAAACTCACAAAAATCATATATATTAATTTTGGAGCTAGAAAGTAAATATTTTGGTTTATAAAATGATTCCCTTCAATATTTTAAACATTTAAAAATGATTAATTTTAAAATTATATTTAATTTTCAACAAACTTAACGTGTAAGTAAACGAACGCAAAATCAAATTCGAAACATATATTCAAAAGACTTTTATTATCGAAGGAACGGTAATTATGACAGTTTTGATTATGCAAATGCAAGTTTTGACTAACACGTTGCAACAACGCACCGATCGTATTGGCCTCTGTTTCGTCGTAACACTCCCGAGTCGGTTACATTTTGTTTCTTAACAAAATACTGCTTACATATGTATGTAGAAACCCATGTGCATGTTTGTGGCATAAAGTACTAATTTACTTTACTATGTTCTGTATTAGATTTTCTTTACTTTTAATAATATTAACGTCATTTTGTAACGCTCAAACGGTATAGTCATTGTAAATTGTAATTGGGGATGCTGTATAGGGAGCAGCAGACAAGTGTTTCCAAGTTTTAATATAAATTACTTATAAATATAATTATTATAAATAATTTGCAAAAATTAGTAGTCTTAAAATGTTTTTAAATTGATAATATGTATGTAGTAGGGTTTAGTATAAATTCCAATTCTCATGTTAATTTTAATAACTTTGTAAAATTTAATAACTTTATAACTGTCGCAAACATGTGATATTAAAATAATAGATTTTTACTAAATCCGTATGAACTTCTACTTGATAAATATTCTAAAATAACATTTTAAAAAATCTTTGTCTGTCCCGGCTACTCTCTAGAACGGTTAGAACTATTCACTTGCAGATAACTAGTGTAATAAGGGTATAATATATAAGTTATAAAATAATCCATAAGATCCAGAAATGTTAATTTCCACGCGCACTCACGAGCAGAGTTAGTAATAAATAAAATATATCATTAAAGTAATTTCAATACAACTCTAATCTAATTTACTCTTCTTGCAAATTAATCATTACGCGCATATATTGTAAAAATAAAACAATATTAACATTTATATTTTAAAATACGAACAATTTTAACCAAAACAATGAAATTTATAATATTTATATGCATATTTCCTCATCATCTCCTGTCAAGATTATATTACGATAGGAGATAACTGAATATAATAAGTACAAGTTTACATACTTATTTGCTAATTTACACATATTTGAAAAGGCATTAAGGATTTTGCGAGGATATCAAGCGCTATATTTAAGCACAGTATTAATAAGCACTTGGTCAAACATTTATAGTTATAATGTATATTAACCCAATAGATGATTCCGCTACTTCGTCCGCGTAGAACTTCAAATTTCTTATTTTTATTTTATAATTCAAAATAAAAATACCGTAATTTACTATTTATTATATCAATAAACTACCAGTGAAAACCTTGTCGTAGATAAACGGGAACAAACAGACAGACAGAGATGAATAAAAAATTTACAAAATATAATTTTAGTATATATACCGTATATACAAATATTTGCATTTAATAAAAAGCTATTATACAAACAGACACTCTAATTTTATTTATTTGAGTATACATAAATTACTGTATGAAAGTAGCATACTTGGTTGTAATTTAAAATAAACTATTTTAAACGGATTAATCGCGTATAATTTGGAATTCGAAGATACATTTTTGAAAACCTGACGTTTCGAACACTTTACTTTAGTAGTTCGTGGTCAGTTGTCTACTTGTTTAAAATAGTTTCATTTAAAATGTGTAAAATCGCGAAAATCAAAGATCTTATTAGTTGTAAATAATTTAATTTATCATCTTAATTAACAATTTGTTCCTTCCTATAACATTATTTAATGTGAATAAAAATATAGCTTCAATTAGTTTAAATGTTTTCTCGTACGTCATTTGGCGATTTCGAACTAATAGAGTTCGAACGTTATGGAACGTTTGAAGATTATACCAGTACCAGTTTAAACAAAGCTTAGTTACATATTGCTTGCCTACTTGAGATGGAGTATTCATGTTAAAATAAATAATATTTATTCTTTTAAAACCCAATGTGTACATATTTGTTGTAAAATTCTACTATTTCACAACTGCCACTCAAACAAATTAAAATCAACAATAAAAATATCTTATAAGTAAAATAGTCTATCTAAAATCACAATGATGTTAATTTGTGGAATTAAATGTTGTATAGGTTTGTTAAGCTAATGATAGTTATAAACTCGTTGTAAAATTTTATTTTAAAAGAGTAATTGTTTCCCACGGCTCTTCAGGACCATTGCATTTCGAACCGGTACTGAGGAGGTAGCAGGATAATATTATCAATTTTTAATAGTTCTTTACAAATTATTTTAAATAAATTGCTTAAATATATTTAAGTATAAATACTGTATTAAATACATTTACTATAGTTCGAAGTCACACAAAAATAAGTTAAAATTTACTACTGATTATCAAAATATCTTCAATGTATCTGGTTAAAATAGTTTCATTGTAAAATCGAATGTCAATGCCATCTTATTATGCAAACTATTAGTCAATTAAAAGAAAATTAGTATGTAATCAAAAGTCTTAATGAGGAACACATAAACATAATTACAGAAATTATACTACTTAGCTGTCACAGTGCGATTGTCTCAGCCGGCAAAGTTCCAGAAACATCCCACAGCAGTTGCGCAAGATCATAGGGGAAGTGCGAATGTTTTACGCAACTCGGTGACATAAACCTTTACACAGCTCTGACTCGATCGTCAATCTTAATGTACAAACCTAGTATAGTACTTTAAAAACAGTTTTCTTTTCTATATATGATTACATTTTTTTACTTAAGTTTACTTTAGTAATCTGGCTAAGGAAATGGCTTTGGCAGGAAATTTCAAAGAATCGAAAATACCTTACAAAATAATGAACATTAAACCTTATCATTTTTCTGCATTGCACTCTGTTGCTAAAGTATTAAAATCCTAAAATTAAAAAAATCAGATTGCTGGCCACAGATGAAAAATTCTTAAATATCTTTACTAAATTTTAGTTATTACCGTACGAAAAACTAGTATTTAAATAAATTCAATAAATACTGTAATAAAATCCTACGTATTTGTTAAGACGTTCAGTAAACCTACTTACTAATTAAAGGCATTGATGAGTTAGGCCTGTATATAACTGATGGCCTCAATATTAAGATGTTTACGACGAAATGCGTTACCCACATTCCATATTCACCAAAACGTTTACCTATCTGTAGCTTATATAACATAATGAACATGTAGTTAAACGTACAAACGAACGGAACTATTGAATACACTTGAATATACAAATTCTCAATGAGATTAAACAAATATGATGAAACTTTGTAACGAAAGGAGGGTTAAGCTCGTCATTGCTAGTTAACGACTTCGTAGGTTTGAAAAACACTTTTAAGAGCTTACGTAATGCAGATTTTGACTTATTGGTGTGAATATTCAATTTAATACTAAAATAAAGAAGAGATAGATTTTGTACTGTAATTATATAGTTCTTCTATATAGATTAAATTATACGAGACGAATATGTTTAAAAATATTTTAATGTCATTTTGCTACGGAACCCATAAATATTATAAAACAGAATCTTATAAGTTTAAATGATTTGGCAAGTTTATTATAATCTTTAATATATAATAAATCACTGGACACCAAATGACTATATCTACACAACATTCAATCAACGTCTAATAAATTGACATTTTTATATAACGAAATAAATGCACAATCACTTGTTTGATATTAAAAGGTAAAAGTGCGCGGTTTGAACATTATAAGTGGCCGATTGTCTAATATTGAAACTATTTACAGCTAACAACAAAATTGCCTAAATTGATTTTTTTCAATAATAACAAGTTCAGTTTATAGTCAACTTTAGATAGTTTCTACCTTCTATAGTCAAAAAAGTGGCCATTGAAATATTTTCGTCCTCTTTTTGCGGAAATCAGCAGATGGAAGTGTATAAAATTTGGTACACTTAAAATTTATGTGAAGAAGAAATAATAAAAAAGTAAATCATTCTTACTTCTAATGATAATATAAGCTAGTAGTGTGTAATGTTCAAGTGACATTATTCTTTACATAAAAAAATCCTACGAATATTATGATTCAAAAGACTAAGAAGATTTAGAAAAACTACACAATGTGTAATATTATAACGGTTTTCCGTTTTATGTAGCAAAACTCTGTTAGTTAGTGCATGTAAAATCTTGTAAAATTAATTCGGCCCAATTCCCAGTATCCAATTGAGCTAAAATTTAAAATACACCTTCAGATTACAATGTTCAGTTCAGATTACAATGCAATTACATGTAACCACTATTGTTGTTTATTAAAAAATGGCTGCCGAAAGAAAATGTTTTAACATTTTTTATCCAATTCATGCATAATGGGTATCAAATGTAACGTCTTGAAGAGTAGAATACAGTAAAATGTTAAAAAATGAAATACAGATAACTCCAAATTTTGTTTGTGTAGATTGTATTGAAATATATTTAATTTTTCACTTAATGCTCTTGCTTTACTAATTACTCCTTCGATTACAGTTAAAATCTATTTATTTATAATATGATTTATTTTTCATGAAGATAATTTTCAATAACTTTATTTACTTATACTAACACTACTGTATTAAGTATAAAATTTACTTTTTCAACGACCTGTTGATGGACAAAAATATATACTACTCTGAATCACAAACTACGTAAAATAATACAAAGTTTCTTATATACTAAGACATATTTAGTGAATAGGTTAGGCTAATGTTAATTTAAACTAATTTAAGTCAATCCTTTGTCATCTTCTTTATCTAATGTGACGTGACGTGACGTAAAACAAAGTTCTAAGTATCAAATATGCTAATAGCAGTATAGAATGAACTCAGATTTAATCAAAAATACGTTTATATATAAAAACGATTTATTTAATGAAATCCTTTGCACTGGGTTTAAAGCAAATTATTTAGTACTTATATTATTTTTTCACCTCTGGTGCTATTATAAGTAAGCATGATTTAATATAATTATCCCATCAATCAATATTCATTTTTCCTAAGTTTTGACACTTCTAATTCTTCTTCGAAACGTCTCATGAATCTGTTATAAAAAAGAAAATCTCAAAATATTTCTACAAGTGGCAATTTTGTTCCGTTAATAAAAATAATCTACCATGAGATAATTTCCTTTCTTTTAACATATTCCATTTGTCTTTTTGTTTATCAGCTTATACTTCAATTGAAAGCAGACTTTCAATGCCCTTAGCATGAAATTGTTTACAAGGTTGATTAGACGTGCAAGTAAAGCCACCTGGAAAGTGGAACCAAGTATTAGGTAATGTTTCGATTGTGAGGAGATTACAGCCATGCAGTTCCTGTTATACATAATATGGTATAAAAAATATTCCATTAATAATAAATTTTCTCTAAATCAGATAATTACTAGATTTCCATACAACAATTCATATAAAAAGTTTAATAACAAAAATTAACAACAAATTAAATATAATGTTTTGTGCATTTTATTAAAACGTTACTAAATTATCAATAGTAATTTACAAATTACATAAATATTGTATTATACAAGTAACAAATATAGAATTATGCTCTATATTTGTTTATTACTCAATTCGCTTACAATGTTTCGATTGAAACCTCGGCCCCGACACTGCTTTCAGTCGGCGGCGCGTGCGCAGCGGGCGTCGCGTTGCCCCCACACAAGGACTTTTACTAAACCCATTTGTCTTGTTTATCTATATTTGTATAGTAAAAGATTTGATTTCGCAATTCCCTTTCACGAAAAAATAAGTTACTTCAAGCGTTAATATTGTTTTTTTTATAATTTTAGGCAAAATCTATTTAACGACTTTTTGTATTTATTTATAGCTTTTATATATATTTTGTGACCAAGCGCTAAGGTAAATTATTATTATATATTCTTATGTGTGAATGGTCAGTAATATGAAAGTATTACTTGAGGCCATAGTGCCGCAGTGGGAGTGTTTGCTGTACACGCGATTGGTTGGGTCTTGGATTTTCAATCAGTGAAATAACTGTTAATTATTTCTATAATTTTTATACTTAATTATCTTATGTCTACTATCAACGTACCAGGTTGAGTGTCTTGACTCTACATTCTTTTTGACTATCCAGCTGTGCCGGATAAACCAGGAAGCCACATTAAAATCAAGTTTAATTTTATTAGGATCTCTTTTAAAATAAATGTGACAGAAAAAGATTAAAAGGTGATTACAAGTACTAAAAGTGAAAATTGCTTAAAGATTAAATACTGTCAAATTTCTTGAATTTATCTAATTATTTAGGGTTTAAAACGTTCAAAATTCGTTCACAAAGCATAAAATTGTATAGTTAAATAAAATTATTTCGTAATATCTCATAACTTGCTGCTTACTAGGAAAAAGGTCAATTACCGGAACTCTTTACATTGAGTTTAAAATAAATTTTAACTAATGCAAAGTAGGCAATTATGCAATTACTTCAAAAGAACTACAAACATTATACTATCAAATTCTTAGTGTGTCTCGTAAAATTTCTTACGCATTGAATACAAACCACGTGATTACCAGACCTAGGAGATTACCATGCTATTGGCTCGACCGCGAATCCTTAAGTTACAAAACGGTCATTAATTATGTAATGTATTGCAGAATCAAATGCTGAAACATCGACGACCGCAATCGATTTTTGGTCTATTATTGCCATATTGTTCAGTAAATAATTCATCTTGGAATATGTGATCTTTACGTTCCCTTCCATTATATAAAAATGTTTCGGCACCATATTTTCGACTATAAAATGTAAATAAATGGTCAATTTATTCCGTTCCTGTAGGAAATTCAGCAAATCCTCTTTTACTGTCCCTCTACACTTTTCAAGGAACCTACATCAAATATTATCAAATTTTAGGTGATTTCCTCAAGCTGGATTGTCAGTTAGGAAATCAGTATATTCCATACAATTATATTTAGGTAAAACAGCGCCTAGCATGACTGACTGAACTGTTATTCATGGCTTCCGCACATATAATAAAAATACCACTTATTTTTATTTCACTAATGATAAATATTATACACAACAATAAAAATAAAAGTTACATTTTACATGTTATTTTTTTATATCATAGCATATTTTATTTCCCCTCGGGACGAATGATTATATTTAAATTTTTTTTTCGTTTTTCGTCGATAGTGAGGGCTCCAGTATGACAAAGTGTGACGTTGAGTTGCATGTTGAGTGGCAGAATTCGGCGGACAGCGACGAAAGCGGACTGCAGAGTGTATTGACACTAGGTACTTCCTGTCTACCCTGCTATACGGGATAAAAACCTTATTTTGAAGACATGCGTTGATATATTTAATGACCATGTAAAAATCAAACAATCTTTTGATTACATATTTAATTTAATGAACAACATCTAAATAATATAACGCAAACGAAGACATCCGCGATTCGAGATACGTAATGAAAATTCTTAAAACAAATGAAGTGAGCATAACAAGAGGCAAGTGTTTCAAAATAAACAATGAAAGCGGGTCACAATGACAGGTGAATTGTAGTGCAGCTGTGACTCATCTAGCAAAGACCAATTTGCGAATAATTTAAGTCAACGCAATTATCGTTATATAAGTAGTGTAAGGATATTTAGTGGTTCGGTTTAAAGTAATACAAATATAATTAATATTAAATAGCACGGTTATCCTTTAACATCTCATCTTATATTTCTAAGTTTAATACACACAAACTTTGAAATACTATTTTGAAATATATTACTTTGAAATATTTATAATATAAAAATAAACATTTATTAGACCCAATTCCAGTTCATTGGAAAATCGCCGGACTATAAACATAATCGGTTGTGGCTTCGCATCTCTCTAAAGAGTAAGCACATAATATTGTCATCTTGAAAACGAAAAGCGGAGACCATGTTCAGACTAAATTTTCTTCTGCTATCCTCGCTATGTTATTTGCAAAATTATTAGCTAACAATCTTTCAGTAGTTTAATCATTTAAATAGACATTAGAATTTGCGAACGTCTGCATAATGTGACACGAGCTAGAGTAAACAACTAACGTTATACTATATCACATGTTAGATAACTTAGGCTGGTTTTATGAAAATTGTTTAGAAATTGTTGTAATTATTATACAACGTACAGTTTAATTCCATACAAATTATTTCGGTTAAATATTATAAACATTATTTAAGCCAGTGTTGGCTGACACGTTGTATTAGATAAATAGGTACTGTGTCAAAATTATTTGCATTTATTAAAAATTATTTCTTTTTTCTCCTGCATAACAGAATAGACAGAAAGTATCTAGTATCAAGACACTCCGTACTTCGCTTTCCACCGAATTCGAGACATTGTTGAGTGGTGGAACTCAACGCCGCACTTCATTTCTTTGAGTGTGGGTCGAGCCAACAACCGATCACGACTACAGTCAGACCCTGTCCCACTGCGCCACGATGGAATAATGTTTAACATCCAATACACTAATATAGAAAATATCGATATTTATTATAGTCTTCGTAGTGTATATCTTTATACGAACTACATAATTATACAGGATCTATGAGATATGAATGGATATATATTTTTACACTAGTGATGTGGAATGATAAACTTCTAGTATGAAAAACATGATTTATGTTCCTTTCAACTTCGAGAAGCACCGATTGTTAATTTCTTTAACCATGCGAGCAATGCTACTAGAATATTTATATAATAAAATACAAAATCTAAGGAAAAATTATAATTTATTATTTATTAATAGCACTTAAAAACTCAAATAATACTTTAAAATTAATTTTGTCGTTATTTTGGTATTCAAGGCACTTCAACTTTATGATTGAACATTCAGTTCTTGCCATAAAAATATTGCACTTTCATCGGTCCCGGGCGAGTGTGCAAATCAAGCATATTGAAAGGTAAGAAGTGTATCAAAGTAGTGTTGCAAGCTAAATTATATATATTGCATAGATAAATTAATGGATAGACACATGCCTAACTAATCGAGACATGTTAAAGCGTACTTCTTTGTAGATACTCAATTTTTATGCTAATTCTATCATGCTGATGTTTTTAAAATACTAATATATACAAATAAATAAATTTGGATTCCCTATTTCCAATATTAAAGTAACCGATATATACCAAATGCATACTTACATCGTAAATAACCTATGTTACAAGGAGTAATATAGGCTTCCTTAAATATAGATTTATAAAATGAAGAGCTTGACATCTCTGAAATATGTTAAATCTCACGCTAAACAAGTCGATGGTACAGTTAATTTTAGGAATGGTTATGTAAGTCAAAATTGAATAATTTAATTTCTGTTTAAAAAAAAGTAAAGTACACACAACAAAAAACAATGTAAAGGCAAAAGAAAAAGGAACAAATGCAATTAAAATAATAGAAAAGGCAAAAGAAAAAGGAACAAATGCAATTAAAATAATAGAAAAAGGTCAATTCTTTCAAAATGTATACATGTAAAGATGGCTTTATTGATGAAATGAAACCCATTTAATAATATAAAATGTATAAGAAATATATATTCTCCCAGAACCTGTACAAAACAATTATTTTTGTCTATGGGCTTATCTTAACTCAAAATTCTGTATAAAAATTAGTACTATTTTAATTTTTATGGCCAATAAAAAATATAATCATAATTATATACTTCATTATATAATAGTTTAAAAAGTAAAAGTGTAAAGACTTAGATTGAGGAGAGTCTTAATATTTTTATTTGGCACTTTACTCACTCGGGTACTGGGTCATGAAAACATTGAATAGTCTCAAGTACAAGAAACTATTTAAGGAATTGAATAAACCCTCTTGAAGTTGAATTAAAATGCTCTTTCTAATATTTACTTAACAATTGTGTTTTAATGTTAATATTTATTTATGATGTAACACACAACGCATACAAAACTGAACAAGAAAATCATATCTGTATTGCAGATATTTATAAATATAAGTATACTAAGATTTAAAATGAATATTTTGTGGAAAGCATTGATATGTAAGAAAAAACTATTTGTACAATCAGCTTTAGTTAAGGAACAATTAATTCAGGCTTTGCAATTGCTCAGCGTGTAATCACACGTGTAGAAATAAAATTATAATAGGTTAATTTATCACTAAAATTCCATTCTCTTTTTCTTTGAAAACTAGATTTATATGTAAATATATTTCGAAAATAAATTTTGATTTAGAAACATGTATGTTTGTAAATCAAAATGATAATTAAAATAAATAAATAATAAAATGTTATAAATTCGCTCCAATAACAAATTCTGAAGGTCATCGAGTGACATCATAGCTCGGAAAGTTTCGGTACGCAAGAGTGAAAGTAATGTAGCGTTCGGCCTTCACCCGACGTTAAATATATGTAGAATTTGGGTTACGAGGTTTGACATATAGCTTACTAGCGAAAGTGGTCAGTTTGCACAAGTTAAGGAAAGAGTGTTTAAGATTTATTTTTCATTAGTTATGTTACAGAAGCACAGTTAAACTGTATTCAATTTTCCAGGACCTTCTTTCTAATAGAAGACAATACAATCACGTATAATTTTAAAAATAATATATTTTCTGTACATTTATCATAATTTAAACTCTTGATGAGTTTACTCATTAGAATGTTTACATTTTTTAATACAATATTTGTATATATGAAGACTAGTATCTCATATATGAGTGACAACACAATCGAAAGTTCGGGTAACCTTCACCTATTGCCACCGATATCAATTTGAACCGCTTATATAACGTTTGTTTACCAATAAATTAAGGCACTACTACGCAACTCATATTTGCAACTTGCGAACCAATACAGACTAGTCGATTTTAATAAATAACCTTATTTGTATTATTTTTATTATATGATTTTTTTGTTATTTAGCTTTACTGGTATGGAATAAATTATTAATTAAATACTTTTGAGTACCTCAAAGCTTTTTCCCGAGGTATGCTAAGGTAAGCAGAGAGAGCATAGTAGATACTCTGTTAGATACATACTCTAATCAAACAGAGATTAAATGTCACCAGCCAACCACCAGGTGATTAAGTGAACATAATAGGAACACGTAGTGTCAGTGATATTATGGATCTGTAACCGCACAATGAATTACCGAAACAGCGTCACGCTCTAGTTATGTCAGTCAACAACACACAATGTGGCATTGTTCTTATGTTTTGAGTAATTTACAGTAACCTCTTTTAGCTGAACGTGTTTTGACGATCTCGTATAATAATATATTTATATCGCTCGTTCAAGCTTTTCATTGGAAAATTGCTTAACTTATAAGATTTAACATGTTCTTGGTATAAAATTTGCAAAAATGATCTTGCTTGTCTTGATGCGCTTTTGGTAGCTTCCACTTACCACTTGGGCTAGAGGTATTGAGTAAATATTGCTCATGTCCAAAGCTTACTTGTAGATTTTGTTATATAAATATTTTATAACAAATTCTTAAAAGTCATCTTTTCACATTTTGCGAAAACATACCTGAAAAAGAAAAAATATATTGTTATCATAGCCACTCTATTAATAATTACAAACATTACATAGATTTTGAATTTTCAATTCAATTCTTGACACTCAAATCTATTCTATTGTTAATCAAATACATTCTGTTTCATTTCAATAATTTGGAAACTAAATCTGAATTTGAAAATCATAAACAAATTGAATGTGCAAAATTATGTATAATTTTTACCAGAGACATTTAAAAGATATTATTTTATACAAGGAAGATAAAATAATGTTAAATACATTATTTTATCTTCCTTGTATAAAATAATATCTAAAGACTAATCGTTAAATTGCCTAAACCAATTTCAATGATACTTTTTTATTATTATATTACATTTTATCTTTATAATATATTTTGTTATTCATTACCCTTATTCCCAATTTCCTGTCAAAACTAGGAAAAGGATCGCTTGGAAAAAAATAAACTAAAATTAAAATACATCATTGCAGATACACAATTGGGAAAGCCACGAAAGACGCAACCGCGACTGTTAACATGTCGCGGCGTCCATCAACGCCACTATCAACAAAGAAAGTTATGCGAAGAAGTAAGCCGCCAGACAGACGTAGAGGACTGCAAAAATACCTAGTCACAATAATATAGCCTCAAAAATATAAATAATTATAGTGAAGACTATTAAAAAAAATTAAGTGACAGATAATTATTAAAAAAAAATAAAAATGGGTATTCAAGTCCTATTGGCTTCCACTGCACTTAAAACAGTAAGTGTAACTGGTCTCTGGCTGATTCCTCTTCTTTTAGGAGCTTTTACATATCATAATTATAATTCTTACGATCCCGAAGCAAAAGTTCTTGACAAAGAACCTAGAAAGGAATATGACTTCATAGTCGTCGGAGGAGGTTCTGCTGGAGCTGTTGTGGCAAACAGATTGACAGAAATTAAAGAATGGAATTCACTTTTGTTGGAAAGTGGTGAGTTAAATATTCATGAATTGAATTTAGTATATATAATAAAGGTTAAACAAAGAATCCAACTGATATTTTTTAATTATTGTTGAGACGGAAACAATCATCAAGTAAATATTGAGTTTAAAAATGAAATGATTAAAACTTAAATAACTAGTGAGTTGTTGATAAAAAATATTTAATTTTGATTTTTATTAACAAACATAAACTTAGTTTTTATTTATATATAAAGTGCAAACTAGTACACTACGTGTATATATAATAACAACAAAATATATTTTGAATTTCAGGTCCAGATGAAAATGAAATAACGGATGTCCCTTCGTTAGCCGGTTACTTACAACTAACGAAGTTAGACTGGCAGTACAAGACTGAACCGACAGAATATGCATGTTTAGGTTTTAAGAAGCATAGATGTAGTTGGCCGCGTGGAAAGGTAAATATTTTTTCAACTATTTCGCTTAAATATATATTTTGTAAAGCTTAAAACAATATTAATGGAATTGTTATTTTCTGTGTTATATTGCGCACCAAAACAAATCAGATTAGCTTAACGCCATAGTAACATAGTAACCTAGTTGGAAAATCTACGCAAATGTCATGAGTTCCATTACTACAGGTTGATTATTTCAATTATTTTTACATAGGGTTCTGCCTTTCAACAAATTGGTGGGAAATGAAAAACAATCAACATATACTATAACAATAAAATATAACAATAAAATTGGATTATATTTGTTTTATAAAGCAATTTTTATTAATAATTTGTTCCATTATTCACTTCATGAATCAATTTGTTTGAATATAATGACATTGAGATATGTAACATAATTATATATGTAATATAAAATACTATGCTTAGTTCCGAAACTACTTCCGTAATTTAATATATGCTTTATTGTAATTCCAGGTATTGGGTGGATCAAGTGTTTTAAACTATATGATATACGTAAGAGGAAATAGGTACGATTTCGATCAATGGGAATCATTTGGAAATCCTGGGTGGTCGTATAGAGACGTTCTTAAATATTTTATAAAATCGGAAGATAACAGAAATCCGTATTTGGCTAAAAATGAATACCATGGCAAAGGAGGTTACTTAACAGTTCAAGAGGCGCCATGGAGAACACCATTAGTTGCTGCTTTTGTAGAATCTGGTGTTGAAATCGGATATGAAAATAGAGATATTAATGGGGCCGTACAAACTGGTTTCATGATTGCTCAAGGTACAATAAGACGTGGATCAAGATGTAGTACTGCAAAAGCTTTTTTAAGACCTGTACGTACGCGGCGCAATCTTGACATTTCACTCAATTCACAAGCTACAAAAGTTTTAATAAATCCATTAACAATGAAAGCCTATGGTGTAGAATATGTTAAACATGGTGTAAAGCGGGTAGTGTACGCAAGAAAAGAAGTAATATTATCTGCTGGAGCAATCAACAGTCCACAGCTGCTTATGTTGTCTGGTATAGGGCCTAGAGAACATTTAAAAGAAGTTGGAATAAGAGTACTGAAAGACTTACCAGTCGGTGAAAATTTGCAAGACCATGTCGGTGTAGGAGGTTTAACATTTCTAGTCGACAAGCCTGTTTCCATTGTACAAAACCGCTTTCAAGCGTTCCCCATTACAATGAATTACGTAGTAAACGAAAGAGGCCCAATGACAACATTAGGAGGTTTAGAAGGTATAGCGTTTGTTAATACTAAATATGCAAATAGTTCTGGACTATGGCCTGATATACAATTTCATATGGCACCGGCTTCATTTTCTTCTGATAACGGCCAAATCGTCCGAAAGATCTTAGGTTTAACTGATGAAATCTACGATACTGTCTACAAACCGATAGCTAATAAAGATGCCTGGACAATAATGCCATTGTTATTGCGTCCTAATACAAGAGGTTATGTAAGATTAAAAAGCTCAAACCCGTTTCATTATCCCGTCATGAACCCGCGATATCATGAAGATCGCTTAGATGTTAATCGCCTTGTTGAAGGTATAAAAATAGCACTACAAGTAGCTAATGGAACCCCTTTTAAACAATTTGGATCTAGATTATACATGAAGCCTTTGCCGAATTGCAAGCAACACAAATTCATGTCAGATGAGTATATAGAATGTCAGGTTAGGACAATCAGTATGACCATATATCATCAATGTGGAACTGCAAAAATGGGACCATCTTGGGATCGTGGTGCCGTTGTCGATTCGCGATTGAGAGTACATGGTATAGAAGGTTTGAGAGTTATAGATGCTAGTATCATGCCTACTATTGTAAGTGGAAATACTAACGCCGCTGTCATAATGATAGGAGAGAAAGGCTCTGATTTAATAAAAGAGGATTGGCTACATCGAAACAGGTGACAAAGGGAATTATTTAGGAACATTTTGTAAATATTAGAATATAAGACATTAAAAAATGCCAAAACCAAAACTATTTACTAAATATGTTAAATAAAATATCATGAATGTTACCAGTGACTATAAACCAGTAGCGTTATAATTAAAAGTAATTTGCAAAAAAATACTCGTAGATTATCAGAAATCACCTTTTCCCTACGTTTAGAAGACAAATAATACAATCTGTCTCCCTACCTTGTACCTGTCTACCTCTATACACTTGAAATTAATATAAGCTATAAAAATATACAATTGTTTGTATTTTGTTATATTTAAAAATTGAATATAGAAAATAAAAACAATATGTTAAATATTAAGTGCCATATTGCGCCTACATTTTTACAGATACTACTTTGCATTCTTGTAAACTTGCTCGATTTTATAAACATTACTTAAAAATATATGAAGTCAGTTTTTTACATAATATATAAACATTTCTTAAATATAATCGTTAGGCTTGTAGCTATAAAATTATGCAAAATCTTATTTTATTATAATATTCAGGAATTATATTAAAATATAACCATTATATTTTGAAAGTAAACAAACATATTTAATATAAACTACCATTATTTATTACTATTTTTGTATAATTTTATTTTGGTATACAAACTGTATTAAAATGAAAAAAGATACATATAAATTGTAATTTTTTACATATCACAAATGATTATGATTTATGATTCATATTTTCTGCGTATTTTGCTTTATTTATATATACATAATTTAAATACTAAAATTAAGGCCCGTCGTGGCGAACTCGGAAAGGACTGTAAATGCGATCGGTTGTGGGTTTGATTCCCACTCGGGCAACTGAGTGTATTTAAATTATTTTCATTTCTTCGCTATGATAAAGACTAAATGCGGCGTTGAGTTCCACCACTCAACACGCAATATCTCGAATTCGGTGGAAAGTGAAATATAGTGTCTTAACACTAGGTACTTTCTGTATATCTTGATATGCGGTACTTGAAAAGCGTGAAGCTAAAAAACACATAAACATGCCGGATAAAGTGTGAAGTTATAACAAAGAAATAATGATAATATTGAAAAAATATAACAATATAATATGATAGTATAAATATATCAAAAATGTATGCGCTAATATTTCTTTGTTAATTGTAAATAAATGTTAGTTTAATTGTTCACAAGGTCTTTTATTATTGTTTATTTGTTTTAAATGTATGAAAATGTAAAAATAAATTAAAAAAAAATAAAAATTTACTTTCTTGTTACGTTATTTGAAAAAAAGGAATATATATATATATATATATATATATATATATATATAAGCTCCATTTCACAGTATTAACTGTAACACACTAACGACATCTAAAAATTTTGAAGATAAAGGCTTAATAAATAACAATTCTATGATACAAAAGCATTCCATTTAATTGACGAATTGCCACGATGACCTGATGATTGATCATCGAAAATTGTCTATAAAAATAAACAAATTTGCAAAGGCACCATTTCCATATCTCTTACTGTTTCGTTAGGTTCCTAGAATTCGACGAGCCTATATGAAGACCACTCACCGCAATGTATATACGTGTACAGAGACCAAGATTAATAAATTCATTACAAAATAGAATAATCAAAATCGGCGCAATAGTTTGAGAGATTAACGTGTAGACAAACAACTATAAGGACAAACAAACTGTCATTCAGACAAAAAGAATAACAAAAATTTTATTAATGAGTTGCTATGGATGTTTTAGCGTCGCCCTCACGCCATATTTGAGAAATTAATTTAATTTACAGACAAACTTTTTTATTATTTTATTATAAAAATATATTGTGAACCCACATACATTTTTAAGCCTTACAATCATATTCAGAACACCAAATACAGAAAAATTTAAATCCTGTGGACACTACCTCATATAAGACTTTGAGAACTAGTGGAGAAGTCGCAGTTAAAATTGTTAACTAGCGTTGAAGCGATATTTATTTTTATTATATTTTTTAAAGATAAGGCTCCTTCCCGCTCAATCTGTAACCTACACCTTAGAGAATCTAAAAACAGGATTTTTAGAAAATTTATTTAAATTATTTAATTTTAAGTTATTATTTAAAATTACTTACTCGAGGTATTTCCATCTTTTCGTTTTAGGTCTGAGGCATTATTAATTATGAGCCGGTGGAATATTTATTTGTTATACAAAAAAATAAGAATATATCTTATTATTTTGAATACAATTATATAACTGTAACTTAGAATCTAAACCTGACACAATATATTATTTTATGTTTACAAAAGACATGGCTTATGTTAACTTGGATATGTTAAATTATTGGCTGTGCCTTTACCTTTCAGCTGAGCAGGAACATCATTACATATAGAAAAAAATGATTCAATGTATTCTATAAAGATTATACTAATTAAGACGAGTAAGATAAACATTTATTTTTAAATACTATTTTTTACCATAAGAATACCGCCTTCGAACAGTTTCTGAGCAATCATGTATAAATACAAAAAATGTAATTTTTTTTTAATTAAATAACAAAAAATAATCGTAAAAAAAGTTATCAAAAATAGTATACTAGTAATATAAGTTTAATTTTAAGTTCCATTCGAAATAGATAAACATTTAATGTCACGGTGGCTAAACTCAAAACGAACGTTAATGGACTGCCAGAAAAAAATAAAAAAATAAATGTGGTCGGGGGACCCCAGTCAGGAATGCAGTTCTTTACCTTTTGCTTCAACACCGAATATAAAGATATCTACATATATTAGTGAGTGGTATATTGCATTTTTTATTTGATATTATTTTCCAAGGCAAATAATCCAAAACTACGGATTACATCAGAAAAATATTTATTCATAAAAAAATATATATAAATAAATCATATGAACATAATTAATGTAAACAAATTTATGAATCTCATCACGATGTTCTTCTACAGAAATTATCACCTTTGAAAGTCGACATTTATAAATCAAAATGTTTGTAAAACGTAAATGTGAAATGGGAGCCAAGCTCAATATGATGCTTATTAATATTCTTATAACTTCAGATAACGTTTTGAGGCCTGTGACCTGGCTATTTTCCAAGTGATTTTGTGGGTTTAATCATGGTTGCAGCATATGAATCAAGGTTTATTTGGGTTGAAACCTTGATTCGCCAACTAACCAAGTCAGACTTTAGGATTCAATTTATTATCATGTAGCTTCACACTTTTATCCCGCATAGCAGGGTAGACAAGTTAGCTACGACCGGCCTCATGATTCTGTAATAATGTCATAAATTTATAGGTTTCGCTTAATGTTAAGTTTATTTTGCTTTTTTTTAGCTTCATAGTTTTATCCCGCTTAGCAAGATAGACAAGAACTATCTACTGTCAAGTGTACCTCCGGACTCCGCTTTATGCAAAATTTGAATTTTGAAGGGCGGATCTCAACGCGCCGCTTCGACTTACCAGAGCGAAACTAATTTAAATATAACTTTATCTCTGAGTGGACATCAAACCCCCAACCGATCGCATTTACATTCAGACACTGTCCCACTGTGCCACGACCACCTTCTTTTACAGCTTTAAATTAAAACCTTTTTTAAAAATATTTTTACTATATTATATTATAAATTTTTAAAGCATTCTATTAAATGATAATTTTTACTAAATCGCAATGCTGGTATCCCACGTTAAGGAACTTCGTTCCAAAAGGAGTAACAAGATTAACATTCAAAACCTAAAATTAGTTTATCTGTTTGATTATTTTACTCTTAAATATATTTATTAGAAGATAAGATTTTATCACAAAAAAACAACGTTAGCATTTACAAGGATACTTAATCTATTAAACGGCGTGTATATTCTAGATTTGGCTGTACCATATCTAAGGTACAGCTAAAAAAATCTAGACAGGCGGTAGTGTGTCAAGCTTTTTCCAGCTAACAAACTGGCAACACTGCCTGTAATATTACAGGAACCATTGGAAACCACTTTTATCAACCTCATACGTATAAAACTATTTCACTGTAAAATGTCAAATTTGGCTCATAGTTTAAAACTTTCAACAGATATAATATGTGCTTGAAATTTCATAAACATAAGACCAACGGTCACCATACCTAGATAGATTTTGTCTTCACACTTTTTATCCCGCAAAGCAGGGTACAAAGAAAGTACCTAGTGTCAAGACTTTCCATACTTCGATTTACACCAAAATTGGAGACAGTGCGAGTTGAGGGTGGAATTCAACACCGCACTTTGTCTTACCTGAGCTAGGAAGTGAAAATAATTTAAATATAATCACTCCCCCGAGTGGGGATCGAACCCAGAACCAATCGCATTTACAGTCAGACGCTGTCCCACTGCGTCACGTTCCTATCTCATCATGATTTCAGTGTAATTAAACCGTAATTAAACCTAAAGCTTCAATATTAACTAAGTCAGACTTAGGCTTCAATATATTATACTAAATTAAAAGAAGAAAGGATTAATCACTTATTTTGTGGTATTTAAAAACACATTTTTAAAAACTCGACGTTTTAACCAACGATGACAACGGACAACGGACTGCAACATCGTCAGTATTAGTAGTCCTTTAGTTTAGCCGTTTTATATGTATTGTATCAGCTTTTATTGAAATACTGAGAATACTTAAAAATAATAAAATTTATTTATTCCATCGTGGCGCAGTTGGACACCGTCCCAGAGTAAATTAAATTAATTGTAGGTTTGTTTGATTCCTACTCGAGGAAATGATTATATTTAAAGTTTTATTTTATCTCTACGCTCTGGCAAGACAAAGCGCTGCATTAAGTTCGCCTCTCGTAACACAATATCTTGATTTCGGAAGGAAAGCAATCAACAGAGTGACTTAACACTAGGATATCTCTGAATACCCTGCTGCAAACTCTAAGTAAAACTGTAATAAAACGTGGGGCCATAAAAAGTATACTAACTAGCTACTACAGTCTTTAAATCTCTACTTTTGCACTATTTTCTTTTAAAGTAAAATAACTTAATGTTATGATATACTAACCCTGGAACGGTAAATCGAATATAAAATAATCGAGAATAACAACGAATACAATTTCTTTGATATTATTACATGGACATTCAATATAATCATAAACAGTGTAATTCAACAATATGGTAAACATAATACAACACATAAATCAATATAGCCATATAGAATTCTATGAAAATTTAAAACTTTGACAAAAGTTACAGCTTAAAGTTTTGTTGATTAAATTTTCTCTAGCTCAAAATATAATGAACTTTTTTTTTACTTTTAGAGAAGTACACTTTTTTCATTTATACGAAGAAAAATCGTATACTTGTACGTAAACTCATATAGTTTTACGCAACAGTTGTATGAACCATACAAAGCAGAAATGTCATCATCATTAGGCTAATAACAGGGCCCGGTCAGGCTTAGTCCATAAATTTAATTAGCATATTTATAATATAGCTAATAAGAACTATATTGCAATATTCATTAAGTAATTAAAAAAAGACAATAATATTCAGAATGGTTACTTGAAACAGTATTTAAAATCAAGTTTTACGCACTAAGAAGTTTTCGATAGACTCGTATAGTACAGAACAGTGCAATGAAAATTTTCTAAAATTAAATAGTGCAAGTGGTTCACAATGACACCATCGAAATTTTGTACGACTATATTAAGGTAAATTTCTATTTTATTATACAGTAAACAATATTCAATATTAGACATATACTTCTTATTGGTACATGTATAATATGTATATATAAGTATATACACAAATATATATTGCAGTGTTAATTACCCTAGATAAATCTTAAGATAAACTCAGTTACAAAGCTTTTTGTTTACAATGATTATGTGTATTACAAAATTTTTTTTTTTTATTTGAAGAAGAAGTCGAATCGAAATGGTCCTGTCGTTGTAATAGCTTTTATTGTAATTTCTTCGTTTAGTTTATTTTCTTACTTTTGCTTAATACATATATGGGGGGTAGATGATATAATAACAAAAATTAACAATTAATTTATATGAAACCATCATATTTCTGAAAGCTCCTTTTTGTTGATCCTAATATTACTCATAATTAAAAGATTTGTTATTTATTATTTTAAAATACTAGTATTGTTCTTGACCACAAATCAATTCGGTAAAACACCAAACAGTTTGAAGCACTCAAGTAGCGATAAAAAGTACCTTACTTCAATATACAAATAATTATATATGCCAAAATGATCCCAAGATCTGCATTTTGTAAAATCTTTTGCCAATTCTTGCACTACTCATTTGCATATCGTTAGTTTAGTTACCTATGGCGCCGATAAGGGAATAAAGCAGCCAGTACAATAATTCAGATTGTATTATTTCACGATTTACTAAAGCCAATAGTGGGAAACATAAAAAAGTAATGTGCCTGTACATCTAATATATATAATCAATAGTAATTAAGGGAGATCAAAATAAAGATACGAAGAATAATAGGAATGTATCACTTATTAATTTATTTCTTTGTATCTTTGTCTATTTGTTGGATTTTATGTTTATATAAGCTGATCCCTAGAATTATTGGACTAGCTAAAATCTTGCACATAGACTAGCTAAAACATGAGAATGCTAAGTTAGCAAAATTTTTCAGTTTGATGTGTACTTTTTTTATAAATAAATAATAAATCCTTAAAAATATACTATTTTTGCTCACAGATAATCTATAACATTATCTGTGAGTAAAAATAGTATACTTTTGGGCCAAATTTTCAATAAAAATAGGAGTTAAACGAAACCAGTGGGCACCAACCAGTTTAAACAAAAATGTTCAATATATCAATTATTTTATATAATTATTACAAATATTAATGTTTTATTATGTGTATATTTGTTTTACTATTTACTATAGCCATAGATTACAATAATATTTAAGATATATTGTGCGTAACAACTCATCTTATACTAATAAGTACTTTTTATACACATTCTCATTCATCTCATATTAGTTAGATAAACTTCATACATTAATTAACGTCATAATTAATCGTAGTGTAAACAATTTTATATTCGATAGCAATTCCTGTTTTCTTATTGTAAAAATAAAACAAACGGCCATGACCATAACTTTGGTAGCAAAAAATAATCTACATTACTTTTTTTTTACACTATAAATAATTTATTTGGATAAATTTGTAACCTGATTGCATCGACGAGTAGCTCTTTCGTTTGTATTAAAATAAATATTTAGTATACAGAATATAAAATTTTAGGATAAATACATTTTAATTTTTGAATATTAAGTTAAAATAGCAAAGTTTGTATTGCCAAAATTAATATCATTCTAATAACAGGCCATAATTAGTTAATAACTGTACGTATAACGTTTGACAACTATTATTAAATAATTTGTATGACGTAAATTTGTTATTAACACACACCTTAAAAATTGAATACTATTACGTATTTGTACACTGGAGTTTACAGTAAGTATCATATTAGCTAGGTAGCTGAACATGAAGTGATCTTGTCATACATAGTTACAACTTACTTACTTATATACTCATTTTATTTTATACAAGTACCTTCAAACTAAATAAGATTCTTTGACAATTTATTTATTACTATAATGTATATATGACAAATACTTGTCATGAGATGTTTTAAAAAAGATATTGAACTTATGTTGTACTTGAATCATTGTATTTACTATTTTTTTAATTGTACTTTACAGTGTAGTTTGGTTGTGGTCATCTGTAACAGCTCGTAATACAATCTTAGGAGGTATCGCTGGTTTCCTGAGAGATACGGCGGAACTTTACAACGGAGAACCACCAGATGCAAAAAGAATATATACAGAATATGACTTTGTTATCATCGGAGCTGGCACTGCCGGGTGCGTTCTTAGCAACAGACTGACTGAAATTAGCAAATTCAAGGTACCGGTCAATTTTTTTATGGTCCATCTTTTTTATTTTAGCCTTGCCTGGTGCGATGGGTTAGCGTTTGAGTGTAAACTCGTTTGGGCGTGTAATCGATTCAAACTTGGGTTAGCTTCATGCTTTATCCCTAGCGTGGTAGTCAGAGTCCTACTCAGTCAAATATTATTAATTATTAAATTGACTTCGGTGGAAAGCGAAGTACGGAGTGTCTTGACACTAGGTACTTTCTGTCTACCCTACTACGCGGGATAAAGCGTGAAGCTAAAAAAAATTATAAATTATTTGTATGTTTCCATCATTTTAAGATAATGTCTAGTTTTCTATGTACAAGTAATAAAAGGTACTCTTTGATTATGTTGCTACAACAAAAACATTTTTTTCAACCTAAAAGGAGTTTTCAAGTAGAACAAAAAAAAACATTGTGACAAATTATTTGTTTTGATTTAATAACCTTTAATTATTTCTAAAATACAAAATAAATATTTTCAAAATAAACCTGAAGTGTACAACACTTTTATGAAATGAATAATTCATAAAATATAATAATATGAGTGATTTTTATATATAGAGCAATATTTAACGATGTCATAATTAGTATTCTTTATAACGTGAAAGACTATTTACATAAAATATCTTTTATTTTCAACACAAGAGAATACATATTAGTAAAAAATTGTTATGATGACAATAGATTTCAACGGATATGAATAATTTTTATGACCTAGCTAGCAGTTACGTTCATTTTATATGGCGTTTAACGTTGATATGACGTATTTTAGGCATGACCGACTGATTCTGTACTAGTTGTCGACAATCTAACTGAGTAATCGGGGAATTAATATATTTATTTTTTTTTTTGTCTTCCAGTAAGAGTAACTTCGTAATACAATAGTTTGAAATTTAGTTAACAGTGTCCACAGCCGGCTCCAATGGAATGTGTACGAAATGTTCTTTTTATTGTATGCAGGGTGCATACAATAAAAAGAAAGTTTTTTTTATTTTTGAAATGAAATTATATACAGATTGCTAAGGCAACGCGTTGTCAACGCTCACTGTCAGTCCAGCATGGATTTTAAAAAAGCACAATTGTACCTATCAAACAGCATAGTTATATTATGTTGGTTACATGCATCTTTGAACATTTTAAACATGAATACCTGTATAATTGTATATATTTAAAAAATACATATCAAATTGTTGGGAAACCTAATATTTTCTAAAATTAATATATTTCTTTTTTTTATTTGGACGAAAGCAATTCCTCTATAATCCAAAAAACGTGCGACAATGTTTAATATCACAATTTTTAAAACTTGTGAAAAGACATTTATGTGTTAAAGGCTACTACCATATTAACAATTTTATATATGATAACATGCTCCAGCCTATTTCAAAGGTACCATTGTCACTAACAAAAAAAATGTGTGAACTTTTAGGGCGCAAAAACTGAACAAAAAGCCCCGTTGAGTTTCTTACGCGGGTTCTTTTCGGGTCTGAGTTATTAGTTTACTGAACATTACTTCACAATCACAAAATGAAGCATGCAACTTCTTATTTTGCATAGAATTAACTAGAATGGTAAGCACCACATTAGGGGTAATCAATAAATTACGTCACACTTTCCATTAAAACGTCCACATTTTGAAATTGACCGATACAAAATTTATTTCACGTAGTATAAGCAAAGGTGAGTGGTACGAGAGATAGGAGGAGACCTCGGTTGACCTTCAAAAACACAGTACGAAGAGGTGAATGACTATGGACGAGGCGAAAGAGGTATGCAGGGACCGTAGCGTAAGACTAGCCTACCACGCAAGGGATAAAGCAAGAAGCTAAAAATAAATTTGAAAAAATTGGTATTCTGATGTGTTGCAAATTGCAATAAATATTGATATTAAACACGTGGTATGCATGTAAATAAATAGTAAATTTATTTTTATAACGTATTTTTAAGCAATTTTTCTTATAACTTGATGATTGTTTAATTGATAGTTACAATAGAAGCTACAAAAGCGTGTTTACAGAAAAAGGTACTATCACCAACTACTCTATAGCAAATTTAAATATATGAAATAGAACATGGCTGGCTTAATACTGAAATTGGAGAAGAAACAAATATATATTTCGCAAGATACTACGATATATAATTACAATACGTAATTATTTTTTCAAAAATAATATACAATACATTATTTTAAATGCTGGTTGAGATGAAAATATAGTAATTATTTTTATATAGTCATCATCTGCCCCTCCATTCTTCTTGTTAATAATTTATATAATGACATATATTTAATATTATAAAAATATGGCCTTAACGTTTGGTGCATGTGAACTGTAAAACCCTAACAAACTTGTCAAACAAGTAATATTATTAAAGACACGCTTGATTCAGTTTTCTGCCTTTCTGGGATTACCCTTGGTCTTGAAATGCAATAACTAAAAAGGTGTTTATCAACATATGTACAAGATCGCCCACATTGCTTACGTGCATGCATAGGAATTTATAAAAATCTTTTTATAGGTAGACATACTTTGCCTTCCTAAACAAAAAATATTAATAAAATCTATACTATAACTAATATAAATTCTGTTCAAACTGATTTCAAGTTTTGTAGGCTTTTTTACATATTCCTATTATTTAAAAAAACCTACAAAACTTGAAATCTGTTTAAACAGAATCTATATACGCTCCACAAAAAATTAGATAGTTTTGAAGATTATTACTTAATTAAAAATATTTTAACCGGATTGATACAAAAATTAATTATATATCAACTGACAGACGAATGCCACCTTAGTCTACCTCTCTCCACGGACTACTGTAACGTGTTCGAAACGTCAGGTGTCCAAAAATGTATTTTCGAATACCAAAATATACACGATTAATCCGGTTAAAATAGTTTCGTTTAAAATGTGTAAAAATCGCGAAAATCAAAGATCTTATTATATTGATTATTACTTAAATGATACTTCGAAGCTTTCTCAAATAAATACCCTAGTATCATGTAGACACTATATATATATATATATATATATATATATATATATATATATATATATATATATATATATATATATATATATATATATATATATATATATATATATATATATATATATGTGGTTTCAAGCTAAGAATAAGTAATGCTTTTTCGGGACTTTCTACCAAGGAATTATACTAGAGTAAGATAAAGCACAAGGACTTGGGCAGGGTATATACAGGTAACGAAACGTATATAGGGATTTGATTATAGGGATAAAGCATGAATCTAAAAAATATATTAATAATCTCAAAAATGGGATAAGGGCTGTAGCCCTTTTGGTAAAAAATATAATAATAAAATATAATCTTGTAAAAACACAACTGCTATTAGATTATATCAAAAAACAAAATAAATGAACTCATATTGTTACAGGTGTTGCTCATAGAAGCCGGTGACTCTGAACAAGTGTTCATGGACATACCAATTCTGGCTACTCTCCTACAATTTACAAATGCCAATTGGGATTATCACACAGAACCGCAAGTAAGTGGAACTTTAATATTACTGGTAAATTATAAATAATTTTTAGAGTTCCGCACTTAAATGTTCACGAAACGTTTTAAAAATATTTATATAGATATTATGGATAGATATTGGACGAGAACTAAAATATGACGTAAGACATGAAATACTGTCAAGCTTTTGCAAAACTGTCAAAATATTTTTAAGCGGAATAATATGTATCATAATATATCAAGAACATAATGTACGCTTTATTCCTTGCGGGGTGGTCAAAAACAACGGAGCGCCAAACGCTACTGTCCCTGCATACCTCTTACGCCTCGTCCACAGTCATTAGCCTCTTCATATATGCCTTTCGGGGGTCCTCGTGTTTTTTACTTGACCTTCCTCCAGTATCTACGATACCGCGTGATATGCGTCGACATTTAGTTCATATTCGTTATCGCCTACCGTTAGTATACCAGAAAATACTAAATGCCCAATTTATAAGATATGTATATTGTTGAAAAAACATGGAACCCTATCAAAGGTAAAGTGCGATCACATTTTTTTAAACTAAAGGTTCTAGAACAATTACTTCGGGGTACGTTCTGTGAGTCACACCCTTTAAACATTCTGCACATATTTAATAAACGGTGTGGAAGTATCCGTTTATTATAATTTATCGCCAACAGTTCCATAAAATAATATTTTTCTTACTTTACCTTTTAACAACAATTACATTAATTAATTATATACATGCTTAATTCATTCGTATACGATTTACTCTGTAATTTTACAATTTTACAAATTTACAATTTTATAGCGACTTGCTATATATTTTAAATGTAATAATATTAAATTAATAAACAAATGAATATTGTAGACCAATAAACACGACTAATGTAAACACCGCTGAAACTACTGGATGAAGAATGCTAAAATCTGGCACACTTTACTTGAAGAGTGTGGGGTAGCATTAAGAAAGAATTTGTAAAAATTTTACACGGAACTTCACACGACTGGAAACGGAATTTTATGGTTACGATCGAATCAAACGATGTTGCGCGCTGTAACTAGTAATAAAATAAAATGTAAATATTAACATTTTATTTTGGTTATACAAAATATTTTTTAAAAGAAAATGACGTAATTATATAATAACTAAGTATCTTATATTTGTAATAAATACATATATACGTAAGCACCTGCACAAACTAACCACAAACGAACATAAATAAATATAATTATCATAATTCCGAAATAAAATAAAAACCTTGTTTTGAATTCCGTAGCAAATCCCACACGTCATGGAATAAAAATCGTGTTTGTATTGCGGTTAGCTTAAACAATATAATTGTTAATCTGAAGTCATATGTATGTATTTTAAATATCAAGAATCAATAAATGTATATAATATATATTTTATAATAACCATAAAAGTTCTGTTGGAGTTAATTACGTCATTATATAAACATAATAAATAGGAAAATTTATATTAATTATTAACCCTGGCATTGCCTAGTAGCACGTAAACAAACGCATTTGTTAAAAGTTATTAACAAATAAATCAAAATAAACTAAATGATATTCCATGAACACAGATAAACATATTCCTCTGTTATGATTAAATAACATTATTTTCCGGTGTGAAGCTGGAGAGACAACACTATGATAAATTGAATTTCATAGTTTGTGCGTGTCAGTAATAATCGACCTCTCAATTTTAACATTTGATTCGATGGCCAAAACGAACTCAAATTTCAATCCTTGACGTTTATAATATCTTTGAATTACAATATTTACACACGCGGTAGCGTGCTAAGCCAATTCGAGCTAACAGAATTGACGAGTAGCACGGTGTGTATATTACACGAACCATTTGAAGCAACTTAACTACCTCAACTAAAATACTATTGTATTTAAACGTGTCAAATTTGGGTCATCATTTATGACTTGCGAGATACATATGTACTCCAACTTTTATAAACACATCTCAAATGATTACTTATATAGTAACGTCTAAAAATCGTCATTTTTGTCATTGACTGACTTCGAACTTTAGATCAAAATCCTTAGTTCCAGATGGCTTCCAGTTAAATGAAAAAGGAAGGTATCAGAGAACAGCAAAAAATAATAATTATCATTCAAAAAATTTCAATTAAACTAGGTTGCGAATCCCTGACTCGTCTAGTTGGCGAACCAAGACTTCAATCCGAATAAACTTTAAATATTTCTATAATATTGAACTTGGTCTCGTTTCACATTTATGTTATTGATGGGATTATGTTCATAATTTGTTTTGTTAAAAAAGGAAAAATATGTCGTTTTTATTTAGTGATAGTGGTGCAAGTATCATGTAACTATCTATACTACAGCCGGGTTTATTGTTCTCACAAAACTAAAATTTGAAATATCGGTTTATTGCCTGAAAAAGGATCGATATACCGACTTCAAGGGGTCTATTTACCAAAATTTCTACGAAAATGGAAAAGAAATAACAATGTGAAATAGTCCCAATAAAATCCAGAAAAACGAAGCACAAAAAGAAGATATATTTTTAAAATATTTTATATTTGTTCCAAAGATAACTATTAAATTTTAAAATTCTATTAGAATAGAATCGGTGGAATATTCTTTGAACAACCTAAAACCAGTGAAACTATGAAAAAGAAAGATATTTATGAGAAATAACGTATTATAATCTATTATATTTTGCTTATGTCTTCATTTTAAAAACTTTTTTCTTTTCCCGTATGCCGTCTTGGCCTTAATTTGCATTACTTACTTAATTGTAAATTCTTTTAACGTGACAAATTTGCTTTAAGTTGGAATTCTCTAGGGTTACTCTATGCACATTGTTTCAGTAGCCCTTCTAGTAGCGGTTGAGGATGAACTCCGTAAAGTTTTAGTGGGTATACGGATGACTTCCGGAGTCCCAAATTGAGCAGGTACTCGCGATGGATTTCTTAATTGAAAAATTAAAATATAAAAATAAAATGTAAAATTATATGGTACATATATTACAACATGTAACTAATTTGAAATTATTAGTCATATAATTAAAATATTTTAAGAAGTGAACTTATAAATACAAATTAGTTATTTATATGCTTTAATAAGCTGACCGTAAATAAAAGCAGTAGATATTATTTAAAAATTATGAAAACCATTAATACAAATTATAACTTCACAGATACCTATACGAGTTTTTTATTTTTAGAATTGTGATCACTTCAATTATGTCAATTAAGAGACTGATATAAATAACCCTTCAAATATATGTTCCCGTTTTTGACTATTTATATTTTTGCAAAAATTGTAATAAAAATATATTAGAGTAATATTCAGTTTAAATATATTTAAGATTTTGCACAGTAATGTTCAGTTTAAATTTTATAAATAAACTTTTTCCTTAAAGGATATGACCCGTTAACGTAAGGGGTTGGAACAAAAATTTAATTATATCAAAAACTAAAATGAACTCAATAATTTCTTTGAAGTAAGTAAATTATCAGTTCTAGTTGTTATAATTATAGTTATTCAACGTTTTCAGTTAATTTTTTTCTATGAAAATAGCATCGAACATCAGGATAAAATCTATATAAGAACCACCAGACTAAGTCAGTGGTTTTTGCATGATTGAAGCACAAACGAACAGACAATTTACCGAGTGGTTCTTTTGTTTTTACTTGTACAGATTTGCTTTTCAGACCCTATCGCGGCTTCACCCTCGTAAAGTCACATAATTATTTCGTTTGTGCGTCCGCACGAATTCTATCTAAAATCATAAGTGACTAATAAGTATAATTTAATTGAATTATGAAATTAATGATAAATTGTAGAAATATCCTACCTATCAATCTCCTTTAATAAAAAAATACTATATTTCTATCTATATGTATACAGTCCCACAACTTGTATAAAAATAAACGGAGTATTACTCTAAATTGTACTAATTATAAAGAACAAGAGAAACAAAAAAGGTCGTGTCGCGAACGGTTCAAGCTGAATTCGACCTTGGACTCTACAATTACAGCATAATATTAGTAAACTCCACTATGGTGGGCACGGAGCATGTTACAGACTTATTATTTATTAGTACAGTAGTGTCTAGGGTTCGAACTGCAAAATTAAGTTTATTTTTTATTGTATATTGTTTTCTGGGATAAAAACTCAGTTCGGTGCCCAGAATGTTGAAGTATAATCATACAAAGTTACATTGTAATCATGTAGATTTTATGTGATTCTTGAACATCTATACGAAAATAGACATTAAAAACATTTTTTTGGGTTCAAAATCGATCGATATTATAACATATTACGCTTAGTGAGATTCGTGCGCTTGCGCTTACTTTTTTTTATATTTTCAATGTTTGGACAAATTCTGAACATTGAAAATATTGAAATAGTTCTACGGTACTATTACATATATAAAGAGATATAGACAAAGATTTTTATATTTATTCATCAGAAAATAACCGTCCTACTCGTTAAAAAGCTTCTTATAAAAACTATAAAAAATTTAATTAAAAATAATTTATTTAATTGTATGACATACAAATGTTATAAAATTAATTTATTTTACACGAGTATAATAAAAATGTTAATATTATAATACAATTTAACAAAATGATTTTTAAAATTAATATGTTGATTTTTTAAAATGAATATGATGAACCTTGCGATAAATTTGTACAACTTGAATGATTACATACATATATGTACATGGCTTAAAAATATTAAACCAAAAACCTTTTTTCGAGTAGGTACGTTAACAGAGTTAATTGGCGGTGGTAAAATTGGACGTCATTTACCATGTATCTACACATACTCAAATTGTTCTTTACATGTCACAAATAGTCCTGTGACCACGATCTATTGTAAAGTATGTGAAATTTCGGGTTTTCGAGATATTTGGAGATCCCGACGTTTCCGATTCCAGTTTCCCGACTTATTTTTAGATACCAAAATATATGCAATTAATCGGTTTAAAATACATTAATTTAAAGTGTTAGGTTACTATATATTCTATTATTTTTATCAAAAATTATTTAAGAGGCTCTAAAATCATAACGCAACAGTTGTACTTTTAAACACTTACAAAGAAATCTGATATTTAAAAAAACAAGTTCAGGACGTTATGACATTTTCAAATAGCGTAGTTGAGCAAGTTTTCGCTGTTATTCAGTACTTCCTTGTTGAATGAGGCATCATAATCAGTTTGTTTGTAGCACTTTGTTAAGTGATGTTGTATTCCACTAAAACTACAACAAATAACCGTTTTAAATTATTTAATAGTTTTTGATTAACTTCAATATTTAGTATTTTCAACATTTATATATTCAATATTTTTTTATCCGTGATGGACAATTTATACGTTGATGAAATAAGATCTAAAATTGTATGAGTATTATTAGGTATCGCAAGATGGACATCGCTATCCCAAGTAATTTTATAAAATGGAATATAGTTACAATAATTTATATTTTTGGCACTTATTTCATATTTGAGTAAGAATTTAATTTAACTTTAAAACATTCTCAAAACAGGTCTATCGACCCACTGAAAGACGTGTAAATTTATTTATTATTAATTATATTCAATACGTTGTAGTATAAAAAAACATTGTCTTGATTTTATACCAAGAATAAATTTCCATATCTAACTGATTAATCTTTTAAACTATTAAATATATCATAAATATAATATTTAAAGAAGCTAAAGTGCTGGCCACTTTGTCACGGTTTTTGAATAAATTAGTATAAAGTAACTCTGCCAACGCATACTTACTACTAGAAAGAGTCAAAACAAAATTACAATTTTAATATAGAAAAATGGACTGCATATTACTATAGTAGTAATTAAAGTATATCTCTATGTGAATATTATACGACAGAATATAATAATAAAAGTACACAGAACATGCAAAACGTAAAACACCCTGATTATTAATTATCGTTGAAATTTCTAAAAAAACTTAGTCTTTATTTTTTTCAAAGTACCTACATATGAAATTAATCTCTATCCCTAGTAAAACTCAATACATCTATAATATATTAGCAACTCAGTAAGAAAGGAAAAAAATATATAAATCTATATTGCTTAATCAACTAAGTAAACCTTATAATTTGCTAAGTAGCTTTAAAGGGAAACCTTCATTAGTCTCCTTGCTATGTAAGTGCTACGTGTTTTGAAATCGGTGTATACGTGAGGAAAGTCATCTATACCTGCCGTCGTAACAGACAAAAGGACGGTCCAAAAAGAAATAAGAGATATGTAAATCGTATTAGGCATAAAAATGTACTGCAATGTAGTTTTATAAAGACAGAAGCAGCCAGTTTTAACTGAAAATATTCTATGCAATTTTTTGAATGAATGGAAAAATGGTCGTGGCGCAGTGAGACAGAGTGTGACAGTAAATGCGATCCCCACTAGGGGAATTGATTATACTATTCCGCCGCGGGATGGAAGCGTGAAGCTAAAAAAAAACAAAAATAATCGATCAGAAGGCTTATTGTTACCATGTATAATATTTTTAAATAAGAAATTAAACTAGTGGACATGACGCAAAAGTGTAGAGATTTCCTTAAAGATGTATTTTATTAGACAAAAATGTATAAAACTATTAAATAACAGGGTATATGAATACGTACATTTTTCGTAGAAATATATCAAATATATAATTGTCAAAATCGGGTTCCTTTAATGTTAACAACATTACGCATGCAATACTTAATTAAAACATTTATAATAGTTACATCTTATTATGTTAGTTTACTCATACTACATTTTTATACTTATGTTTGATATAGGTGTATACATGTAAATGGCAAGGTTATCAATATCCAACTTGTAGAGCGAGAGGCCTCGCTTATTGTTATATTATTAAGTTCGTATTTTTATTTTTATAAACTAGGTAACAAAACAAATAAATTGTGAACCAGTGGAAGTTGTCGTAAGGTAAGTTTTCTTACAACTAACCACGGAATAAACTCAGTCTTACTGACTAACTAATAGATAGACAGAATAATAAATAACTAACAGAGAGATATTTGTCTAATGTCAGTGACATCATTGTCAAGCGGTACCAGGGACACCGCTTGGCGTAGTTATGACGTACGTTACTGAACGCGTGATATGTGGAAAAAAAATATAAGCCCAATACTCAAATTTCCACCATGAAACAATTAGAGGAACAAACAAACAAATTAAAGAAACATTCGAGGAATTGTGGCTACAGATTGATGATACTATGGGACTCATCAGTAAACCTACTATACACCAAAACCCAGCGAAAAGCTACACCCACATGAGACACCTGCACACTTTCGCCTACACGGTGCTCCGAAGTTTCTTCCGGAGCATCCGTAGTCTCGGTGTCTTGATCCTGCAATTGATCACGTCTGACTCTCTCGCAATAGGTCCTCTAGGTTAGTGGGATTAAGAGTTGTATATATTACGTCCTCTTCTACATCCTTGTTGGATTATTGAGTCTAATAATCATCACACACACATCGGCAACACTCTGTAATGCGTCTATAACTGCAACCTCTAGAAAAATTGTAATTTTTCTGCATTTTGCAGTTCAAGTTTATACATTTCAACAAACTGTTCGTGGATTTGTCGTGGACAACAAACATTTTTTTAAATTATATCTACAAAAAAAGTGTTATTCATTTTATTATTATGGCACACTGCCGTTTCTCGTTTTTGTAGGAATTTCTGGAAATCTACTTTAGTGTTTAACATACTAATCAGGAAACTGTCATTACTTAATTTTAGTATCTATATGCTCAATTTTTTTATATTGTTTCCTCTGTACGTACTTTGTCAGTAGTTCTGCGAGTGGAAAACAATATAAGTGTGACGGTCAAACAAGCAAACATGTTTAAAATTCAAACCGTAAGCCTTTGAAGGAGGTACTAGGGTAAACCGATTATCTACAATTAGAATTCAACGCGTGTATACTTTACAATGTAAATATTAAGGAAAAACTTTTAATCGCAGTAGTAAAATATAGTAAGAAAATTAACAACATTTATACTTCATAAATTTTTCTTGTTGCTTATTTGATCGAGACAGTGGTCACAAATAACTGATTTAGTTCATCTGAATACAGTGTTTATTAGGATAAAACAATAGATGCACAGTATGTGATATTTTTGTTGATGTGTGTTAAAAAAAAATTGGTACAATTAAAATTATTTTTTTAACTTACGTCTAATGAGGTTCATTTGCCACACATCTTTTTGCAAGTAATAGGTAAACATTAAAATCTCACCCTTGAAAGTGGATGAAATGTCTTATCGCGAGAATCAAACTCACTTCCTGTCATGCATAGACATATAAAAATAAACCTTCCCCTAAATGCATATATACTGCAACGCGAATAGTCGTCAATATAAAAGAAATAGTATTATCTAATATGTTTAACATTTGCATTATATGCATATTATAAATTCAAATCACGACTCGAATAAAGTAATTTCTGCTAAACTATGACTGAATCTTAATTTAATGACTGGATTTAGATAAATGCTGTATACAAAACCCTTATCAGATAAACTCGACAAAATTCTCTAATTGCTGACATACATTCCCCAAAGGTCCATGAACCTCTTTAAAAAATACAGAATTTAAGAATACAGAAAAGGTGATATTGATATGTGAAGCATATATCTACCAGAGTATAGACTAAATGATTTGGCAGGTTCTTATAATACTAAACAACTTTTTGTTCTTATTCAACATAACCAATGTAATAATATCTTATAATTTTAATAAATTATATGTATGTATGTTAAATCTTTATTCTTTTCTGATTTATGTAAGTATGTAAAATTAAAACAGCTACTGTACGGTGATATTTCATGATACAGTATTTAGTTTCGTAGGATTAACAGAATAATAGAATAACATCTCGGTTTACCTCTTTCTGCCTTGAACCTCTAAAAATTATTACTGGCATCAAAAATTTATAGTACAGTAAGACATAACTAATCATTTGTTATGAAACGTCATTAATAAAATATTAATTATATTAATTATACTTAACAATTCACTTATTCAATTTAATTATAATATTTCATAACCGCCTAAGGAGAAACGATTATTATAATTTGCATTAACGAATACTAATAAAACACTATCAAAGTTAGTCCTTACGTCAACAATTCCGCAAAGCCTAAAGACGAAGGTCTTCGAGCAATGTGTCCTACCTGTAATGACATACGCTGCCGAGACGTGGACACTGACAGTAGGGCTGGTCCACAGATTTAAAGTCGCTCAGCGAGCTATGGAGCGAGCTATGCTCGGGGTCTCTCTCAAGGATAAAATCAGGAATGAGGTTATCCGTGAGAGAACTAAAGTAACCGACGTAGCTCGCAAAATCAGTAAGCTGAAGTGGCAACGGGCCGGTCACGTTTGTCGCAGGACCGATGGCCGTTGGAGCAGACAAGTCCTGGAGTGGAGACCGCGTCTTGGCAAACGTAGTGTAGGACGCCCTCTGGCCCGCTGGACTGACGACATACGCAAGGTTGCTGGAGCGGGCTGGATGAGGGTTGCGGAGGACCAGGATGTTTGGCGCAAACTTGGGGAGGCCTATGTCCAGCAGTGGACTGCGATTGGCTGACGACTATCAAAGTTCACTGGTACATGACAAGACGCGCAGTTTTAACGCGTTTAAAACGTTCGTTACGGTTTTACCCATATAGTAGGAAAGTAAACAAAGGGAAGTCCTAGCAATAACACACTTAGTTCTCCGCTTTTCGCTTCAATTCGACACATTCTGTGTTGAGTAACGGTAATCAAATAATTCAAATTCATTTCGATTACTTAAGATGTACTTGCATATTTACGCACATAATACACGTACATAATTTTTAATATAATTAAACTTTAAATTAAAAATATTTCACCTGATTATCTATAACAGAGCTGTTAGTAATTATTATGAAACATAAAATCAAAATACGGAAAAAATATGTTAATTTTTATGAATACATCAATAAAAACATTCAAAAATGACGTCAATGTGACGTATTATGAAGTAAATAGTTTTTGTTTAACAAAATTACCGTATTAGGCACTGACATGGGAACAAAGCCTAGAGAAAATAAATGACGGAGCTGATAGAGGCTTATTACGCCTTTAGGTTTAATATTTCGGACGACTATTGAGTATATATTTCTTAAATTCCGAAAGCTACATATATTAAAATAAACGATGACTGCGTGCATCGCAAGCCTAACTGTACAGTGTGACTATAAATTTAATCATACCTGCCTGGAAACCGAAGAATATACTTTTTTCTTTCTTGGATATAATCTACCGACAAAAACTCGAATAGAAAGCAATGATAAACATAAAAGGATTTTTATTTAGGATTTTATTATAATGTACTTACTCTTATATATTGATATTAATGTTTGTGCCATACATTAATATCAATATATAAGAGTTATCGTCAATATATGAAAGATAAACAAGGATGTAGATATATATTATAAACTATTACTGGTACCTATATATCTTAATAAAGAGATCATAATTTTTGACACCGTCACCATTATCCCCCACATCCACGTTGGGATTAAAATACCAAAAAGTAATTATTATTTTTTGTAGGAAACAAAATTCAGCAAGGTCACGAAGAACTTGTTAGAAATTGACAGTAGTTTTTTTTATATCAGTTACGTATATATCAGGGCGAGCAATGAGAGCCTAATGTTAGGACAGTTTGATCACTAATCTATGGCCATTTTAGAGATATAGCATAATAGATAACAAAAGCGAACGCCATATTTTATTTTACCTAACAACGTACAACCAGAGACCACCCCATATCCCAAGATAGTGTCAAAAATAATTCGGTATGTTTAATTTTAATTGAAAATAATTGAAAATACTGACCTAGTACTTGCACCTTGAAATAACTAATTTTTGTAATAAGTAAAAGCAATCAATTCATGCATAATGATATATCTAAATTAAGGTTAAAATGAATCACAGAAAATTAATATTTACTTATTCAATGAGTACTTTAAATTATCATTTAGCCGACTCATAAACATAACATGACTGTATACCATGAAATATGGACAAACCACAATCGATATTTATTTAAATGTCGACAAATCAAGTCAAATTTGCATTAGATTATTGGAAAACCTTGAAAAAAATCCTTAAATTTTCACTAGTCAAGTATACTCAATGATTACTATAATGAGTCACCGGGGATACAGGAATTAAACATGTAATATAAATATTGAGACGATTGTAAAGTTTGGGCGTCACTAAATCAATATGAGCACGAGTCACGAGTCATCAATATCGGAGCTGTTATTAGATGAATACGAAAAGAAACTACCTATAATTAAGCATATAAAGTATAAAGATTTTTCAATTACTTCTTTCCTTGCTTCCTTGAAACTTCCTTGTTTGTAAAATGTAATGAGATTCAGATATTCATTTCATTTGAAATCCATTAAGAAAATAATAAATTGAAAATAAATAAAATCGTTTTAAGACTTTTTTCCGGTGGGTTGATACAATGAGTAATGACACCCGGACCTCCAATTATGTACGAGTATATTAAAATCATGGCAATTACATCCATGGCATTTTACAAATACCAAGAAGTTTGCTTTTTATATTATTGCAAAATTTTTATTTCCTTACGTGTATAATGAAATTAACATTATTTTGTCTACTTGATCTTGGAATCATTGTTTATCGATATAAATTATTAAAACAACTGTAATTTTTTTAAGGAGCGAGGAGTGTCTAGGTCCTAAATTGTCCTCGACTAACCTGCTATCTAGGAAAAAGTATCTCTATTTTTATGAATTCTACCTATACTAACATAATAAGAGATTATATTATTTAATTATTAGAGCGAGCATTAAAGAATAATAAAATTTAATTTATTACAACAGGCAAGCCGTGACTCAATGAATTTTATGTATAATCTTGTATGAAAATAATCAAGAAAATAATAATTACAATATCGGATCAAATTGTTAAAAAAAAGTTTCCTTATCTTAATATGACTTTATCTTGTTAGTCAGTAATGTCGCAATAATTATATGAAGCAATGTAAGTATTGCATATCACGGAAGAAAGAACAAAGACAAGACATTGTAACATTTCTGCATCCTATTATTATCTGGACATGAGAAGAGCGCTCCATCGGAAGGTATCGATGTATGTCGTATCGTCAAGGCTTTAAAGAAAGTCAAAGAATTACAAGTCATTATTCAATATTTAAATAAAAAATGTAGTAAGCCCGAGCAAATTTTAAGATTGAGTTTCAAAAAATACTAAATTATCAGTTAAATTATTCTTCAAAATAGACTCTTCAAAATTCTGTTTTTATTTTAAAATGTTAAATATTTTTTACTATTTTTATCCTACACACTTTAATTATAAATTCAAATACAAATTATAATAATCATTATATTATGCGTGATTAATGCTAAAATTAGATACAAATAAGTATATACTCGTAATTGTCGATCGTTCATTTATTGACATTTAGTCATTTAATGCATCTATTTTATTTTAAACATTTTTTGGGTAGACATTAGCAGTGCATGCTCATAAGCAAATACTTAAAAAAATAAAAGTTGAACTACTAAACTGCGCGTCGTGATCGTAACGATCGGTTTTGTTGTTTGTTTTAATTTTACAAAAATTATACGTTAGCATAAATTGAGTTTTTCGATTACTTTTATATTATCGAATTTAAAGTTAAATATTCTAGTTATAACAGAAAAGTATTTTAATAAATTTGCTTCGTTGTATCTGGATGTTAGTTAAATTTGTACTGGCAATATTCAAGTATTATAAATAATAGAGCGTAAATGACGAGGAATGCATTAGGGCTTAGCCCGATTTTGTTCAGATATGTTCGATCTTTCCCTTTTTAGCTGCTATCCATTCTAAGACTTAAGTATTTCTCACAAGATTTATTTTATTTTATATATACGTCATGAGGTTTATTTTTAAACTTAATAATAATATAGCATGTTTTCGAAATGTAAATTGCTAGAAGATTATATTGAAACCAAAAGTGAAGTTTACATCGTCGCGTACATAGATAACCGTGTAAATCTATTTGATGGACGCTATTAGACTATTATAAATGCCGTAAAACAAGAGGCGGTCCTAATATTCATTAATATCGTTCGCGTGGACTCCACAACCCTTGCCATACTACTATAATTACCACATTATATACATTCCATGTATATAATGTGGGAAATTGGTATATGGATTATATATTGATAAAATCCAAATTTAAATTTACAAAAAAATTATTATACAATCAATGCCGGACATTGTCTTACCGGTATCGATTCACGATCATCGTGATTAGGTATATTAACTTTATCTTCATAGTTAAATTGACTTTTTAAAAATCTGTTTTTTTTTTAAATATTTTTGAAGATGCTAATTGTTCTGAAAAATTAGGGCTTTCCCTAATTTCTTATAGTTTAGCTGTTCTTTTATGACTCTACATCATGTGTCTCATTCTTCGAAATCAACTGTACCCCCCATCCTGGGTTAATAAATATATAATAATCAAAGTATCATTCCAATTCATTTATTTGCGAAACAGAAGTTCAGTAACTACGAATATGTGCCTTTACATTCTATATATATTCTATATATATGTAAAAGATAAGGTTTTACATCCCTCAAATTTTTTATTTTAAAATATCAAACAACTTTTTGACTGTATTGTCATAGTATCAGTTTGTTAGTATTATGCGTTGCATTTGATGTTTACATAAAATATAAACGTCTGTTTAGCTAGTTTTTACTATAACTTGATGATTAACATATCAAGACACATTCGAGCTGGAATGTTTTAAAAAGAGCAATCAACAAAGTTACACAATACTTATTTCAAGGTTAATAGACGATCTATAATATTGGCCTTACCATTTTCAGAAGGCCGGCTGCAAAGGCATGCGCGCTGGACGATGTTCGTGGCCAAGAGGGAAAGTCGTCGGAGGGTCTTCCGTACTACATTCTATGATGCACACGCGTGGAAATAGGAAAGATTACGACGGGTGGGCCGCAAATGGCAATCCAGGTATACCTCGACATATAACTCATACATATTTGAAAGAAAAATACTTCTTCTACTATTATTAAAACCTCTTATATTGTTAATAGACTGTTTTGTTACAAAATCCGTTAACTATATATTTGTACATGACAGATAAACCAATAGTTCTTGTAATATATTTTTATAAACTATAGATAGGTTATAATTTATAGTATAAATATTCCTTGTTTACTTGTATTTTATATTCATATTTTGTTAATGTGTATGCAAAGATATTTTATTGTCTCTTTGACCACATTTCCTGATCCATATAAAGATATTGTTTGATTTGTGGCAAACACAACGCCGCACCTAATCTAAAAAGAGGAAGCGTTTATATTCACAAATAAAGGTTTCACTATAGAAAAACATCATATTTTTTGACTTTGTTAAAACAGATAAATCACGGATATCAGTTTTATTATGCAAATAAATCATAATTATATTTGACGTTATAAATGTTTTATTACACGAAGTATTAAATTTGAATACAGGAACAAATACGTTTAATTAACTTTAAATAAAGTTATTAGTTTTGACAACTGAATAAATTGTTTTTTATTTCAATTAAATACTAATAACAAAGTAACAATTTTTAATGTTATCGATTACACTTAGGATTTCTCTCATCGTAGTTTCTTATAAGATAAAAAGTTCTAAATATTTTCAGTTTTTTACGTGATTGAAGATTTTTATTGTATTTTTTATTTTATTAATTTATATTTTCAGATTGGGATTACAGCAGTGTTTTAAAATATTTTAAGAAATCAGAAAATATGCAAATACCTGAGCTAGTTAAAGATACCAAATATCACTCAACAACAGGGCCTATGACCATACAAAACACTAATTGGCGTACTCCATTAGGCGACGCATTTTTACAAGCTGGCGTAGAAATCGGCGGCAGAGTTATAGATTATAACGGAGAAAAACAAATCGGATATTCTCTCATACAATTTACAATGAATAATGGAACAAGAATGAGTGCTAGTCGTGCCTTCCTCCATCCGATTAGGCGCCGTAAAAACTTTCATATAATTAAAAATACCATGGTGACTAGAATCCTCATAGATCCCTGGAAGAAACAAGCCTATGGAGTGGAATTTGAAAAAGGCGGTAAAAGGTATATGGTAAAGGCGAAACGTGAAGTTATTTTGTCTGCAGGGGCTATAAACACCCCACAACTGTTAATGTTGAGTGGAATCGGACCTAGAAATCATTTGACTGCAAGAAATATTACTACTTTATTTGACTTGCCAGTTGGTTACAATCTTCAAGATCACTGGGCATTAGGCGGTCTCACGTTTCTGATTAATACCACGGATTCTATAAGATTTGAAGATGTCGCTAAATTGGATAATGTTCTAGAGTATTTCACCCATCACACTGGACCTCTTTCAGCGCCAACTGGAACAGAATCTATTGCATTTTTCGACACAAGGAACCCCTATGATCCTGATGGCTATCCAGATTTAGAGCTTCTATTCGTCGCTGGTTCTTTTGTGTCTCAATCGGCATTAAAACTTGCATTTGCTTTAGATGAAAATATATATGACGCTGTATATAAGCCTATAAATGACAAACATACTTGGATGGTATTTCCAATGTTATTACTTCCGAAATCGAGAGGTCGAATATCGCTTAGAAGCAATAATCCTTATGATAAGCCAATCATTGATGCTAACTATTTCACAGACGGAGGACATGACGAGAGCATAATTTTATATGGTGTAAGAAAAGCTATACAATTATCAAGAACGAGAGCATTTCAGAAATTTGGAAGTAAATTACACGATATTCCAATACCACAATGTGCAAATTACAAATTTGATTCTGACAGATATTGGATATGCGCCATGAAAACTATAACAAATACAATATATCATCATTGTTGTACTACAAAAATGGGACCTCGTAATGATCCAGAATCTGTAGTGGATTCTCGTTTAATGATTCACGGTATGAAAGGCCTAAGAGTTGTCGACGCAAGTGTTATGCCAAATGTTCCTGCAGCTCACACCAATGCTCCTACAATGATGATAGCTGAGAAAGCTGCAGATATGATCAAAGAAGATTGGGGCTTCCTTACTGCCACGTAGTGGATATTAAAAAGTAAATATCACCAACAACATATAAAAGAAGTTACATATTGAGGGCAAAGCGAATTCTGTTTATAAATTCTGAACGTATTGAAATCAGTAGCCACGCTATGTTATGCTAATAATAAACTACTACTATCAACAATACAATACAAATGTAAATTTCTCCACCATCTACAGCTATATGATAACTGTGGTGGGGTGGCAAAAATGGGGCGGTCTCTTTCTTTTACTTGATTTTTTTCTATTATTTTTTTAATTACTATCATATGCATCGGATTCCTATATATTTTATTAAAGAAATAGCACTATAATGCTGAAATTGTAAAAAATACCTGAAATTTAAACACTTAAATACATTGATTAATACAAACTTTTTGAACAATCTGATTCTAGAAATTTCTCAATAAAAAAAACATTTTAATTCCGAAAAATACCAAGCAAAATGACAGATAAAGATTTTATATAATTTTACATTCGTCCTTGCATAAACGTATGATTTAACCTCTATTGTTCCAACTAAATTTCGATAATGTGTTAATAGATCTAACAAGTATACCTGTTTGATTATACAACAATTATTACAATTATTCTCAAAATATGATAAGCACTTGGCAAATACCAAAAGCTTTTAAACAATGTATGTTTATAACATAGCATTGTAGTCATTTTTAAATAGGTATTATATTTAATTTTGTAAATAGAATTTTTATCTGAAAGTTGATTTGTAGCGTGCACGCTTCAACTATCCAAAAGTTTCTCTTTGTTTCTACTATTACATCACAAGAATTTAGTAAGATTCCCTAATCTGCTCCATTAAATGTAGATAATGGAGATATTTGTAAAATGAAAAATCTGTACATATTTCTTTAAATTGTGTAAATATGGTAATTATAAAATAAATTGACATTTACAAATATAATAAATCAATGAAATAGCTTATAATAAAGCAAAAGGTCATGAATTTGATCTTTATTTATATATATATATAAAAAAAAAATTAAAATCAAACGTTGAGTCAAGGTCCAGAAGCTATATCGGATATGGTTTCTGTAGCAATTTTTAACTTTATAAGCAATATGCAGAATTTCAAATACATAACTTTAGATATTTTTAAGATAGACTAAGCATTTTTTGTTTACAAATCATGTAATATTTTAATATCTCGTTTTGTAAATATAATTTTACTGTTAAACATACAATGTAAGAATAATACATAATTAATTACAATACAAGCTATTCATTTTCAACCTCATTGTCTTTTTTGTATTTAAAAATATAATACACAATTTATTTTACATCTTTACATGGTAATTCTAATTTTACATAATATATTTTTTATCCCTATATTCTTGATTATTCACGATAGGCTGTTGATATAATATCGGTATAATTTAACTCTTTTTTTAGAAGTTACGATTAAGATTTAAGATTCATTTTATACTTCACTTAACAAGCATTTAAAATTGACATTACTTTAAGATTTAAAATAAACTATAATATAAAGAAATAATCATACAAGCTAATTAATTAAACCAATTCAATCTTCAATAAAATCAATTAAAATACATTATAATTATCTGTATATCCTTGTATTATACAATGTTAATTAGACCGTGGTCGCTACTACCTTACAGGTCAAGATCAGGAAAATTAAAGGGAAATTCCGGCTGACCGAGCTTGTTTTATACGCTCAGTCGATTTAATAGATACGTATACATAAGCGTGCACAGTTTATTTCCAAACCACCAAACAAAAATGTGAATTAAGAGAGAAATTGTAGCTGATTTTATGTTCTGTAATATCTTTTAATGACTACAGCCAAATACATGATGATTTAAAAAATATACACCGCACTTTGTCATACACATGGTATATACATACATATATATATATATATATATATATATATATATATATATATATATATATATATATATATATATATATACACATTTTGAATAATAGTGAACTAGTGATTTTAAATGTGACTAATTTGATTAGATAAAAGCTCCAGGTCCAATTCTTTGCATACGAAACTATCAAAGCGAAAATTTAAATGTAATAAACTATACTATTGAAAGCGAATGCTGTTGCGGCCTCTGCTAGAGTAGAATACTTTCGTTAACACCTACACATATCCGCTAATATAGTCACGTTTATTTGATCGAAATCTAAATGGTTATACGTTACGTTGATGTTTTATTAATCGATTTAAATTAATATCAAATCATCATGATTTATCCTTTTAACATTATAATATAATATATTTAATAGTATATTAAATTTTGGAACATTTTTTTTAGCTTCACGCTTTTATCCCGCCTAGCAGGGTAGACAGAAATTACCTAGTGTCAACACATTCCGTACTTTACTTTCCACCGAATTCAAGACATTGCGTGTTGAGTGGTTGAACTCAACGCCGCTCTTTGTCTTTACCAGAGCGAGAAAGTGAAAATAATTTAAATATAATCACTCCCTCGAGAGGAGATCGAACCCACAACCGATCGCGTTTACAGTCAGACGCTGTCACACTGCGCCACGACCGGCCTCATATTTATACCTCAATTACATAAAAGACATTTAAGTTTGAATAAATCATAAAACAAGATAAAAAATATAGTACATGACAAACTAATGGCTGTGACCTATATGTTAAAAACCATACATATTACCACTAAAATAAGTAACCATCTCGAAAATATGTATAGAAGTTTATCGTTTAAATATATGTTTTATAAAACAGGTCTTTGATATTTTTCTATCACTTACTATATACTACTGAACTATACGTACTACAGGACTTTGACTGTTAAAGAGATCTCTTTTAAGTCTTAAAAGCAGTAATACTAATGTTCAACTATCAAGAATAACTGAGTTGAAACTTAAAAGTTGCTATAAGTTTTATATATTTACGTAATTCGGGGGCCAGGCACAAATAATGTTGTTAACTTCAGTTTTGAATCCTTGAGTGGGTTTAGCAGCGGTAACTAAATATTTACCGCTGCTAAACCCACCCATAGTATTAAAGAAAAATGACAACACGATTCTAAAACAGCAATAGAATACAACTAAACGATTATATATTTTTATTGTTCGTCGGTTTATTTCTCGAATTTTAATATTCCATCATGTGAATCTATATGAGTCTGATTAAACAGTATAGAAATATGGAAATGTAAAATTGATCAGCGTGGTTCATGTTTTTAAATAGCATATAACTATAGAATTTCTAGAATTCAGAATCATCATAAAGTCCGAGATAACGAAATTGCGGACATTTACTAGTTACATAATAGATATATAAATAACTAGCTTATAATGAATGTATATAAGTAGTTTAGATATAGTTCTAGTTATATGTACAAAAGCGCAAAAAATAGAATAATTTCAATTCTACGTAGAGTTGATATTATTCTGTTTAATCGTGTAGCAACTGTGTTGTTATTGTAAAACACGTGAAATTATATACATACAGAATATTAGCGTTGCTTCGGTTTACTTAAAATTTAAAAAAATATATCGTTTAAGTATAAGTAAGTTTCTGGTAGAATACCCAGTGTGTGAAAAAAATATTGGAAAATGATATATAAGCAACTTTTCATTAATTAGCATAATAAATGCTGGAATGCCTAAAGAAGATAAACATAATGAAATTTTAAAAATGCTTTGTAAAAATCTGTAACATTATTAGTCACATTTAAAAGCGGAACTTTAAAGCAGAATATTTTTTATACAATTCTCAATAAAAAAGATAACAGCAAGCCGGTTCAATATACCTTTAACGTCCTTAAATCTGATACATCTGAACACGCAGGTTTGGCAAGTTAAGGTATTCTTACAACCAATCTTGTGAATTAACATAACTAGAAACAATATATTCTTTATGTCATTATGTTAAAGTTGTCATGATAATATCACTATTTTAGTCACGTTACTAGATGACATTGTAAGACTTCACATATGTGTACCTACTTGTATTAATAATAACATCTGCTATTGTTGCAAATAAGAGTCACTTTTCACACACTTAGAATAAACAAATAATTTATCAAATATTATATTTTTTTTTGTGAGCAAGAGCTACGACATGCATGTAACAACTTCAACGACCTCAATAAGGACGTATAGTTTAATTGGCTAGAGACCTCTACAAGAGGCCGAACCAGCATCTTCATTCCTGCTAGGTTCATGCTTTTATACGTTTCTAAATATATTTTTCTAAATTGATGATTGACCTATTACGAAATAAGGTAAAAAATACTTGACCTTTAGCCGTTTTTTTCAATCAGGTATAGGATATTGCCTACTACAATAAAAAATATTGCAAATGTTTTCTTCGCTAAATGTTTGATTTTAAATTCTGGTTTCGATATATAAATATATATTCGATATATAAATAAAATCAAACGTAGAAACTATATATATAAAGAAACTATATATAAATTATATATATAAAATAATATATATAAAGAAAATGTTAATCGTAGTTATACTGCACAAGAAATGTCGAAATAATCATTAAAAAAATATATGTATATCAAAAGACTAACCTTCCGCTGTATATTTAACAAACGTACATGGGTACATGTAATTACAATTTATACGAATTGCTATTGCTATAGAAGATTAATATTTATGTATATTAAAAATAAACCTGTTGATTATTTAATATTATAATTATGGATAAAATATTCTATATTTATTTATTATTAGTATATATATACATATATATTCTAGTCTAAACACACTGTTAATACTACATAACGGTAAATTTATAACAAAAATGCATTAAAATCCTTCAAGATTTAACATTTTTATCTCGTACTTTTAAGCTTTTAAGCTTTACGCTTTTATTCCGCTTAGCAGGGTCAACAGAATTACCTAGAGTCAAAACTCGCGGTACTTCGCTTTGAACCCAATTCTAGATACTGCGTGTTGAGTGTTAGTACTCAACGCCGCCCTTTGTCTTACTAGAGCGATGAAGTGAAAATAATCACTAACCCATAAGGGGATCGAACCCACAACCGATCGCGTTCACAGTCAGACGCTGTCTCACTGCGCCACGACCGGCCGCGTTTTTTTATTTGTTATTTGTAAATGCACAATTTGTCAGCCATTGTTAATTCACTTCACTTTAACGTAATGGATAAGTAAATGATTTCCAAATATTATGCAGAAGACTATCTACCAAACACCATCCGCCTTACAACCTTGTACTCGCACTACGGTGGAGTTGTCAAATATGGGATTTCATCTTCAGTACTGGCGTTTTTTCTAATTAAAAAATTACTAGTAATCATCGCAATATGACGGTGTCGGCTTTTTGTTGATTTTACGGGAACTACATTCCATATCAGGGTAAAATTGCCCAATACAGTCCAGGCTCTAAGCCATTACCATTCAAAAAATTAGTCATACTTGTCTTGTAGCTGTGACTTTATAAAATAATTGGATATTTTTTTATTTGTTCTACGTAAAATGCATTAAATATCACAATAAAAAAATCTAATACATACCTCAGGACTGTAAGCTATTAATTTAACTCTATCAAAATTTTTAATTCTATTCAAAATTAATTTAATTCTATCACTTCACATTTGCTTCATTAACGCACAAACAAACAGTCAGACAGACAAAAATGCTAGTAAGTGAATTTTCAGCTTCTATTACGGATATATCAAGTGGTGGTATTCATCGCAGGTTTCCTACTTAGCCCTTTCCTTTGTCTTTCCCCAATCTAATAGGAAATGTTTCTAAGTAGGTGAAGATATTTTTTTAATTTAATTACGCGCTACTACGGTATTTATCTTGTATTTGTTGGGTTATTGCATTGGGTGTTATAGTTATCTATATAACACCCAACGCAATAACCCAACACTACATATATTCTAAGATGACTAGAACATTTTTACCATGTTATACGTAACACCGAAATGACATGTGACGTAAAACGATTAGTGAACTTGAACATGAAAGAGAGGTCACGGTGAGAGTGCACACGCGTTTCTTTTAATATAACGCGAGGCGCGTATCGTTGGTACGCTAGTGCTTGAGAGACGGTCATGCGCTAGCTATAGTAAAGCCAGTTTGTACAGTGTAGTGTACATGTTTTGTTTTAGTATACGGATCAATGTATTATAAAAGTAAGTTGTATTCATTTTTTATAAAAATGTTTGTAGCAAATATATATTTATTTATAGTATCCCTATATATGTTTATATTCTTATTTTTATATTATTTTCGTTATACAATAACATATATGGCCTTCTATTTAGGGACAAAAATTATAAAAAATAATAGAACACATTTAAAATGAAACGTATTAAAAAGTGAAAACATGTTAATATATTTTTTTTTAATTAATATAATTAACTCTTCATTTAATTTACAAATTTTAATTCAGAAATAAATTTCAATTATAAACAAACTTATTGAATAGATGATCCATTACGTGATTTCTCTATAACTATAAGTAATATTAAAAATAATTAGTTTAATGACTGATATTGCAATAATTGCCAATATGTTAGCTACTGAGTCAGACGTTAGGATTCCCCGGATAATAAGTCATATTATAAAATAATTGACTATTTGTGTAGTCTATAAAATAAAAAAAACTGGAAATATATCTCAAAATAAAGTAATATATAGCAAAATACTAAATAGCTTGAGTAATAAATCGCTAAGACGGTAGGAATATCATCTGGAATCTTAAGCACGTATAATTCAATTCATGGTATAGATGTAAACACACGCTTAATAATACAAGTACAATGTACTTCTTAATAAAAAACTAAATAAGCATCATTGAATAAAAAATGTTTATTTAAAAACATTTTGAAAATAAAAAAATCTTCAAGCATTTCTTTCTTCAAGCACTTCAAGAAAAAAAAATTATCTATTTTTAATATAGTAGATAGTTAACGTATCGAAATTCTTCTAGTACTGCAGTATAATATTTTTATTTCAAATTCGTATACATATATTAAATAATTTAACCTATACATTGATACTTTAAACTTCCTTTAATGAAAATAATGTGAACTTTAAAAGATGTGATACTTTAAATTGTATTGATGTGAAACTTTAATTTAATTGAAGCAATACTTTAAATTATATTTGAAATACTTTAAATAATTATAATAAATGTCACCTATATACCATTTATTTAACATACATTATAGTATACTATGTACTACATATTTCTATGGCAACGCGTATTTTACGCTTTAACGGGGTACAATTATCAAATAAACCTTACAGTTTTAAAAAAAAGCCAATGAAGTATATTTCTATGTAATTTTATTTATGCTATATCAAACTCATTATGAAGTTCCTTGGCATACAATTCATTGTTTTAAATTCTCACGGCAGACGAAAAGAATAAATATGCAGTAGCATATTTACAGGAAAGCTAAATTACCCGTGGATATCAATTACTGTAACGAATACTGCACAATATGCATCATACGCAACACTTTTACAAAGTATCTTTCTAAATAAATATTAAACGATTTTTTTTATATTTTGATGTGGGCATTAAATAAAATATATTTTTAAAATTGATTACAAAATAATGATAACATTGATTATTTATATTAGGTATATTTATATTAAGTGTTTATTAACTAATAGTTATATTTTTTTAAATCAATTAAAATATTTATTGCAATTCTTTTATGTTAAAGCAGGACAAATTTCATTAAAAAAACCGGACTATAAACTTTTAATTTCATTTTTATAAAAAAGGTTAAGTTATGGGATACTTTTTAATGTAGTTTTACTACATGTTATTTATCATGTTTTTTTTACTTTAAAAAAAGCTGTATACCTGCGGCCATTTATAAAATGATGAATTACAGAATTTTTATAAAATACAATGTACGAATTCGTTCCACCAATAAATATTCATTATGATAAACTTGTCTTGCCTTGTTTTATAAAAAATATATATATGCGTCAGAAAAGTGACATTTCTATGTAGAAAAGGAGAAAATCAAAAAAATCGCAATTTGATATTTTTACTTTAAGGTTAACAAGTGTAAATATATATTTTTTTATTATTTCTTATTTAAGTTTAAAGCTTCATAATTTTTAAGTCTCACTTCATGTATTATTTACCAATAGTAATAATACGATACACAAACAACTAAATTTTCAAAACAAAGATTTTTTAATAAATTGATCTACCAATTATTTACAACATATACCTATAATATTTCGTTTTTTCCACACAGTCTGTTCGCATACTTTACGTGTCCATGTCATAAGTATTTCTGAGCCAATCTTAATGGTTGCAGAAAAATGAAAAAAAAGTATTCATGATTATATTAATTCAAAAAAAGCAATGAAGTACGTCCATAGAGTAAATAATATTTATAAAAATATTTTAAAGACGAAAACTTTACGCCCTTGAAAATCGGTATTTCATCGAACTTATAATAATACAGGTGTCGATAAAAATGCGTGATAATCAAATAAAAATAACCACCAATAATAAACTTCTACCCACCCAATAATATTAATTCAAAATTGTAAAATGTATGTGATATACTATTTTGGATCTTCAATATTAAATTTTTAAATTAAAATTACTTCATAATAATTTATATATATATATATATATATATATATATATATATATATATATATATATATATATATATATATAAAATTATTTTAATACATTTCAATTTGTATTATTACATCAGATAAATTTTAACTAATAACTAACATAGTCGTCCAAGCGAGAAATGTGTGTAAAATACTGTGTCCCCTACTTTCGTTACGTTTACTTAGTAAAAACAACATACGTGAGTAAATATAAGGAAATCGAATTTGATGTAGTGATAAATGCAATAACGCATTTTATAAAAAAAAGGGCATATAAAAAATCCAGCGCTATGTTCCCAATATGTTTAATCACATGTTATGTAAATACGTATGACAATAGTGAACTTTAATAGATAGCAAGTAATAAGCGAAAAATAGTAATAATCTTTGAAATTACTTTTATTAATTATCTCCAATAATGTAGGTATACTCGTATTTCAAATAATTACAAAAGATGGAATTTTTAAAATATAAAATTTAAAAATATTTTAAAGATACATATCTAAACTTATTGTAAGTTTAAGAAATCCACAGCGAATTAATTTATTCACTATAAGATATAACGACATGCTACGGCTCATATAATATACAGGTAAATTATTTAATACTAAATTGTTCTTGCATTATTGTTGCTGAAAACAAAAAGGTTAACTAATTTAATACTCCAAAAAAACGTAAATTAATTGTATTACAAGCAATATAATAATAAAACTAAACGAGACATTTAAAATTTTAATAAAACTAATTTAAACGGATTAGTCACATATATTTTAGTATTCAAAAATACATTGTCGATTATCTGACGTTTCTAACACTACAGTACAGTCAGTGGTCACAAATACACTCAAGTTTAATTTCATTTAAAATGTGTAAAAATCGAGATAATCAAAGATTATATCGTTTTAAACTATTTTAACTAGCTATGACCATTTTAATAGGGTTCGCTAAGAAGAATTGTATACATAAATTACGAAATTTTTGTAAATTTTAAAGCGAATTTCTAAATTCAATAAATTGATAATTTTACTATAGATGAAACTCATAAATGTGTTTAAATAGAATGAAGGTGACAACACACTTATCATTTTACATTTTAATGTTTTATTAACCGCCTTTAGATAAAAATGTTAAAAAGTTTGAAACCTTTAAAGATTTTTATTCATGTATTTTTTTTTTGCGTGTTAAAAACAAATGTTTAGGTTTGATGACTTTACAAGATATCACTGACAGTTAAATAATTAAAAGTAAAATATAACTTCACATTTAAACGAAAGGATTACATTTATATATTTAAACGTTTAGATTATATATATATATATATATATATATATATATATATATATATATATATATAAATATATATATATGTGTGTGTGTGTGTGTGTGTGTTTGTATAAATTTTATTAATTACGTTTTTTACTAAAGGTAGCCTGTAAGAGATGCTTTAAACAATAAAATCTTTGCATACATTTTATATGTGTTACTTGTATATTCATTTTTGTTTTCTGTGCAATAAACTTTATTCTACTCTATTCTATTTTATATATGTACCTGCTTAGTAAAGTTTATATCCGTTTGGTCACTTGTACGTAACGCAAATACTACATTGAACGAATTTAGTCTTAGAGTAAAGCTAAATATATAAACACTCACAGATTCATACAGTTACAAAAAAACCTAAATATCAGTAAATTGAAAGAAAGCAAAAATGCTAATCAACGCGAACCAAGTCCCAAGCACAGTTTAAGTATAAATATAATTAAATATCACTTAGAAGTATTTGGCAATTAATGCTTATGTGTAAAAAAATATTTAAAAGTGTTTTGTTTAGCCAAAAATATTCTTAATTAATCATATAGGTCAAGATCAATAGACTGTTGCTTCTAATGCAACACTCCGTAGTTAGGTCTTAAGAGGCGACTTTGTACACTTCAAATTCAGTTTCTGTTTCTTTATCTATCAGTTTCAAATAAACTTTAACTTTATAAAATTCGTAAAAAGATGTCTAAAGTTTTTTCATGTATTATTATAATGACAACGAAAAACTTTTTTCCGTACGAAATGGTTGACATCAATTGAGTTGAGTTGAGTTGATTGAGTTGAACAATAGTTAACATAATTTGGTAGTCAAATCCAAAGTTCTGCGCTTTTATTGCAATAAAACTTTCCTTCTTTTGTCACATATAAGAATTATATACAATCTAGAATAAAATTTATAGTTTTTGTCGGCGCAAGGCAAATTTTTAAATTTTGCTCCTACTCCACAAGTTTTTTTTTGTAATTACAATTCTTACAATGTTATAAGAGTATCGAGAACACGTATTTTATTTTTCTCCTCATAATAATGCGAAAATCCTACATATGGTCCTTGTTCGAGCCGTATAATTAAGAATACAGCATTAAATAAAGGATTTTTAAATATTAGTCGTTGGACATCAAAAATGGCTTTGTCGGAACTGGATGTTCCAATTTTGCAACGGAATAAGGAAGATTATGGTACTAGAACACCATAATACTTCGATGATTTGTTTCCCAAACACTCTTCAGGTAGTATTTAGCGTTCAACATTGTTGAAGGTTATCTGTACTCATCTTCGCAATGCCAGATTATTAGGAGCTCCTAATGAAACGGGCTAATTTTAAAGGAAGAGTAACTGTTTTCTCTAATTATTTAAATTCTTTAACTTTAACTTTAAATTCTTCTGAAGTAAATGAATTACAATTGCGTTTGAGTAGGCTCGAGACGATGTACGAACAATATGACGAAGTGCAATTATCGTTGGAGTGTAGTACTGATAATATAGAAAGTCAATTATGAAATGAATCGTAGTGAGTTTGAATCTCTTTATTATAAGTCGATATCGTTAGCTCAAAAGATTATGGCTGACGCAAAAAAAGAGATCGACATAGCGAGGCAACTTAAAATTCAAATAATAAATGTGTAAAGCTACCAACCTTTCAACTGCCTGAATTTAGTGGTTCTTATAAAAACTGGTTAGTTTCATGATACATTCAAAAGTTTAATTCATTGTAATGATGACAAGAATGATATCAATAAATTTAAGGGGTCCGCTGCTGTGTTGGTTAACTCGATTTAGTTTTCAACCGCTAATTATTTCATAGCATGGAAACTTCTTTGTGATCGGTTTGATAACAAACATTTGTTAATACAAAATTATGTTTCAACGTCTTTTGTCATTTTAAAAAACTTTATCGATCATCTTAATAAAAATTTAAGTGCATAAGAATTATTAGCCGAATCGGTCAATCACTGGAACACTCTTCTTATTTATATTATAACACTAGGCTAAATAATTAAACGTTGCGTGAATGAGAGGAATACAAAAGCCTTCTTGATAAAAATTCTAAAATATATTTTTTTATCCTTTTAAGCTTTATCAAAGAGCGAGCTGATTTAATGGAAACATAAGAACATACATACGCAAAAAATGTTAAAGTTAAGACAATGATTCTACAAGATGGCAATAATAAAAATCACAGCAATGAAATTAATAATCACTCAAATTCTATTTTATATAAATCTAAGTTAATTTAAAAATGTAACGGTGACCATAAGTTAAGCTTTTGTCCTAAATTTTTACCACTGACTAGTGCAGCACGTTTGCAAGTTTTACCAATTATGCAAATAATTGCAAAAAGCAGCCTGTAAAATATGCCGTCGTAAACACCACACGCTTGTTCATGTTACAGATCACTTAAGGTCTAAGACCACTTCAGCTCCAACTCAAAACACTGTCAGCAGTGATGACACTGACAGTTGTAAGAATGCACCCACAACCTTGGCACATGTTCCGAGGTTATCACTGTTTGCACATGTTAAGCAAGGTGATATTTTACTTTCAATGGCTTTAATAAAGGGAACAGGATAGAATCACACGTTACACACAGCGCGCGCTCTCGCTTCTTGATAGAAGTAGTACGTCATGTCTCAAGACCGAGGAAATTTATTAGTGATTTGGTTTATCTGCTAGCTCTATAAGCAACACAATAATGTGTATTAATAACTCTATGTCTACTATTAATAAAATCACTAGAGTATCAATAGCATCAATAAAAGATGACTTTAAAACAAACATTTACTGCTTTATTTTAAATTCCATTACAGACAACGTTCCTAATGTAGATGTATTGCGTTTAGATATATTGAGCCTCAATATTTCCATAGATAAATGTTTAGATGATCCTAATTTTAAACATCCATGCCTTGAAATGTACTTAAATGTACTTGAAATGTACGCTTAAATAATGATCAGTTTTGTGTTAAACTTTTTTAAAATCCTCCTGAACTATTTGGTGAATTTTTACCTCGAACTAAGCATTTCTTTTCCTCATTAGAATGGAGATTTAAAGCCAATAATCAATTTAGTCAAATGTATAAAAAATTGAACCCGTAAGACATGATGCCATTAACTACTGGACACTTCATAATTGATCGTCCCATGACGTCGTCGCCATCGCCCGATTTTCTTGAATTCCCCATAAATTCTTCAAGTCACTTTGAACAGCTAAGACAACATTTTTGGGCTCGATGGAGTGAAGAATGTATCTCAGAGTTGCAGGTGAGAACCAAGTGGAGCTCATGCAAAGGGCCACTTAAAATAAATTCACTGGTACTGATAAAGGAAGATAATTTACTATTAAACATAATAGAATAAAACCTGCGTGTGTGAACTTGTATTTTCCAAGGTGTTGTGTCACATATTAAAAGCACTTACGGGATATATACATTATATTCATTTGATATCTTTTCGACACATGTAGAGTCAAATTGAATACTGAGGAAATTAGGGTGAGTAAGTTCCTCCGTTCAAGGAAAACGTAAATATTTATAAAAGGAAAAACATTTTTAAAAATAACTTAAAGTAGTAATGTCAGTTTCGTATACAATACACGAAACATTAAAGAATATAATTATTAAAAAATAACTTGCAAACACATGTGATTTTTTTAGCGGAATTTTTATTTAATTGTGAATTCAAATCGCTATCCTTTACTAATTTAAAATTCAAAATTAGATGACCTTGCTGATTCTTTACTGTAGCAGAAAATCTCGTTATGTATATATAAAAGTTACATACAGTAGTTCAAGGGACATTTTTACAAGTACACACTAGCCACGCATACAAATATAACAATATATACATATATCATTTTGATGTACGAATATGAGCTGTAACAGAAATGAATAATCACTTTTTAGAAAAGCTAAAATATGTAAAAAGCGTTAATATTAGACTAATTCTCATTAAGTCTTTTAAGTGTTGACGAAAGAAGTATAAAATAAATTATACAATAATTTCAGAACATGTACTTCGATATTTTGTTATGAATCAAAATACCTGAGAAAGTTAATTGCTAGCTATTAAAAAACTTAAGTAGCAAATATATTACGGGTGTTATTGTCAATTAACACGTGCTTGATAAGCTGTGATTAACAGAACATAGAAATAAACATGCAAATAAAATAAAGATATCCTCTCCAAATACATTTTGATAGATTTAAATAGAAAATTATAACGTAATTTATACCATTCTAGTTTACGTACATTTACAGATAATGCATATGTAGCGGCCAAAATCTTACCCTGAAAAGATATAAAAAATGTATATATATATCAAAACATTAAGCTGAGTTAAATTTAAGCAGCCACAACGAGTCACTACGATTTATTGAAAAATCATGTTCTCAATACAAGTTACATAATTCTTCATTTAGTTTCAAAAAGGCAAGTTATCGGTAAGATAAGCGTAGATTAAGGGTATATAATGCAATACGATGCAACACAATGAACAGTCTTGAAATTGACTATCAGTCATGTCGCTTTCTAGCAACGCACGTAAGTTTGGCTATGATTTTTATTATTATGTCATTTGTAATATATTTGTCTATATATATAATATATTTGCCATGCATTTTTTCGAAGAACTTTGCATATCTGAACATATAATTTTTCACAAATGTCATTATTTAAAACAACACTCTTCCCTTGCTTGATACCTATGTAATTGTTTAAAAAAAACCTTCTGAATGTTCAATAATTCATATTGTACACTATCGCTTTTGAAATAATTCCATTGGCATATAAAAACATTAATATAATTACGTTACTAAATTTTGATAGAAAACCGAAAATATATTTCTAATGTACGATAGGTGTATCCGAAAATAGTTGTACAAATTCAATACCATATTACATTTAATACGTTGTTTAACTTTCTGTATTTTAAATAAAATTATTAATATGATATCAAAGAAAATGTTACTTTACTGGGCATCGCAGAAGGACGACTTTTTACATATGTGTATACAACTACAAAATATCTATATTAATAATCATGTGCATTTAAAATATTTTTAAATGTTATATTTTTATTATCTAAATAACCTTAGATTTTTATGTCAATCGCAGTTTTTATATCATTTCCATACTACCTACTTTATAGAGCCAAATGTATGCAAAAGCCAATGTATTTAAATAATAATATTTTTTTGATAAAAAACATACATGCTAACATTTGTTTGGTGCGAAATTATTTTCACCCTCCGCTGTGACAGCGCCAACGCGGCTTTAAGTTTAACACACAATTTTTAGGTTTCGGAGAGAAACACACTGACACTAGGTTATCTTTGATATCCATGCTATGCCGGAAGGCGTCAAAGCGTGCAAAACACAGACGTATCTAACATTAATTGAACGTAATCATAAATACTTATAATTTATGTTCTTATACCTTAATATAATGTACTACATATTATTATAATAATTACGATATAGCTACATATTATTATTAGACAATTATAATTATAATTTAACTGTATTTGCGCAAAGTGGAAATACCATATTATTAATTCTCAACAATACATTGGAACCATGATCTTTTGAACTAACAGTTTAGAGTAAGTATTCCATCTCAACCATATCAAATATTTTACACAAATTGTATTTTAAATGAAACTATCTAACCGGATTAATCGCGTATATTTTGGTAGTCTACCTGTGACCACGGACTACTGTAAAGTTTTCGAAACGTCAGGTGTCCAAAAATGTATTTTCGAATACCAAAATATACGCGATTAATCCGGTTAAATAGTTTCATTTAAAATGTATAAAAATCGCAAAACTCAAAGATCTTTCAAATTGTATTTGTTGTATACAATACGTATCCAACACATGTCTCAAATGTATACAATATTCAATTACATCAATAGGCCAACCGCAACGAACACGATGTTTCTCGGAAAATGAACAGAGATTCACAACCATTCAATTATTATCAATGTATTTAATTGTCGAATAATTATTTAAACGATAGCACAGCATAGTTTAATTGGAAATATCCTGTTATTTTGCAGATACAATTAACAAAGAATAGAAATAACAGATTCAGTGTGTAGGTTACATAGGTTAGACTTAGTAACGATGAAAATAATGTGACGAGAAAAATAAATATTTAAAAAAATATATAATTGAAGCTATACGAGAATAGAGTAATAAATTCAAAAATATGATTTAAATTTGTCATCGTTTATTAACTAAAACTAAAACCAAAGTGTAATAATAAATTAATATATTTTTTATTCTCTAATAATATTAAATAATATTTGTCTAATTGAATTGAAGTGAAATAAGATTCATAAATTAAAATTGTCTGTCAAATGCCATGCCTTGACCTAAATTAATATATATTTGGTAATAAAAAATAAAAACCTCATATTAGTGATAGGTTTTTGAATTTTGTATCTGACCATGAATTAACAAATATACACAATATAAAATCCATAATGAACAATAAATTTAGACAATGTTACGCTGCCAGCGTAGACAAAAATAGATTTATTATTGGAATCATGTTTGATGAGTATCAGACTTTCATAGAAATTATACGATACCCAGTAGAATGTAGTTCAATGACAACACAGGGTCTCTGAGGAAAATAAGACATCCTTTGAAGTTTTATAACCACTGACTGATCAAGGATATGCCTCATTAAAATGCTACTACATTTATTCCTTTGTTTATATTGAACGATGTTACTTTTAAAAACGATAGTTTTTTTATTTGTTATATTGTTGTATATATAAGTAAATTAGTATAATTAATTACGATTTAGAAATAACAAAAACATTTGTTTTATTATAATAATTATAAAACAATTGTCGTGCACAAAAATATATTATATATTTATATATTGATATTATATATTTATATAGATATTTCTCTTGATATCTATCGATCGATACATGTAGAAAAAACCTTGTATCTGACATATAAAACTTAATATGCGTTGAATGAATTGGGATGCATTAGCTTAATTTTTTTTTCTATATGACTATAAATTTATCTAATTTTCTTGTCACATATGACTCTCAAAATAATATTCTAAAAAATATGTAGAACTAGTTATGCGACTTTATCGGACGTTATTATTCGATTTAAACTTAGGTAAATTATGAACTGTCACTATTTAGTAATATTCACCATCATGAATACCATCATGTATTTAAAGTCTTATGAAATCTTGGACCGAATTTTTCTTATTTTTATATTTTCAAAATATCGCCGTTGTATTAAGCGTTTCCACCGCATTTAACTTTCTTTTACTATAAAAATAACTGCTTAGAACGATTACTAAAATTCTACCTGTCAAAAAATGAACTTAGTAATTAGTTAAATAAAAAGCTATTAATTTCCTAAATAGAATAGACATATGTTAATGTATAACTACACATTGAAAATATTATTTTTAACAAAATCGGAAAAAATAGTTGAAATCGGCATAACTTTTTGATTTATTAAACCATTTAAATGTTAAGAATAAAAAAAATAAATTTAAATTATTAAGGCCGTTTTCGAGATTAGCGGGCACAAACGCATGGACAAACAAACATATTTATTTTTATATTTAGATATATTTTATTTTTATATATAGATACAGATATACCGGCGATAATAGCCTATGACGTACTTTACTTACACACTATCTACAGTAACTAGGTTATTATAAAACAATTGTATATGTATACTATTATTATTTGTATATCACTGCACACGGTATTTGAATAAATTAATGTAATAAAATTGACATTCTCATACACTTAACGCAAAAAATATATAAAAAATATCAAAATATTTTGTGATATTACGTTATTAATACTATGTATTTATCTATTTGCAGATGTGGTATCAGAGTCAAGCAGCGACTTTGACGACGGCGATATGGGTGTTTTTTACAATTGTAATACCCATTAACACACAAACTTCGAATCCTTTTTCATCTGTGATGCACTTTTTGCAAGAAGGTACAAATCAACTGGATAATGAACCACAAGATCGGCAGAATCTTCTTTCCGAGTACGACTTTATAGTAGTTGGAGCAGGCACGGCAGGATGCGTGTTAGCAAATCGGTTGACAGAAATACAGGAATGGAAAGTACTTCTTATAGAAGCGGGTGTCAACGAAAATTTTGTGATGGATATACCACTTTTAGCAAATTATCTTCAATTTACAAATGCTAACTGGAGATATAAAACAAAACCTTCAGATAAATATTGTGCAGGATTCGAAAATAAACAGTGTAATTGGCCACGTGGTAAAGTAATCGGTGGATCCAGTGTTTTGAACTACATGATATATACTAGAGGTGCAAAATATGACTACGATAATTGGGAGGCAATGGGCAATGAGGGCTGGGGATGGGACAACGTCCTTCCATATTTCAAAAAAATAGAAAACTTTAATATACCTTCATTCGACGATGATAAATTTCACGGCCACGATGGCTATTTAAATGTAGAGTACGCTCCATTCCGTACAACCAAAGGCAAAGCGTGGGTAAAAGGCGGTCAAGAATTAGGATTTAAATACAATGACTTTAATGGAGCTAATCCCTCTGGAATATCTTTCTTGCAGCTTTCAATGAAGAATGGCACCAGACACAGTTCTAGTCGAGCTTACTTGCATCCAATTAACAAAAGGAATAACTTGCACGTATCAAAAATGAGCATGGTCACTAAACTTATCTTAGATTCAACACAAACTAAAGTAATAGGAGTAGAATTCACAAAGCGCGGCAAGAAATATAAAATTTTAGCGAAAAAAGAAGTAATTGTTTCAGCAGGTGCCATTAATTCTCCTCAACTCCTAATGCTTTCTGGTATTGGTCCAAGAGATCATTTAGAAACGTTCGATATCCCAGTAGCCAAGGATTTACCAGTAGGTTATAACCTGATGGATCACATCGCTGCTGGAGGCCTACAATTTTTAGTAAATTCGCAAAATATTTCTGTGTCTACTACGTATCTTATAAGCCATTTGGATTTAGTATTTAAATGGATGCGAACTCATAAAGGACCCCTTTCTTTGCCTGGCGGTTGCGAAGCGTTAGTATTTTTAGAATTAAAAAACAAATTCAATACGACCAGTTGGCCTGATATGGAGTTACTTTTTATAAGTGGTGGATTGAATTCTGATCCACTTCTTCCTCGTAATTTTGGTTTTGACGAACTGATTTTTTCTGACACATATAGCGCATTAGGTAATAATGATGCATTTATGGTATTCCCAATGCTTATGCGACCGAAATCGAAAGGAAGAGTGATGTTACGAAGCAAAAATCCTAAAGTACACCCCACGATAATCCCCAATTACTTTGAATACGCTGAAGATTTGCAGAAAATTGTAGAAGGTATCAAGGTAGCAATAGAAATTTCAAGACAACCGTCAATGAGAAAAATAGGAACAAAAATATATGACGTACCAATAGTTGAATGTTTAAAGTATGGACCATTCGGGAGTGACGCATATTTCGCTTGTCAAGCACAAATGTTCACCTTTACAATTTATCATCAAAGTGGAACGTGTAAAATGGGCGCCAAATCGGACCCTTCAGCAGTTGTAGATTCCAGGTTAAGAGTGCACGGTATTGAGAATTTGCGAGTGATCGATGCTAGTATTATGCCCGAAGTTGTATCAAGTCATACTAATGCCCCAACGTTTATGATAGCGGAAAAAGGAGCAGACATGATAAAGGAAGATTGGAGAAAAAAGTGACAGTAACTTAATAAATTCTTATTTTGAGATAATTAGCAAAGCTGTGATCTAATTTAAGTGGAATAATCTTTAATAGAATTAATCAAGTTCCAATCACGAATTTATTTAAGGTACTAATAGCGTTTAGTTGTTATATGTGTTTGGAATTAATAATATTAATAATTTATAACAAAAACAAATGTGCAATAATTTATATGTATAAGAATTATCAGTACAATAGAAATTATTGTAATATAATAAATATGACGGGTAACTATTGAAGTTTTTTATATTTCACCTATTATAATATAGCGTCAATATTATTTAATAATTAATAGTGTACTATAAATTATCGATACATGTATATTTGACTATAGTTGTTGTACGAAAGCTGGAATGTGTGATTGGGTAACCTCTTTGCTTATATAAAAGCAAACCAAATAACATTTTCGTATATGCAAAAAATTAAAGAAAAGAACTTTAGAACATAATATGAAATAATGCATAAAATATAATAGATCGAACTAAATTATTTTAATTTATATAGTTCGTACCTTTTATTATGATGTTCTAAGTAATTATAATAAAAAAAATGTGATTCGGACTTCTTTTTTAGTTTTAAGAAAACTATTTTTTATAAATACTTTATATTTTACGTATTTATATTATAGATTTTCTCATACGGTCAGTTTATTATGTAACGTTCGAAGGTAAACCACTGAACTAGTTTTAGTTACATTTTAAATAGGAAGCTTTATAATTACATTCAAATACTTATTCGCTACTAGTTTATATTTTAATCAAACAACAACTTTCAACAATACTACAACATAAATACAAAATATCTTATTCAATTTATAAATATGTGAGAAACGTAATTGACTTTATCATAGTTTATTGACGAATATGAAGGTTGTTGCTCTAATACGTTAAGACTTTAGACTATTGCAGGTTTATCGTATGAGACATCAATGTCATTCAATTTTGTATGACCAATTATTTATTTTTAAATAATATATTTTGAAATAACATATTTTATAAAATATAATCTTAAATATCTATTTCGTAATTTTTGATGTTGCTTTCGAATCGTTTACTATTTTTACTATGAAGACGCGAAGACCAAACTAATAGAATAGGTGAAGAGCACCGTGTGTAATATTAAAAGAACCATCTAAAACCACTTTTCTAATAAAAAAGCTATTTAATTTATTTTATTACTTCACAATTCTGATAGCAATTAGATGTTAAGGTCTAAAAATCGTCGTTTTTATAAACAGAATGGAATTAGGTAATCATTTTGTATTATAGATTATAATACACAATTATTACCCAATTCCAGATGAAAAATGTTAATAAATTAAATTGATTCTATTTGGATTACTTACTTATATAAAAACTAAATATGTAATGAAAGAAACAGTAACAAATCAAAATTGATGAATTTTGAAAATATAATTGTTCCCCGAGTGTCATGTATAATATTAAGTTTGATACTCATTTCATATTTATGTTTTTAATGGCATAATAATCAGTAATTATATAATTTTAAGAACCCTGTCTGCCCTGGTAGGGTTATAAAGAATGAAGTTATAATAAATAATAAAATGCAGGTTTTATAGGGTGAACACGTGGGAATGTCGTGGAAATAAAGGATAAACGTTAACGGCTTGCAGTTCTGAGGTTTATTAAATTTTTAAAAGTTACAATAACCGTCTGAGCTCACGTGACATGACAGATAATATAATGCGTTGCATAGACAAAAGGTAATAATTAGTTAATTAAAAAAACTTGGCCAAAAGCGCGCCAACATAGGGTAAAAAGCAGGAAGTAAATTAATAATTTTAACTAAGTAATATTTTAATTAACAAGAACAAGTGAATAATTAATAGAATATGGTTGATTTCAGGTAATAACATGACCTAAAATGTGTTGTCTGTTTTGTTTACCTCGAATATGACACAACTCTACTATAGCTACACAATCAGAAAGACCAATATACGTTATATAACAAATTAATATATTCTAAATTCATTAACGTGAACAAAAAATGTCGTGCAGATTTACCATTAAATTAAATTATTAAGGTGGATTTATTCAGACAGAAGCAAAAAATTATGAAAAATTTATACAAATAAAATAAAAGTTACAAATTATTGGGCAAAAAATTAGCAGCAACAACAGAACAAAAATGGTCGTGAAAAATATATAGAAAATATTGTTCTATGTAATTGCTCTCTAAATAAATATTTAATATTAATACTTTAAAACTAAAAATATATATTTATTATTTTTAATAAATTACATATTATTCAGAAAAACAATTATATCATGTCCACTCAGCACAATTCAATATTCTAAACTTTGATTACTTTTACTATTATATTACTTAATTATTTATCATTTTATAATTACTTTACTATAATTATAGTAATAACTAGATTAAAAATTATTGAAATATTGATTTTTGTCAGCGTCACACTTTATCCCACATAGCACAATAGGCAGAGATAATGTAATGTTAAGACACTCCGCTTACCGCCATCGATACAATGCGCGCACTGTTCGCGGAATATAATCGAAAAATCTTTATTTTTCACTCATTTAAATCTTATTTTACCCCAAATACCATTACAATAATTATAGATTAATCCTCATGTACCTTCAATGTTAATTTTTCATATTAAATATACACTTCGAACTTATTAATTTAGTATAATATAATTACAGTATTAATAATAGTTCCCGGGTATTTATTATTTTTATATATATATATATATATATATATATATATATATATATATATATATATATATATATTTTATTTTATTTTTTTTTTTTTCTTAACTCTCAAATCGACTGCAAGTAGCTCATTCGTCGTTATACTTTAGAAAAATAAAATATTGATTATATTTATAAAAAACATTATCTTACGTTCTTCTTATTATTATTTTAATGTATTGTATTTTTAATGTTTAGCATCTGGTTGCTCCACAAAATTATATATAATTGTGAGCAAGCATAGCATTGCTTATTTTTTTACAGGCACTTTAAAATTGCGAAACTCATAGAGGCAAATGGTTAAAAATATTTTTATTGTACAGCTCCTAAAAATCTAAATTATTTTTATAATTATTTATTTATTTTGATCTTTGACCTTTGAATATTCTTTAAACAAATTTTCAGTTAAATTTTTGATTCATAATAACTATTGTGTTGATTTTAGGTTACGTATATATTTAATTGTATCCTATCAATATTTGCCCACTTGTTGAGATCAGACTGCTTGACACATGCATTACACAAGTGTCAGGGTTCCGGATTCGATACAATATCCTTACCTCCCTAAGCCATTGTTTGTTGAAATTTTTTAAAATGTTTCTATTTTTTTTTAATTTTGTACCTGTAGAATAAGCTTTAAAATAATCTTCGGTCACGTTTGAATACAGGATAAGTATTTTAGGCTATCTGATTTAAAATTAAACTAGGCTTTAAACGTAAGAAAAGATTAAATGTAATTATTTAAAAAATATTACTTAACGTAAAAGAATCGTTAGAAACGTATTTGCCGTATTACGTATGTAATGCACATACGTACAAAGGTATTTGCCAAAACAAACGCGCCCCCTTCAGCACCTGCCCCAACCAGAACGTCAGTACCCCAAAAAATCTATTAACCCAGCGATCTAGGTGAAGGCGGACCGCCTCCATCGTTGTTATGCCTGCCGCCCAGGGAATATATGTCTTTCCTCCATAATCAGATCAGGGCTTTATTCGCTTTTCCCCTGATCCGTATGATATTCTCATTCAATGATCGTTCACCTCACTTGCAAGAAATGCGTGAACTCTAGCGAGCACTTCCGCCTGCAACTCCCAATCCGGATCGCCCGCCAGGAGCATAGCCGCCGTCCATGACAGTCGGGCAGTTCCGGCAGTCCTATTAAACCTAATAATAATTTTCAAAATAATTATTTTATTTCAAAAATCATGGGTGGTTAAATATAATGTTATCCATAGAAATAAATAAAATTATAACGTCTCTTTATAAAATAAAATAGACGATCTTTAATTAATGCATATGTATGTTTAAAAATACAAAATAATATTTTTTGGTATATGTACCTTTTACTATTTATATTTTACTATTTTAAAAGGGTTAAAAAAACGTATAAAAATTTGATCGCACCGGTATTCGAACCTCTGAAAATCATCCAAGCAGTGACCGCTAAGCCATGCGTTCTACTACCAGCTGCGTCGAAATTCTTATAGGTTTGTTACAATTTATTTATATTGTCAGGATCTCTGTAGAGAGATTTTTACAAATTTCTGCTACTTAAAGATTATTAAGAAATAATCGTTTAACAAGAGAGATTGCTATTTTATTTGAATATTCTACCATTTTAAAGTGCTATTCCTTATTTTTCAAAAATGACGTTTTACCATTACAAATATTTTTTATTTTCCTTTATCTGTCTGTCTAGAGATAAGCAAACGCTTATCTCTTAAAAGACTAGACAGATTTTGATAGGACTCCCATTAGTAGATAGTTGGTTTAATACAGAGTAATAAGGTTAATTTATTTTCAATTATGAAAAAATATTTAGACATGTTAAATTCCACGCAGCCTGGTTATCTATATAAAATTAAAAGATTTTGTAACATAAAAGGATCGAAAATGTTGCTTAACAGGATTTCGTTGCTTTGCGGTGGGTTATTAAACTCAAAAATTTTAACCTTTAGGGCAACGAACTTACAATCAGTTTAACAAAAACCGTCTTGCATAAACATGCTAATAAAAGTAAATGTCGAAACAAATTTTAAAAAATCTAACTATAACTTGTCATACATAACTTCTTTAATAGTCTTACATTTCGTGTCCATGATTATAACCAAAAATTTCAAACGGAGCAGTCGTATTTAAATATACAATACAATAAAAAGCAGTCAACTTTTTACTAAGCTTAAGGATACTACACCACGACTTACAGATTTCATTTTATCAATAAGCCACTGACAAGCTTGTTCTTAATATAAACATCCTCATAAAAAATACTTCTCCGGTTTTTCTTTCGGATAAAAACTTTATTTTAATAAGAATAATATTAAATCATAAATTAATTGAATATACAGGCGCTGATTGGAGTGATTTTATAGTCTATTTACCTTTTTATTCACACTATATTTTTATGCATAAAAATACTGAAATAAATTTAAATTATAAAGAAAAACAAAATGCGTAATAGTAGTTATATGTATTGAGTTAGAAATGCTATTGTAGAAGAAATATAAAATATTAGCTTGTATAAACCGTGATAAACACACAATTCAGACAATCGCAGGTCAGTTCAACTTCTATGCCCTCGCGTTTTGGACGTACATTCATTAACATCTTTTTGCTAGTGTTAGTTTAAAATGAAAAGTAATATAAGCATTTATTTAGTTTTATTATTCATGACAACAGTGCAAAGTTCTAATGATGAAGACGATGAAATTACAGTTGAAAGTTATGGCGATGATATAGAGCCTCCTCAAAGTAGAATCAATAAGATGCTCTGGTCATATTCAAACCCAGCCTTAAACAAATTTTTGCAAGGAATACAAATTTACCCAAACACCTCTGGAGACTTTTTTGGATTTCTGAGAGACTCTTATCCATTACCGAGAGGTGAGTTTACCATTAAAAATAAAATGACAATATTACGTAGCATGTTGCATTCACCTTATGTACTGACGCAAATATTTATTTTCTTTGGTTTCAATATTATTTCCTTTAATTTTAAAATTAATTATTCTAAAATATCAAAAGAATTATTAAAATTAAGAATTAATAAAACATAAAATATTTAACATCATCTACTTATTACATATAGTAGTAGTACCTTATTAAAATATTTTATATTTTTCTAAGCATAATGTTTCTAAATACTCTTTATAGTTATAAACTCCTTGATATACCATATCTCTTATTTAAATTTATAAAGTTATAAATCTATTAAAACTTCAGGACCAGTAACGTTAATAATTAATATCGATTTTTGTTAAGTTAAGACTAACTGAAACCAAATGGCTAGAAAAGGACACATAGAAAATTGCACGTACTACATCACTACGCTTAAACAATTTCCATTATTTTTTTACATCTATTAGACGGAATCAAAGAGAGTATGATTCTCGCCTATGGAAAACACAATCGAGCGAAAGTGTCCTGAGATATTGTTATATATTGAGACAAATTCTTACCTTCTCATGTAATGAGTCAAATTCTTGCATTCTAATTTTCAAGGCTATCTACATATCATAACTAAAAAGAGAGGTGTTTTCTAATAATATTATTCAAAGGAAGTCATTTGAATAATGATTTCCTTTAAAATATAAATATTGTGATCAAATTATTGCAATTTACTGCTACAATCCAATATTACTCTTTTATAAAAAAAGCATGCATTAAGGACTGGCACATCTGTTGCAAAAATATAATTTATCATCTATAAGGTAATGCCGCCTTACTTACTTGGATTGTATACAGAGCGGTTTCTGTAAACAAAAAAAGTAACTTCACGCCTTTTCCTGCGTGTGAGTATGAGTATAGTCAGGGAAAACCTAGTGTCAAGCCACTGCGTTTACCGCTTTCGGCTCGTTAATATTAATAAATACACATATAGGTTTATGTTGTTGTTGAAGTATGAGCAGCTATAAAATGTAAGCAACTTACTAGTATACTGTTTAAATCTGTCACTAAATTTAGGCAAATATTCTTAAACAATAATTATTGAACGGCCGATACGTTCCAGCGGGTGAGATGAGCGGTGGTAGCCTCCCTACGTACATATGTGTTCAATCATTTACTTTACTCTCAACTATAAATTTACTGAGGTCGGTCGTAGCGCAGTGGGACAGCGTCTGATTGAAAACGCAATCGGTTGTAGGTTGAATCCCCAATCGGGGGAGTGATTATGTTTAAATTATTTTTACTTCCTCGCTCTGGTAAGACAAAGTGCGGCGTTAAGTTCCACCACTCAGCACACAATATCTCGAACTTTGTGGAAAGTGAAGTAAGTAGAGTGTCTTAACACTAGGTACTTTTTGTGTACCCTGCTATACGGGAAGAAAAGCGTGAAGCTAAACAAAAAGAGTAAGAAATGCTAGCAAGGTTGTTGTCGTGAAGATACCACCGCCACTCCACCCTGTTCAGTGTGGTCTTTACCGAATAACTGATAACCTGAAAGAGAGTAGGTAACAGATGAAAGGGATGGTTTTATCCAGGTCCCAGACATACTCTGCGAGTTGATATGCACCAAAGAGAGGGAAGAAGAATAATTGTTTCAGAAATAGAACTATTATCATTATCAGCATCATAAGAAAAATAAAATTATTCATCCTGAACTAACATATTATATAAAGATAAAATAAATTGTATATAATAATACATAATAATATACATAATTAAATAATGTTCGTGGTTTTGGGATAAAAATCGTAATAAAAAAATCCGCAGGAAAACTAAATTCACCGACATAGCTCTCAAAGTTAGTAAGTTGAAGTAGCAATGGGCAGCAAATAACCGAGGGGGGGCAAAGGTTCTCGAGTGGCAATCATGAACCGGATAGCGTTGAATGGGATGGCCGCTCACAAGGTGAACCGACGACCTCTTCAGAAATGCGTCCGTTGGATGCGGGATTTATGCAGCCGTTCCAAGTGGCGCACTACAGAAGGTCTATGTCCAGCAGTGGACGTCTTCCGGCTGATGATCATGATGAATAAATAATATTTATATAATTAATAAACAAAACCCAAAACAGAATGTAACACAGAGTAAAGACATAGGCACTATGACAATTACAATCATCGACATTACATGACATAATTTGTGACGAAAGCTCCATCTCCCACATCCTTTTTAGTTGCCCTAAACTCCTTCATTCTATCTATAATATCTTATGTTGTTAATTCTTTGTCAATATTTATGTTTAGTCCCCTATGTAAATTTCTGTGTAAGTATGTAAAAAAAATTAAATTAAATTAGACTAACATAATTTGTAAAGTATTATCTATTTACTAACCAATTTTTTGTATGTTATGTAATTGTTTTTCTTGTGCAGTTTTATTGTATATGCAGACTTTTTTTCTTTTTTTTTCTTTTTTACATACAATGTTAAGCTGTGTTCTAGCTTTTTTACCGTACAATCTCCTTCGTGTGTTCTCCTATCAATGTGACATTGGCAAGGTATTCAGTTGAATATGCTTGGAACGCCACAAGCTAAGATCTAAATCAATGTGTTATTTTACTAATAAATGATTTAACAAATGAAAAAAGATTAAAAATTTTGTAATAAAATTGTTTATAAACCCTGCTAAAGTAAACAATTAAAATAAATAAACTATTCACATTCATATAAATGTGAATAATGATCAGCTATTTTGTCTATGTTTTAAAGAAGTTTTTGTATCAATAAAGTTTTTTGTATGAATATTATTAACCTAAAAACATTCAACTAATAAGAAGAAAATAATGTAATGTTTTTAAAACATCGCTCATTTCCTGCAATCGGGCAATTAAGAAATATGACCTTTAAATTATATTACTGTTTTGTAATATTATTTATATTATCAACTATCCACTAGATAACACATCGCATACAAACTATGACATAAAATAATTTTAATAAAATCCAATGTTATTCCAGTCTATAAAAATTTAGTTTCCGACTAGGAAAACAAAACATTTTAGTAATGCAAATAGTAGTAATAAAAAAAATCAAACCGTGTTGATAGAATAATAAGGCTTTAAATTGTATTAGTCCAGACGAACCAACATTCGACGATTTGTTGGTAGTGTAATTATATATGTTTATATATCAAACATTTTTGAAAAAACTTATTAAAACATATAACTTATAAAAACGTTACGTAAAAAAATGATACGTTTTTCCAAAAAAACCTTTTATCCGAAGTGTGAAATAGCACTTCAAAAAGTAGTAAAATATTCATATAAAATAGAAATCTGTCATGTTAAACGATTATTTCTTAATAATATTTAAGTAGCCGAAATTTGTAAATATCTTTACAGAGTGGCTAACAACATAAATAAGTTGTAACAAACGTATAAGAATTTCGACGCAGCCGGTAGTAAAACACATGTGCTTGGCGTTTTCAAGACGTTTTCAAGAGACGCGGGTCCGAATCTCGCTGCGTTCAAATATTTATACGTTTTTTTTTCACATATTTCATACGTTTAAAAAAACTTTAAAAATAGTATACTATTACCAAATATTGTTATCGCTTTTGGGGCTGGAGTTCTAGAAAATAAATGGGGAATGCTGAGTAAACCAATAAAGTACAAGGCGATCAACCAGAGGCTACTCTTGATTCTAATGATCGGCGATAACATCTTTAACTTCATCAAGTTAATTAGAGGAGTTCTGAAAGTTTTAGAGGGAATTTACATCAATAGTAGTGTAGTGAAGATGGAACTAACATCAATAGTATGTGAGAGAGTCTAGACGGCTCGAGGCCGCCGGTCATGGTAAAGTATGAAAGCGTTCGACTGTAAACGCGATCGGTTGTGGGTCCAATCTCCACTCGGAGTGGAGTGATTATATTTAAAAATTATTTTCACTTCCTCGCACTGCTAAGACAAAGTGTTGAGTTCCACCACTCAACACACAATGTCTCGAATTCGGAGGAAACCGAAGTACGGAGTGCCTTGACCACGAGGTACTTTGTGTCTACCCTGCAAAGCGGGATAAAAAGCGTAATGCTAAAAGAAATGATGAATAGTGGCATAATGGAGTGAACGATGCTATGAAAAGAAGGAAAAGAGCATGGCAAGGCTAAAAATAATTCCTTGAAAAAAGTATGAGAGAGTTAAAAAAGAATATAAGTTATGAAAGATCAAACGATAACAATGATAAAGGTGATAGGTGAAACTTTAACATTTCTACAGTATAATAACCCTAAATGTATATCTAAAAGCTGTGAGAATTTTTTAAGAAAAAAAAGAGATGAAAACATTGTAAAAATTATGGAATGGCCATCACAGTCGTCTCATCTTTCTCCAATAGAACTCGTCTGGTATGAACTCGATATAAGAGAGAAAAATTGTTCTCCTATGAGCTCAGAACATTTATGGGTAGAATATTTTCATATATTATTAGTGAATAAATGGAACAAATTAAGTTGGTAATTCCTAGAATTTGCGTGGAAGTAATTAAAGTATCCTTTAAATTCATTTAAAGGATGTTTTGATGAATATAAAATTTAGTTATTTTCACATTATACGTAAATATTTTGTTTTGTATAAGTTTCTATTGTAATTTTATGTAATTTAAGTATTGTAATTTGTAATTTAAGAATGATGAGTGACTTGATTTCATTATAATATTTTTTAAACATTTTTGTATACAATGGAATTTACCTTAAAATTTCGAACTTACTCCAACAAATATTCGTTATTCTAGTTTCAATTTTTTATATTCAATTCTGTTTCATATCTGTTTCAGGTATAAAAGAGCCTTATACTGAATACGATTTTATAATAATTGGTGCCGGCTCAGCTGGATGCGCCCTAGCGTCCAAGCTTACGGAAAACCGAAATATAACAGTTTTACTGCTTGAAGCCGGAAAACCTGAAATGATTTTAACAGACATACCGGCCATAGCACCTTTCCTTCAGGAGACTGATTACGTATGGCATTATTATATGGAACCTCAGCCAGGAGTTTGCATGGGTAAACTTGTCAATATTCATTAATTGTTAAACCCACATGACGTTTTGTTTTGCATCTATTTTCGTTGAATATTTTTGAAATACTATATATAGGTATCATTTACTGTCTTAGATGTTAAATTTTATTTAACAAATAATATGAAACCAAATGAAGTAATACAGTAGTAATACAGTGTTAACTACGGCTAAAGAATTTATGTTCAATAAAATTTAATTCAGTAATAATATTAATTAGTAAATATTGAGGCGAGGAAGCCGGTCGTGGCTCAGTGTGACAGCGTGTGACTGTAAACGTGATGAAACGTTGTGGGTTCGATTCCCACTCGGGGGAATTATTATATTTATTTTTATTTCTTAGCTCTGGTAAAACAAAGCACGGCGTTAAGCTCCGCTACACAACATGCAATGTCTCAAGTGTAATGCGTAAAGCTAAAAATAAAGTGAATCATGAAATAATATTAAATGGGAATATTCCAGGCATGAAAAATCAGCGCTGCTTTTGGCCACGTGGTAAAGCTATTGGTGGTACAAGTGTTATAAATTATATGATATACACCAGAGGTAGACCAAAGGATTGGGATCGGATCGCTGAAGACGGAAATTTCGGATGGTAAATATATAATATTAGAATTGGATTTATTATATTTAGATAAGGTTATCTGGAGAGGAAAGATCTACCTCTCAAAATGCAATGTCTCCATTTGGAGCGAAAAATGGAGAATGGAGTGTTATTATACTAGGTTTACTCTGAATTTCTACTATGCAAAAAAGCAGACTAATGAAAAATAAATAAAAAATAATAGTTTTTGTAAAAATACAGAAAAAAAATATAGTTGAGGCCGGTCGTAGCGCAGCCTGGAATTCGGTGAAAAGCGAAGTACGGAGTGTGTTGAGACTAGGTACTTTCTGTCTACCCTGCTATATGTGGGGTAAAAGCGTGAAGCTATAACAAATATAGTTTTCGTAGTGCAAGCCGAAAAAAATGTATGTTTCTTTTTGATACCGCTACTTATATTAAAGAAATACCATACGAGTACAAAATATTGTTATTAAGATTATACCTGTCTGGAATTATAAATAGGTTAAAAAATATGTAATCGCTTAAGCGGCAATGTCGTTAAAATACATCAATTCGTTTCCTTTAGATACAAGACAGTATGATTTAATAAATTATATTGATACTCATTGTTACAGCATCAAAAAAATCACATGATTAATACACGCCGAAAAACACCTGCACTTAGTTCCTGCTATATAAAACATAACCTTGAGATGATTATTAAAATTCAAAACACATATATTTTTTATTATGCTATCTTACATATGGAGGATAACCAAAAGTTTTATTTAGCAACAATGTCAATTTTGGTTATAGCTACATTTGGTTATAGGTCATCCTGGGAAGCCTTCTAGAATCTTTTAATAACCTAGAGAGAATGCAAATGTTATGAATTAATTATTATGGTTCATACTACCTCAATTGGCGTCAAATAAAATTAAAAATATTTTAGTCGATAAAAAAATGTCTTCAATTTATTTGCTCAGAAATGATTTATTATGTAAATTAATTTCTATAATTTATTGATATACAAATGTATATAGGTATATAAAGTGTTCAGAGTAAGCAATTATAATTTTAATTTCATGTTCTTTTATTTATTCTAAAACTAAAGAAGATTTAATATAAAAGCAGCCTCACGCTTTATCTCGCATCGCAGGGTACTCATAGACATTCTAGTGTCAAGTCGCTTATTTAAACTGCTTTTCGTCGGAAATCGAGATATTGAGTGTATACTGTGGCGAACTTATCGCTTTGCAGCAGAGCGGGAAATTTATATTATAAATTTATTTATTACAGGTCTTATAGTGATGTATTAAAATATTATATCGCACTGGAAAAAAGTAGCTTAGAAGGCTACGAGAAAGAACTTCATAGAGGTCGTGATGGAGTGATGCCAGTAGAATTTGTACCAGTAAAGTCAGTTGCTTATATTGTGCATACTATACACGTAATTTTTATAATAATATATGGTTAAAAAAATAAACGTTTTTGTTTCAGAACAAGATTATCTGATATATTTCTTGCAGCTGGTAGAATCCTTGGTCACCCTACAGTAGATTACAATGCTCCAGAAACACTTGGATTTGGAAGAGTACAAATTACGGGTAGCAGAGGACATAGATATAGCGCTGCTAAAGTTTTCCTGCACAGTCATAAGAATAGACCAAATCTACATATCTTACAAGACGCTGTAGCAACTAAAGTGCTTATCAGTCCTCAAACTAAAGAAGCATATGCTGTAGAATACAGTCGTAACAATGTTTTACATACTGTTTTAGGTAGAAAAGAAATTATTCTCTCAGCTGGACCTATAGCTTCTCCACAACTCCTTATGTTATCTGGCATTGGTCCAAAAAAACATCTTGAATCGGTTGGAGTACCTGTAATACTAGATCTTCCCGTGGGACGCCAACTGTATGATCATATATGTTTTCCTGGTCTTATATTCACTTTAAACGTATCTAACATTAGTTTTATTGAAAATAAAGCTGTTTCTTTTCGAAGTATTATAGAATGGTCACATAATGGTGATAATGTCCTCGCGTCACCAGGTGCTGTAGAAGGCATAGGGTACATAAAAACACCAATTTCAGATGATACAGATCCTTCAGTTCCAGATATAGAACTTATAAGTATTGGAGGATCGTTTGTTTCTGATGGGGGACCGGGGGCCAGTAAAGCTGTCCGGAGAGGTATGAGGATAGATAACAGTATTTTTGACGAAGCATTTGGTTCAATAGATGGTAAAGATACTTGGAGTACATTTCCAATGTTATTACATCCAAAATCATTCGGATTTGTAGAACTAAAGAATAATAATCCTTTTAGTCATCCTCGAATGCATGGTAATTATTTGACGGAGCGTAGTGATGTAGCTACATTTGTAGCAGCAATAAGACACGTGCAAGCATTAGTTGAAACTGCTCCTTTTCAACGGATAGGCGCCCGCGTTTATCCAGCTAAATATAAGATATGTAAATCTTTTATATTCGACACAGATGAATATTGGGAATGTGCAATACGTACTTTGACGGCCACTTTACATCATCAAATAGCGACTTGTCGTATGGGACCCGATGGAGATCCTGAGGCAGTTGTAGATCCTGAATTAAGAGTGAAAGGAATAAAAAAATTACGTGTAGCTGATTCAAGTGTCATTCCTCGGACTATATCAGCACATACAAATGCACCAGCTATAATAATCGGTCTTAAAGCAGCAGATTTAATAAAAAACACTTGGAATATAAGATAAAAATCACATTTCTTCGTTTATACAGATTATTTAAAATACATATTTCGTACAAATCATTTTCTACACATTTTTTTTTCGCTTATCCAATATGTAAATCAACCGTTAGAAAAATTGCTAATGAACCACTTTTTAATAAGCTATTTTTATATTATTATATTTTAAAAATCTTTCTCGATGCATAGCAAAAATGTTAATCTTTTAATGTTTAACTGTGCACTGAATGACATTTGTTAGCTTCTTAATATTTAAAATTTTGAGGTGAGCTGAGAAAAGATAAATGTGATCATAAACATGTGTAACGTATGTGTAACAAATAATTTAGAAGTAACTTACAAACTCGACGCATTTGTAATTATAAATATACAAGTAATATTTGTAAGATGTGATTAAGCAAATGTACAATAGCAAGAGTTTCGGTTAAAACTTAATATTGCAACTTATATTACTGAACGTAATAAGCATACATTATTAACACACGTATACATATACGCTAATAATGTGTGATGGTTTTATTAAAGTACTTGGTTAAAAAATATATTAAAGTCCAATAGTTTAACTATATAAATGAATTAAGAATAACTGTACTGACTTCAAAATAGTTTAATAGATAGATTAAGGTTTTCTCTTAATTATTAATTAGAATGGAGTGACATTATACTCTTCTTACTTCTATTGCTCTTCGGCTTTGCGTAAAAAAACTTTAGCCAACTATTTTATTATTATAGTATAAATAAGTTGTATATGAATAAGTATATATGCACACAAACAAGCAGCGGTACCTGATAAAATATTAAAGACATTGAATTTGTGACGTTTTTGCTATCAAATTTATGAAGTGTGGGTTGTTTCTTGTATATAGCTTGTGCATATAAATATTTTATTATTTGTCATATATTATGCTAGGTGTAGATTATAAATTTACAAAATTTGTTATTTTTTATGTTATTGCCTTTGGTCATTTATTTTTATATACATTTAAAATTCATATATTAAGTACAATACATCCGAACCAACTTCCACTTTCAAAGATAATTAATTATGATATAACTTCTTCTTAATTCTTGATTCAATTTTTTTTTGTCTGTGAGTAACACACCCAACAACTAAACAGTCTTAGTTCTTGGGGAACACTGATGTTGTAGATATAAGTACGTATGTGATAGGTAATCAGTTAAAAAAATTTACAATATCACATGTGTCACAGTGCGACAATGTCTTACTGTAAACGCGATAACAATCGATTCGATCTCCACTCGGCGAAATGATTATGCTAAAATTATTTTATTTCACCGCTTTAGTAATACAATGCCCGGCGTTGAGTTCCGAATCAATTGTGCCAATCTATTGTGCCAATCAATTGTGTATTAGTGTAATATAAAACCATTAAAATATATAAATTTTATTCAAAGTGTCTAATATTTATTCAAAATCTTAATTGATTTAATTAAGGCTGAAAATTCCTTACTGTTATTCGTATGGATCGTTTAAGGGACTTTATGTTATCATGGCATATAATGCAAACCTTACTCTCTACAACTGACTCTATATATCATCATTCAGTGGATTAATTATCATTTTCGTATTTCCAACATAGTGCTGATAAGGGGTTTAACTACCTTCTCAACAAGAGCGGTATCATAATACACTTGTGTTAATGTTTTATTAACTTTTTCACAAAAATATGGCTTAGCCTCTCTTTTATAGGTAACAATATCAATGTGTGAAAACTGATAATGCCCACGTTGTACTCTATTCACTAATTGAGTTTGAAGCTTACGGTCATTTTTTATATTGAAATATTGCATAATTTTCTCATCTCTCTGACTCTCCTTATATATCGTTTAAGTAGTTGTTTTAATTTTAACATCATACACTTTTTTTAAATTTAAGAAATGACTAGTGCGTCTCTTATAGGCTGCAAGAATTTTTCTCTTGTAGGCTGTAAAATTTCTTCTCTTATTGCTTTAATTTCCTTTTACTAGGAAGACTACGTGTACGGCCAAACCATTTTATGTCACAAATAGAGGAGGTTTCATTGTACCTATCAATAGCTCGGAACACAAACACTTGACTAATACCAAGCGTTTAGACGATTTTAAATATGTATTAAGTCAATAGCTACTATATGTAATGCAATCACAATGTTTCCGTTCCTTTTATCACCACTCTATTTTAATAGGTACAACTAAATATTCTACAATATATTGGCGCTAAAATAAAAAGACAATGAATAATGGTATAAAATGTACAGATTCCCATTTCAAAAGTGATATTTTGTTTAATTTTAATCCTTAATCAACTATCCACTAGATTAAAAGTACGCTCTAAAAAATGGCCCAACAAATAAAAGCACAAAATATTATGTGTTCTTATTTCATTCTAGTATAGTCCAACTATAACCAACGAACGGACGTGCTAAAACGTCTCAGTGTGCTTTTATAAACTGATTAACAAACAACACATATTTAAATACAATTATTTCTTCAATTGGCCAATATACCAATATATAATTACCAAAGTAATGGTCGAAAGATGGTCCATTCGTTATTTTAACTAAAAGACGGTTGATTTTTTTGTCCAGGTGTAGCATTACTACAATGTTTTATATCTGTTACACGCTATTTGAAACAAATCTAAATTTATTAAAATTATTTTATGTGATTAGTTTCACAATACCTATTTATGATCAGACTACTCGTAAGTATAACAGTAAGAATGGCTTGCTTAAAAATATTAGATCTCGCTTTAAATAATAAATATCTTCAAGTTAAAGACCGTGGTAAATATATGCGAGTTACATCGACCTCTAACTGTGAACATTTTACAATTTTCTATTTAGTATGTAATTTTTATTTATATACTTTAAACATAATCTTTGAAAATTAAGTTTTGATTACTATTAAAACATGAATTAGATTCGGCCATTTTGGAAGGAAGGAAGAAAGCAAACAATATAAAAAATAATTAGACAATAAATAAATTTTATTATGTATGTATATATTGGTATTCGAAAATACTTTTTTGAAAACCTGGCATTTCGAACATTATATACTTTCAAATAACAAAATATACGCGTTGAATCCGTTTAAAACAGTTTCATTTAAGTTATTTTTATAACAATCGGTATATTCCATTAATACTGTCATATTACTATTTATTTATCTATTATATGACTGTTACCATTAATCTCATTAAGTAATATATAATTTTGTAATAACTAAAACAAGATAAATGAAATTGTCTATCGATAAAAATACAATTATTAAATAACCGCTAGTCTATATAAGATGCAATACTAAGAATGTTCAGAATTATAAATAAATGAATGATTAATTCAAAATTAATCTATAAAAAGTACACAACTTGATATATATTTTGATAATTTTTTATTCTCATTGTCTTAAAATATAAGTAACGTATACTAAATTGACAGTCACGTTATTAAATCATGGTCAACTTTAATAAATTAATATACATTTACTTTGAGGCCGGTCGTGGCGCTGTGTGACAGCGTCTGACTGTAAACGCGATCGGTTGTGGGTTACATTCTCACTCGGTGGAATGATATTTAATCATTCTCATTTATTCGCTCTGGTAAGACAGAGAGCGACATTAAGTTCCGCTTTTCAACACGCAATATCTCGAATTTGACGGATAGTGGATTAGGAAGTTAGGAAGTGTCTTGACATTAGGTACTTACATTTTTATGTAGTGAATTCCAATATGTCCATTTATTATAACGCGTGTTTTTATTAAAATATTTAATAATAAGTCTTTCCTAATTCTAAATAAACACATATCGCGTCGTGACACTCCAAAGTAACTGAAAATGCAATATTTTTTTTCAAGGAGGCGTCGCGATGTGTTTGTTGTCAGTGCACAATTATCTCCATTCTATAATTTGGTTATATATAAGTTAAGTTAATTAATTTTTTGTTAACATTTTTTAATTTATTGTTATTAGCTTACAATTAATTTTATGGACAGGTAGGTCTGACAAGTATATATACTGTATATGAAAATTCTTAATTGTTTGCTACTAACATCAATTTGACAGATATTTAGAATATTGCCAAGATTATTAAGATTTCAGAGCTCTCGTAAGCTTAAAGTTTATGAGAAAAATAAGAAAGAATAAGTAAGTTTTATGAAGTTTATCTTTGTAGAATTTTATTGTGGAAAATACTAATAATGATTCTGTAAAACATAGAATCATTATTATATCTCTATAAGAAATTATATATATATATTTTTTTATATCTCTATAAGAACATACGATTTAATAGTTTGATTCGATTTAGTTTGATTTAATTCTACATTGAGACTTTCATAAGTTACGTTACAAAGTGTGTAATTATTGTTAACGTGTGATTCGGTTATTAATATTTTGAAAGATAATCATGGTATTTGAATAACATCTAATTAATTACAAAGGACTTAACTTTTTTCTTTTCCGTATAAGCTTTAATTATACGAAGTTCTTACCAAATTTATAATCCTCCGTCTTCATAATTTAAGTAAGAAAATGATTAGAGTTTGTTCGAGATAGAAACCGCATTAAATGAGTAGGTAGTGGGCTTCCGAACCTAAAAAAAGGTTTTAAAGTTTTGACACGTCATTATATATGATGCATAATTGTTTTCAAAGTTGTCCTCGGCGACATGCATATAAATGAATATAAATGTATACCTGTTTAATTCTTGAATACCTACTTTATATTTAATATTGCTATAAAATGTCTTATTTTAAATCAAAATGATTAACTGCATAATAAAACATCTATACATGTATATTTGACAAAAATATAAATTCATTAAGTAAAAACCCAAAAAAACAACCTTGTCATTTCCTACATCTACTAAAGAACTACCGCAAAACTGCTGTACGAAGTAAAAATTAAAATAATTAGTAAAAAATTATTAGATAATAAATTAATATTCTTTGTATGAATACAATATAATATTTATATAAAATAAGTATGAATTTGACTGTATGAAAAAGGATAAATGTTGTGACACGAAAAATGAAGACAGCGAAATTCGAAGTAATAAAGGTAGTGGTTGGATTATTATGAAATAATAAAGCTTATATAACATAAAAATTTTAAAAAATCATGCCACTATAACTGACACCTTATTACGGGATTATAAGTAGTAGGAATCTAAATTGAATTGTCATGGTTCACGGACAGAGCGCAAAACAATACGGTCGCTGCGTACTTTTTTTCGCCTCATCCAAAATCATTAAACTATTTTTGGAGTCTTTGTTAAACTACAAAACTACAGCGTTCAAGAATTTTTCTAATTATATTCTATGCTTAATTATTATGATTTTTTTACGGTAACGGGTGGAGAATACCCACATTGCAAGAAAATAAAGTAAAGAAAATCAAAAGCGTCTAGGAGGAGTAGAGGAGTACTCTCTTGGAGCTGCTCCTTGTCTTAGTGTGTTTGACGAACTGGAGGAGTCCCTAAGTCAAACGATCCGGTGACAGTGGTCTTCTTACGCATTGTTGACCACTGAAAGCTCATGGAGACGCAACGCATCCTCCAGTTATCCCCTGGGTAGCTTCCATATGTCCTCAAGTGATTTCCATTGTTAATTAGTAATCAACTGATCGAATATACCATTTGTAGTGTAAAAAAATATTGAACAAAAGAAATAAGAGGAACTTAATAGTAAATTTAACTATTTTACATGGTCCTACCATGTATAAGAGTCATATCTAAAAATCTCATACCAATCGCTTAGATATTCTGCCATGTCACATATCATTTATACGTATAAATTTGCAGCGGTCTTTAAAATATTGTGAAGGCATTGAACTTGTGAAGTTTTTGCAATCAAGTTTTATCCCCACCGCTGCCACAAAAATATCAAGATAGAGTAGTTTCTTATATAAAGGTTTTGCACATATTAATTTATTTTATGGCATTTAAAAGTACGTAGGTACAAGCTCGAATAACGTCTGGAATGTAATATCGGACTGGCATAATTTAACCCATTACGTGAAACATTGATATTGGGAAAATAAAATGAGTATTTCATATTTGCAAAAATGTTTAGTGACTTAAATTTATATTAAATCCATACTGACTCAACGCCAATCATAATTGGTATCATAATTAGTAGTCATAGAGAAGGCAGAATGAGCCTAATAGACACCAATCTTTTCTGTCCAAATTCGGTCAGTGCTTTTATTTTTTTTTCTTTTATTTTATACTAATTCTTATAAGTTAAGATAAAAATTTAACTATTAGGATAAAATAAATAAAGAAAATTTCATTAAATTTGCCATATTTTATTTATTATATATTCCATTATAGATGTATGTCAATAAAACTGATCCCTAAAAAACCAAGTTCAGTAACTTATACGGAAATTATACAATATTATCACTACTGTAGTAGTGTTCTAGAGAAACACAAAGACACAACATCTCAGCTTATAAAAATATTCAAATAATTTAAATTGCTCAACTATGAACGAAAAAGTGCCTTTGTACTTTATACTATTGTTATTGCTAAATGATCTCTTAACAACATTAGGAGATGTTTATAAGGAAAGTATGATATTCGAAGACTATGCAACGCCCGTATCGCGTGTTGAATATTATGAAGACATTAAAAGAATTAGAAAACGACAAGAAAATAGCACAGTGCCTATAAGAAGCAGAATTATAGAAACAATGTTGAATACACCAGCGTATCAATTCATTCGATCAGAGTCAAACTTCCTTTCAGCTTTCAAAGACCATTATGAAATACCTAAAGGTAAGTTTGATTCATACTCTTTTATATACTATCACTTTTTAAAAGTAAACAGTATATATTCAGTTCAATTTCATTTTTATGTATTTTGTTACATTGTTATATATTTTGTTAAATATAATATTAGATTATACTAAAAAAGTTTATAGCTATTTTGGCACAAGAGGCATCTGTTATGTAATGTGTACTTAAGTACAACCTTAACCTTGCAAGAGTAATAATAATTATAATTTATTACGTATCTTTACAACCCATTATGATAACAGGAAGTAAATGAGTTCAGTGTGGTATAATTACTAAAAACAAAATATTGTAAAGTAGCTTAAAAAAGACTAAAATAATCAAATCAAATCAACAAAAATAATAAATATTTATTGTTGTAATTATTATTGACCAAATCCGGAACAAAAATAAGCTTGTAAAAGTTTTACTATCATTGATTGATTAATACAAGTAAAGCTTATAAAAGTGTCAAAATATATATATATATATATATATATATATATATATATATATATATATATATATATATATATATATCACACATTAATTATATAAAACAACATTGAAATTATAATTACTTTCAGAATTCAGTGGACCGCTGAAGGAATACGATTTTATAGTAGTGGGGGCTGGATCGGCGGGAAGCGTGCTTGCCGCTCGACTAAGTGAAGGCGGACGGGCTTCTGTATTGCTAATAGAAGCTGGCACTGGAGAAGCAATATTAACTGGTGTACCAATTTTAGCACCTGTTCTCCAAACAACAAATTATGTATGGCATTACTTGATGGAACATCAACCTGGAGTGTGTGTGGGTGTGTATTTTATATTTATACAGAAATAAGAACTATGACCATAATAGAACTATGCGATGATAGGATTTTATATCCTGTTATCTTTTTAATTTCGTTTTTCTTTACGAAATTCCCGTATTTGGAAAGCTGGACCATAAACCCTAGAAAAATTAGAATCAATGAAGAAATTAACATAATTAAAAAAAACCCACATGAAATGTTAATTTGAGATTACCCATACCTGTTATAGATAAATCACGCATTAGTTAATTGTCTATAGTTGTAAAATATTTTCCAGGAAAATATCTCCACTGCTTTGAGTAGTAAAGGCCACTTAATAATAACGCTATAATGATATTTGATCGATCACTAAATACTAGTTACAGTTGTTTGTTTGCAAGTATGTTAAAGTAAATTGTACTTAAATAAGTTATTAAAATTATTAATGAATATTTATTCAAAAACTTTTCAAAGTTAGAATGAATTTCGATTACCTCCATGAATTAAATTGTTATATATATTCTATTCTTATTCAATATACTTAAAATTTGTTTCAATGGCAGTGAAAAAAAGTTATTAATTCACCATTCAAATTTCAATTATTAGACACATACAAAAAACGATATACCTTCGTCTTATTATTTAACTCAAATAAACCACGGTAAATTTTAAAAATCATAATTCTACTTAATTATTTGCGTATTATGTATTATGTACGTATTATTTTAAATGTAAACACACACAAGGTTACGATTTAAATAATTTATTATTTCCGGAATTATTATAGCCAATGTATCATAGTATCTACTTACAAGAAATAAATATTTTTGTCAAGTTTATGTATTAATTTAAATTATTTTTTAAACGTGCGTAGTCAGACTTTCAGAGGTCTAGAGAGAAAGGTTCAATAAAGACTAGAAAATCTAATGGCAAAATATGTGTCGAAACTCAACACTGAGTTATTCTAATCGGTCTAATGAATGAAAACATTATTATAAATATTAGATAGATTTAAAGTGACATAGAATACTAATAAAAATCCATTACGTTCTTGTTTTTCTTGCATATAGCTGAGAGAATATACTCTTACAAGTCCTTGGTATATTCTCCAAGCACAAACCCAGAAATTTTGCATATACAGCCAGACATTGCTCCACTCACCTACGATAGCTCATATATATTGTATTTTTAGCATTTTTCATAACATTAACAAAATAAGAAAATAAGAAGAATAAAGAAAAATACATTTATTACAATTAAAATGTGCTAACAAACTAATTGTTATACGTCGTAGGTGGTAAAATTAAGATTTGATTGTGAGGTAGTAGAGAAATGAGGTATCGGTAAAAAATTTAAAGAGTAAAAAATCGCTATATTGCTCAGCTTTTTATGAACAGGCACTGATCATATATCAGGGGCGGCACAAAAACCACATTGAGGATGATGAAAATCTTCTTCATTTCTACTATATATTATTACTATATATTGTATCAAAAAATGTTTTCTTTTAATTATATTGAATAAGATACAATAATAATATACAATGAGAAGATTAAATTGTTTAAATAACCAGAAAAATAAAAAAATCTCTATTTTTTACGTTCAGGAATGGAAAATGAAAGGTGTTTTTGGCCAAGAGGCAGAGCAGTCGGTGGTACGAGTGTCGTGAATTACATGATTTACACCAGAGGGAATAAACTTGATTGGGATAGAATTGCAGCCAAAGGAAATGATGGATGGTAAATGATGTCGCAGTAAAGTAAAATCTATGTTATTCCCGTACATTATTTGTTTATTAAAAATGTTAATGTGGCAATCAATTTCATTAAATACATATATATTACGATTTTGGTTTACAGTTTGGGTATACAGTTAAAAAGCAAAACATATATATATATATATATATATATATATATATATATATATATATATATATATATATATATATATATATGCATTCCTACATACATTCGTGTAATCTCTAATTTCAGGTCATACGATGAAGTAATGCCATATTACATAAAATCTGAACGAGCCAATCTTCGAGAACATAAAAATTCACCTTGGCATGGTGTTGATGGCGAATTAAGCATAGAAGATATACCGTTCAGGTAAATAATATCCTTAATTTATACATTTTGTAAGATATTAATAGTACTCAAGATAATTTATTGTTTTAAGGTCTAAGCTGTCAAAGGCATTTTTGGACGCAGCAAAGTTATTGGGCAATAGACGAGTAGATTATAATAGCCCAGACAGTTTTGGTTTTAATTATATACAAAGCACAATGAGACGTGGAATTAGAGTGAGCAGCGCTAAAGCATTTTTGCATGATATAAAAAAAAGAAAAAATCTGCACATACTTACAGAGAGTGTAGTCACTAAAATAATAATAGACAGTACGACCAAAACTGCAGCAGGTGTTGAATTTCAAAGAAACGAACAAAGATATAGAATACGTGCTAAGAAAGAAGTAATTCTTTCAGCTGGCCCCATTGAATCACCACATTTACTTATGTTGTCTGGAATTGGACCTAAAGAACATTTACAGTCGATGGATATTGAAGTTATACAAGATCTAAAAGTAGGGCAGACCCTCTACGATCACATAACTTTTCCTTCTGTGGTATTTACCTTAAATACATCTAGATTAACATTAGTTGAAAAAAGATTTTCTACAATCGATAATGTAATCCAATACAGTCAATTTGGAGACGGTCCTATGTCTTCATTGGCTGGAGTTGAAACTATAGGATATATAAAAAGCAATATCTCAAAGGAGATAGGCGAATTTCCAGACCTGGAATTGCTAGGTACATGCGCCTCATTTGCGTCAGACGAGGGAACAATAATAGCAAAAGGCATACATATGGCAAATTGGCTATATAAAGATGTTTACACGCCAATTGAAAATATGGATTCCTTTACGTTACTTTTTATGTTGCTGCATCCTAAATCTAAAGGTTACATGAAGCTGAGATCCAAAGATCCATTCGAACAGCCAATGCTCTTTGGTAATTACTTATCACATCCTGACGACGTTGCAACAATGATTGCTGCCATAAGATACGTTATAAAAATGGCAGAAACATCGCCTTTTCAAAAATATGGAGCTAAATTATACAAAAAAAAGTTCCCAAATTGTGAGAAGTTTACCTTCGGAAGTGATGAATACTGGGAATGTGCTATAAGAACTGTTACGATGACACTTCATCATCAAATCGCGACATGTAAAATGGGTCCTGCGTCAGATCCCGAAGCGGTGGTTGATCCTAAACTACGTGTGTATGGGGTAAATAATTTAAGGGTCGTCGATAGTAGTATTATACCCAACACAATAGCGGCGCACACTAACGGACCAGCCATTATGATAGGGGAGAAAGCAGCGGATATGATTAAACAGGCTTGGAGGTTAACTTAATATATTTATGTAAACTTACATAAGTTAAAAAATAGCAACATTTGAATAGTTATAAATCAGTACAGAAAAGATGAAACTGTGTTATGTTTTATCAATGAGTCACGTGAAAAGCATGAGACATGAATTCTTAAATCTTGCTAAATTACATACATCCGCACGCGAGTGAGCGCGATATGAGTGAATCATTATTAATCTAATCATTAATTTGTAGTATTGTATTTATAGAACAAAGTAAAATAAAATACTATCAATGACGTATTTGATAACGACGATAGTAATGTTCTTAGTTACCATCATTCATGTCATTTAAATATTTAAGCAGTAAATATATATTTTTTCATATAGTAAATAAATATCAAATCAAACCAATAAGGTAGCTACGAAATATGTAAAATTATAAAAAACTCTTTTAAAAACATTAAGAATATCATTACTCTAATACACTCAATGTTCACATATTATCGGCCTTGGGCAACAATCAAAACTCATTAAAAAGAGATTTACAATGATGTCAACTTCATGTTTGCTTTTTGGCCGCTCTTATTTAAGGTACTTAATTACAACTTAATTGCATTTTTTTCAATTTTATGTTATACAACGTGATTTATCCGTCCTGTGATTTAACTCTGTAAATTTGAGGGAAATATCGCAATAATATATTTTACCTGATACTATAAGTGCTTCATTTGGTCCGACTGTATGAATATTCCCCATATTTCACAAACACTTCCACTATAGTTATATTAATAAATAAACAACATGTAAAATAATATAATTAAAACAAAAATCAATACTATCAACAATAAACCCGCGCCGATAGAAAATTTGACAAGTAGAAAACAACAACAACACACATACAGCTATCTATATTTTTATTATTACACAATATCCATTCCATTCACCTGTCAAAATTTTATACACGCCACAGACTATTAATGAACAAGCATTTCGTGTAATACAACAAGCGTGCTTAATATTAGTAACGTCGAGATAATAATAACTGTATATTCAATGATTTTTTTTCTTTCAATAATTTTTTTTTATTCAATGAAAATGTATATTAAAATATTTTAATTTCTTCGCCTTGCTTAACAAAATTTGAATTCCGCCATTTGAAGCGCATTGTCACAAAATTCGCTTCACTTGTAATATAAAATAAAATCTCTAATGTCGTTTACCTTGCAATCTGTGCGAAAAAGTGTGAAGCTGTAAAAGATTAAAACAGACAGTAAACTTATTCGTTTATTTAGCTCTTCATTTACAATGTCAATCAGCTATATATCTTTTTTTTGAAAATATATATTAATTATGAAAATTAAACTTTACGAAATATTAAAAGTAAGCACGACACTATTTCATAAACGTGCAGTTTTATAAAAACTAAAATATTCTTAAAACATTAAGTTTAAAAATAATATAAGTTAAGATAAAATAAAGAAAAATAAAAAATTACAAGCTTATACTTTAAATTTTAGTTTCAGTAGTTAATTATTGACAATACATAATTATTGTACATTATATAAACAACTAATTTCATGTTTATAAGACTGGAAACGTTTTTTGACATTATTATTATTATACTATGTTGTCGACGTCGTTTTCGATCTCTTATAATCTATGGCTTTTAACTTCTAAATTCTAAATACTCTATGGAAATTTGTGATTGTTTGTAGGAGTAATATATAAGCGAATGTTAATTTATTAAATAACACGTAGATTTAGTGGACAAACTATTTGTGAGTATAATATGATACTTTTTCATCTGTAAACGATACAATATTTAACTGTAGTTTTCAAAATTAGGAGTAATATTATGCCAGAATGAGTACCTAGTCACTCACGTTACCCTCTTTTTAATGGTGTATATTTGTTTGTAGATTTAATTCATTATTATTTATAATAATGTCTGACACGAGTGATTTAGACCGTCAAATCGAGCAATTGAAAAGATGTGAAATAATAATGGAGGCAGAGGTTAAAGCCCTCTGTGCGAAAGCCCGCGAGATCCTTGTCGAAGAAAGCAACGTTCAACGAGTCGACTCACCCGTCACGGTATATCTGTGCTTAATAATTCATTTCATTCATTTATTAAAAACTACATCGTTCTGCACATAAACAAAAAATATATATAGCTGCCGTAGTTTTTTATTAGAATTTATACAAGTTACGTTAATTTGTCCTCATGTCAAGGATTAAATTATTGTTATTGTTATATTATAACATTAAAAATGCTTGGTCAATAATTTATTGTAATTCAAAGGCCATATGAAATAGTTAAGGTAAGACACAAATAAATTGACCCTGATATCTTTGCACTGTCAAGGTATCATACTTTTAATATTTATATTCACTTATATTTGCAATTGAGTACTTAAACCATAATGCAATACACAACCACAAATTTATAGATATAAGGTGTAATAATTACCATAGCACATATAGATATAAATTGTAATAATTGTAAAAGATAATTATTAAAACTTAAATTATAGTAAAACTTCAATCATCAGTATAAGTCTATAATAGTACTATGATTATAGCAAATAAATAAACATGGCAAAATAATTGTTGAATTTTTGATTTATTAGGTATGTGGAGACATTCATGGCCAATTCTATGATCTGAAAGAACTTTTTAAAGTTGGAGGGGATGTACCTGAAACTAATTATTTATTTATGGGTGATTTTGTGGACAGAGGATTTTATTCTGTTGAAACTTTTTTACTGTTGCTTGCACTAAAAGTAAGGATGTCTTCTTTTTAAAAACATTAATGATAAATTATTTATATAATGCTACTATAATATAATAAAACTCTAATATTACCTCAGGTTAGGTACCCAGATCGCATTACATTAATCAGAGGAAATCATGAGTCAAGACAAATCACACAAGTCTATGGATTTTATGACGAGTGCTTAAGAAAATATGGATCCATCACCGTTTGGAGGTAGATTTTTAGTAGTGTAGTATTTATATACTACACTACTACTACACATTGTAAAAGTGGTCATCCTGATATAGTGAAATAGTGCTCATAAATGAAAACACAATTGGTAATGGAGTAGATTCCTTACTGAAACATTTAATAAGACATAACATACAATGAGATTAAACATATTATAAGAACTTTCATTTTTACCATTTTTACACATTTCAAATGAAAATATTTTAAATGAATTGATCACCACCACTTGCACAAGAGTCTATCTGTGATCATAGATTATTGTAAAGTGTAAGCAATGTATTTTCGAATACCAAAATATATGGAATCTGTTTAAGATACATTAATTTGAATCAATCATACTTCATTATTTTAATATCTTCACTATGTTAAGACTTTTAGAGCTCTACATTCACCACTCAACATGCAATGTCAAAATTTCAGACATTATTTTCTCTGACTATCCTTTTATCTAGAAAAATTATACAAATCAAATATAAATACTAGAACTTAAAATTACTGTGTTCACTTGCCGAACTGCTGAGGGATTCATCATGATTAAAGGGATCCTAGGCAGCTATTACCTAGTAGGCATATAGTAAAATATCAAGCCTTATAAGTGACAATTCATACAAGTTATATCCTTTTCATATGTGAATGTTTACAGAAATATAAAATAGTACATAAATTTATAAATTTTATAAACAAGGAAACAAAAAATTGAGAAAGGCAGTAGTGGCTTTCTAGGCCAGGAGCAGAAATTTTGCCTAGAATATAAAATTATAGTTAAATCTGTAACAACTTTTTCTTTAATTTCCAAAACTGTAGTTAAGAAGTTGTTAACAATAGTATCTTATTAAGTATTATTTACAAAGAAAGATCACAAAGTGTGACCTTTCTTTGTAAATTATAATAAAATGAGTTTATGTATTTATATTGAATTTTGATAATTTGTTTATGCTCTTAATCTTTCTTTTCCAAAAACAAATCTAAGTTAGTACTTATTACGCTTGTTATGTTAGAGTTATTGCCCAGTTAAAGTTCCGTTCCGTCAAAATCTGTCCTTGTAAATATGTACTTTGTATAAACACATATGCATTAAGGAGAAACTGGTAATTTTAATATTACAAACAGCCCTTTTAATTTTTTTATATATTAACAAACGAAGACAGTAGACTGTTAAGAGTGCAGTTGCGTGTTAAGAATGATAGAATCCAACGTTGCCTATTGTTTTTTACCAGAACTCTGAATTACATTTTAATTATTGATTATATCATTACAAATTTAATTTAAATTATTACAGGTACTGCACAGAAATATTTGACTATTTGTCATTATCAGCCATAATTGATGGAAGAATATTCTGTGTTCATGGAGGCCTCAGTCCTTCTATACAAACATTGGACCAAATTAGAACTATTGACCGAAAGCAGGAGGTGCCTCATGATGGTCCCATGTGTGATTTATTATGGAGTGATCCTGAAGGTTATTTTTTGTTATTATCTTATGTCATAACAAAAAATATATTTTGGAAGGAATATGTAATAAGCCTATTGTGGAAATTAGGAAAGGACTATTTTATAATATTAATATGTTCCAAGGGAAATGGCTTCAGTCTTTACATTTATATCTGAACATTTGTTTGATTTAAAGTAAATTGTTTCTTTTTTTATTTTAATTGCTTTATTATAATAACAAAACATTAATTTGAACAAGTTTTAACTAATTTAGTATTCCTTATTTTATAGTTTGATTTACGCATTTATGAAATTCATTCTCTTCAAGTAGATATGATTTTTTTTAATCTCACACTCACTAGTGTAACCCACTCTAGACTGTTACATATAAATATTTGGTATATATATTTCTAACAAGGAGGATAGAAATCAAAAATATATTAGAAATTGGAATACATATGCTATCCTGCCATGCAGAATAAAGCATGAATGAAGTGTTAATATAATTTTAGACACACAAGGCTGGGGTGTATCACCACGTGGAGCGGGCTACTTGTTTGGCTCAGATGTAGTAGCTCAGTTCAACGTCTCCAATGACATAGATATGATATGCCGAGCCCACCAACTTGTCATGGAAGGTTACAAGTGGCACTTCAATGAGACTGTTCTCACTGTGTGGTCCGCACCTAACTACTGTTATAGGTTTGTTATACTTATATCTACATATCAATATGTAAAGGAATTAAAAATGGCATTTGTTAAGAAAGTTAGTATATGGATAGTGGAGTATGAATTAAAGTTAAATTAGATATGAAATATATATAATATTTTTTATAATAATTTAAAAGCTGGCCATTGTGGGACAGTAGAATAGCATCTGACTCAAAACGCAATAATTATAAGTTAGATTCCCTCAAGATGGATTATATTTAAAAATATTTTGAATTCTCGACTCTGGTAAGATGAAGCGCTGTGTTAAGTTCCCCCACTTACAACGCGCAACAAATTGAAAGTGGAGAACGGAATGTCTTGACACTACCCTCTCTGCCAGGGTGATATGCGAAATAGCGTATTGAGAAATTGTTAAGTCGTCGGAACACGACGCGCTTTTTGTCCTGATATTTTATATAACATTACATTAAAAATACGGCGTATCTGATACACTTGTATGAAGTTTCGCACATTTGCTGACCTGAATCATGCTTTCCTAAAACAATCATTTTGTATACTTATATACTTTTGGGCTTATTTTAATTGTCATTGTTAGTGAATAAGAGTACCAGAATCCAATACTCAAATATTTATATTAAGTTTGAAGTGATTGCAGGGTAAAGTTGGTCATTTCTGTTTTTTGATACCATTATTTATTTTTGCAAATAGATCAATCTTTAAAAATAAATTGTGTTCTGTTTGTGACTATTAATTTTATCAAATTATGGTAATATGCTTATTATTTCCTCATTGACAGATGTGGTAATGTGGCTGCCATATTGGAACTAAATGAAAGCCTTCAACGTGAGTTCACAATATTCGAAGCTGCACCTCAGGAGTCCAGAGGCGTCCCCTCGAAAAAACCTCAAGCGGACTATTTCTTATAATGTTACCAATATACGTTTAGTATTATGTTATGTAGTGACAAAACAATTTATTGTGAATCTTAAGACTGTGTTGCAATTTGAATGTGTTATAAGGCCAAGTGAAGTGCTTCTGCTTTTGATGGTTGAAAACAAGTAACGGTAGGTGGTTTCGTTAATACAACTCCATAGAAAATAATGAATAAATTCTTATAATATGCCCTTTTTACAAATTTAAAATGTTTGTTTGTTGATGCAGAACAAATGTCAGAGTATATGATAAATAATAGTATTATAATAATAATGTCTTTTGTTAAACTGAAAAAAATTCAATCAATTTTAATGTATGATTTATTTTTATTAGTTTATTGAATTAATTTTTTAATATAATAACTATTTTTTGACTTCTTGTATCAACTTGAAATCAATTATCTTAAAATTTAAAAGAAATATATGTGTTATGTAAAAGTGGGACTTGTATCTGTTAAGTGAAATTGTTCAGTAGTAATTTGTGGTACAGAATGAATGTTTATACAAAACTCTATATGGCCTCATAACCTACATTCAATTGTTTCAATAACTTGTTTCCTTAGATTGAGATAAGTGATTTGACTTTTTATATAAGCTAACAATTGTTGGGAATACATTGAAATAATACACATAGGACAGAATGACATTAAAATACTGTTGATTCTAGTGCTGCTCGCGTAACTATTTTAAAATGTAAATAGACACCTTTTAGATTTGATTGCAATCTTCTACTACTTCATTTAATTTATTCTGTTTTTAATAAAATTAAGTCTATTTGTTAAAAATAGACTGCTTTTTTATATCTCCACAAAAACATATTCTAATACACTTCCAGTCAAAGTCAAATTATATGAATATATATATATGAAAGGGAATAACCAGGTTTTGAGTATTCATTAAAAGCAGCAATTGCAAAGAATAAAAATTATTTATAAGTTTATTGTTCTATTTTGTGTGTTTTATATCAATGTGCAAAACCTACATTAATAATAATTATTATTGAAAAATTTCAATGAGCACTGCCATAAACTAAATGTTTATGTAGAATACACACTTTTAGGAAGTTTTCATTTAAGTAATTAAATTTAAATCACTAAGTAAATATTTTAAAGTTATAATGATAGTGAAACATCTTGGCTTAAATACAATAATTGAGTGTGTTATAGGAATACATGTGGTCCACTTCTGGCAAAGAGCAATTAAACTGCAGACCATGCTACTTGCAGAGTTGTAACTAAGCTCATTTGTCTCCTAATAAGCAAATTGAACATAAGTAACATCTGTGGATTTATAATCTTTATAAAACATAACTTTACTTTAATAGCACTCAAAATTTACTTTAATAGTTCAAATGAATATGTGATTTGAGAACGGTTATAGTGTTAGATTCCTATTTAAGATCTAAGAATAATATTTAGGCCTACTTAAACATCTTTATGCAACTATAGGATTTACATACATCTTATTTATACCAAAGCATTTTGCTATTCTGCCATAACACTTAATTTTTATGTTAAAGTCTTGCTTGTATTGTAAATCTTTTTTTTAATAGTAATTATTTATGAACAATTTATGTTAAGAATATAATGTGTTTTTCAAACATTACAGATATCATTGCAAATGGCAAAACTTAACTAATTTCAGAAGATAAAATCAACATTTTTAACTTTTTTTAACATAATTGACACTTATATAAATTTTCTTCCTTTGTTATTTACGAACTAGCTTTCTTTGTGTGTGTATTTTTTCAAGTAATGTTAAAAACATTGTTTTGTACTGTTAATGTCAACTGCATGGCAGATAGAAACATAAACTTTTAACTAAAGTTGAATTGGTTGATTTGCAAATTAAAATGGTGAAATATTAAAAAAATATGAAATTTTATGTGGATAGTGCTGCAGAAAGGAAAAGAAATCTAGTTCTTTTCCTAAGACTCATTATTTACTTTTAATTTGCAAAAAGTCTAATTTATTGAAATTATGCATATATTTATTTAAAAAAGTCTTGGCGACCATTTTGTTTCAGTTTTGTAATGTGATCTCAAATATTTTTGCCATTTTGATTGTAATTGCAATGTAATCATATTTTCATTGGCAACTTTTTTATGTTCCTTTCTTGTAAATTGTATTTCTGATAATGTGTGAATGACATAGTTTGGTTGGTACCTATTGTTTTAAAATAAATTTGTATCAATACTTCCTTTTTTATTAATTAAATTGAAAAAATCTTCCATATTGTCATTTTATTTTCAATGATTTCTTATCTTTACATAATATATACATTATTAAAATGAGGTAACTTGGTCATTATTTTAATACAAGCCAACTATTCTTAGGTATATCATGTACTTTTACAAACAGAACTGCACACATCTTTTAATATGTCACTACATTTTGTAGATATCTTCAAATCAACAATATCATCTGCTCTGGTAGGACCTATATTTAAAATGGCTATCTCTTTATTTTCTTCTTTTGCTTGTAATATTATCCGGTAACTTGAATATACAGTCAAACTGGATCCTAATACAAACACAGCATTACTGGAAGTTACTTGGTCTCTCACTTGCACCACTCTTTGTTTAGGAACATTGTCACCAAAAAATACTATATCTGGTTTCAATGGCCCTTCACATCTGGGACATAAGGGTGTTTTAAATGTTTCAACAAGTTCCTAAAACATAGATTAATTATTATTATAACCTACATATTAAATCTTAAATTATTTATTGTTAATTAAATGATAATTTCTTTATAATCATAACAAAAACATGAATAGTTATATAGAAACAGAAAATTGCTTAAATATTATACCTTAGGTAATTCTACATCACCATCAGGTCTAATCATATCAAAACTGCTTTTCATGTTTGGGTTAGTCTGCATTAATATTTCTTGCAAGCTGTATCTGTCAATCTCATATGGACACTTCAAACATTTTACTATGTAACCAGTGCCATGAAGCTCAATAACATTTTCAGAGCCTGCTTTGTGGTGAAGCCTATCCACATTCTGAGTCACAACTGATGTTACTTTACCAACCTTAAAAATGTACATATAATATAGTTTTAAACACAAAACAACTTATTAGAATATACATTAATATAATCATGCCTGTACGATCTACAATAATAATACAAAAACATTCTATTTATGTTACAATTTAAACTGTGAATTGATACTTTGAAAATAAAGTTATACATTACATCCATACATTAAACAACTGTAAACAAAAAAGGTACATTTAAACAAATAAAAATATGTATAAACTACCTAACTTACTACTAATTAATAAATGTTGAAGATAAAAAAGTATAATCACTAGTTTCATTACCTAGTCCATTGTTACCTTTTCCAACTCTCTGATAGAATAATGTGTATCATTTGGTTGAACAGAGCTAAATCGTGGCCAACCTACAAAGTTTCTTGCCCAATATCTTTGTCTTACTTTAGGATACTTCACAAATTCTTGATATTGAATGGGTTTATGATTACTCCTAGCGTACAGGCCAACTTCTTCAGATCGGTAATCTGGTATACCTAATAAAGCAGTAAAAATTATACGATTTAATAATAAGAAAAATAAATGAATATTAGTAAGTTTTACTAACCGGATTCTGTAGATATTCCTGCACCAGTTAAGACGAGAAATTTCTCATGTTTATCAATAAATTCTCTCAATTTTTGATAATCTTCTTGTTCAGGCGGTTTATACGCAGGAACATAAACAATTTGCCTTACTAAAGGTTTATGGCGTATAATTCTGCTAAACATGATGTATGTATTTCTTTATAAGTTAATTTATATATCTATAACACAAATTGTAAATCTTAATATTATGAAATATTTTCATTGCCATTGTCATTGTCAATGTCAATGTCAATTGTTGGTCACAGATTGCTAACGTTATATCCAATATGTGGATTAAAATTTAATACTTCTGTTATAGCATACTATTGCTAATATCAAAAGTATCTATTTTGTAATCAAAATGAATTTTGATATTTATTATACTTGTATTGTATAAGGGAAAATATTATGTAATGATAATTAATTGCGTATAATAATAAATAATATCTTTTGTTTATCATTAATAAATGTCATTTGTGTGTCTTGTAATTGCCATGTGTCAATAAAAACATAACCTCTAATGTACAATTTCCAAAGTAAGAAACTAGTAAATGGCATTATTTAAGTTAAAGTCAGTATCATCTATATTAATAGAAGATGATTGTAATAAAAATATATTCCCTTTGCTCTTGGAATTGATAGACGATGCTAAAGAAAAGCTTATAATATTTTGTTATGAACAACCAGTATATGTTTGGGAAAATATTTTCAAAGGGAAAGAAGTGCAATGTTTTAAAGAATTCCAACCAGATTCATTTAATAAATATAGCTATAGCAACTCCATAATATGTGTTATAGATTCAGTAAATCAAATGGCTTTGGAATTAGGTTGGAATGTATGCCTTCAACATTTAATAAAACTGAAGAATAGCACAAGTATAACAAAAACTATATTCATTTGGCATCAGGATTGTTTACTACCGACTGACTCGAAATTACAGTCACATTTAAATCATATCGCAAATGGAATCATAACATATGATAGTGAAAAAGCAGATAAAGTTTCAATTAAAATAAAGCAAAATGGCAAATTTTTTAAAAGTGTAAACTTGTTATCTTATGACAGTAAGACAAGTACATTGAAATTATCCCCTGTTACAAAACCAGATAAAAAAGTAGAACAAGTTGAAAGCATTTCACCTGGAAGTCTAACAACATTCAAAATAGAAACAGACCAAATAAATCAATTAGAGAAAAATAAACTTAAGTTACCATATATGAGTAAAATTAACGAGGGGAAAGGTAAAGTTTTTTATGAACCAGATGCTGTGGATGATTGGGATGATGAGGATCCTGATGATGATCTAGATATTTAAATAAAATTATGCAATATATACCATGTTTTATTTAATATACAAAAAAGTAATTAATTGTGTAGGCTAAAGAAATATTTAACATTACTAATAAAGTAACAAATAGTATTAATTACTGGACAATTTCAGCTCACCACATTTTCCATTTTTACTTATATGGGTGTTGCATGTGTGTTCTCTAATGCATACACTATGAGGAGTGGTCTACAAAACTGTTTGACATGAGTCCTGCCACTGCACTGAATTTTCTAACTGCACAATAATAGTACAGTCTCCCTGACTACCTCACCAGGGATGCATTGTAATACTAAGTACATAACCTACTATCTGGATACTAGTCATTCTTTTTTTGTCTATAGCTATGTTGGTCTTCATAGCGGCGAGTGGGCTGGGGATTATGCTGCACAACACAGCCGCGGCATGAAATCGCGAATACAAAGAGACTCGTAAGACTAGACTAGTCCTACGGAACCTAACAGTCCCTAACCGTTGGACCTGTTCGCGACAACGCGCGGACGGTCCGTTAAATTAACTGGACTTCGCGTCGTTTCCGTCGACGGCGGTGTTTGTGTTGTGCGAGTAGTGCTTCCTACTTACAACTTGTATATTTATTCTCATCTTAAAGGCCGATAACACACTTGTATTTGCCATTTCACAGGTGGTCATGGGCGGAGGTGATCCGAACGATCGTACCCTTTGCCTAAACTATGTATGTTTCTGACTATGTATTTATTATACCTATGATTAATTCATTGAAAAATATTAAAATAATAAATGAAATTCGATTCCCAGTGGCTATCCAGAATCATGTCTGTTTAATAAAATCTCAATACCAATCAGTGCCATTAGAAACTTTATATAGCCGATAGACTGATAAATTTTACTAATCTCTCATTATTATAATATATTTACCGAAAATCTTTTATTGAATTTGAAAATCTTTTATTAAAATTAAGATTTTAGGTGTGGTGCATTTTTTATAGAAGTGATTGACTATATTTGTGATAGTTGTGGAGGAAATTCTACTTGGAAATGAAAGATATATTTCTTATTACATTACCAATATATAAATATTAAATAAATATATTTAATATAATAAAAACGCTCATAAAGTATCATAGTTGTGAGTTTGAGAGAAATGTTTCTTTTATTTTCTTTCATCTCTTGTAAAATGACAACACAGTGTTAAGTTTCGCTAATCAAATTTGACACTCGTTTCCTCCGACTGCCATGCTATGCGGAAAAATATGAAACTGTTCTTTTTGTCATTCAATATAATTCATTGACACAAAGGGATTATGAGGATTGGACCTGTACACTAGGATCAGAAGCATAGTCAAAACCCTATTTACAAAGAATTCACTTTTTATTACATTTTCTATGTTCAGTTACAATTTTGCGATTTTTTTTTCTCTGCCACATAGCTTATGACATTACATAATATCTAATAAAGTAGAAATCCATTACGTGGAAATTTATTAATGACATCATAATTACATCGTATTATCAACCCTTATATTATCCTTCATTGCGTATGTAATTATTTATTAATGACCCTAACGAAGCAACCAAAAAACGACAATCAACTACAACAGATAATAATTATGTGAAACCACAGATAACCAAATCTAAAAAAAAATGTAACTTTACATTGCCAATATAAACAATATAACAAAAAAAAGGTTTTTATAAGAATTGATTTGAAACATGTAAGCTTAGTTATCATACACAGGCCGGAACAAAATGTGAAAACAAAAACTAGAAATTTTAATACAGCAGCCATTGCTCAAACATGAGCGAGTGCCTACAGAGCGATACACAATAAAGCTAAAAAAATATATATGATTAAAATAATTTACAACCTCACAACCTAACAAAAATCCATCCGGTACATTTTTACAAGATTTTGCTTTTAAACTGTAGTAGTAGAGTGACTGACATACATCGAGAGCATCGTCGTATAATAGTGATAGCTGATTGGGGCCATTGGTGGCCGAGCGATAAAAAAAACAAAACAAATAAAAAAATATGGAAAAAATTATTATCATTTTAAAAATAGACAATATAATACGATATATATTAATAACAATTTCGATAGAATTACAAGAAAAAAAATATAAATTACATTTGGTGTTTACAATATCAACACTATTAGTTATCATTATTAGTCGACGACATGTAGCAGTGAGGGCATCTGGACGATACATATACACACAGGAGAAAGGAGGGAGGGGAGGGGGGGAGGTAAGGGTACAGATGAAAAGGGGAATATCTATTCTCCTGCAAGTTCCTTAAGCCTCTCCTCCCGTGGCCTCGCACCGCCGAATATCGAAGAGGCCTGACTGGTGGCCGCCAAGGAGTTCACTGGCTCCTTTACTGTCCGCGGCTCCAGCACCAGCTTCGGCCGCCCTGATGTGTCTGAAATATAAAACGACTTATTTATTTAATGTGGAACATTAATTAACCAAAAACAGGTATTTCACAAAATAACACAAAACATTGCCATATTCTTAAGTTGCATAATAAGACTATATATGTGTGTGTATATATATGTATATATATACATACATACAAAATAATTTAATTATATGGGCAAAGAGAAAAGTCACAATTTTACACTTTATCTCATATCTGTCTTTCTGCTTAAGAATGCTTTCCTTCCGAAATTAAGACATTACGTGTTGAATGACAAACACAACGCAATCATAACTTTTATATTTGAAAAGAGCAAATGAGAAATACCAACCTGGTCTCGCAGGCGGCATGTCATCGAAGTTCCTACGCGGGGGTTGGCGCGGGGGCCCGGCAGGGGCTGCTCCCCGCGCACCCCTCTCCCCGCCGCGCTCGGCCCACCGCTCCCCTCCACGCTCCCCGCCACGCTCTCCCCCGCGCTCCCCTCCACGCTCCGGCCACCGCTCCCCGCTGACGCCTGCACGTTCACGGTCTGCATGTTCTCGAGTATTGTTAGTATATGAGTATATACTTATATAGTCACAAAATGATATGTAAAATTAGATAAATTATGATTATATAATACTCTTTGTGCCACCGACTGACAGACAGACAAAATGCTGGACATAGAGAGATGAAATTAACACTCCTTGAAGAGTGTACCACTAACACATGTTTCCTCAAATTTTCCATGATAACAGAAATTATTATTACTATATTTTACACATTTAAAACTTAAAGTTATTATATAAAGTCTGTTAGTGAATTTGTGTAATTCACGAACAGACTTTATATAATAACTTTAAGTTTTAAATAATTAGCAACATCAACACAAGGTAATTGGAAAATATGTAAAAATCTAGGAAAATAAATATTTTCCTGAACAGATTTTTACACATTTTATTATTATTTTCTATTTAATTTTATTTTCACACAAATTGAATAATGAAGTATCTTAAATTATTCTATTTTTCATTGTCATTAACAATATTATTTATATATATAACATCTATTTTATTTATGACAAAAATTGTTTTAATCTAAATTTTAAAATTAAATTTAAAACCATTAAATGTTAAGCAGTTATACATAAAATAACATATAAATAATTTATACATATGGATAATATATAACCTATATAAATAAAAAATAAAATAAGATATTAAAAATTATATTAAGCGAAAGACAAAAATGAAGATAGCTTGAAAATTAAATGTTAGTGAATTTTGCCTTATCAAATATAAAAATACTGAAAAGCATAGGGTATGAAATGATAATACTATATATATAGCACGTAATATGAAGAATTATATTAATATATGATGATTTTTGACACAAACAAATAATAATATATTAAGTAATTTATAAAGTGCTAGTTCGACTCACATATTAATTATTTTTAAATGTTTTGAAAAATACGAAAAAAGATGAGTTAAAAAAGTGAAAATTACCAAAAAAGATATTGAAGCACAAGCAGTGGTGGGGGATTAAAACATTAATGTAATGAGGTCAGTGCTGGATGAGAAGAGACTTGTTTTTGATCACTTAAAAAACTGTTCCTATTGCCATTAAGTCATTCAGTTGTGAAACCTATATGCAGCCATGTATATGAGTAATACAATAATACATTTATGTAATGTAAATAACAAGCATCATCTTCATAACAATCAGTTACATAAACTAATAACAATATTAAACATTACCAGACTATTAAATAAAAATTTAAAAGTATAGAATATGCAGCCATTATCATTTTCATGCAACTTTAATATATTCAAACTATAACTACAAAATAATAGTCTATTTCATAATAGTAAAGATCTTATATACAAAGATCTAATCTACCAATCTATTATTAAAAAAAATTAAAATGTTGCCAGATCCAATCAAACAAAATTGCTGCCAGTGTTCTAATCCAGATAAAAAATATTATTTTTATATCTGACAACATATACAATGCTACCAACTAACAAAAACAAGTCTCCAGGGTGTTAGCAATGTTACCATGTGTGAACCCGCCACCCTGGTGCCGTGGCGCGCGGCGGTCTTGTGCGTCGAAGTGGTCGTACGTACCGCGGCCGTCACGCCGGAAGCCGCCTCGCCCCTCTCGTCCGCCGTCGCGTCCGCCATCGCGCCCGCCGTCGCGTCGGCGATCGAAGCCACCTCCTCTGTTAAAATTATAATATACTTAACTAAACATTATAAAACATTTATTTTAACAAAAACTCTAGGAATAGGTTCATTTTTTAATTTTTAATTCTGACTGTAAAATGTGACATTTCTTAAAAATATTATATCTAAACTTTCTACATAATTAATTACGACATATTAATCACAATTATGTCATTAATATGTCGTAATTAATTATGTACAAAGTATTCACTAAGATACTAAGACCTACATCATTTTTTAAAAAAGTAACTTAATGTTTCAACCATAACATTGACTAGCACATGTAAAACTTTTATGAGTTATAATAGATTTTGAAATTTAAACAAATTTCAGTCTTACCTGTCACTTCGTTTTTCTTCAGCAACATCAATTTTTATCATATTCCCCTCTACTTCTAGGGCTCCATTGCGTTCAATTGCCGATATCAAGTCTTCTATAAATTCAAATTCTACATAGCAAAAGCCTTTGAATTTATCTGTGTCTTTATCCATAACCAGCCTAACATTTTTAATTGCCAGATCCTGGAAATCAAACCAAAAATACACATACATAAATATATTTGTTTTATATCCTGCACTATGCTGAAGGTTGACTTATAATTTTATGAAAGTATCTTTAAGTAAGTAATGTTGGATAAACTATAGGAGCCTGATTAAGTAATATTGAAATAGTTTATCATCAGATAGATGAAATAGCTTATGATCAAAAGCTTTGTAGAAAATTTTGTGGCAGGTCTGTTGTTAAAAATTATAACTAAATAGGCACTATTTTTTTTAAATATGAATTTAATTCATACTTATGTAATATTAGCATAATTTTTATAAGGTCAATAAATTGCAAAACTTTCAGTGATAATAAAATTTTTATAAGAAACTTTTGACTCAAGTCAAAACTGTCTTGTAAAAATTGAAGTAAATAACTTAAACATTAAATAACTTAAGTCAATTAAATAAGCAATGCTTCTAAGTGATATTCTGTATTTAAGGGTTAAGAATAGGCTTAGCATAACAACTAATAATAAGCTAAATGAATACAGTGTTGACAGATCAATAGCGCTTAGCTATGTTTTCTGTACTATATATAGTTGTAAGGTATATTATGTTAAAATTATCTAGATTCTAGTAGATGCTGTTTTTATAAGTAATCAAAAACAATAATTATCAATACATTAATGTAAATGCAATATAATTTTAATGTAACTATATTTTTTGGCAATTTTGTTAAATAATATACTTAAAACTTATTGTAACACGATTTAATTTAAACTGAATTACCATAATTAAAAGTAGTTGACAATTTTAATAATGAATCTTTTCTATAATATAAGAACAAGGTTTTAGCACACATATATGATTGATATTTCTCATTGTGAATCAATATGTACATGAAGAGAAAAAGGCACAGTTATGAATTTAAATGACTATCAAAGACCGAACATATATCTATGGTAAACTGCATACCTCTCTCATTAAAAGAAATAAAAGTTACAGATATAAAAAGTATATATAGTATTTTCTTATTAATTTAAATGGTAGTTCCACAATCACTTTTATATTAATCTTTTACATTTGGCTGGTACTTGTCAAATTAGATTTTAAGCCTAAGGGCTTACAGGGCAACATGCGAGTCATTTTAAATAAAAAAATGATAGATAGGATATACTTATAATTCATTGTTGGCGGTTAATCTTATGTTCGGTGACTGATTAACTATTGCAGTGTACAGACTGATGTACAAAATTTGTAAATATTTGTTTATCAAAATTGTGTTAGTTATCTGTATTTTTTTGTAACTTGAACCCAACAATTTTCATCTACAATAAATTATACTCTTACTAAACTAAGGTTATTGATAGAAGTGTAGGAAGGAGAAACACAAGAAACCAATCTAGGAAGTCCAATTCTAACAAATGAGTAGTAAATAAGTTTCAAGAATCCAAGTTAGTCTAAACATTTAGGAAATATTATTTTAAATTCATACATACTCAAACATTTCCTCAAAACATACTTGTTGATTGAATTACAATACATAATGTCAACAAAACTGTTTTTGTTACATTGCATTTAGCTTTGATCCATTTACCCACAGTCAATGTCCTATATTGTACACCTTCAGCTCAATTTAAATATAACCTTAAACTCAATTTGGCATATTCAATTTTATTTGTATATTAAAGATATGAAATCAGGATTACAGGAAATTTGGAAAATTAAACTTAAATGAAGTAAATTATTATATTATAAAGACTAATAATTAAAGATAAAAATTAAATTAGTATTTTATAAATATACAATAAAGAAATTAAAACAGCCCTACATGTGAATATTATAGCAAAATTGCCAAAGATAATAAAAACTGAAGAGTACTAATTAAATGAAAAGTGACCTAGGCAAGAGGGTGACATAATCACATTTCAAGGCTTCATTCAGATTTTAAAACAAACAAACAAGATAAGCTAAATATTTGAAAATATTCTGATATTTAGAGAAAAAAATATAACGTGGTGTTAAATTAAAATATGCGTTCTTTATTATCTATCGGGAAATAATTGACGTTAGACGAGTACTTCATATTAAATAAAAGTTTAAAACTTACTGGAAAGATTCTGTTGATATCGCCCTGAATGATACCAGGCGGTAAATTTCCCACATACGCTTTATATGGGGGCTCTGTAGGGAGCGGGCGGCCGCCCGTCGTTCTCCTGCCGCCTCCATAGTCCCTGCACACAGTCATGATAACCATGGTATATTATAACCTATAAACGCACATTTCACTCACTTTTCACATCGGCGTTTCAGTCAATTACATCGCACATAGCCAAAGGATGTTTGACAAAATAATTTAGATTCGCACGCTTTGTTAAAATACCACTTTCATTCAATGTTATCGCACTGTCAGAAAACAAAAAATATAGAAAATATCGCGGACCTGTTTCGTGCAAATTATTGATATATGTGAAGAATAATTATATGGCATCTTGAAATTAAGTATACAAAGTAATATCATATTTTTTAATAAATACCTTAGATTACCATCGTCAAAACCACTGCGACCTGCCATGTTTAGAAACATGGAATACTAAATGCGCGCGCATCAACATAGATAATACTATGCGCTTCAAGTTCTAGAAGCGGCCTTCGTTATGTACATCTATAGACTTGCATTATTTGTAAATGTACATAGGAAGTATAAATCATAGAACTTCAATTAAAGCTATTAAGCAAATGTTATTTGAATTTTAATGTAATTAAATTTTAAATATTATTTTAATTATAAAATAAATTTTCAACTGCAGAATCACTAGAAAACTGTAGGTACATTTTTATAGAGATGTCATGATATTTTATAATTACATGATCTAAATATGATATAAACATCTTTATATTCATGCGTGATTTTTTAATTTTTGTTAAGCTGTTTAAAATGTTATATTTCTAAATAAACAGGATATATTAATTTAACATATATATATATTATATAAGAAAAACTTATAAAAATAATTCATATCAAATAATTTACTTTTTAATAATTGAATATTAATATTTATAATTTTAACATGATTCATTTTTTTAATTATAGCGTAAAAAGTTTATAGCATTTGGATTAACGGCTTGTCCGTTCGGTTTGATTTATAGATGACATTGACATTTATTCATGTAAAGTAAAGGTGACTTTGACAACTGATTTAAAAGAGCAACCCATGTGGACTTCGTTTAGAATATAGTATGTGATCAAGCTACTATGTATTAATTACTAATAAATTTAAAATGAAAGACGAAATTAATGTTGATAAACCTCAGAAAGAGGTGACTGCATCTTTATTAGATGCATTCGACTTACTAAAGTCACCAAAGGACGATTTAAAAGTTACTGGTGGCACTAAAATAATAGCGCGGCTTCTAGAAAATAAGGTTAGCTTTTCCTCTATTTTATCCAAGTTTTATTATCAGTGAAATGTAAATTTAATTTTATGTTTAACTAAGTATTAAATATACTTTTCAGAGTGACAAAGACTTACAATATGCGTTGAAACGATTGATAAGGAGTTTGGGTGCTAATGTGTTGGATATGCGATTAGGCTACTTTGCAACTCTCGTTAAATTAGTTCAAAAATTTGAAGAAATATCTGTAATTCAATTATTAGATTTAGTAAAGAAAGAATTACATGCAAGTGGATCGTCAAAAAGTGTAAGTGTTATTTCCTCTTTAATGAGTATTATTTTTTTGTGTTTTTAGCTTCATACTTATAACCCACGTAGGTTAAAAACAGGGTAGATAGGAAGTACCCAGTGTCAAGACATTACATACTTCATATTTCTTAAATTTTACATAGGCTTATGCTTAAGACAAAAACTTAAAAAGATTAAACTTAATATAAAAATTATATTGTTCAATATAAAATTAATTATAAGTTGCTTTTCAAAAGTTATTTAAAAATCAATACTTTAAACTGTTTAACCAAAGTTTGTGTGTAATATTATTTTATTTTACAGGAAGTTGGTGATGTTGCTTTGGGACAAATTTTAGTATGTGGTGTTTTGTTCAGATCAGGCCTTATGGTAAAAAGTAGTAGTGAAGAACAAAAACAAATATTACATCTTCTGCAAACAGCTAGTGGCAAAAAGTCATACTTAAGTACCATAGCATCTGTTATTTTACTAGAATTTGTTAATCAGGTATAGTTTATTTTAAAATTTGCAAATAGTATTAAAATAATTGTGGTGGTAATTAACTATATTACAGGTTAATTTTAAATTATTTTTCTATTTTAGCTGAATGAAGATGATTTTGCTACAATAGTATGGTCAAATATTAAACAAGATTACAAAAAGGAAATCAAAGAACACGCATTAGATTCTCTTTATGCCCTTCTAGTACTTAGTAAAAAGTTTCCTGAAAAAGTTAAACTAAGAAAACTTATAGGTGTTCCAGATATATTACATGAAGATAATATTCCTGATATCTGTGAAAAATTGATGGTAATTTTTAATGATTTATTTGAATGAGTTTTAATTATTTAATTTTAATAAAATTTTACAATTTAAAATAATATTTGACATTTTCAATTAATTATTATGTTAATTTTATTAATAATAAGGCTTTATTTTTCAGACTGGGGTGGACTTCACCTTAATAAATCATCCTATATACAAAGAAATTGCAACACATGTATCAAAATCACCACATTTAAACTTATTTTGGAGCAAAATTGACAGTCATCTTAACAAACATAATAGAAATAGGGAATTAGTTTCATTAAATATACTCAATATAATACTGTTAAATATTCACAATAATGTTGAAGTATTACCCGAACTTCTTAGTGAAAACTTTTTCAAATTATTTATGGATTGGTTTAAAGGCCTTCAAACTGCAAGTAAAATAAGAAACAAAAGAGATGATGAGGATGATCATAAAACCATGATAAAGAAGCAAAAAGAGGTCCTTACTTCTTTCAGCAGAGCATTGAAATTTCCAGGAGTTACCTCTGAAATTAGACTTGCTACTCTAAAGAAGTTGTTATTTAATCCAGGAGAAATAAATTTCACTGAAATAACAGGCTCTACAATTGTTAAAAGCACTATAGCTGATTTAGATGAACATAGCTTGAAGAAAATGGCCAAATTATTAAAGAAAGTATTACTCAATTCTTCAAAGAAGGTGGTAAAAGAAGGTGTTGAAAGAAATTGGTATAACAATGAAAAAGTAAAAGCAGCTGAACTAATTTCTTTTATAGTGAGTCATGAGGCAGTTAAAGATGATACAGAATTTAAAATAACATACATGCAATTACTGATGTGCTTTGGATTTTTCAAAATCAGTGGTGATGAAAATGTTGCAGTTAGTAGTGACTTGGCAGGTAATTAAAAAAACAATATTTTGAAATTTAAATTTCTTTATTTATTGAATATTATAAATCGTTATTTTGTAAATAATTATTTTAATTTTAACAGGTTCCATCAAGACATGTTTCTATAGATGTTTTACATCAAAATTTTCAAATGTGGATAACTTAGTAACTGTCCTAACATCTCTCTCCAGTTTCATAACTAACATAATGAGCAAAGGTCAAGTAAAGGAGAAGATTGAAAAACAGTTTTCAAAAGAAAACATGGAGTGTTGGAACATGCTTAAAAGTGTATGTGAAAATTTGGAACAGAATGAGCCTAAATCTAAAGTAGATAAAGTATTTCTCATATTACTGCATCAACTTGGCCTCTTTTTGTTCTCTGAACCTACTCATGTTAATGTAGCTAGAAGCTCAATAGTAGAATTAAAAAGTTGTTATGAACATTATAACAAAGGCAAAAAGAAGAAAGCAAAAAAGAATAGAGAAAGCCTTACTCAAATTGAACCAGAGTGGATAGAAGTTTTAGTAGAAGTTCTCTTATCTATTTTATCTATAGAATCTAGTGTTCTCCGTGGTGTTGTACAATGTGTGTTTAGGCTTCTATGGGAGTACTTAACACCTACAGCAATCGGGCAAATTGTGTCCGTTTTAGATCCAGATAGTGAAGATAATCCATTAAAGGCAGAGAGTGACTCAGAGGATGAAGGCAATGATGATAAACCAGAAGAATCTGATGATGAAAATGATGAAAAAAATGAATCTGATGAAAATGATGAGAGTGACAGTGAAATAGAAGATGATGACAATGAAGAGATGAAAATACCAGATCAACTTCGTCTGGCAGTTCAAAAAGCGTTAGGTGGTGCAGCAGCTCCTGACGACGATGCTGAAAGTATAGATGCTGATATGATAACAGAAGAGGAGGGGAAGAAATTAGATGAGGCCTTAGCTGATGCCTTTAAACAATTTCAACAAGGAAAAAATAAAAAAACGAAGAAAGAACGTAAAAATAAGAAAGCATTATCTGATTTTCGAATAAGAGTTCTTGATCTTGTAGAGATATATTTAGAAAAAGACCCCGCCATGGACATTTGCTTAGGAATGATTGCGCCACTTACAAGATGTCTTGAGTTTTGTATGCAGGATAATCAATTCCAGGAACTGGAGAAAAGAGTAAGGAAAACTATTAAAATTTTAACAAAAGTGAAAAAGTTTAATTCCACAGGAGATATTACTGTTGAGATATTGGGTGATTTCTTAAGATCAATCATTGATAAAGGGGACCGGTCTCATTTTGTGTATCAAGCTCTTGGTGATGTCATTACACATTTTGCAACATTTATCATACACTGTTCTCAAAAAATCGACACAAATAATTCTAAATCACCAAAAAAGCAAAAACATTCATCTCTTATTATAGAAATTCTTAAGGAATCTGTTGAGAATTATTTTAATAATCGTAATTGTTTGCTTCCAATTATTTTCTTCCATAACATTTTGCAAACTGAATGGGAGGGAAAATATCACCTGTTGCCAATTATAGTTAAAAATGTTTTTAACAAGAATGTGCGACAATTTCGTCGTAATGAAGGTCTAAATTTAATTTTAGGCTTTTACCAAACCTTGAACAGGACTAAACCTTCACAGGAGCAAGTTAGCACAAATATTAACAAATTAGAAAAGAGTTTTATAAATATGTTCTCAGAATTTAAATCTGAAAGTGATAAAGATGTAACCTCAAACTTCTTAACAACATTAAGAAAGTTAGTGAATATAATAAAAATGTTTCATGATAACTGTAAAATACCAACAAATTTAAACTTTCAATCTATATATGAAGACCTTGCTACATTCAAAGGAACAGTTAAAAATAAAAATAAAACTGATGTACATATAAAACAAAACGGAATAAAATCAAAGAAGAATAAAAAAAGGAAGAGAAAACATGAGCAAATAAATGGTGATGATGCAGAACCTGAAACAAAGAAAAGTAAAGATTCTTCAGACAGTGACTAATATGTTGATTTTCTAAATGTAATATTTTACCCATAACAAATTGATTTGAGTAATAAATCTTTTAAAAACATAATGTTTAAGCAATACTTAATTCTGTAGTTTTCTCTTATATAAGTAAATCCAGAAAAATTTAATATTCTAGCAGATAAAGTAGTATTATCTTTGTCAATATCACGCTTATTTTAGACTTGATAAATATATTACACCAATTACATTTAAAAATAGCATAAATGTTTATTTGATATAACAATTAAAATTTGAAACTAATCTAAAATCTATATATACAAACTATATAGTTATATAGCAACAAATTCTTTAAATATGAAATATAGATATTTTTCATTACTGCTTTTGAACATCTTTATATAAATTACAGATTAAGATGATAATAACACTATGTTCGAATGACATGTGTATTGAATTCCCTTTCTGTTCATAAGCACAATTTTAATTAAATATTCATAACAAACATTTGAGTATAGTTGTTTTTTTTTATTTGATAATCTAGTATTAATGGTATAGTTTAAAATATTTGGAATAAAAAGTAGTAAAAATTTTGGCCATTAATGTAAATTCCTAGATTTTCTATTAATTCATACTGCATTCTTAAAATATCGATTTTCGAGGTTCCACAAATGCAAAGTTTTAAGTTAGTTCAAAATTATAAATCTAACATAAATCAGATTTTATTCTTATTAAATATTACCGCAATACATATAATCAATTAAATATTTTTGTCGGAGTAAAATATAACCTAAAATTATCTGGGCTCTTAGGTTACATTAACATGGCAACACTGACATACCGGAAACAAGCACAGCTCATATGTTTCACAACCTGCACAAATTCAGCCAGCCATCTTTTGTGGAAATATCATTTGTTTCGTGTCGTCAGGGTAAATTTCATAATTGTAATTAATGTCAGAGCCACAGTCCTCGCTTTTATTAAAAAAGCAATTAGCAGGTATGTTAAATACTAAGTTAAATTTAAAATATTTTTAAAAATCATTTTAGTGAGAGCGTCAGGCGACATAACTCTTCGTGCAATCATTGACCTTAGCGGGTCGAATTTAAGGGTTCTTTGTGATCTTCAAATTGAAATTGCTGAAATTTTTGGTCACCTAAATTCAGAATGTAAGGATATTATATAGAAAGGGATAAATAAGTGCGTATAAAATCAATATCTGCCGCAGTGACTGTCACTAAGTTGCCAAAGACAAATATAATAAAATAATGAGGCATTTCGTTTAGATCTTGGCAGAGATTCACGTTACCATATCGCATGCGACTTGTATAAAAATATATGCGTCTCGATGATTCAGAATTAAACTTTTTTTTCAGAATTAAACAAAAATCCAGTAGAAGGTTTTTCTGCTGGGTTGATAGACGACAATGACATATACAGATGGGAGGTCCTCATTATTGGTCCTCCAGACACATTATAGTAAGTTTTCATTAGATATAATTAACAAAAATATACTAACAATATAACTTTCGGCAATTGTGTAAAATATAATACTTAAAAGTCTAAAAAAACTCTCATGCTTGCACTTTTTTCACAAATTTGACCTACTTCTGTTCAAAATCGTAACATTATTAGAAGTTTTGTTAACAATGCAGTATTATTGATTTGCAGTGCATGCAGATATTTTAAAAACTTATGTGTTTCATTTCCAGTGAAGGTGGATTTTTTAAAGCACATTTACACTTCCCTAAAGAGTACCCTTTGAGACCACCTAGGATGAAATTTGTTACTGAAATTTGGCATCCAAACAGTGAGTAACAATCAATTTTTAATCTCCTTTTCTTTATTGATGTTTTATATTATTTTGTCTTTGGATTTTTATAGTAGTATTGAATTAATTAAATAACTAAAGCTTAAGAACATACATATAAATATTTTAAATGTATTTAGAAATATGTTATTTACTTGTGGATATACTTAAAATTTAACAAAACTTTAATTTCTTATGTACTCTACCTAATTTATAAATGTGTTTATTTTAAACTATTAAAATTATTTGATAGATTAATATGAGCTAGTATATTAAAAAACATATTTAAATAAGTTTTATTATCTTTTAACATTTGCTATAGATAATTATTATTTGAAATTGCTTTCATTTTTATAAATATCTTATTAAATTATAAATTTATTAATAATTTGATATTATTACAGTTGAAAAGAATGGTGATGTATGTATATCAATATTGCATGAACCAGGCGATGATAAATGGGGTTATGAGAAAGCCTCCGAGAGATGGTTGCCTGTACACACTGTTGAGACTATTTTGATAAGTGTTATTTCTATGTTGGCTGACCCTAATGATGAAAGTCCTGCTAATGTTGATGCTGCAGTAAGTAAAAATGATATATATTTTAACTAAATAATTTATAATTGAGTTGCTTGCTTAATTTTAACTTCAATGGTCCTTTATTGTATATTCCACAATACAGTGTTATCCACATTTGTATAAATTATAATAGAGAACTCTCAGAGACACAACTATCTAAATATATCAAAGTCATATATTTTGAAATAGAGTGCAGAATTAGAACTCATTACTATCTTGTGCATTATTAATAAATATTTTTACATAAAGAAGATTAAATTATATAAATAAATTTTGTATATTACATATTTAGTTCTTTTAAGAAATTACTTTCAACAACCATTAATATTAAACTTCCAAGTTATTTTTTTCAATATCATAGTTTTTAGAATTAAATTATGCATAAGAGTAATATGTATTTTTTTACACTAGTAATAGCTTCATGTGCATCTTTAGTAAGGAGATTGTTAAATAATAAAGAAAGTGGCCAAAGACAGACAACATCTATAATTTTCTTTATTATCATTAGAATATTTAATTGCAAATTTTGTAAATGTTATATAGCTTTATTAGGTAAAGCATTATATTAATTTAACAATTGGAGAATATTTTTATTATTTATTTGGGATTTGGAAATTATTATAATATTAAAATTTACTATTTACAGATTCTTTTTCTGATATCAATATCAATTATGATGTAAAACATATTTCTGAAATTTTGGGTTTTAATAAGCTTTTCAGTGTTGATACATTTTAATTAAAATAAAAAGAAAGTTTCAACTAATTTATAAATCATATAATCATTACATTTTATTATTTGCTTATGATGGATGCTAGAGGTACCTATATTTGTTTTACTTCAAGTACACAATTGTATTATTTATTAAATTATCATTTACCAACAATTTACTTATTTATATTTGTTATTTATTCAACATATTATTTGCTTAAAATAGTATAGTAATTTAAAAAGCCACAGTGGTAACATTGTGTGTAAACACTCCATTGTCCATATCGCAGTACTTAACATGCTATTTCATATGAGAATATAATAAATTAGTTCGGGGATTGACCTCATAATTAACATGTTTATAGTCACACTGTCCTACTGTGCCACAATGATGTGACAGTAAAATAGTTTTGATATTTTTTACTAATTCATATGTAATTAACATAAATGAAACAGTAATTTTCCTTCCTTCCCATATTTATTAAATTAAATACACACGTAATGTACCTAGAAGCTCACATTTTTGAAAAAAAGTGTGAACCTAGTGTGTGAGTGGTCCTAAGTGTGGAATAACACTTTAAAAATAGTAAATACCTAGAAGTTCCTAATTTAGATATTGTTAAACATATCAAACCTCAACATATCAAAAACATGTATGGCTCAAATGCATTATTGTAATAAACTTAAACTCATATTATTTGCATTCACAGAAAGAATGGAGAGAGAGGTATTCAGATTTCAAAAAGAAAGTTGCCAGATGTGTTAGGAAAAGTCAAGAAGATTGTTTTTAGGATCAAAGGAAATTTTACAGCAGAATGTCATGTCGAAAAAGGGCCATGTGACACCATTGACATATATAATTTAACATTAGGTTGCACACCCACCGGCGCCAAACCAAATTTATAGTAGTAGCTGTGAGCTCATTCTCGTTCTTTTTACAGAAAGAATGGAGAGAATCATATTCGGAGTTTAAAAGAAAAGTAGCGCAGTGTGTGAGAAAGAGCCAGGAGGATTGTTCATAAATAACAGTGCCCTTTTTCATTTATTTATTTGGATAGTGAGTGTTGGGTGACAGTTTGGAGGTCTGTGAAGACTCGCCACAGTGCAGGCCCTAACACCGGGTCAGAGACAATATTGAAATTGATTTAATAAATAATTATTGTAATTAAATGGTATCGCTGCCGTATTTTATAAATAATAAATTAAATGTAGAACTCGAGGTCTTTTTCATCTTTTTTAAGACATGGTAGTTAGCTATTGTTATAATTAAATGGTGTATGATATTTTTTCCACAGAAAACAAATCTGCATTTGTTCTTTTACCAGATCTCTTTTTAGTGAAGCCAAATTTATAATGCAATAAACTTGTTATTTATTAGTTGCTGAAAATGTATAGTCATGGCTGAAACAAGTCTTCGAAAATTGTAAATGACAATTTTTGTATTTGTAAATTTTAGTTACCATAATTAATGCAAGGAATCATATTGATATGCTTGTGAGGTCAATTTTTGGAATCACTGTTTTGTTTGTAATGCTATCTTAGTGAAATTAAATCTTATAATTTTAATGAATAAATGCAAATTTTTTAACATAATCTTTTTATATCAATATACCTTGCCCATACTACGCACTAGGTATAACAGCACAGGAGCTAAGTAATGCATAGCACTAAGTCAACTCATGTACTTCCAGCATCAAGTTACTGTTGCAGCATTGCTTTGAATAATTTACTGTTATAAAGTTTTAATGCCACTTAACCTAACATTCAAAGGGTCACTTTGTGGCATATAGTATATACTAGTATAATTTTGTGTTATATATATGAAGTTTCATCAAAATCTATTGTATGTCACTTGCCTAATTGTTATATATTTAGTTATAAAGAATGCTATAGGAGTAGACAATTATCTTCAAATATTACCTACAGATGGTTCCTCTATAGATTGGAATTAATAATAATAAAATTAATGTTATAATATTCAATTGCAAATGTTATAATTATGCCCTCATATTATATTGATTTGTGAAGTGTGTACATTATTTACTTGTATGTATATTTTTACTATAAAATGATAATGCAGTGAAAATGTTATTTTATTTTCCTTTAATAATGATACATAATAAGATGTATGTTTATTGCATTTTTACATAAATAGCAAATTAACAGGAAACAATAAGACTAAACTAATGCCTAGTAATATTAATAACAGTAATCAAAATCTATAATAATTTACACTATTTTACATATGCAGTACAACAATAAATTATTACTGAAACAGCAAAACTTTTCTTTTGCCTTTTCCTATAGCATTATATCTTTAAGTAATAATTTAATCACTATCAGAGTTTTCAGCCAGTACTGTACATTGTATGTTTCTTGGATCAAATGTACTTTCAAAACACCTTTTGAAAACAGATTTTACTTTAACTTTTGATGTTGGTGATGCAGGTATGTGATCACAGTCCATTTGTTCTTCTTCAAGGTGTATTTCTTTGCCATTAGTACTATTCATGACTTTTCCAATATCTAAATTTCCATCTGGTATATCAATAAATTTGAACAAATGTGAATCTTCATCTAAGCATTTTTCTACTTCAACATCTAAGTGAGGTTTTTTATTTGGTGTCTGTGGTGTTATATTAATTTCTTTCCTTTTTTCAATTCGTGAAGTATTCTGTGTAGTTGCTTGCGTTGCAAGTTCTGGTTTAGAAGTAGCTAATACAAAGTGTGCTTCAAATGTGGTACCATTATGTATAATAAATACTGCTGGTCTCCCAGTAATCTCAAAATGTAATTGAATAGGTAAACTCAGGGCCTCTGCAAAAGCAAGTAATGCTCTAAATTCTTTGAGTGTGAAAGTTATTGTTGTGTCTGTGCCTATAATATAGCTTGCAAACTCAGATGGTTTCATACATATTTGTGTCCTTATAATCTTTGTCAAATCCATAGCAGCATCCACATAGTTCCGCATCAATAGAGATTGAGATGTAACTTCAAATGTTATTTGGTCATCACAGTTTTGGAAATTGCCAAGGGCTTCAGATAAAACTCGTTGAGATGATGTTATCCTGAAATGATTGCAATTACAGCAATAACAATAACATTAAGTAGAGCAATGAAAAATTATAATGTAATTTCCTTGTTGGCCTTAGTTTACCTGTTAGGTACTAAATCCTTGGTATACACTGCTTGCATAGCTTTGCAGTCTAATATACAAACAAAGTGTGTTTTAACAATACCTTGCTTGCATTTTAATTGAAATATTAATTTACATGATTCAGGATCAAGTTTAATTTCAAGATTTTCTACTTGTTTATCCATATGAGTAGGAGATTTGAAAGCATTTAAAGCAGATTTCATTGATATTTTACACTTAAGCCCCTCATTATCTTCGGAGGAGTAAAAATTATAATTAAAGTATGAAAAGAAACTCTTATTGAATTTTATCATAGCATATGCGCTTTCAGCCGCATTTAAAGTTCTTAAAAGAATGCAGTCTACAAGTGACTCTAAATATAGTTCATCTCCAAATCTTGCTAAAGCGTGAATAGTCCTACCAAGAACTGAAAAGAATTATATATCAATAAAATAAAAGTCTTCATGAAGTTATGATTGTCTAAATAATGAGTAAAATTTAACCTTTAACGTTCGGTCCTGGTATATGACATTTCATTGCTTGAGTTTTAAATCTGCAACTCTTACATCAGATAGAATACGGTAAAACGTTACATTGTAGGATTTATAAGTTATACAGTACATCTATGATTACTTATAGTGACAAATAAAAACTTAACTCAAATTTGCCTCCATTGTTCCCTTTATTTACTACAGCACGTCAAACATGAAAATTTATGAATGTCAAACGACAGTTATATACAGAAAATTAATATCTCAGGTTATTTGATCTGCATAACAGATAAAGTCCTCAGAATACACAAGTAATTGCTAAATTTAAAGAAAACAAAATACTTTTTTAAAAAAGTCCTAAAGGTTACTTTAAAGGTCAATTTAAAATAAATATTATAAAGCATTTACGATGATTTTTTTGAACTTATTTCGTAAGTTCAGTTTCTCGATAGTTTGTTCTCAATTAAACCTAAGCCACGCACTTAAGAGTTGATAGCAATAATCCAATCTACATTTACTTGAGAAGGCAATAAAAATACAGATGCAAACCGAGGATAATTATTGTTTATCTTTTTACACGGTAGATCTTATGATTCATGATTAAGGATTGTGATCAGCATTTTAATAGGATGATTTGTCTCCACTGGTTTCTTTATAGCGCTCCTCTTGCAACTGTATGGAATTCGGAAGATAATAATTCCTTTACTGGTCGCTTTACTGCATTTCGAAGGTGAACGACCGCACGACGTTTTACCTTGGGTATTATCAAACCACAAACCTTTTTTCCTAATTTGCCGGCATGTCTGCGCATTGTGTGATTGAAATAAGACAAAATAAGAGCGTATTTCGTATGGTTAGTCAGATATTATTTTGAAATTCATATTATTGTTTATTTACCATACTGTTAATGCAATTGTGGTATGTATTGTTAAAATAGTGTTCCATTGGTCATTTAAATTAATTTTGATTAGTTCATTATTAAAAAGGATATAACTTAAATATAGGTACAAAAAATATGGTAAAAATGTCACTTATGGAAAGTTAGCAAAACATAAAAAAGACAATTGTTTTAGTCTGGCTTCCTTTCTTAGTTACATTTCTGTAACTTCAATTCATGGTCTTTATCGATCGGGCTACGTTTTCTGCTAGAATTTCTTCCTGGGCGGATTTTTACACCGTCAATCTAACAGTTTTGGTTCTAGACTACTTGTACTCCATCCCTAACGCATCATTTTTATAGGTTGAAGACTTGCTCCACTGCGTTAAAATATGGACTGCTTACTATATCGTTTGTCTACACGGTAACACACGAATGTTAGCGTCATCCGGTGAGTTGTTGAGTCACTTGAGATTGTGCAATAGTTCTCTCATTTATAAAATTCAGGACTTATCCGCTATGCCAACGGGATTACATGACTTTACTTTTAAAATTTTCCTTAAGTAACAATTTTCATAAAAAAAAATCATTTTGTTTTGATGTAAATTACCTTTTTTAAATATTTATTTAACGACTAAATTAAATAAAATTAACAATTTAAGTTTATTTTACTACCAATCATGTATATATAACTAAATTTCATAACCATTAGGTACATGAAAACACCATTAAATTTCACTAAGTATGATTATCTAAATTTAAAAAAAATTCACGTTACCACTAAAGTTACATCTTATGTATACTTAAATTAATATAACAATATTTAATAATTTTGTTGTCATAGTGCTTTATGGCATTTCCGTTGTTTTTAAAATGCAATAAGGAATATATGTAATACATATAACTTGCATACTCTCGAGTTAATTTTTTTCCCAGCCCGTTCGCCGGTCGCAAGTCGAGGTCCGAGCCTCGCAAGGGCACCCTTGAGATCGTCGACACTCTCTCAAGCAGCTACGTTAGTGCTTGCTGTTTCGCAGGAACAGAGCACCCTATTCCCTCCACCTTCCGGTGTCGCTGTAAATACCAATAGGGACAACAATATGTACTCAGTTCGAAAAAATCAATAACTCTCAAGTTAACCCAAGACGATAATTGGGAATGATGTGAAAAAATTGAGAAGCGAAATAAAGGGAAATATATATATTAAACATTTTGTTTCTTTGTGTGTGATGTAATGAATGATTCGTGACGGGGCAAATCATAATTTTGCAGAATTCTTCAAATTTACTATTCAACGCTAGAGAAGTCGCTGGCATAGATGGAAGAATATTAATTATGAATGTGTAATATTTTTGTATTCTTTGTCGGTTTTTTGTGTTTTTACACGCTAATCTTTTTTAACTACGGTATGGATTTCAAAGAAAGTTTTTTCATTTTTCTATTGTATAGCTATATATGTAACGAAGCATAAGAAAATTTTGTCTGAAAATAATAATTTTGCGTTCAGACAAAAATCTGAAGTAAATATGAACTAGATGTATCAGTGGTATAAAAATGGAAGAGGTGGGCATCGATGACAGCCATTCCTTTCTGTAATTGTAATAATTTGGCAAGGATCTTAAATTTTGCAGAAATTATGTGTAGGCATTAAGTTTCATTTGCTTATAAAAGATATATATGTAAGGAATGTAAGGAAGTACCTGTTTTGATTATGTATGATTTAATGCATCACAATTAATTATAGATAAGAAAACCCACAGCTTATGATTTGTTTTTGAAGACTATAAACAGATTATAGGTAAAGTATAAAATTTGTTCAGTCATTTCAAAAACATCTTAAGTGACATAATTGATATTAATTCCTTTGATTAATTAAAATTGATTTTATAAGGATTAATTACGTATATTTTGGTATATGAAAATTCATTATTGCAATCCCTAATCAAAAAGTTAAGTATATCTGTAATCATAGACACACAGACAAATAACCAGTATAACATTCAGTTTCATTTAAAATTTTGAGTCTTCTTTTCGACTATTCTTTTCGCTGAAAATGATACCTAGATGAGTGCTTTGAGTATAACCTATGTAAATTAAAACATTCCTACCTCTATAAATAATTCCAGAAACAATATTAAATAGTGAGTGTTCTAAGATATTTGTAAATATGATCGACTCTACATCTATGCATAGTATTTTAAATTCTAATTCCAGGCCAGTATTTATTATTTATTATATAAAATGTCTTTATTGCGAACTAAGAAAAATACACTATATAAAATAATTTAAATACAACATAAAATGCACGAAGGTGGCTTTGTTATGAAAAAAAGAGATCACTTTTAATTTAAAGATCTGCCGACAAGAGCGCACATGATGTTCTACCGTATTGAGCACTTGCTATGACAAGCCCAGGAAGCAGGTGTCAGTAGTTTTGGTCATAGTCAAATTTATGGACAGCAAGAGTGTTTCCCAATGATATTTTAGTGTTTATTTTTAGATTGACAAAAGAAATAACTTGCTCCAGATGCGATCCCTGGGAGGATCTGTCGTCAGAAAGAACGGAGCGCTAAACTCTACGGCGAAGAACGGAGCTATAATAGCACGCTAATTATATAATTTACTAAGTTAATATTCCTCACAGTGTCTGTAACGTCAGTAGAAGTTTAAATCTGCAAATCATCATCGTCTAAGTGGAAAAGAAGGGATAAAAATCGCAGAAGTATACCACACTGGGGAACACCACCATGGTACGCATACGAAAAAAAACATTTACAACTGATACGAGTAATTTACTGTCGTTCATAATGATAAAACAATAATTAAATTTCATTAATTAATAGATTTAAGATTTCATTGTAACGTGATCACAGGATAACATTTTGGAAGTGTACACGGTGTTTTATACCAGTTAGGTTCTTTAGCTGGCTATAAAATAAATATTATACTTATCCATACACGCGACTTGTTATGAAGTTAATTTATACCTTAGTGTAATAAAAGCAACAATATAAGATAAATATTTTTTTAGTTAAAGAACATACTACTATTTATTATTATAATCTCAGAATATTTATTGTTACTATGGTAAACCGTGAAGGTTATTCAACATTTTAATATCATACAACTCAAAAATTTCCTTTACATCTTTTTCATCATCTGTTTCATAAGATTTGAGTTTTTATTGATTCCTGTTAACTTAAAATTTTTTGACCAATGAGATTTTTAAAATTACCGATTCAATTATAATATAAGGCGTTACAGATTTGGTATTATTATGAAGCTGTTCACGTTTGTGTACCTGTATATACTAGTATGTATATACATATGTAATACTCGTTAGTAGGAGTGGGATAATGCCAATTATTGTAATAGCCTTATTATAACGACGTGAGTTTATTGTTGTCGTTTTTAGTGGACTCGTTATCGTCTTTAGTCAGACAGCATCTGGAAAATTTCAACTGTGATGAAATTCAAATGAAATTTCATTTTAATTGTAGAAAATGATTTATAATAATATCTCATTTACTTTCTTTAATTATATTACTAAGTCATAAATTTATTAAAATATAAGTTTTTGGCATGGAAAAAGATGAACGATGTGTCCCTGCGTTATTTTTATATATGTTAGTTAAAATTAATGAGAAAAATAAATTAACTATCGTTTTAAAACCTTAATGATCTACAATACAAATTACTATAATACAATATAATTACTCATTTGAGGCTAAATATATATATATATATATATATATATATATATATATATATATATATATATATATATATATATAAATATATATATATATATATATATATATATATATATATATATATATATATATATATATATAAATATCGTTTTTTTTCTGTTTGTACAACAATCTGATGTGTTACATATTGTAACGACACATTCCATCTCAACTAGTGGGAGTAGGTAACTTGCAAATGTATCATTTATAACCATACCGGTGTAGACTGTTCAAGCATTTATACGTATTTCTTGTTAGTTCTATCTTGGTTTGGTTCTTTACATATATCGAATTTTTTATCATTCATAAAGCAAATTAGATAATGGTATATACTCGTACGTATATTCGTAGTGTAACATACGATCAATCTACTTGGTTCATTGCAGTTTGTTGACGTTGTGCATTTGTGTCGCCGAAGTACTTACAGCAATATATTCGACGTTTTTTGTGTCAACAACGTTGTCTGTTAAATATTTCATTTCTTTTGAATTATATAAATTGGATAAATAAATAAAAATCGACTCTACTTAAGAATGGACGTAAACGGTAAGTGCATGAATTATATATTATTCAATATATATATATATATATATATATATATATATATATATATATATATATATATATATATATATATATATATATATATATATATATATATTATTCAATATCCTTTGTATCTTATTCCACAACTTTGCTGTGGCCTAAAAGTTTTTTTTTGGTTTTATTATTTAAATTTTCGTAATGGTTATAGATTTTTAACATTACTACTTAAAACAATTGTTTCTGGAAATGAAGTAGAGAGAAAGATTTTTATTTAATTTGAACATTGTACTACGACTTTGACTTAACATAAAACTTAATTTACAAATTATGCCTAGGCGTTGTACATGCTTAGATATTTCTTTTCGTAGTAACAAATTTCACGGAATGATTATCTGCTTAATCCTTTATAATATAACTTAGATAAGGAATTGAAATTAGAAATTGTAATTATTTTTAAGTACATATTAAGGTGCAACTATATTAAAAAAGTCATAAAATGGTTGTTATTTTTCAATAGATATTTAAATAATTGAATTAAATAACATAACATCATTTAGATTATATTATATACATATATATTTTTTAACGATTAAGTATGATTAATGAAAAATCTTTTAAATTCATCATCTTGTTTTAAAAATTCAAAATTTTCTATAGATTGGTTGGAGAGATGCCATCCAACTAAGAGTTTGCATGCACCATCCTTTTCAGTGCAATATTCTAAAGGCAAAGACGGATTTTCACTTCTGTAAGGATAATATGTATATTCTAAAAATACTCGAAGTCCACAGTCCAGGATGTTTTCCGATAAGTTTTTAATAACACCTGTAAAATACGATCAATTGATAAACATTAATATTAATTTTGGTTTTGTTTTTTAGTTTTAAAAACCTTTGCAGTTCTTGTCTAATAATGTTAGAACGTAAAGAATATTTTGTGATAACACTAATATATAACAGTTTCATACAAAGAGTGCGTCGTTATAAGATTTAAAAAAAATCTTAAAAATTAAATATTTTATAAATATAATTTCAGTAGGGATGTTGTTATTTAGTCGAAATTCAATTAAATAAACAACACTATTTTTAATATACTAGCTAAATTTAACATCTCTGGAGCTATCTGCCAGTGATAGTCAAAATCAGTCTAGCCGTTCCAGAGATTAGTCGGAACAAACAAACAAGCAGCCAGACAAAAATTGATATAAATATCATTTTGATATATATTTTTATAGTATAAGTATAGGATAATAGAGAATATTAAATATCAACAACTCTAGTTAGGTATGTGGTTAAACTTCTGCGTATAATATAACGGTGTACTTGTATGTACGGTGTCCTTTTATGTGCTTAGGCTCAATGGCACGCATTTATTATGATTTCAGAGACATGACACGGGAACGACACATTTTAAACTTAGCACAAGAAATAAAATAATTATGTGAAATACCGCTGTGTTCATTATAGAGATGTACAAAATACATTTATTATTTAACATTCTATAATGATATACCTATAATATAGAACTGTGCACTTTTTAATATAATTGAAGTATTATGATAAATTATAAGGACATAGAGAGGTTCCTTTCTTTTGTCGGAAATATTTCTAGGCAGAAAAAGAACCGGTTTTATTCTTTACTAGACCTTCACACGGTCTTTGCCCTTGTGTTTTGTTTTAAAGGTGTCTTACTAACTTTTATTATCGTTTCTTTTAAGATCATGACTGTTTTGTATATTTTTTTTATATTAATAAATTTGAAACTCTTAGTCAAATATTCTATGTTACTGCCAACGTATCATGTTTATTATAGTTCATATAATTTAAGGATATATTCTTTATAAAAAAATCATTGATAAAAATGGAAACAATGAAAATACAAGGAGTAATCTGTTAAATTTAATAATACTTTAAGAACCGGCGTTATACTGCCAGCTCCTTGAATCACCTATAACAATTTTAATGGGGCCGTAAATTTCTAAATAAGTATATACATATTATAAACAAACCACAAACACTGGTTAAGCAACGACGTTATAGAATAACGATCCTATAAATAGCTACTACGTATGCAATGGAATAGTATATAATTTGAATAGTACTTACATACATACACGAGAGATAATCGAAGTATGTACTTATATATAATTTTACTTCTTGCCATAATAATTGGACGTATAATAGTTACTAAATACTCTATTATAATAATGATATATTCAGCTAGTTTTCTGATAACTATTTTAAGGTAGCCAATTAAAAATACTTTATTAATTAATTACTTCTTTATAATAAATGTGTACCTTTTTTCTGTTCATTAATGACTATATTTAAAGTACTTTCATTTCGCTAGACTGGTCAGTTTGGCATTGTATCCCGCAAATCTACACGCAAAGTCTAGAGTACGGGAGGAAAGTATACAGAGGAGTGTTACGCTTAGTTCGTTCTGTGTTTCGTGCTCTGTGCCTCAAACAATGAAACTGTTTTGTTTTTATTATATACATCCATCTCCCGCAATACATTTTAAATCTAATGGTAAGTATGTATATTTTAGCTTTCGCCTCGCTATAGACGTTTCAAAGGAAAGCGGAAGACGCTGTCCTCTACTAGGGCAAACATATATTTGTAGCATACAGTATTCAAATGACCGATAAGTGCGAAAAATTATTACCATTTTTACATGTGTCTTCTATAACTCGTTTGGGTACTGACATGAAAGTTTCAAGCGTGTAGTTGAAGGTAGGCTTAAGACAAAGATAATCATCTTCCACATATGGAGATCTTCTAGTTGTTGGTACAGTTTCATATTTAATAAGGGAATTGAACGCGCATTGATCTCTTCTTGTTGTTACCTGAAAACGGTTCTATTTATAAAATGGGCAATGTCACAATTATCGTTTTATAGTCTTGATACTAGATCTAGTAGAAAATTACTACAGATTTCTACCCACAGATTATTTCAAAGAATTATAACGATATTACTAAAAATAAATATTTTTAGATTTATAATAGAACTAGTTATTGTATTTAGTATTTTTACCACATATACATAAGGCTTACAACGAAACGTCTGGTTTTATTATTTAACTTTTTTATTATTTTTTTAACAATTGATTATCATATTAACAATCATGAGTTTAAGTGAAGCCAGTGTAAAGTTTTTAATTATATTTCTTTTTAAAAACGGCAGCTAATAAAAAATACTTGTGTGAATAATAAATAAATTCATATTTTATAATCACATAAGAATAAATTGCAAACTGAAACTTGATGCGTTTTCAAAATGAAATATATATTTTTTTATTTTTTCATAATATGTATTTAAGTTGGCAGAAAATACATAATTATTCTACCTTGAAGAGACAAAAGAGATCAAGTGCCTGCTTGATTGAGATAAATTGTTATCAGTGAGTGAGCCACAGATTCATACATACGTATAATACAAACACATGTAGTTTATTATTTTATAAAGTCAGTATTTAATCATCATATCTAATGTGGAATAAAATCAGCTATTCATTCAAATATATAGCAAACTGCATAAGTCAGTTGCAAAAAATAACTATCCATCTCGTAACAAAAATAACTAAAAAACGTTAAATATAAACAGAGTATGACATATATATATATATATATATATATATATATATATATATATATATATATATATATATATATATATATATATTGCTCGCATTATTACAGGTGAAAATAAACCGCTACCTTCAGTAAATTCCCTTTTGGTATACTTTACGCTGACTACGAGATAACTTAGTATCAAGTCATGTCGTCGACTGTTTTCCACCCAAAATCATCACATTCCGTCTTGAGTGGACTCAACGCCGCGCTTTGTTTTACCAGAGCGGAGGAATGAAAATATACTTTTAAATGTAACTATCATTCCTTTCCGAATGTGAATCGAACCCAAAATCAATCGCGTTTATAGTTTGATGTTTCCGATTACGCCAGGAAGGCCTATAGATTTTTTTATTTAACTATGTGACAAAAATATGCGGGTTACTGTAAACGCAATAGTTGTATGTTTATCTGTTGAAAATGACTTATTTATATTATTTTTATTTAGCTACTGGAGTAGAACAAAGAGCGGTTGAGTTCTGATTTCCATAGATTTAATGAAAATTTTTATCACTTAGTTCTCTCTGTCTAACCTTGAATGCGTGGAGCTTGAAACGATAATTTGAAAAGATAATTTTGCTACAATACCGACAGTCAGCAACTTACTTCTTGGCCGATGCATTGAGGCGTTGATAAAAGTTCAGTAAAAACACTGTAAGGCTGCTTAGCTACCGGATATTGCACTATACCATTGCAAAGTGTCCAATTGTCATCTCGAATGAAGTAGACACGAGGGGCTCTCACAAGCGTGGTTACTATAAGAATTGTAGTGCCTGACCTATTGAAACAAAGTTGATTTTTTTATATATTAAAATCATTTCTATTAAAAAAATAATAAACTTTTATTAAAAAGAGAAACAAAAAAGAAAAAAAACGTGCTTCAAGACATTCAGTTATCTAATTTCGACTTTTTAATGTTTTGGTTGGTGAAAATTGAAGTCTTATTAATGCGAAAATATATGATTTCTATTTTCATAAATATCAACGCACTGTGGGCACTCAACCTATAAGCAGTCGCACACCAATTATAGAGAGACTATGCCTCTGCGCCGCGATAGCCTTACTTTAAAAAATACATAAGTTTGTAGTACTATTTTATCTAAAGTATATGTATTGGCTCGCCTGAAGTATAAAAATTAAAAAGGGAATTAAGAACAGAATCATAAAGAAATTATTTTGCATTTTTTAAATTTTCTATTACAAACTAAAACACTGCTCTTCGAGTATGAGAACATAAATTTTGTGTACCTACATATTAAAATTTACAAAGTAATAAGGTTCAAATCACAATAAAAAAACAGACGTATAAAAGAACAACTTTTTTTTCACGAAAAAAAGTTTATGTTGTAAACATTTGAGTGTTTTATGTGAATCTGGTCAGTCATTTTCATAAGCTAGACAATTGCGATTTAAACTCGCAAATTAAAGCACTTATCTACATATCTACGATTTTCATATTACAATATAATTTTTTCTAAAATCAACGTAAGAAGTGAAATCAATATAATTTATAAAATATGAATATATGTGTGTGTGTATATATATATATATATATATATATATATATATATATATATATATATATATATATATATATAAAGAGCGTTTATTCTTTATCTATTAATTGCTGTAATTATTACATTTCGTGCCAATAATTATTGCTTCCATAATCTATCAAGATTATATAAATGAGACTAGCGTTAGGCGTAATAATGCGCTGAAGTTACAAAATTTAAATTTTAAAGACTTTTATCAAATGTATAATCAAATATCACCTTAGAAAAAAATAGCTTTCTAGAAACTAAGCTATCATGAAAACGTAGATACGCGTTATATTTGATATTTTATCTGACACTAAGTCTACCTAGTTTTTTTACTATATGAAAGATGTATATGATTACAAAATATATATAGCTGATTGAATTTGATTGAACATCTGAGAGAAATAAACACATGCTTCGTATCGAAGTGTTTTATGTTCATGACAAATGGTTATATCGAACCCTTACAGCTTTTTTGACTCTAAATAATAATAAAAAGAATACTACCTGCCACTAGCTATAGCTTCTTTCAAAGTACGTTCCCGATTTTCTATATTAGAAATATATTTTTTTAAAGTTTTCGTTAATGTTTTGGCATTTTCAAGTATTTCTTTAAGTTTGATTATCATAGAGGTCGAGGTTGGTACTGGTGCGATTTCTTCTACTGAGGCTTTTTGGAATGGCACATACATGTTATCTTCTGCAATCTCTAGTCCGTAAGAGTTTTGAAAAGTTTGGGAATCGTTTAAATTTTGCGGAGTGAGATCCCTGCTAAAAGTATACAATGTTATGAAATAATAATTTTAGAAATAATACTAACTAATAAAAGTGTTTTTGTGTTTTTTTAAATATACCGAATTCGAGGTCCTTGTTTAAAGATACAATACATGAATACTTTTTTAAGAATTGGGATTTATGTCCCAAAGAAAATTATTTTAATATTAATGTTCTGTTGATCTATTTAATAAGTATTATAAATGTGAGCGAAAACCAGAATTTCTTTAAGTGAATGGATGGAACTACTATGAAGATTTAGATAACAACAATACTTATAGTAAGCTATTAAGTAACTCGATAATATTCCTGCCTTAACTAAACCATTGTAGTTTCACAAGAATAATGCACTGTGTACAAATAAAATTACTTGGTTGATTACCACAAATATAGAAATCTTATTTATGTTATTTTTTAATTTTAGAAATTAGAAGGGTTGTTATATTTTAATAGATATTTGTCGCTTTTAATATTTAATGTTGAAGAGCTTTGCCTATTACACACACAAAAAATCGGGCAAATAGTATTATATAATATATGTATTCGTATGACGATAATCTTAAACGTCTGAGACATATAAAACCGTTATAAAAAGATTTTTTTTTCAACAAATTCAATGATATATGTATGTACTAATTAATATCTTACTTCTATGTATCTGTTTATATCTGTCTATTTGTTTTTTGTGTAAATGTTTATTTCACTAATGAAGTAATGTCATTTGTAAAGAAATTTGCGAAAAAAACTTTTTAAATACATCTTTAAAAAAACATTAAACTTTTTGGCAAATATTGAACAAATTCTAAACAAAATGTGATAAATACAATAATTTGTAAGTAAGAGCTCAAAGTTCTGTTCAATGTTAACTAAGACTTATTTATTATCTTAATATTAGTTTGTTTTAAAAATTACTTATCTTTGAAAGTTGTTTTTTTGTTTTTCAATACAATGATTGATCTATCGATTACTTGATAAAGATTTTTTTTAAATAAACGCGATGTGACTAATGATTATAAGTATTACTTAAATACAAAGGTGTGTGAAACAAATTGTAGTATGTAATCTTTAACCAGAATTAAAAGGAGTCGATATACTGTCTTTATATAATAACATATTAATACATATAATAAATAAGACCAAAAAGAAATGCTTCCAGGTTCAACTCTGATAATGTTTTTACTTAATCATATTGATGTCATTAAATATTTGTAATATATACATATTGCTCAAAAATGTCCTTTGCGTTTATAAAGTTTATCAATTTAATTCTTAACTCTTATCTTTATACGATATTTACATTTCATTATATCAGTTATTGAATTGATATATAAAAATTTACAACAAATAATTTCCGCTGTACAATTTATAACAAGCGCTTCGATGTTGGCAATGACCGTTTATCCGGTGCGAGAAATGAGTCCGATAGTTCCGTTACGTTGAACCTTGTAATGTACTCAGATATTTCCCTCCATATTAGGAATTGAAGGAAGCCACAATTGTTGTATTTAATATTTTATTTTAATTATTATGCCAATTTGTAAAAATCTTTCTACAGATATGTTAACAACATAAAAAAGTTGTAACAAACGTATAAGAATTTCAACGTAGCTGGTAGTAGAACGCTTGGCTTAGCGGTCAGAGCGCTTGGACGGTATTCAAGAGGCGCGGGTTCGAATCCCGCTGCGTTCAAATTTTTCTACGTTTTTACAAAAAGGAATTATATCATTGAATACTGATTTATACTTACAGTTGAGATTCTACGGGAGCCAGCCATTCGGAAACCTAAGATAATTGTACACTATAAAATCATATTTAATATTAGTTATCTAAAAATTAAAGTATTCGTATTTCGTTCAAACAAGTCACTAATCGTAGTATAGTCAATTATAAATTTAGAAATGATATCTGTAGTGTTCTGATTTTTAATTTTTTTAATGTACTTATTTTTTTATTATGAAGGAAATGATTATTAAATTTCTTATAATAAGATCAAAACGAAATAATGATAATAAATTGTAGAAATCTTATAAAATTTGCGACACCGCCGGATGTATAACACACGGCTTAGCGGTCAGAACGCTTAGATGATTTAACAGAAGCAACGGGTTCGAATACCACTGCGTTTAATTTTATACGGTTATTAGATTTTTTTAATCCTGTGTGAGGAATAATACTTTAAATATAACAAAACTATTAGATATGTAATTTATTTGGCAGTGTATTTTTTTAACTTCACACTTTTGACACTCTTCACACTTTCCCGTATAGCAGGGTAGACAGAAAGTACCTAGTGTCAAGACACTTGACACACAAGACCTTACTTCACTTTCCACCGAATTCGAGACATTGCGTGTTGGATGGTGGAACTCAACGCCGCATTTTGTCTTACTAGTGCGGGGAAGTGTAAATTATTTTAAAAACAATAACTCTCCCGAGTGGGGATTGAACCCACAACCCGTCGTGCTTACAGTTAGACGCTGTCCCGATAAATATTAAATGATTGTTTCTATGTTCTTGTTATTAAAGGATATTTCTTTATTTTGACGCGTCTGCCGTAGATTTACAAAAACTTATCATATCAACCTTACCCAGTCACAAGAAGTTACTTGGAAAATTAACAATAGGCAAAATATACGCATTATTAATTACTTCCGCGAACGTAACGAGATACACTTTGTTAATGGCAAATTTGTAATTTTTGTTTAGAATAACCGATAAGAAGCAAGTGGCTATTCGCCATTGTTTTATGAATCGCAAAAAGACTACTATAAGTAGGACTTGTAAGAATTGATGAAAATCATTTAGATATATACTCAAGTTCATATTCAGACTCACAGATAGATTTTTTTATATGTGATAAGTCAGCGTTTGACTACGTTATGCCTGGTGTTAAGCAAGGATGTGGCCTAGAATGATACTCGCCTGCCTAGAAGAAACCTATTGATTCTATATTTAAAAGTCCCTGGATTTTGTATCATCGGAAATATGAACGCCGTTAGCGAGTTTCATTGCTTCGATGTGCGAATAAAAAATATGGCCTCGTACCGCTTTGCCCGCACGCTCGAAATGTCCAATAGAGTATCTATGTATTTATTTATTATTATTTATTAAAACATTAACATCTACTTCACTCTTATGGGGTTTTAGCTACTAAAGTAATTGTTTCGTGTTTTGAGAACAGCAATATTTGTTAGCCATCCTGCTAGTAGTAATAAAGCGTGAACCAAAAAATTTGGTCAAGCAGATCTTTAAAAATGTAAATATAAAAGTTTTCTTAAGGATTTCATTAGAATTTCAATATAAGTACGACCATTATAAATATATACTTACACGGTGTGTGAAATGTTATGAATTCATCTAATCGTGTTTTAAGCTAAATTTGTTTTATCAGTGTTTTCAATCAAAGTGATAATAAGGTATATAATAATAACGTAAAAATATAATAATATTGATAGTAATAATATAATCACAATGACGATAATTATGCTATAAAAAACTGTAATTTCAATTCAGAAATAAATACGACATGAATACGTGTATTAAAATAAAATATATTAGGTTAATTATTTAATAATAATTATTATTATTTATTAAATTATTTATTTATTTTAAATAAATATGATAACCGATTTACCTTTCTTTGCTAAAAATATATGTGCAATTGTATTATTTTTTGATGATTCTTCATTAATATATATAGAATTAATGATCAATTCAAATTAAATAAAAATACACTTTATTGCATCCTTTTTTGTCGCTGGGAAATGCTGTTTACGCAGAATATCCGTGCGCAAGGTTAAACTTGCCTTACGGACGGGTGATACTGTGGGAGTCATCAGATCTACCTGATATTAAAACCTTATGGAAACAATGTACCTAAATGAGGTGCCGCTGGATCGCTCGCGGGCTTCAACGAGCTGATTTACGGCTCACCTATTGCGGGCCAACGTCGCCTTCAAGGTGCTCTTGGGTTCTTTAGGGTACTTTGTTGCACCCAAAAGTAGACATATACGCACAAAAAATGTCAAATGTGAGAAGAAAGACGCTTAAGTTTTAAAATGATATTATTAATTTTACTGACTCCATGGTAGTTTTAAGAATAATTTTACTCTTGAAACTATGGCAGTAGCAGCAGTCGTCTGTCTTTTCTTGCCAATAGGCTGAGTTCTAATGCGGCATATGCTGGTAAAAAATTGAAATAACTTATACCATTTTACACAGATCGATTCGTTACTTTAGCTATTTTGATAACATATTGTCCTATGATAAATTATTTTGAGTAAGGCTGTAGACATTAAATCAACCAAATTGAGCTCCGGATTTACTGCGAGGAAAAGTTTTAGTAACACGCACATTCTTACCGATTCATCTCCACGTACCTATAATACACTTTTTGCTTGTCTACAAAGAAAATTGCAAATTTTATAAGAACAAACATAGTAAGTGATGTAATTTTCATCTTCTAAAATTAAATAAATCATCTATTGCACAAGGTACGTACGTACGTGGCACAGGTCGTATGTGGGTATAATAAAATCCTACAAATCATTTTTAACTATCACTTAAACAATTTAAAGTTAATATTAAAAACATTGTTGATAAAAGACAGAAAAGTATAAAATAAAATATTTTATCCAAGAATATATGATATATCAATATAGCTGTAAAGTCGTTGTAAAATTATTACATATATAAATTTTAAAAAAGTAACTTTTCCTCAACGGATCACCTTCCCAGCACGTAGATTCTGGCCGCACCGATAACACCATTCAAAAGTCAAAATTCAAAAGTCCTTGTTACAACCTATTTGGATAAATAATATTTTGATTTTGATAATCAATAATTTTTATAATCGACTATTATTATGAGTGAATTAGAATAAAAGTCATTAAGTTATGATTTCTATTTTCTATTTGTTTTTTGTTTTAGCGGAGAAATTTGTAGACAGACTGCTTAGTGATGAGGCGTACGACGACCCATGTGACGATGGGAAAGTAGAGGACTTGGAAATGAAACTACCGGAGTGGTTCGACGAGGAGAAATTTAACCAGTTAGTATAATAACAAATATTGAAGTAATTGCGATTAAGCTTAAATTAAAAACACCTTGTAAAATGAGTCATTTAAAATAATTTGCAATGATAAAAAATTATAAGGCCCTCAAATTCAATTTCGTCCCTTTTTGTTTCACTTTTTTACCAATATTAAATAATATGTAGTTTATAAGTTTGTAATTTGTACGCTTCTTTTAGGGGAAGACGTTTCTACTGGGATTTTTGTTTCATGTTATCGGCATCTATGATAATGGGATTAATTACAGTATTTGCTATACCATCTATTCTAAATGTTCTAGTTGGTACTCGACGCTCTAATTCAGTGTACACAGCTTATAAAAGATACTATTCTACTCATATTCATGTCGTTTCTTGGCTAAAGCATGAATTGAAGCCTGGATCAGAGTGAGTACTAGTATTATTATGATACCAACATCATGTTTGTTAAATTAATTTAAATAGATCAATAAAAATACAACTAAAATTATATAAAAATTTGGATATTTATATTTTTTAATACATTTAATTACATTTAATACATTAATTTTCTAAAGAATATTTTTTAATCCTTAGTGTACTTTAGAAATAGTAAAACAAATAGGTGTTCATACTGTTGAATGCATTGTTGCTACAGTTTTGTTTAAAATATGTATATCGTAGATAACTTTTTTTTAGATCCTGGAAATCACTTTACACTGTAAGAAGTCGACATTTAAAAGCCGGCAGGGCAGCCAGGTTAAAGGGCTACGGGACCGTGTCTCAGCGAGACTTAGCTCTTACACTTTTTGGTTTTATAGGATACTCTGTCACACATCCAGAGAAATTCGCCATAAATCAGCTTCGAGATGGCGACTGGGAAGCATATAATCACGTTTGGGCTGTGATTGGACATATGATTGGGTTGAAAGACAGGTCACTATTAACTTTATTTTTTTTAATACAGGGGAATTCTAATTTCTACCTTCTAAAATCCATATGATTGTCGACTTCGACACAATAGAAGGACCAGGGAAATCGGTTGAACCGCATCAGTTCCCCTTCTCTCTATGATGTATTGAATCACTATACATCGTAACTAAAGATGTATCTATAAATTCTTAAGCCCCGCTTACTGGGCCAGGAAGACTAGAAGGACTTGCAGGGTCATCACGACGTCGACGCTGCTGTCTTTGATAAGCAGGATCTGCCTTCTCTCGTTCTTGTCCAGCTGTAACATAACTGTTTCACAGAATGTTACTAAAGCCATCCACGCTGATTATCTGCTCAACATCTTTTTTATAAGTACAGGCAAAGAAATATTTTGCATAATTTCTTACCTCTACGCTCAGGGTCCAAATAATGGCACATTTGAAGAGTATGTGGGGCGGTATAGAGGACTTTTTGACAGTGATGACAAATTGTCTTCATCTGGCGTCCGATCTTACACAAAACATCCCCGAAACAGCATTATCCGGTACTTATTTGTGTAAGTCGATATGTGACTCTACTCTTTCGTCTCCTAGAGAATTCAAAGCTAGAAAGAATTGCTTCTAAAACACGCTTGCGAGAATGGCGTTCTTAAAGAAGGCGAGTGAGCCACGTCACTTAAGTGTTTTTCTGTTCGTTGCGTCTGATATTATCGACCACATTCCTGGGTACAAGTCTAGCTAACTGTCGGATCCGTTGGTATTAATTTGTGCCAAAATGTGTAACAGCAGGAAAGTAATGTTGTTGCTTCAAAGCTAGCACAATTCTAATTGAAATTCTGCGTTGCTATAAAACTTAGTTATGCAGCGGCGGACAGTTAATCTGTGAGGACAAACAGGAGCACCATACAGAGAGCATCAAATGCTAAAGCGAAAATCAACCACGCGTAAATATGAATCAAGAGGCTCCCGGTCTTTTCGGTAACTTATGAAACCACAACGCCTCAGTCTTCATCAGCGACAATACGTTAGCCTAACTCTTTAATTTTACCGACAATTATTTCAGCACTATTTTTAGCAAGCTTCTTTAAAAGTGACTACGTTGCTAGCATCAAAGTTTCATCTGCATAGCAAATAACATTTACAACCCTGGGGAGATTGACATGCAGGACAGCGTCGTACGCAATGTTCTACAGTAGCGGCCCTAAATCTGACCCTTGCGGTATTTCACAATGTGTCTTTCCATGAACTCAACACCCATTCTGGTCCATGTACGATATGTACATATTTCGTAAATACACGCCAACTATCGCTTGAAGATAAAGAGGCACTTGATGGTGAACCAGTGCCTCTCTATTTGTGTCCACATGTATAGAATTGAAGGCTAGATATTGATCTAGGCTCACTGCCAAAGATATTCGACCTTTGGGAACAGCCTGCCCAGATCAGCCTGCCAGAGAGCGAACACGCATAATTGAGTAATTAAATTATATACATAAACTATAGTTGAGCGACCCTGTCGAAATCCAAAGTGGTTGCCTGCTATATCAGGACCATCACGTGACAGATGCCTATTGAGACGTTTAGCAATAATCAGCTCAAAAAGTTTAACAACCTAATCTAGAAGACGTATAGAGCGATATGAAGCGGGCAGATCATCGGCTATATTTTTTTTCATTAAAAGGGCCAATTTAGCCTCTTTCCAAGGCTTGAAAAATAATCCACACCGAAGACAAGTATTAAACTACTGTCTTTGCTTGTTCCCCAGGGTGGGTAGAGTCAACGCAGTATTACGAGTGCTGACACGACCTACTACTTGGTGCAGTTCCAGTTTAGTTATGCTCAATTAATCTGACCAATACAGGAGAGTAAAGAGTATTGGCGAACTTGATCGGATCTTGGAGGAATCCGGGGCCGAATTTTTTCATACACAACAAATTTGACATTTTGGTGATGGAGCAGTGCAAGGTCTGGCTTTATGACCAGGCACATCCGACCGACATGACCATTACAAAGCACCGAAATTATTGCAAAGGTCTTGCATCCAGGTGTTCAACACTTTCGGTATTTGAACCCACTCGTAAACTTGCTGATTGAGCCAATTTCCTAACTTCACGGGACATCGAACCTAGACAGTCCCCAGGGACGAGATTGATCTGCGATTTTCATTGACTTTAACATGCTTCACTAAATACCGCCCAGATTCAGCGACTGCTAACGTTACTCCCTGTGAAGCTATAGCATCATATAATTCCTTAATTCGCAGTTCGTCCATTATATTTGCACGAGCTATCTATACTCCTAAATTAGCAAGCTTATAGCGCATTCTTGTTGTCAACAGTCTTCAATTTTTGCATTGTTATCTGACCCGTCAATTGTCAAACTAAGCCATCCGTTATGGCTCTTTTTGTCTTGACGCTCCCAATTTCAAGGTCATTTAGAAGAATTCTATTTTTTGCTGTCGTCATTATTTCGATATACGTAAAAATCGAGCGTTCAGAGATGGTCACTGTGATTACAACAGTTGACGGTGACCTAGGTAGCTCTTTGGTCCTAGTTAATGTGTAGACATGGACGCTTTCCTGTCGTCTTTGAAGATGCGTTCCTGCTAGTGATGGATGCCCATGACTCGCACAAGGTTGGGAAATTAACGTCTGCATTTCTTGTGTGTCAGATACCGGTGGCAAATCGACAACTAGTGGGTGTATAGACTTCCTAGATCCACGCCTAGTTGATCTGCTGCTGTCCTGTGGACTCAAAGAATGGGAAGTGTCGCCTTGAGCAAGACAGTTTGATGTTGCTGGACTTCTTTGTCTTCGTAGAAGTTTTAACTCTTCCGTGAGTTGGTTGATATTTTCTTTATGTTACAGGTTTGTCTACGTAACACACTGTTTTTCTCTCAAGTCTAGCAATATTTTTATCAGTAGGAATACGCTTCGATATTTCCTGGACTGCCACCTCTACAGTTATACTACCCTGTAGGTAGCGAGAACGATCCTTCATCTTTTCCACTGCCAATAAATTATTTCTTATGCAATCACCAAGTTCACTAATGGACTTTGGTTGTATCTCTTTCGCTAGATCGATAATTGTCGGCAGCCTTTCTAGATGCGGGAAGCACGGTTGAGTCAAATAATCTACGTCCTCTGTATTAATTCGACTCCTCAGAAACCAAGTTACGAGTGCTCAACTAAGATAAATCACTATAGTAGTTTCACCCATCTCAGTTCTCTGCATAAAACTTGACGCTATGGCATCAGACGCCCCCTTCCCCCAGATTCGAGGGGGAAACAGAACCCCAGGGTAGAGGATTCTCCGACTGTAGAGCTGCGAGTACCTCTCTGCCGGTAGTTTAGTTTTCACTTTTGCCATTTCATAAAATTTGCTGAGGCTACAACTTTGCTTTTTAAGAGTTAGCTCCCTCTAACGCCCCCATGCGCTAGAAACCGAATACCTTTCGCCCATGCAACTCCTTGGCATGATAAACCTATCTCTCTTGCTTGTCTTGTCTTCATTTCTTTACTAGCAAAGAATACTCTACACGATTGTCATCCAGTCACTCGCACAGTCCGCTCTGTCCACAGTCCACAGTCACACTAATCAGAGGAATACCAGGAACCGACTAGATGACAAATACTAACCCTACGTAACTTCCCTCACGAACTCCTTCTTGAAATAAGAACTTTGTATTCTTACCAATCCTGCCAGTCGTTCGTCATGCCCAGCAACCGTGTTTCAAAATGAAAACGGTTGCAGACCATGCCCAAGATGCACCACAAGGAGGTGCATCCTGTGCATGGTCATGGGAGGCCTTGCATACTAATTTCATTTATAGTAAGCTAACATCATGGGTCAAACAAATCTTAAAATTAATGTGATTTTTATGTATGCGTAATTTAATATATTTATTATTAGAAAAGATAATATACAGATTTTTACTTTTTAGATATAATATATGTAGAGGCAATTTTGAAGAAACTCGTCAAATATGCCAACTTTTGTTGGACCGAGTATTCACTCCGTGCTTAGAGAATGTGCCAGAATATTTTGATCATGCTACTCATGTAATGATACAAGGTCTTAGCAACATTCTGACATCTGTAGAGCCCCACTCAATGATCTTTGCAGTTAAATATTTAGCCGGCGTACCTGGATACGTTTATACGGAAAACGAGAGATATAATTTCCAAAAAAAACTAAAGAATATATTGAAAGGACGATCTGAGGACACGGGTAAGTAAAAAACTGCCATTATATTACATAAAATTTATTACCGTGGCGTAGTGGCATAGCGTCTGTACCAACATACAGGCGATCGGTTGTGGGTGCGATTCCCACTTGGGGGAATGATTATATTTATTTATTTTTAATTTTTTCCTTGCTCTGGTAAGACAAAGTGCGGTGTTGAGTTCCGCCACTCAACTCTCCATGTTTCGAATTCAGCGGGAAGTGGAGTGCAGTGTCTTGACACTTGATATCCTTGTTGTGGTAAATTATAACCTTTTTCGACTTTTTTTAATGTAAAGTAATCTTCAAAATTATTACAGGTATATATGCATCTGAGTTAATGGAAAAATGCTCAATAAAGATGTCTTCAGCAGGAGAACCTAATATTCTATATCTTCATGATTATGATTCCATAGAAACTACACCAGCTTACAAAAAATTGTCATTAGTAGCAAAATATAAATTAGCTTTTAATTCATTTGTCACGTGCTTATATCACACGTATTATGGGAGAATGTTAATAAATTTTTATTTCAAATACAGTAATTTTATGGGAACTTATTTACCATTTATAGCGATGTGGAAGTTTGGCATAAGGAATGCGTTCGTCGACGCTTACAAAGAAGACCCTGTTGATAATACAATTTTAATACCAAACTCTGAATATCGTAAACCACAGCCAGAACCGTGGTACAAAGTATTGTATGCGATGTTCTGGTAATAAAAATCTTCTAAATTGTATAATGAATACAAAATTCCGTCTGATGCAGACTGTTAAGTTTTGTTATGTATAATTATACAAAAATTTAATATTGTATGATTCATAGCTTTAATATATCAATGAAATATTGTTCGTTATTTTAATACATAATGTTTGATAGCAAAATTTGCTTTACAATGATAAAAAGTAAAAAATATCATTTTATAATTTATAAATTCGGATAAAATTTCACAATTTTGAATTTAAGCTTAGCTTATAACTAAATAATCTTATATTGAATATTTATTTATTATTTTTAAGTAATATTTCTTATGTTATTATTATAACAATGTATTATGAGTATAATATGATATAGTAATAAGGGAGAAGGGGCAATTGGCCAACTAAGCCTACTTTTTAAGGATTATTTTGCAATAAGCCCCACAATTTGCCTAACTTACTAAGGTCAGGCAAATTATGAGGATTAAGGTTTTACAATGGGTTTTTTTTATATTATTTAAATGAGCATCATTGATGAGAAAGTAGAAAAATCTATCACAGACACCGCTTTCATTGTGATTTTTATTGTCATCCTATTACCAATATATATTAATGTAAATATATTTATAAAATCAGAAACAGGCTTGTGCAATAAAAGTGTTAAGAATAATTTGGTATTATTTTTCAAATTTCCTATTTAATTAAGAAATCGTGATTTTTTTCCTAATCTGAACTAAGACAATGGTTAGATCATTTTATATTTTTTATACGTATGCTTAATGACGAGGCTATACAAGTATAGCAAAAAAATACATAACTAAAAATAACAAAACTTAAATAAATAGCGCCTTGTTTTTTTGTTTTACAGGGAGTACAAAGTTTTAAGACAATCCGTATTCTACTTTGGATTTAATGCTTTGCTTTGTCCAGAGTTAGGAAAAGCGCGTTTACATTGAGACTCGGTCCCACTGCGCCACAACCGGCTTACTTAGCGAAATACTTCTATCTTCTTACTCATCCAAATGGATGGATTTTTATAAAACTTTTTTGTTGTATTTTTTAGGCTATAGTTTATTTTGAAGCCTTGATATGGAACCCTAGTGGTCCGTCTCACCTTTAATATTAAATTAGCATAACCTTTAATATTATATAGCGTCTTGGGCTAAGTTGTCTGTCAACTTAATGAGTTGGCAAGTCAACGTTTAGCTCGATGAGCACTTACTGATAACATAAGAACACTAAAGGCACAGGAAACACATGATGTGAAACCCCAGAACTTCGAAGGAAACCTGAAAAGAAAAAAGAAAGACTGGTTTACGCAGTTGCACTATAGTAATTCAAAGTATTAATTTTTAAATGTTTATAACATAAATTCTTTACTAGCATCATTAGTCATTCTAACAACTTACGCAATTGCGCGAGAGTACGTTTTTACGCTTGACTTTATAACGGTATTTATCCTATTTCTAAGTTGCTGACAATAAAAAACATGTATAAATCAAAAATGCTTAACATAATAACAATATAATTATCAATGTGCAATTGAAGGATACAAAGAAATGCAGTTATTGCATTTTAATTAACTTTATATATTTAAATAATAAAGTGAAATATGGACTACGCTATGCGGGAAAAAGCGTAAAGCTAAAAAATGATACTTTTACAATTAGCTTCAGTTCAGTTCAGTTCTTTATATATGGCGCTACGAGCGTGCCAGTAGAGCACAAATCACTTCGCCAATGTCACGTTTTATGGAAAACACACAAAGTAGATTGTACGGTAAAAAAGAGTAAGGTCACGTTTGGATAGATTGCATGTTAAAAAGAGATCCAGTAACTATACAGCGACCTTCACCGATAAGAATACAAACACATATTACGATAAATATGTACAACATAAAAGGTTAGGTTAGATTAGATATTTTACCCACAAATAGATCGAAAAGGAAATGTCGGTGAGTCCACACACTCCACCTGTATTGCGTTGGTGGGAGAGTAGACTTCATTGCTCCTAACACAATCCGTAAACATTTGTATTGTATACGATAAAGTTTTTTAGTAGCTATTTTATTCAAGGAGTCAGAAAATATAATATATACGGATTACCCCACCATACCCCACCACACACCAGACACAGCTCTAAAAGCGACTATACCCTTCGCACAATTCCTGCTGATTTATTCAGCATGTGAAATTTCAATCAGTCGTTTTTCGAGTATCATATCAAAAAATTTAACATTTTCTGTAAACTTAATGGCGTTATTATTACATTTAATTTTAAAATTTGGAATTACTCTTTTTTTAGTAAAAACTACCGTCTGACATTTAACTACCGACAATGCCAGACCATGTTCAGAAAGCCACTGGTTAAGATAGTACAAAGCAACATTTAAACGGTAAGTTATGTCCTCCATAGATTTTGAGCTATTATAGAGGACGACGTCTTCAGCATACTGAAGGATGTTGCTATTGACAGATAATTCGAGGTCATGAGTGTACATATTATACAGCAGAGGACTAAGGACTGAACCTTGAAGAAGACCTTTCCAGACATGTCTGAGCGGTGTAGTAAGTAGCGGGTGTTTAAGATATACCGTTCTATCGGTTAGCAAAGTACAAATGTAATGAGTCATCCTTAGCGGAATACTCAACTGTTGCAGCTCGTGTACCTGAAGAAAACACTATCATATGCAGGTGCAACATCCAGAAAAATGCCAACTAAATACTCTCCTTTGGCAAAAGCTCGTTGAATATCTGTAGCGAAAACACAAAGACTATCTATGGTACTCAGCTTCTTTCTATAGCCAAAATGAGAGGGTGCTAAGATATTCCTGCTTTCTACTATCCATTCCAAGTGATTTTTCAAAAAAACCATTTCAATCTCACTTTTAATACTTGTTCACAGTCAGAGGGCAGAGAATTGACAAACTCATCTAAAGAGAAGTCAACTGAAACATCCTTAACTATACCCATTATGGTAATAGTAAAAGTAGGAATAACGGCAACATACTTATATAAACTTAGAACATGGTTATTTAGACATTTATTAGCTGCAATAGGATAGGATTTGAGAATTGGACGCTAATTTTGTTGTGCCCAACGTTTTTCACTGACGATGTGTAACAAATCGTTAATTTTGTTTATGTGTAGGAACTGACCAAACTTCGGTCGGGAGTTTCCATTAACACCTACACAATGTAAGGGCCTTTATCCGTTTCCATATAGGATTTGGGGTTTTCAGAAAAGGAAGGATGTATGTATACATTTTGTATTGAAGGAGTCGCCGTTATTGAATTGGTAATTACTTTTTAGGAGAAGAGTCATTAGTTAGTGGTGGCTCTTCACCTTGCCTCTTTCCTGTGTAGTAAGGTGTTTCCCAATAGGGATAATAGGATTTTGATAGCTCACAGCCGTTATCTTGGTTGTTTAACATTTGACATTTGTATTGTTTTGTATTCAGTAATGTTTGCCATTTAATCATGAACAAGTTCACGTTACCTCAACGTTTGGGAATTCTCCAAATTTTTTATCCAAATTCAAGAAGTGTTGTCTCTACTCAAAGAGCATTTCGTGCTAAATATGGTCGTCATGGTGCACCGTCTGAGCTCGCTATACGTGGCATAATCCAAAAACTGGAAAGTGAATATTCTTTGCACTATAGTAGACCACCAATACGACAACGGACAGGCCGTAGTGAAGAAAATATTGCCACCGTATCAGCCAGTGTCGAAGAAAATCAAAATGTTTTTGTTCCATGACGTGCACAAAATTGGGCTTATCCAAAATGACAACCTGGCGAATTTTACGTATGGAAACGGACACCGAATTTCATAAGAAAATCATCTTTTCAGATGAGGCTCACTTTTGGCTCAATGGTTATGTGAACAAACAGAATTGTCGTTACTGGAGTGAGTCAAATCCAAGAGTGGTTCATGAAACACCATTACATCCTGAAAAATTGACTGTTTGGTGCGGATTATGGTACGGTGAAATCATTGGCCCGTACTACTTAACGATTGAATTGATTGAACGATTTTTTTTTCCTGAAGTATATGAAATCGATGCGGACGACATTTATTTTCAACAAGAAAGTACAGTTGTATATTCGTGTTTAAATTCTATATAAAAAATATGATTACGGTTCTTATTTTGTTATATGTTCTTAGTATAAATATTGTAGTATAAAAATTCACTCGCATTTAAGGAGGTACGCACATTTAAAAAGTTGAAAGTTGTTTTACAAGAAGTATTTTTTAAATAAAAAATAAAAGCCTTCGAATGTATACGGTATATACAGAACAGTATACACATGTATGTATATAAAGATTATTTATTTTAAAATAACTTGGTTAATATGTTTTTTAATTTTTTATTTGTAATCGAGACTGTAATTCTACTTATTTTTTGTAGCAACGTCAACTGTTTCATCCAAATGAAAGGAAATTAAATTTAAAAAACATTCTTAAAAATGGTTTAAAAATTTGAACGCAACGGCGTTCAAACCTCTTGGAAACCGCCCAAGTACTTAGCAGTCACAGTCAATAATTAAATTAAATGAGCGAATTGGCGCAATGCAGCATATATATTCCATATACGAGTTTAAACTACTAAGAAAAAAAATGTTAATTTTAAATAGATTTTTATTTATATTAAAGTTGCTGTCACACGTAAATGGATCAATTAGTTTTTATTGATGCATTTATGTATATTTTTATTGACTCATTATCTAAACAAGTAAAATAAGCCTCTACGAGCAGATGCAAGTTTATATGCTAGTGTCTTTTATATTACATGTGGTGTTATAACTTTATATTATTATGACCATAACATATCAATAATAATATGGTACCACGCTTCGGAATGCCGCGGCTTGTAATACTCCGAATTTGGCTTAGGAATCGTGTTATCTAATGGACCTTCTTTAAACATGTCAACAAAAGCTTTCTTGAAACCAAATCGCCACATTGCGATATAAGGAAAGTGTTCGCTAAGGAACAACATCCACTTGTATTGAAGATTCAATAAAATGCGCCCGACGAATGTGTTGTAGAATGAAAAGGTCCACATTGTAACACCAAGCTTATATTTTCCTATAAAAGGCAAATTCTTGTAAGCCGGAGTTGAATCAAAAGAATCGTAGTCGTGAAGGTATATATAACGTGGCGGTGTGTTGGGTAAGCCTCGTATTGCACATTGTCCCATAAGATCTGTTGATTTGACACCTGAAAAAATTGTGTTTATGAAAATATAAAACTATTGTTAGAAGAGTACAATTAGTTTCCATCGATCTGTCTGTTTCAATCCAAAGTGGCAATAATTAGGCTAAGTAAAGATGTATTGACGCATATTTAAATGTATATTTAAATATATATTTTTTTATTTTTAAGCTAGTTTTATTTTTCTATACAGCATGATGAAGTTAGATATGAAAAAATCATAACATTATTTTTAACTTACCCATTTCTGGTGTTTTTGCTTTCAAATATTTCCTTATTTTTTCTTGTAGATCCAATCGATCTTGTTCCGTGTAAATGTAGCCGGGAACATTTGCCACATATTTAGTCAAATATATTAAAGAAGTCTTCTCTATTGATGGATTTACACATTGTAGGCCTTCAACAGCTACGTGAATCATGTGCTCGAAATATTCTGGGACATTCTCAAGACATGGCGTGAACACACGATCCATTATCATACTACATACTTCACGCGTTTCTTCAAATGTTTCTCGACATATATTGTATCTGTAAATTAAAAGAAATTTTATTTTTAGATAAGTATTATTATTAAACATTATTGAAAAAACGTATAAAAATTTGAACGCAGCGGGATTCGAACCCGCGTCTCTTGGATACCGTCCAAGCGCTCTGACCCCTAAGCAATGCGTTCTACTACCAGCTGTGTCGAAATTCTTATACGTTTTGTTACAACTTATTTATGTTGTTAGCAACTCTGTAGAGAGATTTTTACAAATTTCTACTACTTAAAGATTATTAAGGAATAATCGTTTAACAAGAGAGATTGCTATTTTATTTTAATATTTACTATTTTTAAAGTGTTATTCCACACTTAGGATTAGAAAACATTTTTGAAAAAACGTATAAAAATTTGAACACAGCGGGATTCAACAACACTTATTAACATTTAAAAATATTAAAATAAAAAAATATTAAAGTAAATATTAAAATAAAATAGCAATCTGCCTTGTTAAACGATTATTTCTAAATAATTTTTAAGTAGTAGAAATTTGTAAAAATTTCTCTACAGAGATGCTAACAACATAAGTTGTAACAAAACGTATAAGAATTTCAACGCAGCTGGTAGTAGCTTAGCGGTCAGAGCGCTTGGACGGTATCCAAGAAGCGCGGGTTCAAGTGACACTTTAAAAAATAGTAAATATTAAGTATTATTTTTTTTACAGTTAGGGCCACTATGGCTGAACGATAGTCGTGTACCTATTTAAGTTAAGTCGTGTTTGTAGTTACCTATGTTAGTTAAATCTATTTCATTTTTATAAAAAGTAATATAAATAGCAAAATATATTTCATTATATACATATTTGATTTATAGTCCATACATGTTAGTGTAGTTATTATATAACTGTACACACCTTATACAGATGTTGTTGTAATATTTACAATTAATGAAAACATAGTTTACAGTCGTCCTTATACATACGATACAACGATAAAAAATAGATTTTCAAAATAACAAAAAAAATAAAATAAAAAAATTATAAAATCCTTCACAAAATCAAACGCCATTTGTTACATGTGGCGCAAGCGGTCACTGCCATGTCAGAACGGCAACGCCGCTCACCATCTCATTGACAATGAGTGCTACCCACCACTAGTGGTGGGTACCACTCGTTATTGTCAATGGCGGCGAAGAGTAGTTAATGAAACACAGCACTCAAATATTCACTGTGTAATTTAGTCTTAAATTTTCAAAATATGTTGCCTGTCTCTCTTAGTAAGTTTTTTTATTTTTTCAAAAGCACGCGTAAGTTAACTTAAAGGCATCTACGCGAAGTAACTTTTTGGGTATTTCGTACTGTGAGGGTTTCATTTTGATAACATTCCCGTAAATCAAAATCATATTATTGTTTTTTAACAATTTTTAAAGAAAAAACAAACAAAAAATAACTAAATAGGAAAAAACACTTGTCCAGCTTTTTTAGCACTTAAAAAAAATATAATAAATACTGACACAAAAACACAAAGAAAAGAAACTAACTAAAAATACTAACAATAACAATACAAGTAATGAGAAGAAATAAAAAAACTAGTAAAAACTAAGAATAATTTAAAAAAGTCAAAGGGTGCACGAAACGCATAAACACATTTGTTACTAAGCGATGCCTGACTGACGCCACTAAGGATTTTGACTTGAAGTTCTAAAAGTTGGCATTACTATTTCCGCTAAGGATAAATCAACAAAATACACATACTTTTTATGATTTTGTTAATTCAAAACTCAATTGTGATACTTTAATTTCTAACAAGTTCAAGGAAGTCTCCTTCAATATTATGAAGTCAAAAACATAATTAACAACTATCAATTTACTTCGATTGTACTTGTAAAAATATAGTTGAACTTATACTCCCAATTATTAATTATAAGCGCATTTAAAACTTAGATTTAACTATAAAGAAAATATTTAATAAAATTAACATCAAACTAAATTTATTTTACTATTTTATTTAACATGGCGGCAAGTGACATTCAACTTCCCGCCATTCTTACGGCAAATAAATCTATTATGTTTAAACTATCAAATTTATGTAGTAAGTAATTTACAAATAATTATAAGTTCATTTTTCGTCACCACACTCGTTCGTTCCTATTCACACTCTCGCTCTTCCAAGTTAAAGTTTTAATTTTTTTTATTATCATTTGATATATTTTAATGATTTTTAAAGCATGAACATTAAATAAAGTATGTCTTATAATTATAATATAATTAAATAATAAAGCCATAAAATATTAAAATTAGTTATGAGAAATAAGTAATATTTTATTGTTGTGTAAATAAATAAATGTTCTTCAACATCTAGTTTTTAAATTTTTTTGTGTAATCTGTTTTATACGTCAAAAAAAGCCGCGGCTAATTTGTATCGTATAGTTTATTTAATTTCAGGTGTTAGTTTTTTTAGTTTCGATTATAGTTGAAATCTTCAAATGAATTTACTAGTGCTAATGTTTAGCTTACAATTCGTGTGAGTTTTAATTATAGAGTGGATTTTGAAATGGGTGAAACTATTGTAGTGTCTAAAAAAGATAAAATTTGAAAGCATAGTTTGTAGACTATTTATGAAAACAATGTTAAAGACCACATTAATTGTGATTAATAGTGTTGAGAATAGTAAAATGTGTTTCAAACGATGAGGATCTAAAACAAATGTTAGTACCTATTCTACTTCCTACTTTGATTACGATAACTGTTAAAAAAAATAAGTTTTTAAGTGATAAATTAACATAAGTAATTATGATTTTTGAAAAATTTGATATGACTCATATAACATTTCTAAAACCCTGGCTAAAATGTGATAAAAATGAATTTTACTGTAAAAATATAATTATTTGCGTCAAAAAGAGAGAGAGCGAGAGAGATATAAGTCAGGTATATTTTTTTTGAATGAAAATTGACAGATCGGCAACGTCTCATAGTATTGTAGTAGTAGTCTAATGACGACTACGTCACGCATAATATAGTATGGGTAAAAATTGTGAAATGGAAATGATACTCCTGCGCCTAAACTACTGAAAAGAATTATTGGTTATTTCGCCTCGAAATATTTGACCGAATGTATTGTATACCTAATTGTAAATTCATCGGAGACACCCTGTATAAAATCTTTCTAGTTTGAGGTGTTAATTTTTTCCGGTGTTTTTATCACATAAGAGGATTATACTAAGAAGTAGGTAGTTTAATCATTGTATACATATCATAGTTAACATGTTCTTTACATATCCGTAAAGTCGCGTCAACTTGCAAGTTGCAACATCTTTACCGTAATAACTATACTAAGAAAAGTTTATCTGCACAAGGACGATATTTACAAAGAATCAACTAAGACATTATAATATGTGCAATAAAGTAGTTAACAATAAATGATTGATGTAAAAACAGTAATAAAATATGAATAAGTATATAATTTTTAAAATTCCTGTTTTTTTGTCTATCTTGTACGCGTATATTTTTGAATCTACTGGTCGAATATTAATTAAACTTTTTTCTTGTATTATGGAACAACCATATTAGACCAGCTAAACTATAAGTTTATTTTGATCCGCCTTTATAAAAGTCCTTTAGTGTACTTAATTGTTTCCATTAATGTATAAAAATTAAATTTGAAACATTTGGTGATAGATAATCATAATGGTCTTGTCAAATTACACCATTCTAAAGAAATGCTGCCACTGCAAAAGTTATTTAGCGTTACAAACTAACAAACAAGAGTTACAAAGTCCACGTTAATGAACTAGTTACAAATAAAAGACTAAAAATATAATTAGTTAATATACACACTTACCTGTCTTGTAATCCGAGCATGTATCCAATAACACGGAACAAATGATTATATGCATCCCAATCATCTTCTCGAAGGGGCCTTACAGAAAATTTATCGGGTGCTACAAAAACATTGCCAACAGCGGCAAACGAAACGATAGATAGGTCTCTTTGAGAAATAGTGCCTCTTTTCTGAAGTTTTGCCGCCTTACCGGCTACTAGGTGACGACATCTAACCGTAAGCAGCGATTTCCACGATCTAAAAAGGTTTTTATTACAAGAAATGCAATGATAAACGTGATTCTATTAATAAGTTACTTACGGAGATCCCGGCTTTAGTTCATGCCTTAACCAGCAAATAGTATGCATGAAAGTTGAAGAAAATCTTTTATATGCTGTGTAAGAGGAATTTGATCGACGACTACCAGAAAGAATTTTTATTATTGATGGTATCGCATATATCGATATCAATCCCAGCATGTTAGCTGTTGCCAGTCCAAAACAAAAATCCCAGAAGAATCGGCGCCCTCTGTAATTTAACAGTTTTATTTAAAATCACTTATAAATGACAAGTTAATAAAATATATTGATATAATTATTTTCCTTATTATTTCTAATTAATTAGACGTATAATACAATATGGTGCTTAGCAACGTATGTTATGTATCACGGTGTGACCTAATGCCGCACTTAAACCACGAATTTCTATGGCTTTTCTATATATATCAACAAATAATTCACTAGAGAGTACAAATAAATCACAACAAATAATTGACTAGAGAGACTTTGATGTTCATTGTGTAGTAAAATTGCTGGAATTATTTCAATAGTAATAGTGGTGTTGAGATGAAAGTTAGTGGGTAGACCTAAGATGTTTATATTTTTCCTATTATAGTTGAACCTTGTTATAATATTCAATATGGTGCTTCCCCTATAATATCTATATTATAATCCTTTTATCATAAAGAGTATCACATGTACGTATTTATGATTATGAATTTATCATTTAGGAAGGCATAAATTACTTAAAAATTTTACTTCTTATATAAAAATACAAGTCATATTTGTACAAAACAAATAAATAATTCAAATATCTAAGTAATTGAGATTATTCATTATTGACGTCATTCATAATTTGTTAACCATATCAACAAATTTACTATCATATAATCTCCATAATCGTTTCTCTCATGGTCATTTGATAAATGATCATCTAAAAGCATTAGTTCAAATCCATTTAAAGTCAAATTTTCAATAACTACTTGTTTTAATAAAACTTTAACATACGAATTTCAGTGACCGATAGAGAGTATTCTTAATTGCCCGCATAATTTGGCATTGTTTTATGTATTCGACAGCAACATTTATTATCAAATGAAAACTAATGACGGTAAAATGCTTGGGAAACAACATAGGTGGTTCAGAATTGAATTGATCCAGTTCAATCCTGAGACAATGGGTTGAGAAAATCACAAAATATTTGTTATCTAGTTAGTTCCACCTAATAAATAGAGTAAATTTTCATAGAAACGGATGGTATGGAAGATATAACTGCAATAGTGCTCCGCGCGACCTTATAATGTGAAGAGTGTGGAAATACAGCTGCACATGAGATATCATGTCACAAATCCTGTCAAAAATGACGCAACTCAAAGCAGAAGAGTTCAAGAAAAAAAGAGGTTTCATGGCAAGAGTAGAGTGCAAACGTAACGATAATGTTAATTTGCACGATAATGTTAATTTGCGATCCCCATATCAAAGCTTTGTAGACGATATAGACGCGGTAGGATTTACGCAAGCAGGATGTAGGACATGAGTTTTACAAACATTCATTACAACCAGTATACGTGAAAAATCCACCGCAAAAAGTCTTTGTTTCAGTTTACGTTGCATTTACATGAAACTATTTACATATTTCTTTATTTAAAAAAAAATAAAATATTATATTTTATATTCGCTTTAATAGGATAATTACGATTTTTCATTCAATAACTTACTGATTGTATTTCTTTTCGTCAAACCATTCTGGTAGTTTCATCTGGGACTCCAGTTCTTCAATGCTAACCGTGTCTGATGGTGTTTCAAATGCTTCATCACTTAACAAGTTTTCAACAAATTCTTTCGCTGTTAATGTGAATAAAAAGATTTGAACATTTGTTAATGCAAGTACTTTAAAGAAATAAAGTAAAAGAAACTCGGCTTATATTATTTTCTCGCCATTATGGTCAACGGGACAAAAACATCAGGTTCCTGTTGTATGTCATATTGTTAATGCAAGTAACATTTGTTAATGCAAGTACTTTAAAGAAATAAAGTAAAAGAAACTCGGCTTATATTATTTTCTCGCCATTATGGTCAACGGGACAAAAACATCAGGTTCCTGTTGTATGTCATATTGTCGTATTGCGTACAAGCTGTGGCCGCGATATATATCGATATCAGCGTGGAATTTAGCATCTCTGTATCATCATTTTATAGTTCTTAAATAAAGTAGCCTAAGTTATTGTATATAACATCAGCTACCTGCTAATGACATTCCCCTCAAAATCGGTCCGTCAGATGCTATCCCACTTTGCCACGATATATAGATATCGATCCGCTGTTTAAATAAAGACATGGTCCGTTTAAAATACCTGCAGTAATACTTTTTTTGTTTTGTTAAAACATGTTTATTTATGTTAATACATTTTATATTTAAGTTGTTTTGTAAAAAACAGTTTTCCTTATATTACAATAATATAGTCAGTCTCATTATTTTATTTTTAAATTATGTTTTAGTCTCAGCATATTACATTTTAAAGTTAAAGATCGTCTCTTAATATGATTTTATTATCAGTAGATACACGTATTATTATTTTATACTATACAAATACAATCTAGATATACTTGCATTTTACACATCAAAAATTACCAATATTCATAAACATACTCAGAAATGTGATCATATACATATAGTTAGAGTTCACATCCATGCATTAAGTAATTTTTACGCTGCAGTTTGGTTTAATAGAGCAGAGAAATGAAACTAATTTAACCATAATTATTTCTCCGACTGGGAATCGAACTCACAACCAATTGTGTTTGCAGTCAAATACTTTTTGATAGCCCCATGATAGCCTAATAATTTTAACACATAATGACATTTTAAATAAAACTGTTTTAGACGGATTAATCGTGTATATTTTGTTTTTCAAAAATATATTTTTAGAAACCCGGCTTTTCGAACCCTACAGTATACAAAAAATACTTATCCACGTCTATCTGTGACCGCGGACTACTGTAAAATGTTCGTACGTCAGTTTTCCAAAAATGTATTTTCGAATACCAAAACATACACGATTAGTCGAATTAAAATAGTTTCATTTAAAATTTGTAAAAATCGCAAAAATCAAAGATCTTATTATATTGACATAAACATAAAATATAATAATGAATATAATGCAACCACGTATTTATAAAAAGTTATAATATGATTTAATGGATTTTTCAGTTAAATAAAATTTTTTGCCTTGATTTTTCCGGAACTATTGACAATACAATATTTTCATAGCATGAACCTGATATCCTCGCTCGGGTGACCTCGATAACTAGAAAATAATTAATACTTACCCGTATATTTCATTTCTTTTCTTCTATTAATTCCCCGCCTATAAATTAATTTATAATGTATTTTAGAACACTTTAAATAATTTCACGATAAACAATCAATCTAATCTAAAATAATATTAATCCACGATATACACGTACTTTACACATGCAGTGTCCAAGTATAATGCCCCAATAATATTAAAAAATTGTTTATTTGTAACAAATATATTTTAATTATATTAACTAATTATAAAATACATCTATAAACTAATTAGTATAATAAACTAATAGCTTTGAAAAGTATACTGCAGTAAAACAAAATCAATCATGCGTTCTGTTTAGCGCTATTTTATCAGCGGTTAACTATAATCATTATAGAAACCATTAACTGTGCCAATTCACCATTCACCATTCAACACGCAATGTCTCGAGTACGTAACGTCTCGAGTACGGAGTGTCTTGACACCAGGTACTTTCTGCCCTGCTATTCAGGATAAAAAGCGTGAAGCTAAAAAAACTATGCTATACGGTACTACATAATGTGGTAAATCATTACACACAAGCAAGAAAATATATTTTATTATAACTATTTTACTAACTAGTTTTAGTTTTACTTTACATTGACTCAATGACATTCATCTATTTACATCTTCTAACTTTAATTTGGAAATTTCATTAGAATGATTATTTACCTATATGTATTAAGCGTATGAAGACTATGAATGTACGAGCATAGAGCTCAATCATATATTTCCTATATGTAGTCTGTGCCACACAAAACTTGGCGGGCAAGAGTCGTCGTCTGTGGAGTGTGTAAATATCTTTAGGTTGTCAGTGTATACTATGAGCACGTCGATGCGGTGTGAATACCGGTTATATTGTTTAAGAAGAGTTACGCCTTTAGAATAACTATTAGAAAAGTGACTTTTTAAAATGGAATTAAGTGGTAAGTTGTTATATAATTATATATTTTTTATTCAATGGTTTATTAAGACTTTTCTAATAATATTCTTGCTATACGCTTCTCTTGTTTTATTCTAGAGTCGACAAGCATTCCAAAAAGTAGGTCTAGACTTTCACTGTTTATATTTAATTCCGTTATATGTCGGTGTTTTTAAACAATTTTGGATAAATATTAGTAAAAATGTTTTGCTAAATTTGAAGTAACTGAATAATATACGACACTTTTATAATTATTTTTTTAAAAAATAAATAAAATCGCTAAGTTATTATCACGTAGATATGAAAGAACTGAATATTCCATTTGTTATTTTAAATATTATAAAATAAAACTGCCATATAATTTTAAAATGAATAATTAAGTAATACTTTGCTATCTTAACTATTATATTGGGGGCATATATTTACATTTCCAAATGCGCACGCAAAAATCTAATGCGCGCCCTGCATAATTAATAAGTCACTTTGTAGTATTTAAATAATTCTTTATAATAAGTAGTTTTGTATGTTACTTGTCCTATATATTTATAAAGAAAATGTGTTAGAAAAAACCAGAGTAAACATAAAACAACAACAACTTCATACAATAGGAGGAAACCTATCGTATTATCGGTTTTTTTGAAAGTAGGTCACTTGGCGTAAAAATACATTTTAAAATAATAAATTAATTGTACATAATGTACAACTGCGAAATAGTTTTAGTTGTCGTTACATAGACATCAATTTTGAGACTTTTAGGCCTTGTGGTCCTTTTTCCAAAATATATTTCAAATTTACAATCAAGTATACATAATATATTAGTGATACTTAGAGCATTAGGATAGAATTAGACGTCGGTAGTAAGGAATTATAACATTTCATAGTGCATGTGAACCCTGTGATTTTTAGTTTTTATATAATATTATTCTTTTGGTTCTATCTTTTCTTATTCACAGTAACTAAAAAGAAATATATACATTTATAATAAAAACTTCATTGGAAATTGTTAAATATTTACATACGTAAATAGAATAGGACACTTATCAGCGATTAAAAGATGCATTATTAATTAAAACTAAGTATTTACGTCAGGTTTTAATCTACATCAAAAATTAAAAAAAATACGATAAACTGATTGATTATCTCGAAATATACATTTTTTATCAAAAAAATATATTACAGGAAGTGTTGTTGAAGTATGAATTTTGCAGAGGACAAATATTAAATTGCGGTTTTCTTTACTTTACTTTGAATTTTAGTCGTTATGTCTGTCGTAAAATTATTAAAAATAAATAAACATTCAAATATCAACATATTTCAAACTATTTTTTCTAAATAAAATAAATTAAGTATTTAACATTTTAAAATATTGAATATGAAAGAGAACGAGCGACGTGAAGAGTTTTGCATGTAGAGTATACCACGCGAATAGCCGCGACCTGTCCTTTCTACAATGATTGTTAAAATATTTCTTGTACAAACAATTAACTTTGAATTTAGAACCTCTGCTATTTTTTGATTCCGCGGTTGACAGGAAATAACTAGCGTCAAGACACTCCGTACTGTTTTCTGCAGAAATAGAGACATAGCGTGTTGATTGGCGGAACTCAACGCCCTTACTCGTATTACCAGAACGAGGAAATAAAAATTATTTACGAGGAAATAAATATAATCATTCCCCCGAGTGGGAACCGAACACACAACCGATTGTGTTAGGCGCTGTCCCACTGCGCCACAACCAGTCTCCTGCTATATAATAACAAGTTAAATAATAAAAAAATCAGAATACATTTTTTTTATTTTCAGTGGACGAATACATACATGGTTTGTTTTCAAAAGAGGCATTTGAACAACCATCAGACACAAATAAGCCTGAGGATTTGGAAATGAGGTTGCCCGATTGGTTTGATGAAAACAAATTCAACAAGTTTGTATTAATTTTCATCATCAAATATTATGTAAAAGACAACGTTCAGTTACGCAATTCCAACATGCAATAATTCGGTATTAGAAAAGCATCCAACAGAGTGTCTCGACTAGGTTCTCTCTGACTATCCTGCTATGTGTGATAAAGCGTGAAGCTGCAAAACAAAATTGTATTTTTTGTTAATTAATAGAATAAATGATAAATTTTGAGTTCGTAAACTATATGGGTTCAAGTATTCATTTTTTTGGTGAATTTGTACTAAATACGTAAAATTGTACATCAAATACTAAATTAAAAATATAGCTTAGCTTAGCTGGCTAGCTTATAGTTTCAAGTATTCACTGCGTTTAACAGCACGTTTTAATTTATTATTTTGAAAATCTGTAAAATCGTTCGGTAATAATCGTGATTTTTAGTATTTTGACTAGATTACATGAAATTTTTACAGTTGGAAGTTACTATTTACTCATTCAAATTTATTAAGTTGAGGCGTCTAAACACTGTAGGTACGTACTTAAAATGTTATTAAAACAAAGAATCACTTAAACATTTATGATCAAGAAACAGAAAACTTAATTCTTACAACTATCCAATGTAGACAATTATTTCTATTAATTACCAGATAATTGAGGCGAATTAAACATGAAGCTAAAGAAATATATGTAGATTAATATATATGACGATTAGGTATTTCTTATTGTGAATTTAACAATATTAACTAAGATCTTATATACAAAATATTAATAGAGGTCATAGTGGTATAGTGTGACAGTTTGACTGACACGAGATGTGAGTTCGATATTTACTCGAGATAACAATTATATGGTTATTTTTAGTTGTTTGTTGTGGTTTATATATAAAGGTATAATATACAAAAATGATTTAAAAAGACGTTTTGTGTATTGCAACTTTCAAAATCGTGTACTTCAATGTATATTCGTGGTAGTATTTTTACGTGTTACGAATGGTAATATATTTGCAACAAAGAGTTAAATTAATATTCTAAAGATATCCTTAATTGCCTTTGTATAACCTTGGAAAATGACTGGTCACTTTTTTACATAAACATCTTGTACATAATTTGATTTACAATAAAATTAAAATTTACAATTTCTATAGTGACTAGCCACGGTTTCGCACGAGTTACCAAAGAGGAGTTAGCAGTAGGTGATTTTCAACAATTGACAAAGTTCCTGTTTTTAAATTTAATATTTTACCGATCAGCAGCATATGCCGATGCAAATTCAAACATATCCTTATCTACATAAAATCTTAATACAGCTTTAAATCAAGAATATAAATCTATGTATTTTTTTTTCGAGAAATTCATTGTACTCAACTGCAGAAACCAGCAATAAGCCGATGACCCTCTTCGAGCCTCTTCTACCAACGAAATCTATTCAAAGATTTATATCAATTATATCCTGTATGTACTTAGTAGCTTAATTATTACTATTATGGAAAGATGGACAAATAAATATACTTTCCAGTTTACAATATTAGCATGAATTTAGTTTTTTTACTTAATGACTTCGAGCATGCCAGTATTCATATGTACATACGCCCGGCTCTAAAGTTTATTATTAAGTTTTGGTTTCAGCGAAAATTCTGATTTCGGTCGAACATTAACTAATTACTTCAACATATGTATATATATTTGTTATAGAGCTCGTCGCTTTTATTGGTACAACGGTTACCAACTCACCACATCTATGTTATTGGGACTGGTCGCTGTGTTTGCAATTCCATCCATATTAAAGGTTCTTATGTGTACAAGACGTTCGAATTCAAACTTCACAGCTTACAGACGGTACCTATCTACACTTCTACACACGATATCTTGGTTCGAAAATGACCTAAAACCTGGCAGTATGTAAGTATAGATTTCCGAATATTAATAAAAAAAATTAAAAAGTATCTTGGATTCATATTATCTCATTAAACTTACTTGTTTTTTTTTATTATATTGAGTCTTTTGTCTAATAATTTGGTTTTCGCAATTTTGACACACTTTAAATGAAACTATTTTGAACGGATTTTTCGCGTATATTTGGGTATTCGAAAGCACATATTTGAAAACCTGACGTTTCGAACACTTTACAGTAGTCCGTGGTCGTAGGTAGACTCACCTTATAATCTACTTGTGACCACGGACTAATCTAAAATACACGCGATTAATCTGCTTAAAATATTTTCATTTAAAATTTGTCTTTTGTTATTCACAGATCGTGGAGATCATTAATGACAGTGCGCTCTCGACACGTAAAAGCAAGTTTGTCTGCAAATCTCAAAGGTCAAGGCATAGTATCCCAAAGAGACTTAGCTCTGACACAATTTGGCTTCATAGGCTTTTCTTTATTAAAACCGGATAAATTTGGCCTTCGACAATTGGAAGATGGAGATTGGGAAGCTTACTTACACTTTTGGAAAGTTATTGGGCATGCCATTGGCTTAGAAGATAGGTACGTATTTTGTATTACATATGAGTTATACGTTTTTACGTTTTGATAAGTATTAAATAACTTTGTTCTGATAGAACATGTTAAACAAGCAAATTAAAACAACATGAAAGGGTATAATACATATACTTCATATATACGATTTAAAACGTTATAAAAGGCTAACGTTATTAAACTTAAAATAATATATGTTTTTATTTTCTATTTTTATATTATTTTACACCTCACGTTGTATTTTTTACAACTTTCATTTTAGCTTTCATCATATATTAGTTGTAGGAGATTATTTCTCGATACCCCTTATTTTTTACTGTGCAATTATAGAAGCCTATATTATTTAATAAAATCCAACAGGTACAACGTGTGCCGCAAAAATTTTGACGAAACTCTCCAGGTGTGTCATATACTTCTAGACAGAGTGTTTACACCAGCTATGGAGAATGTTCCAGAGTACTACGAGCACATGGCACGGGCAATGCTAGACGGCCTTTGGTGTATTAACCCTACCATAAATCCGAAAGCCATGATCTATTTAACTAAATATTTATGTAACGTCCCAGGATACATTTACACAGAAAGTGATAGACTAAATTTGCAAAATCTGATAAAGAAAAAATTAAACGGAAAATCGGAATATATAGGTAAGCTTTAAGAAATGATTGAATCTTATCCCGTGTAGCATGGCTATACAGGAAGTGTCGAGTGTTGCGGAACTCACTGCTGCGCTGTGTTTTACCAGAACGAGGAAATGAAAATAATTTAAATATAAGCATTCCCCAAATCATTATAGTCAGACGCTGTCCCACTGCGCTAAGACGAGCCTCTATTCTTTTTCACGTTTATCGGTATTTAAAAAACTTTTATTTGTATTTCAGGCGTGGAAACTACTTCATTTTTATCAGATAGTTTGATAGAAATTCCAGAGGCTACTCCTCGTCTACTTTATTTCCACGACTATGACACCTTGGAAACGGCCCCGCATTACAAAAAACTATCCTCAATGGCAAAATTTAAATTGGCACTCAATGCGTTCTTTGTAGACGTTTACAAATCAACATTTGGTCGATTCTATTTAAATGTAAATTTCAAATTTAGTATAATTTTGATGAAATATTTTCCGTTTCTAGCTTTTCCTAGATTTGGCGTGATAATGTCTTATTGTAACATTTTTCGCGAAGATCCCATAGACGATGAGATACCAAAACCTAACGCTGAATATTATAAAGAAGAAACACCAGTTGCAAAGAATAATAATTATTTGTAATATTTCTTCCGTAAATAGAATTGAAAGAAATGGGAACACTACTGCAAATAATTACTCAGTTAATTACACCATATTCCAGTGAAAAGAATTAGTTGTAGTAAAAGTTAATTTTAAATAAATATAGGCTGTGTAATTTCTTTGTTATTTTGAGTTATTAGTGTGCAATAAAGCTTTACTAAAATTAAGATATCTGCCATATGACATTTCTCAATTAAATTTCAATGTATTTAAAATATAATAATACAAAATAAGAGAAACATGATTTTAAAACTATTTTTACAAAAAAAATAAAAAAATGTTGCAATTTTCCACGTTAATTGTTGAAATACAAAAAGAAAATTATCACATCAGATCTTAATCACATCACCTTATCTTAAAAAAAACAGTATTTGTTTAATTTATTATAAATTATTAGAAAAACATATTGTTTTCTTTTTTTTATTTTTCCCGGGGGTTTGTTGTAGAAAGGAAACTATGATAGTATAGTATTTTAATTTTTTTAATATGTATAATAAGTTTAAATCCTAAAAATTCAATCATAATTTACGATTAACACACGTAAGCTTCATAGTATGTTTTATGTAGTAAAACATACGCAGGTAAGTAAGCATTACTTAAATAATGGGATAGGTATTTCACTCTAAATTATTTAGAAGAATGAATTAAAAGTGTACATTTGAAAAAGCAAACACTATAACCAAATCAGGCATACTTCATTTTGTAATTTAAATGAAAATTTCCAAAAATTTATGTGCATTTTTAAATACGCAAAACAGCAACCGCCATGATATGACGTCGTGCGGTAATAAAAATGTCAATGGGATGTATGCATAAAAATTAAAGCCTTTTTACTAGATTTTTTACTATCTATATAAAATTTTAGTGACATAAAATTTTATATATTGCGTTATAAGAATGTAAAGGATTAATAAAATAAATATTGCATATTGCCTTTTGTCAGCTAATTGGTTGACATAAAAGTAAGTTTTTAAAGTGAAGAGGGCTCACGTTTCGCACGGTTTTGTAAGATTACAGAGCAAAAATTTCATAGTGATAAATATTTGGGAACTCGTAATTTTTTTCTCCTGTAACTGTATTACAGCAAAAAAAATTTATGTCTGCGTTTGAGAACAACGAGACTAACTGATGGTGAAGAACATGATGGACTGCACCATTTATTAAAAAATGACACGCAATTTGGAAATGTAAACTATAAATGAATTTTTAAGGCTCTTTTCTATTCAATTAGAAACACTTCAAAAATGGGTGAAATACTATTTTTTTGTATATTAACACATAAAACTTCGCTTAAAAATTACAATACGACGATGAGCGCAAGCGCAACTTCTTCCGAGACTTTTCAATAAGAAACATTTTAATATGATATTTTGTATTTTTTACAAACTGAATTAATATAAGGCCGGCATAAGTTATCAAGAAATCCGGATTTTTTGGTTATAAAGTTTCCTAAATCTCCAAACGCATTGACATTCTATAAATACAACTTATTTAAAACAGTAACACCAATATAGTCGTGACTCCTCCAATGACCTGTAACAAACACATTTTACAAAATAAAGGAAATAGGTATGTTAAATTTACTTTCCACTTACTAAAATATAGTGAAGAATAAGGAAAAAGAAGGTACAGACCCAGTGGGTAGTACATAAAATTTTATAAGATAAAAAATTTAAACTTCATATTTTAAATAAAATTCATTAGCTCTGACTTTTGATTTCTGTGCTATTCTGATACGCGTGAAAAAGCGTAACGCTGTAAGAAATTATGATTTTTATACTTTTGTATCATGCTGACACAAATAATTAACATGTAGAACACATTTTGTAGGATTTAAACATAAATCATGTTTTATATTATTGATACTACGATTTGTACTCACGTTACGTTTTGAAATGTTATGTTAGGTAAATGTTAAAAATGAACATGTAAAAAAAACGTTTTTAAGTACAAAAAAAATCAAATTAGACGTTAGACCTTGGATATAAGAGGCCTTCCCAAAGAAAAAATACCGAAAGCTGTATAGGAGACTTCTGTAAGTAATAAATGAGTATAGAAAGCTTCTGTCTCGTCCTCCAGGGGATCGGCTTCAGATGTGACATGACTTAATAATTTTCCAACTAAAATACGTGTTTCGGCTATCTGCAAATTATTTAAAAACTTAGTTTATTTTTAAATGACGTAATAATTAAAACAAGATGCCTGATGCCTATTATGATTTTAAAAAATATATGTGCATGTCGAGTTATTAAGTTAATCATGGTTCGTATGGATTTAGGGCAGGATGTCACAAAAATATTTATTAGAACGACTGGTTATTAAAATTATTTGTATTAAATAAACGTAACTCATATTTGAAGCAGATCGAGGTGCCGTGTGCTGTAACGCGACCGGTTGTGGGTTCGATTCTCACACGAGGAAGTGATTATGTTTTAATTATTTTCATTCTTCGCTAGGACAAAGCGCAGCGTTGAGCTCTGCCACTTAACACGCTACGTCTTGAACAAAGTCTGGAACTAGATACTTTCTGTCCACGCTGCTATGCGAAATAAAAGTGTGAAGTAAAAAAAAACATACCTCTTGCTCAGTACGATAACAAGGCTCCACTAATATAATCATGGTTAAGACTTGGTATACTAACCAAACACACTGTAATGCTACGTATTGCGATCTTGAAATGACTACAAAAAAAGTATAATAATTTATAATATATATGAAGATATATTCAATTCTTTTTACGTAAAACTTTCAAGTAGCAAAACTTTTATTTACATACCATTACCGTCGAAATTAGATATTTTAAGCATACTAAATAATGAAGTTATTATATATAAAGTTCGTATTATGATTTGAAGCAATATAGTTGTACTTTCAGAGTCGTTGAATTGATTTAAAATATCACAGAGACCGACGTAAGACTGGCTGGTGTCTCGAACTTTGTGTGAAAGTTTCAGCCGTTTTTCCACAATTACATCTAAAATATAATTTTAGTTCAAATTCAATAATTTCAAAAAACAGGGAAATATATTATATTATAGATACATAGTAGAAATATATACCTGGATATCGTTGGTCAGTAGTACCGATTAAGTCAATAGCTGTATTAATTGTTACAACTGGTATTTTCAAGATATCAGTTTTTAAATTGTTTCCTGAATTATCATTTTGCAAACTTACTAAAAAATAATAAGAAATTCGTATATATATATATATATATATATATATATATATATATATATATATATATATATATATATATATATATATATATATATATATATATATATATATATATATATATATATATATATATAATTTAATATATACGAAGTCACAGACACAGCTAGTTGATTTAAGTAGTAATATATTTGGAGTAAGTAAGTACATTCACTGCATTGTAGCCAATTAAAGATTTTTTTTAATTTTTGTGTATAAATATTAAAATAACAGGTAAAATGTATTAATCAATTATTGTAGTTGCGGCCGGTCGTGGCGCAGTGGGACAGCGTCTGACTGTTACGAGATTGGTTGTGGATTCGATCCCCACTCGGGAGAATGATTATATTTAAATTATTTTCACTTCGTTGCTCTGGTAAGACAATGTACGGCGTTAAGTTCCACCACTCAACACGCAATGTCTCGAACTCGATGGAAAGCGAAGTGCGGATCGTCGTGACACTAGGTACTTTCTGTCTACCCCGCTATGCGGAATAAAAAGTGTAAAGCTACTAAACAAAAAAAAATTATACCTTTATGTGTAAACGTTATAATAGAATTCGAAAAAAGTAGTATATATACTAACAAATTACGTTACGCAGACAATCATTGATTGCTTGAAATCCAGACTTGATGTACATTGCAATGACCACAAACTGCAGCTCCATTACAACAAACATGGTTAACGTTACAAATTGCATTAACCTTTGTATATCTAAAACTAAATAAAAACATTATATACGACATAAATATGTAAAAAAATGTTTGATTTATTGATTTTTCTTACGATCTTTATATTCCAACGTATCGACCATTTTTAGTATCCATGTAGCGATTAAAAATAAAACAGAGAAAGAAATCGTTGTAGACTTCAACGTATTTTGGTGATGACCAAGGACGTCATTCTTTATCTAAAAGAAAAGGATAATTATATATATATATATATATATATATATATATATATATATATATATATATATATATATATATATATAATATATGGACAGACGGTACCTTTCTCACTGCTTCTATACAATACATTGAGCACTTTGTCTTTCTTGTCGCACTAACAACAGCGATGCTAACTAAGGCAATTGTGATACAAAAATCGCACATTCTTAAATTGAAATTTGTATGTTGTATGGTATTTGTTTTATTGACAGTTGGAATACTTGACTTCACATCCAGGTACAATGCAAATGCAACCCAAAAGGCTGTTGAACAAATAATACCAATAAAATATTATGTTAGGAATGGTCGTCACTATAAAGGTTTTAAATTATTTATATAAAATTACAGATTTTTTATATATAATATTTATGTACTAATTTCATGACCCGGTCACACTCTGTTTAATGAAATACACATTTTCATTTCAAATCTAATTTGCAAAAAATATGTTATTTTTTTGTTAATTTATTCAACACTTCAATGTAAATATAATTTGTACAAAATATAAAGATTTATAATTTAGTCCAAATCATAAAATATCTATTTTAAGCTTAATAATAATATCAATACGTATTTTTTTGCCACAAAATAACGAAGAAAACATTTTAAGTTAACTAAATGAACTTGTGAAATACGGAGTTATACTAACCGATGCAGCCGACAAAAAACAGGCCGTAAACGATGAAGGTGCGTGAGATATACATAAATGTGACATCACTAGATTTCGTAAAGCGCACCGGAGCAAGCCCAATCCATCTAGATATTCTCATTACTAAAAACACTGTTTCATCCACAACGCATCTTTTTACGTTTGATGTCATGTTTAAAATGTTATTAACTATTTTGTACTAGAAATTAACAAAATTGAAATTCTAAATGTTTATTTAAATATATTAACATGCATATTTCAGTAAAATACCTACTGTACTACATTTATAAGTGGACATTACGAAGTAAAGTAGAAAATCCATACAATTAAAATTAATGTCTATACGAAGTGCAGAATAATATGTATCATTAATGAGCTTTTATAAAGCATGTAATTTAAGCTACACGTATGCATTTATACTTTGTATTTATTGTTGCAATATAAAACAAATGTTGGACGTTGTTTAAATTAACTGAAATCTATTCAAATGTCATTATTTTTCTTTAACCACTTAAAATAATTTGTACGCCGATTTGGTAAATTATATATATATATATATATATATATATATATATATATATATATATATATATATATATATAGAGATAATTTTTGTATATTTTCTAATTCCCCTCTGCTGAAAAGAAATGCAGCCTACGTTACTTTTTGATTGTTACTTTTTATATGTGAAAGAAAAATGTACTCGAATTCAAATATTTCCTATGGGTCAAAAACCTCCTTCTCTATTTCGTTGCAGAGAGAGCAACTCGCAGCATCTCATTAGGCTTACCTCCATTTGAATAAATTATAAAAAATCCTATGGTACAGAATATATGTATATGTAATCGATCTTTCAACTGTATTCTTATCCGATATTAGGAATATCAGAAAGCAAAGATACTTGTGTGGTATATGTATAACAATAACTTACTTCGAATATATCGAAACTAATTAGTGATGAACCAGTGTTTCGGTTTTTCCTCCTTCAGCCCTACAATAATAAGTATAAGTTATAAATTGTACCGGATTTTTCCTATTAAGCTCAAACTTTATTCCGTTAGGGGTTAACTGTGAAACTAAAATAATATTCCACTTCATAAAAGTTACTTCAAATACGTAATTACCTTAATATGTATTTAAAAAAATGTTAGCATTAAAATATGGTCAATGTTTGTATAACGCCAAATGCCTTGAATTATGTTTATTTTTACGTGATTGATGTATCTGCGTATATCAATATTAATATTATCCAATAAACATTTTCCATACTCAACAATCATAATGTAGAACGTTTTCAAAGAACTTTGAGTTCTTTACTTTTGGAACCTAAAAAGTCTCGGAACTAAACTATCTTCTCCTAGACCTAATCAATTTTAAAAATAATTTATATCTTATTTAACTAATTTTAAAATGTTATTTTATACGTATGATTAGATGTTTTTTAAAAAAATGTTTTATAATTCATATCTTACTTGAAATCAAGGATGAATTTCTTGTAGGTTACTTATAATATAATATAATTAGCCTTATCTTTATGTAGATTATGACATAAATATAATTTCGAAAAGGTGTATTTAATAAACGTTTCCAACAACGGTATTTAATACAGAAAATTTCTATGCATCTCACAAGTTCACAGACTGGCCTCATAAGCTAAAAAAGACTTTTGTGATAACTAACTAACTTTATTACCTGAAAATTGGAAGAGATAAAAATGTCATTCGATTTTAAGGGGAAAAAATATCTATTTTTATAGTTATAAAATGGCACCGAAGTGATAACAGAGATTATGCTGTATATATCAGAAATAACGATTTCTTAAATAACAAATTGGGAAAATTTGGGAAATTATTTCCTCTCAAACAATACTTAGTGAAACGCATGTATGAAAAAATAGCATCATATAGCTTCGTGAACGTCCACTACGGGTCAGTGGGAGGGATGAGCGGTAATGAGAGAGAATGAGAATGAGATGATGAGAGTAGCCTGTAATGTACAAAGAAAAAAAGTATTTAGTTATTTCCTCTCAACAAAGATTGTTTATTTGTAGTTTACCCAATTCTTCGAAGAAAAAAAGGTTATCCGCATAAAAAAATTGTCAACAATTTCACTCAGCTTAAAATTTACTTGATAGCTTCTGTGTATCTATAAATATTATGTATTTATAAAATAAAATAAAAATAAAATAAGCTATATTTCTACAAGTAATTAAAACATAATTAATTAAAACAAAGCTAAATTAAAACAAAATACAAGTTATACAGTGGTAGTCGCCTCTTTGGCGTACGCCTCTCACAAACATTTCCTTCTATCGCGGTCTCGTCACTCACGCATCCATAAGGGTCCCCGTCTCTGGTAGAACGTATCATTCCACCTTTTGGCCTTCCTCCTTTTCTTATCGTGTTTCTAGAAACCCATTCGATCAGACGTTTTGCCCATCTGTTATTATCCATCCTACAAACTTGTCCTGCCTATTGCCACTTGAGTAATCTCAATCTTTTTCCCACAGCTATTATTTTGTTTTTATTTTCTAATGTTTATAATACTAATCTTATCAAATAATCTTATGCCGAGCATGCTCCTTTCTATCTTACATTGGCAGATGGTCACTCTATCTTCGTCTTGTTTCCTCAGAAACCACGTCTGACATTCGTATACTAGGCAAGAAAGTATCGTTATTTCATAGTCTTTTCATAATTTTGATATGGATTTCTTCATTATTTCCCTCAGACCCAAGTAATTCTTCCAAGCTAATGTAATCGGCATTTGGCAAGCTCCGTCAGGTCCTTACGTCAACAATTCCGCAAAGCCTAAAGACGAAGGTTTTTGAGCAATGTGTCCTACCTGTAATGACATACGCTGCCGAGACGTGGACACTGACAGTAGGGCTGGTCCACAGATTTAAAGTCGCTCAGCGAGCTATGGAGTGAGCTATGCTCGGGGTCTCTCTCAAGGATAAAATCAGGAATGAGGTTATCCGTGAGAGAACTAAAGTAACCGACGTAGCTCGCAATATCAGTAAGCTGAAGTGGCAATGGGCCGGTCACGTCTGTCGCAGGACCGATGGCCGTTGGAGCAGACGAGTCCTGGAGTGGAGACCGCGTCTTGGCAAACGTAGTGTAGGACGCCCTCTGGCCCGCTGGACTGACGACATACGCAATGTTGCCGGAGCAGGCTGGATGAGGGTTGCGGAGGACCGGGATGTTTGGCGCAAACTTGGGGAGGCCTATGTCCAGCAGTGGACTGCAATTGGCTGACGATACGATACGAATGTAATCTTTCTTTCTATTTCTTTCCCTGTGTTGTTCCCAAATGTTACAAGTCTTCCCAGGTATATATATTCTTCGACATATTTTATCTTTTCATTTTTTAGCATAATGTCTTGAGCGATTCCATTGGTTAGGATCTTGGTTTTCGATGTATTCATAGACAAAATATTTTCAAGCATTGCTGTGAATAGTTTTGAGGGGAGTGCCTAACTCCTTTTGATATTGGAAACCTGGCACGTCGTACTTTGGTGAAACTTTTTGAATATATATTTTTATTTATATTTACATATCAACTCCTTGTTGTTGAGTGCTGTCCATGTAGCTTCATAGTATAGAGAATCAAAAGCTTGTGTGTAGTCTATAAAGTACATGTATGTCGTTTTCCTATACTCTTTTGCTTTCTCTATTACTTGTGTCATAGTTTGAATGTGGTCTATAGTCGATTATCCTTTACGGTAGCCGCCTTGTTCGCGCAGTTGGTGTTCGTCTAGGGTCCGAGTATTCAATATTATCTTTGAAAAACTTTGAACAAATTTGACATGAGACTCATAAGATCTGTAGTTGTTTAGATTGCTTCTATCTCCCTTTTTAAACAGTAGAATATAGTTGTAGAGTTTGCCCATTGATCTGGTGTAGTTTCAGTTCTAAGAACATTATAACAGAACTAGGGTCCAAGTATTCAATATTATCTTTGAAAAACTTTGAACAAATTTGACATGAGACTCATAAGATCTGTAGTTGTTTAGATTGCTTGTATCTCCCTTTTTAAACAGTAGAATATAATTGTAGAGTTTGCCCATTGATCTGGTGTAGTTTCAGTTCTAAGAATATTATAACAGAACTAGGGTCCGAGTATTTAATATTATCTTTGAAAAACTTTGAACAAATTTGACATGAGACTCATAAGATCTGTAGTTGTTTAGATTGCTTCTATCTCCCTTTTTAAACAGTAGAATATAATTGTAGAGTTTGCCCATTGATCTGGTGTAGTTTCAGTTCTAAGAATATTATAACAGAACTAGGGTCCGAGTATTTAATATTATCTTTGAAAAACTTTGAACAAATTTGACATGAGACTCATAAGATCTGTAGTTGTTTAGATTGCTTGTATCTCCCTTTTTAAACAGTAGTATATAATTGTAGAGTTTGCCCATTGATCTGGTGTAGTTACAGTTCTAAGAATATTATAACAATATTACACAATATACACATTAACATAGCTAGCAGAGGTTTTAAGAGTATGGTGGATAGGGTTTTAAGAGGTAATATTGTCGCTTCCTGGGGTCTGTCATTGTTTTTACATTTTATAGTGCACTCGATCTCTGATGTAAGAATTGCTGGTATTTCTAGGTTTTGCATTTTTTTCACTATGTTCCTTCGGTATCAAGCAAAAGGGTTTTTTTTGTTATCTGCCCTATTGTAAAGTTTTTTATATAATTGTGTTGCTTCATTTATAATATCAAGACGTTATATTAGTTTACCTGTTCATTCTTCAGGTATCCTGCCCATTCTGATTTTTCCTTTAACTGTCTATAAGCTTTACATAGACCTCCCGTATTACTTATATAATTTTTATCTAATGTATACTGTCGTATTGCTCGTTTTCGTTGAGTAATATTTCTATTGCTTAGAGCTTTTGTTTCGTGATTTTTACACTTGTTGCTTTGTTTTCTTTTACGAGGTAGTTGATTAGTAGTTGATTAGAAAAATAGTTATTTTCAATTGTAAATTCTTTGTCCGTCTAGACTCCTATTTCCGTGTGTGTGTATAAGAAAGCTCTACACCTTCTACTTCTTCAGTGTATTGTTCTGTGGGGGTAATTGGACAAATGACCAGATTGTGTTGTCAGAGCTTTCTAATTCTAGTAAATTGAGTCCAAGAAAATTTTAACGTTTATTATATTATTTTTTAATAGTTTTTTAAAAAGGAATCCTACTCCATTTCTTCCGTTGGTTCCCGGTGAATGGATTAGGATGAAATCTGTATTCTTCTATTAATTCTTTTTCTTTTCTTGTCCTACATAGATCTATAACGGCCTATTTTATTGACATTAGAGCGTGCCTTAGCTCTTCTATTCTACTGTCTGATAATAATGTTCTTACATTATAGCTTGCTATGTAGAGACTTTTCATTATTATACTTTTTTTGTATTATCTATCTATCCAGAAACCAATTTCACCCAATGTTATAAAGCTGTTGAAGTTAATTAGATAAACGATAAAGTTAGTAAATACGGGGTTGAAAATAAAATTAAGTATTTGGTGGCTCATTTATCTAATAGTATAGGAGGCATTTAAGAAAACGCTTCGAACAATAACATCAAAACAACAATGTTGCAAAAAGCTGTAAAATTTATTCTTATTCCATAACATATGAAGTTGCACTCGCTAGGACTCGCTAGTATATCAATGTTTATTTTGTTATTTAATTGTAAACTTATTTTGTATTAAGAATTAATACGTAAAATCTATTTATTCCATATTAGAATATCATACGAGAAAAATTTTAGCTTCCGAAAATAATGTTGTAATTATTAAAAAAAACAAGCTGCCAACAAGTTGTGGGAAAACTTGCTAGCTGATTATTTCGTATACGTCCGCTGATCACTAAAACATATAAAAAATATAAAAACTTTCAACGATTTCCTCTTAACTAAAAATTTATGTTATAATATGATACCTTTATGTATGAATATTATGTATCTATTAGAATATCTTACCTTAGTTTGTTTTTCGTAAAAGCGTGTTTTTTAATTTTTTTTAAACTGTTACTATTTTAAGTGATTTATATATAAAAAACCAAACTTGCCTAATATTGTAAAGCTGTAGCAGTTAAAAAGTTAACCGCGTTAGAGTTAGTAACTGCTTTGAATTAAAAAAAATCTTTTTCATTAGAAAACATTTTTGAAAAAATGTATAAAAATTTGATTCAGAGCGCTTGGATGGTATCCAAGGGGCGCGGGTTCGAATCCCGCTGCATTCAATTTTTTATACGTTTTTTCAAAAATGTTTTCTAATCCTAAGTGTGGAATAACACTTTTAAAAATAGTAAATAATCTTTTTCATGTTTGCCTCATCTAACCTACTCATCCTACCTACCAAATTGCAACTACCCTGAAGCTTTATGATACTACTCTCTAATACGTCTCACCGTATATGGCTAAGGTCCTCTCGAGCGGTGATCGCTTTAGAGATACCTCAGTCGTATAGATATTTTATTGGCTCCTATACTGTTTTAAACATATGCGATGCAGTTAACAGAAAGTAACATTTGGTGATTAATTCACTATTTTTTCAATTTTATTTTTATTTTACATTTAAAAGAATTTTAACTAATGAAACTGAAGGATCTTATATTTATTGTGATAACTAAAAACATCGCCAGTAAATAATATTAGGCTAATTGTATCTTTTTTCCTTACACACTTTTGACTGCAGAATAGGATGATCCAAATTGGGTACTGATATATGTACATGTAAGAACCGATTACTTCTCTCAAAGCCAGTGTTACATGATATTCTAAAGCAAATGTAACTAACAAATATATAAAATATAAAAATGTATATATGATAATATATATATATATATATATATATATATATATATATATATACATATATATGTATATAATATATAATGTATATATGATATATGATATTCTAAAGCATTTCACCTGAAAATATATACGGTACTTTAAAAAAATACAATATAAGTTTTTGTTTTAAATTGACCGCAAAAAAGTAGCTATTATATTATTAACATTTTTTGTTGACTGAAACATAATTACTCGTATAATTTTCTTTGAAATAACATATACATTTTATATAAAGCCAACGAAAGTGTTTTTATATCAGTTTTTTATATTTTGTATGTATGCACATAGGTGTATGCTGACTATAATTATAGACGCTGTTATTAATACTATCAAAATCTAATATCAAAACAAAGTACAGTGTATTAGAACACTTCGTGCTGAAATTGATCAATTGTGTTTCTTTCTACACTATAATTTGAAAAATAAAAAATAAATATTTACAAGTTAGTACTGAAATTCGATATCCATTTCAGCATTATATTGAGTTACTTAATCGTAAAAATTTGTTTTGACGTGATTAACGTTTCAACCCGCATAACACCGTAGTCAGAGACAACCTAGTGCCACGATTGTATCTAAAAATTTAAGAGTAAGCATAATTTGAGTTGTTTTTTCAAATAATAATGTCAAGAAATTCAACGTAACGAAATTTTGCTTTTTAGTAAATTGTATATGTGCGACATTGTTTTCGCAACTTAAAAAACACAAAGGAAAGGAGTGGTTTGTTACCACATTTATTTTGAAATATAGAAATTCTTACACTTAATCAATGAACAGGATTTTTTTATATGAATTTATTTTGTAGTTCCCATTCCATTCCCTTAATTGGAGCTGCTTTAAATATTCATATTCCTACAATGTATCAAAGAATAAAGTTTATCACCAGCTTTTTATTTACATATATCTTTTTTCTACATTCTTAATTACAAACTTTCATTAAAACACGCTGATTGAATATAATAACACTAAAAAAAATCCCATTAAAATCAAATAACAGATACTAAGTACACAAATATAGTTGAGCCCGTTTTAATATTAACAACGTATTATGTTACAGAATATGAAGTGGAAAAATAAAGAACGGTGTCAAGTTAATGGAGTGTTTCTTCTAATAATGAAAATATCTCGTATATTTGGCTTCTCACCCGTGAGATTTGTGAGCAATAACCAAAATACTTTCATGTACATCTCTCATGGGTCTATTATCTACGGAATTATTGTCAATGGTTTTATTTGTTAGTTACATTTCACTATAGAATTATTTAATCAATTGATAATGCGGTACTCAATATTAGAAAGAACCTGTCGCCTTTCTTGAATTGTTAATCTTAGGGGTAGACCGAGTTCCATACCGCGTCTTTGGAGATGTCATTATTCAACAGTAAAAGGAATTAAGCTAGTAATAATGATCACCTTTTTTCATATAAGAACAAAAACACATGTCTGATTCAATTAACTTCTATTGTTGGCATTATGGTAAAGTGGGACTAAATTTGATTGTCAACGCGGTGGTTGTGAGTTCTATTCTCTCTGAGAAAAATTAAAATATTTGAATTATTTACCCGCCAAAACACAAGATTTTCTTGCCTACCCACCCACCTAAGTGGAAACATAATGAAAATGCTTTTTTAAAATATAAAACAACAATAATTATTTGTAACTGCTAAATTATTTTATATAAAAATAAATCAATTTCAGGTGTCATATTGTTTTATAAGAAAGTATGCTCAAAAATAAATTCTATTATTCAGGAAGCAGAACATACAAAAAGTATTAAAATTGTTCTAAGCATAATTGATCTTGGGGTGACTATTGGTTTAATAAGTGGTGTCTTAATTGGTGGCATCACGAGGGTTAAAAAGTTTATGTTCTGTTTTGAAATATTAAAAAAGGTATAGCTTTCACATAACTACAAAAATATGTCGACTAAAAATTTATAAAGAGATTGTAAAATAAATATTCAAATATATTTATGTTCAAGACAAGAAACATGCTGAGTCAAAAGAAAGAAAAACATATGAAACGGCGATTTTTTGCCCTTATTGTTACGGTTTTGTCGGCTAAATTGCTTTTTATAATTTTTGCCCTTTATAAAGGTAAGAATTTAACGTGTTAATGCTTAAATGTAGTTATCGTTAACACCTGTATTTCAAAATTATATATTTTAAGGGCCGAAATTAAAAGTAGAAACGTTGCTTAAGTTCGTCAACTCCTTGATAATCATACAGCTACAGTTTATAACAGTGGCAATGTATATAAAATGTGGATTTGAAACAGTAAATGAAAATTTAGAATACCTTATATGTAAGTTGACTTTTAACTCGTCAAATTAATCATTTTTTTTATTTATAAATATATTTCGACGTCTTTTCAAATCTATACAATACATACAATTGGTAATATTAAAAAAAAACATTTTTATGCACATATATTAATTGATATATAAACTTAATAACATTTTTTGCCATTTTTATCTGGCTGTCCGTTTGTTCTGGCTCTTTCGTAGTTTTCGTTCGTCTGTTTGTTTTCGTAATTTTAATAAAATAAAAATAAATATAAATTCCGCACAGAAACACAATAAAAGTAGCAGGCACAACTTGTCAAATCTAAAAAAAATAAGCAAATTATTAAGTACGCTCAATAGCGTTCTCTTTTCGCCTTCTCAAGGCTACCTGGCATACCCCAGGCCCTGTCCTCTACCGATAGTTTTAGCGGATTAATTTTCTTTTTTTTATATAAATTTACTCTTGTCAATATTAGAAGGACTGCTAAGGAAGTGTATTTATAAATATTTTTTTAGCCCTTATTCATGACGAAAACAGGACTGCAAATGATAACATTGTAAAGGTACCTGTTCATTCCATATGCTTAGCTATCGATTTATTGGGTGTGGAAGATGGAAGACACCGCTCTGGTAATAAGAAGGTTTTTAGCCATTTTTATTGAAATGAAAATAATTGATATATAAGTACCTACCTACAATAAAATATATTATTAAAAGAATTACATTCAAAACAATATTGTTATATCTGGACTTGGACTTGTATAGACTTATAATAATTGACTAATTGCGAATTAAAACTAATTATTATTAAGTTTTTTTTAGCCTTTTCAGATAAGTTATCAGTCAAAAGAAGATTCAAGCTAGCACAGCAGTTACGAGAGATAAGCAAATGCTATGTGACAATCTGTGAAGCTTTGCGTGAACTAAATAATGCTGAGAGTTTATATTTATTTTTTTATCTCGTACAAACGGTCTTATATAATGTTAAATTTTTTTTCAATCTCGTGTTTATTTTACATAAACACAAAGCAAGTGGTAAATATTTCTTTTAGTTATTTATATAAAAATTATGTTTACTAAAGTAGATATTAGTATACTTATAACTTATTTGCATTTAATACCGACGGTTATTGATAGACCGGACTTGGTTAGTCCTTAGGTAAAGTTTTGTCTACGTTTACCCAGCAAATAATTTAATACGAGAGACGTGTGAAGTTAACCACAGTTTTGTACGCTCATATCTTAATGTTTTAATGGTAAATAACAATATTTTTTCTATTTTATCAATGTAGAAATATCCTGGCCTTCAATTGCAATCCAGTGTATTTGGTTTGCAAATTATTTAATAAAAATGATAATTGTTATGGAGCCTTGCTATCGCACTGAGAAACAGGTACCAATTGTATCTATTACTTAATATAAATAGAAAGTTACATTACAATAAAGTAATAATTATGGCTTCGGTATCATTGTGTGTATCCTGTTATAAAATCTACTCTCTTTCTTTCAATACAAGTTGTGCTGAGCGTGTCTAAAGCGAGAAATTAATTAATATTAAACTTAATAAGCGGGAAAGCCAAAACAAATGTTAAATATAGCTATTTCGTTTATTTACTGAAATAAAACAAAATTAATATAAAATTTAATATTTAAAATTAATATGATTGAGCAAAAAAATAATGACTAATGAAATCAATCAATCAACCATGTGGGAAAGATGAGTATTTTCCATTATTTATTTCCTGTCCCAGGTTGCCAAGACACGTCTATTAGTGGGTAAAGCCTTTTGTTGTGTGACATCTGATGAGGATCCGTTGTTCGATGAAGTTAATTCATTGTATTGTCACTTGATGCTTAATAAAACCTCCTACACTGCTCTTGGTGTATGCTCTTTAGGCAGACCTATTGTGTCAAAGGTAAATAAACTCATTATTTACTGGTCATTTAATTTCTCTGTCTTATCAGCCTTAAAAAACTTATCAGTAATATGTTTTCAAATCAAATTTAAAAGAGTTTTTAAAAATATTTTATTATGATGTGTACCCAGAACCAAAAGGTAATGATTTATCATAATCAAGAATACGGCATGAATATATCTACCTTTTTTATAAAGCATGTATTCTAACTCGAATTGATTGCTCTATTACAGCTTTAAATACTAGTCATATTAGTTTTATTGAATCATGTTTTTGCTACAATTTGCGAAAATAAGAAAAGTTCTTATAGCTGAGGTTCTAACACAAAGTTTAACAAATATTAACCACTTTCAAATGTAACCTCTATGAAAAATTTATATTGTTAAACTGAAATATTTTTGTAATTAATAAGCCGGCTCAATAGCAACGTGCAAATACCTACAAGGTACCCAATGTCGCAGTTACACGGCTAAACATTATCTTATTGAAGTAATGATTGATGAATAAAAAAATGGTTACTTTAATTATAGGCCTTGATTTGGTTTAAAGCCTTGCATAATATATTATTTTTTCTTATAAAAAAGCCAAGCTCCACTTTCCGCCCAAATACGAGATATTGCGTGTACTCAACACGGTGAACTTAACTTATTTTATCTCACTGAGCCGAGAAATTAAAATAATTTATACGTAATCAAGCATCGTAGCGGCAATTAAACCTACAACCAATTTCATATCCAACTGGAGCTGTCCGACTGCGTCATAATGATCTAAATTTAAAAAAAACCTTATATAGTTTCTGAATACTATTACATTTTAAAGTTCACTTTACTTTAAGTATCATGGATGTGAACCGCTTTGTCACAAGCCTCTTAGCAACTTAAAATTTTTTTTTTTCATTTTGCTAGTTTCATTTTTAGCCTGAACAAAGTTTATAGCTTTATGATTTTTTTACAGATTATTGGCGGCATTTCAACAACTATATCGTTAATTTTGCAATAAAAAAGTTTATCTCCTATACGTATAAATTATTCATTATGCTATGATTTTGATATTAAAAATAGAATAGTAAATATTTAATAAGTATTTGTGTATTTTGTTCAAATTGTAAACAAATATTCGTAGAGAGTGTAGGTCTTTGAAAGCGCATGTGTAATACAAACATATTTATGTGGACAATTTTCATTATATATCTCAAACATATTTATGGTTTTTTTAATGATTAAATCCTTTATGTTTTGTTATGTTAAAGACTCATTCAATAGACGTGGTACGAAAAAATTAAATATTTAGTCACTTAAGGATGGAAAGTGGAAAACAGAATGTCATGACAATAGATTCTTCTGCTTACCATTATCTAGACGAATCTTCCGAGTATATAAGATAGATCGAGGGAACCTAGTTAATATATTATTCCGTCGTTAACAATCATACACTTAAAAGATAGTTACTAAAACGCAGAACCTTAGTCTAGCCACATTAGTCCTCCTTTAAGTAATTATTACATTCCTTACCCCTCAAGCATACAAATCATAATAATTTAAATTATATAAATTCTAAAATCTCAAAATACTTCTTAAAGTCCACCAATGAACGTGATTATTTTACCTACGTATTTGTAAAGCAACACTGATTTCTATTTTTAAATCTGAGACACAATATTACAAAGAACAAAAACTAATAAAAAATTAAAAAATCTTTATAAAAGCAAGCTTTTATTTTATTCATATAGTATTCTACAAAGCAAGCACTTTCATTTGATACCCATATTGGATGGATTGTGGAACAAATTGTAATCCGCTATTATGTTTTCGTATGTAAAGTCGTATTTCAATTTCATCTGAATCGTACACCTGGAAATGGGTCGAATTAACCTTGCAAAACTTGAAACCAACTAACACTACAACTGTAATAAAAGTAAAATTAAATAAAAACTTTTAATTAAAGGTAAAATAAAAACAACGCCTAGTCGAAAATTGTATAATTTATTAAGATAAGTGTATGTTAATAGAAAAATCTCCGCCGTTGCCGCTTAACAAGGCTAGAAATATTGAAATTGTCGACTATACATTACACTACTTACAATGCTTCATACCAACAATCCGTTTCGATAATCTGACACTCTTAGGAACATTTGCACCTTAACCTACTATAATACCTACGCGACGTACACAGTACACAGTACAAGCCTTGCACAATTAATCAAACTATCATAAAAATAAACGAAGGCACTATAGAAAGAAAAATCGATATGTCAATTGTTATAATGAAAATATCATTATATGATTCTACTGAAAGTGATTTCTGCATGAATTTTGCTTTAAAAATTAAAATAAAAACTATATATAAATAAATTTTACAATTTAAAATTATTTTTTGTAACATATTACGCTTTTTTTATTCAAAGCAAATAAATAACATAACATTTGCAATCTCTAATATGTAGCAAATTAGATGATTACAAAAAATATCCACATAATATAAATACATATAGAATTTAAAATTGGAAATTTCATGTTACATTATGAAATTATGACTATTGTAAACTCCAACAAGATTTTTTTTTATAAATGAATTACAATAAAATATCACAACTGAACAAATCAACGTTACCTGTAGTTTATATATTTTATCTGTTTCATAATTACAAAGTTAATATAATACGTATAATAATAGTATATAACATTTAAGTGCATTTTCATACAAGTCTATATGTCATATAAGTAAAAATATATTAATAATTCTCAAACAATCACTGTAAGTAATAAAAATTTATTAATATTGACCAAAGATAAAGCAATTCTCATTATATAGATTATTTAAGAAACATTAGAATAGATATGATTGATCAATTTATCATTATAAAATACATATAGTTTTATTTTATATTAGAACTTAACATGAACTGAATTTTTTGTGGCTCAGCTCGATCCTCAACATTTCTATTCACATTCTGTAGGTATATAGTAATTGGCGTTTTCTTTTAAATTTATTACGAAAGGCAGCTTTCTTTAAAAATATTGTCTATGGAAGCACTGAACACTATTGAATAAAGCTTAAAGAGCATCAATCGCTGTTTTAAAATAATAAAATAATCCATTTTTAAATGTGCTGCTAGTCACTTACTTATACTGTTTCTCACTCATATATTATTACTTTAGTACAATGCATGAAGTGACAACTAAAGTTTTAATATTAAATAAGGCATCTCTATTTTTTATATATTTTGCAATATGCTAACAACGTGTCTCTAACAAATTAATCATAAATTTAAAAAGAAATAAAAATAAGAATTTGTGTTACAGATTAAAAAAAATAAACATCGTTCGTTATGTCATTTACCAGCACTGACAGATAAGTATTAAATATGTATCTGAACAACACAACACAAAAATATGTAAAGCGCTAACGAAATAATAAGAAACGTTATTTAAAATTATTTTATAATTATATAAAGTAAAAAAAAAGCATTCTATTGGCAGACATGACACATAATCAATATGAAAACAATCTTATTTAACTTTAACTATTTTAAATTATTTCAATAGCGCATTGCATATATAAGTAATAATCCACTTATTATATATTCACCTCTCGTATAAACAACTATAAAAAAAATAATACTTTTAGTATGAGTAAATTAAAATTAAACATACACAAGCAGAAATTACAACCACTTCTCCTTACTAAGTAATAAAGAACTTACAATGAGATAATGAAATTACACCTTAAGATGTACGTTTATATAAAAAAAAATGAAAAATATTCTATTTGACTTTTGAAATAAATATTATTGTATTTTTTTAAATGGCAAATTGTGCATGTATTTATTTGAGGAATATTGCTTAAGTTTATTTTAGGTGATATGGTTTGAGTTCACAAGTTAAAAAATATGTATATAATTTTAAATTTTATTTTATATAAAAAATATAGTTATTTATCATTATGTATCTGTGCCACACAAAATCAAATATTTAAAATGTTTTTAAGTACGGTTATTGAAGCTGAATTTCAATATTTTTTACTGCAAAGTATAGTAAGCAAATAGAAACAAGTATTAATACACTTTGATTCAACTTTCCGCCTGAAATATTAATATTGCACATTGCGTGGCGGTTTTCAACGACGCGCTTTGCTTACCATGGTCCGAATGGGTCGCCATTCAGCCTCCAATATCTTCGAACTTATAAAACAAGTCATTTATTTAAAACAATACAATTTCATTACAATATATAATAAAATAGAGGCCGGTCGTGGCACAGTGGGGCAGCGTCCGACTGCAACCGCGATCGGTTGTGGGTTCAAAACCACGGGGGATATAATTTTATTTAAATTCTTTGACTTAAGACAAAGTACGATGTTGAGTACTGCGACTCAATACGCAACGTCTCGAATTTGGCAAATAGCGGATTACGGAGTATCTTGACACTAGGTATTTCTTGTCTTCTCTGCTATGCAGGACAAAAGCGTAAAGTTAAAAAAAATAAAAAAGAAGTAACCATATCACCTAATGAAGAACATAATGTTCTTATATAACATAAAAATTAATTTTAAAAAATAAAAATGAAACATACACAAGTTGTATATCAATATATGTACATATGAATTTATGTAAATATTTTAACCACTCTAATCATAGACATAATACACAATAGATTAAGTACGACAATTTTATAAATTAGTCAGAACATAAGCAAATACAGATTCATAATTCATAAATCGAGATATCTGGAGGTATTAAACCTATTTATAGTTTGAAATTATCTGTGTATATTATGTCTTTGAAAATCTATTCAAAATAAATCTATGGTATGTATAAGAAAAATATATATGTATATATGTGTCGATTATTATATTTGATTTCTGGCAATACAAATGCTTTAGCAACTACTTTTTAAACTATAATTTTATTTCAAATTAAAAAATAATAATAATAATACAACACTATGTTCGAATTTCAAATAATTTCAACATTTTTGGATAATATTTTGGTCGCCCAAAGCATTAATTATTACCTACATTTATAATTCTATAATAAACTTTACAACTTCACATTTAACTTACATCTTATTCAATCTATACTATATATTTAAAATGTAAATTGCACTTATATGTATCACTTATTCATAAAAAGTTAACCGTATCTATAGATCTCTTGAACATTATTAAAATTACGAATACTTTCGAGTTATATGAACAAACGAATTAAGTACAGTATTCTAGACTTGTAACAAATATTTTGCAAAATAATCGATATTTGAAAATTGAATGTCATTTTCCTTAATAATGTATATTGACATATATATTTTTTTTATTTCTGCACTATTGTATTATACTTTTTATATGAACACATATTTAATTAAATCCATTTTTGAGAACCCTCTGTATTCATGTACCGATTACTTGAATTTTGTTACAATCTTGCTAAAATATTTCATTTATCATATCATAACTGTATGGTTAAAATTGTCTTTATGTACTTTCTATCACTGAAACAAACTCTGCACTTTTAGTTTAGGCAAGAACTGTGGCTCCTCTTTAATAATTTTCACCTGTAAAAAAACATTTACGCAATAAATATATATTTAAAAAAATCTACATCAATATAAAAAAAAAACATAAAATGAAAAAATAATTAATTTGGAAATTATTGGGACTTACTTCATCATAATCTGTGTTGGACAATTCGAGAGGATCTTTTAGTATCTGGAAATAACAATTAGTAATTAAATCGATTACTACTAACATGACACAAGTCTGTTATATCTGTTATCTTTCGTTTACATTCCTTCCTTGATGTCTACTATAGAACTCTAAATCTTGGTAGAAAAAATCTATACAAAAAAGGGAACAATTTAGACATCAAGTTTTAATCAAGTTTCGGACGTTATAAAGAATGTTCAAAATTAAAGTAAATCATTTAACTTATTTTTTAAATTAAAACTAAAAAGTTATAATTGAATGAAATTACAAACAATCGAGTTAGATGTTAAACAAATAATGCAAAATATTTATATGCAGTCTAATTGAATATATTTTTATAGCAATATTTTACTTTGTGATATTCGTAGCACTATTTATATTCTTAAAAAGTCATGTCTTATAAAATTGCTTAACACTTAGGTAAAGATCAAGCGCTGTGCCAAAATGTTTATATAAAAAGGTTTATAAAGTGTATTTATTTCTGTGTTCACTTTAATTGAAATGTAGTTCTCTACGTGCGCACCTTGGGCGGCCGTCCGCGGCGCGAGGGCGCGCAGGCGGCGCCGTGCCGCGCGGCCAGCACGCGCAGCTGGTGCGCGCGCAGCAGGTGCTCCGTGTGCTCGCGCGCGGACGCCAGGCGCGCGCCGCACGACGAGAACACGCACGACACGCCCCACTCTACACACCGTCAAAACATTACTCACTACCTGTCTATATTATTTTTACTTTTCAACATTAATATCTATTAAGAATAATAAAAATAATAATATTCTTTATGCACCACTGAGGTAATCTTTTATGTTTTGTCTTTCTGTACTGTTTCTCTTTTTTATGTAAGTGGTGCTATAATTAATACATGTTAGCTTTCAAGTTCTATTATATTGATACTTTAACAAATTTGAGGAACTGATTTGTACACCCATATAACCTGTTATCTACGGAAGTAACCACAACCCATATTCCATATTCGCTAACATGGACAAACTTTCAGCTTTTATAAAATAAAGGTCTAGTCGTCACCGGCTCTTACTCTATTACATTTTGTTTGTTTTGCACAGCTTAATGCTTTTCCCCGTATATCATTGTAGTAATAGAGAACCTATTGTGAAGACACCGTTCTCTACTTTCTACCCGAATTCGAGATATTGCGTCTGAGTGGAGATACTCAAGTTATTTTTTTTTTCTCAGTTCTAGTCGATCAATGTGCCATACATTGTTTTAACATTTCTTCGAGTAGGAATCGAATTCACATCTAATAGTGTTTAATGTCCGCGATGAATTTATTTAGACATTGAATGTGTTGTATGTAAAATTTTATGATAGACTAATACGAACAAATTATAAATAGTTACAAGCAGTGGCAAGTAAATTAGTTATTACTACTGTGTGACTCATTCCTGTTGACACGTAAAATATGCGTTACCTTAGCAACGTTACTATTTTTTATCACGTGTATTTTTATCAAAGTGTAAAACTTTACAATAATTAAAGATATTGTAGCGTGTTACATTTATTTTAATTATTAAATGGTTTTTTTATGCATTATCTCAAAAAAAATATAAACATTCTGCAGTTCTTCTCAATATAAACTAAAACTGTTCCATCATCACCGTTATTTACGTAAAAAAGGACAATCCATATATTACATTACACTTTAAGAGGGGGTCGACAAATGTGACATTGTGAACAAAGGGTGGGGTGGTTCCCAAATTCAGATCTTTCAATTACTTTCATTTTTCACAGACATCACATTTGTTTCAAAAGATAATATTTATTATTATTGTGTCATCTGTCTATATATGTAATTGCTGTTATCCAATGTTTTAAGTAATATCATAAATTTGTGACATCACACTAAGGTCTTACAAATATGCAGCTGTAGCAAGGGGCCAAAAAATCACAAAAAATAATTTAACGTAATATATAGAAGCCCTAAACGTGTACAAAGTATTTTCTTTACGTATTAATATATACATAATTGACTAATCATATAAGAGATGGTAAGATAATTAGTAATTTCAGTACCGTGCGACTCACTCTTGTCCTGGTCCTTGGTCTCGTGTGCGGCGTGCAGGCGACGCTCGCTGCGCGTACTGCGCGTCGGACTCTTTAGGTCGTGGACTTCCCTTCTGTAGCAGATAACATTTATCTATAAATAACTGTTCATTGTAAACATTTGTTACTTTTAATTTTTATGTGTAAAAGGCTTTTGAAAAAGTATTTTTCAATTTCAGCAGTAAATAATTTTTGACTTTCATTTACATTTTTCAAAACTGTAAAAATTTGATATGTATTGTATATTTTAGATATTTTATTTAAGTATGCAATCATGTAATTTCATTATCATGTACTGTATTATTTTTATGTACAGAAAAACATCACTTTTAAAATGGTATAGCAATTTTATACGATTTTAGCTTAGCTTAGCTTAGTTTAGTTAAACAGTCAAACAAGAAGCTTGGGTAAAAATATAATAACTAGAGAGTATACAGAAAAATCACTCATATACCGCATATTAGGGATGCCCGATTTTAGAAAAACATCGATGTTGCTATCGATATCAACACCGAAGCTAAAATCTCGATGTTCGATATTTATTCATAGAAAAACATCGATATTTTTTTGGACAGTTCGTCATCATTAAATAAAACAACCATTTATACTTAAAATGAAGATTCGAAATAATTACTATTTATAAGACATTAAGGCATAAAAACACATTATATCTTCCAATACTTTTTGTCAATCGACTGTAAAAATGATAATTTTGAAAGCGCTGAACCCTTCAAACTGTTTCGCTGTTGGAATAGTTTTCGATTTTCGTTAACATTAACGTCATCCGAACACTTACGCAATACTACTTAAATATCTCACTGCAATTTATTTTTACTTAGGGTAAGTAGAACCAAAGACAGTATGCCAGATTTGCATAGGATCTTGTTTTACATCAATTACGGAATTGAAATAATTTTATTTTTAACGTACAAACGTCACACATTTTAAACATAGATAAGTCGCGAACGCACAAAATCATACATCGTAGACTAAAAAGAACAATTATTTTTTCCATAATTTCGTAGCGTTCAGGATTTAATAATTACTGTGAGGCATTCATAAATTTCAGTTGTGTTGGGTTGGGCCAAATTTCGACTGTATCTCTGCGGACATCCATGTTACGTTTTATATTTTTATGTTTTATTTAAAGCAACATCGATGTTAAAAATCGATATTTTATCTTGTAACATTTGAATATCGATTCATCGAAAATCAATGATCATCGGACATCACTACCGCATGTTGGGTGGCGGAACTCAACACTGCGCTTTGGGAAACTAATAAAAGAAACTTGTCACTGGCTATAAATGTTTTACAATTAAAAAATTGTCTATCGTATAATTCGATGTCTCGTACTTACTATCACGAATACCGAACCGTTGACATTAAGTATAACTTATACTGTACCTGTGCATATACATATGGTTGCGCTGAGAGAAGCGTTCGCCGCACACCGTACAGTCGTACGCCTGCTCCATGGGCCGCCCCGTCATATGCCTTTTGCGGTGTTGATTCAAATTTGTCACCTTAAACATATTCATGTGTATGAATATAATACTAGCGTATACCTGCGACTCTATTTATAATGTAACTGAACGGAATTGGATAAAAACACAGATACACGATAAAGAAAACATTAAAAAAACACAAAAGAAAATAAATAATGTAAAGACGGACCACAAAAAGCAGTCATATTGCTAACTAGCGATTACTTCCAGACAACCGTTGGATTAAGAAAAAAATTATTTCGCTATAGGAAAAAGAGTGTATCGATCATATCGGCATTGCTTACGGATGTTATCTAAATAATAAACATAAATGATGAAGTGTTCAAAAACCTGTCATAACAAGTCTCATTGAGATCGGTATCGATCGATATGGATCGGTTGGTTTGATTTGGTTTTATCTTTTAATAAAGCTTCATGCTTTATCTTTCAAACATTGTGTGTTAAATAGCGAAAATTAACGCCGCACTTTATCTTAACGAAGCAGAGAAATGAAAAAATTTTATATATAGTTAATCATTTCTCCGAGTGAGAATCAAACCCACACCCACAAACAAATTCATTTACGGTTTGGCAATAAGTTGTCATCGATATTTCCTGGTACGGTGATAAGTAAAGACTTCTAACACTGTATTGTCAACCTCTTGATTATTATGGCAAAATTTTAAAAATGAAAAAAAATCTCACTTGAGCATATGCTTTATCACATCCAGGCTCTGGACATACAAAAGGCCTCTCTCCCGTATGAAGGCGAACATGGTTGTTTAAATTTGTTACCTATTAAATAAAATAAAATCTTAAATAAAAATGTTCCATTACGTTAGTGACTGAACTGAAAAAATGCATATGTAGGTTTTTATAATGTGAATGTGTGAGGAGAATACTGAGAGCCCCGAAATTGCTGCGGGATCAGGAATAATAAATATATATATATATTAAAGATTTCGTATTTGCAATTATATCATTTGACATTCATACATGAAGGATAATTCGTAATTAGGCCAGGATTTTCTGCACTCCAGGTTTTTGACCGTATTTGAAACATGTGTGAACAACACGAGTGTTGAGAGGTAAGACTCAACACCGCGCAGTCTAACTAGAATTAAAATTGGAAATAAAAAAAATTTAACATTTTTAATTTCCGTCTAAGCCTCAATTATCAATAAATAATAAGCATTATTAGACATAACACAATAAAAATGCTTACCTGAGTAAAAGCCTTTCCACATTCTTGACATTTGTACGGACGCTCATTGGTGTGTATACGAAGATGCGCGCGTAAATTATTTGATTGGGAGAATGCTGAAATAAAATATTATCGGTGATTTTGAAGATGAACTTTAACATATAATATATCTATTGTAATACAAATCAGAATTATACGACATATCAATAGCTTTTTATTAGCATCCTACACCTAAAGAATATCACATCAATCACGTTATATATATGTAATAATATCTGTATTCTACAGTTATTAATTAAAAAGTCTTATTAAATTCTGAGAAAATGATTTATTAATTCATTGAAAACATAATAAAAAAATTAAAGAAAAAGAGCAGTCAATTATCATTATGTATATTACCTGTACATTATTTAATAACACTTTGCTGAGGTATTGTACAATACCTTTATATTGTAAGATATTGGTTATTAATATTAACACATTTATATGTAGTAATTATAAAAACATTGTATTAGGCTGAACACCATACAATACTATCATAATACAATATATCAATATAAAACAAGCAAGTATCATATTAAGTATCCATAAAATACACTTTCTTGGGCATAGGCAGAGATAACCTTATTTTGGTCTTAATAAACCAAAGATAATCTTTACATAAAAAAATTACACAGTTTTGTTACTAAATTATTATTTTATACAAAGCGTTTTTTTACAATTTCACTCTCTATCCTGCAAAGGTGAATAGAAGAGAGAATTTATTGTCACAACAGCCTTAGCTATCTTCTTAGTATCACAAACCCACCATTCTCCACTTTATTAAAACTTATTCAAATTAAAATTAATAAAATACCATTATTATATATGCAAATTTGAAAACTATCATTAGATCCAACTATACTATTTCAACTGTTCTTTTCACAATTGTATAATATAGTTACAGATGTATGTTGAGACCATTGTGGCACAATATGACTGGATCTGATTGTAAATGTGAATGGCCGTGGGTTTGATTCCCACTTGGGTTTCTTTCTATTTTTTCAGATTATATTTAACAATTTATTTTCATTTTCTCACATATATAGATATTATTAATAAGTGTCTTGGGGGCTATCCATAAATTATGTTAAACATTAAAGTGGAGGGAAAACAATGGTGACGAGGACAGGGTAAGGGGCAAAAAATTATAAAATTCATGTGAAGTAATTTATAGATGCTGCTTATTATTGTATTTATTATTTATAAAGACATATATTCTTATGTGAAATTCAGTCGCTGTCTTTGTATAATGTAAACATGCATACCTTTATTACAGTAAGTGCATACAAATCTCCTTTCTGCACGATGATTACGCATGTGATTCTGCAATTGCATGCTTTTGTTGAATGTCTTATTGCAAATACCACAATATAAGCTACCACCTTCACCTTCCTGGAAAATCAATAATTAAGTATTAAATATTATTATAATCCTCAGTCATATAATTAGTAAAAAAAAACAATTTTAATCAATAAATTATGAAATATGAAATAATTATTGGAATGTCAACAAAAAATTGATATCAAACAATTGTTTTATCAGACAAATATGTTTTAACAACTTCTCTTGTGACACATATTGCTATGTGTTAAAATATTTTAACTATTCATATTTTTTACATAACTTATTGTAGTTTAGAAATCTACACTTACTTCTTCTTTTGTTGGAGATTCAGGTTGTTGATCAGAATTTTCAGGATTTGTATCATCTATTGTTACTTCAGGTACCAAAGGCTGACATTTGAAACAAGCATAAACACCATCTTTGCCCGTCTCAAATAATGTCTAAAAATTATACATAATATTATATATAAATTAAAATACTAAATTATAATAATCTGTAAAATATATTATATATTTGTTTTGATATATTCGCATTTGTTATCCAGTAGTAATAGCACAAAAATTAAAAATTATATCGTTAAAAACTAACAAAACTAGCGAAACCGGCGTTTGCTATTTTTATGTAAATAATAAAACAACCATTTCAATTTATAACAGTATTACGATGAGACGTCGAAAAACAGAAAGCTAGCATTCAGTATTGTCGAACAGAAAAAAATAAACACAAATGTTTTTTATACGACGCAGAGCCAGACGTAAAAAAAACAGATCGACGGTCGAGGGAAGTAAAAAAAATACCGCGGGCAGGTTTCGAATGCAGGTTTTTTATTACAACTGCAGGAAGGTGCTACATTTTTAGATCGTAGTTAAATAAGAATGAAAACTAAGAAGCTATAACTAATTTCAATGTCCTTAAAGCAGGAAATCTTATTTCAGATGTTATTTTTGTAACAATCTCTAAAAAGAAAACAAAATATTCTGAGCGAAATGAGCTAAATATTGGTCATAATAATATTAAATAGTACTTACAACTGTAGGTTTTAAGCAGATTCCACATTTATCCATTGTGGAAATATATGTCCTTCACTTTACTAATAAAAACAACAATAATCCCGTCAATATTAGTATTTTTCTCATTATACGACAGCTCGTCAGTGAAAAGACAGATAGAAGCGGGGTGGGGCACAGTGGGGCAGGCAAACATAGATAATATTTGAATTACGCGAACTTTTATTGTTTTTTTATTGACTTGCGCATGAAGCATATATTTTTAACTATAGGAACCGTAAAATGCTATAGCATTACTAATCTCAAAATATTAAAAATTGAAATATATCTGTCAATTTAGAATATAGTATATTGTACTAAGAATAAAACTAATCTATTCAAATTTTCTAAATTATAACTTTTTTAAAGAAATTATACTACTATATCAAATGTTATAACATCATTAATTAGTTATAAAAATATAGAATAATAAATATTTAGATTGTACTAACTTCGTGCCAAATAATTGCAATATAATACAAAGAAACATCACTTAGGCAGTCGAGCTATAGAAAAGTAAAGCTGGATTACACTGTAATAGATACAACTATTCTGCTAGAAATTATATTATCAGTATTTTAAAAACCACTTGATTTAATCTTTGTCAATTAACAGTTTGACAATCGAAACACTAAAGTATATTTTATACTATTTATTTATATAATGAATTAAACATCTTAAACATTGACATATGTGCCGCATTATTAATATGGTCATAGTCTTATGTTTTGAAATAATTCTTGACACTGACAGTTGAGGAACTAAAATTTTGTCATTTTTACTTCAACTTTTCAATTTTCCTAGTTGTTTATTTTTTTAGTTAATGCTTTTATTAACCCCTTATATAATTTTGTTTACTTTTAAACACATCAACTGCTATGTAATTGTTACCTTGTGTAAGAGTAACCTATTACAACCTTGCCCCTTGAACTTGAAAAATTGGTCGTAAATAATGTCTGATAAACCAGTGGTAGCGAGTGGCAACCAGCCTATTGTAAAGATCGGACACTATACATTAGGAGCTACTTTAGGAGTTGGTACATTTGGTAAAGTAAAGATTGGAGAACATCAACTCACAAAGCACAAGGTCGCTGTGAAGATTCTTAACCGCCAAAAGATCAAATCTCTAGATGTTGTCGGCAAGATAAGACGTGAAATTCAGAACCTTAAGCTTTTTAGACACCCTCATATAATAAAATTGTATCAGGTAACATATAAAACAAGACTATAATAAAACTAATTATAAAATGTGTGTAACTTCAATGACAAGGAACATGTTTTATTGCTGTATGAATTATAACACAAACAATCTACAAACTATTGCATTATTAATATTACTTTATTGAGAACATAAATTATGGAACATTCCTTATATAATACATATATCTTTTTTTAGAGTAATTTTATTATATTTGTGATTCTTTCTTTCTTTGATTAAAAAAATGACTTGTTTTATTCTACAGGTCATATCAACACCAACAGATATATTTATGATTATGGAATATGTCTCTGGTGGGGAGCTCTTTGATTACATTGTGAAGCGGGGCAAACTACAAGAACATGAAGCTAGACGGTTCTTCCAACAAATTATTTCAGGGGTGGATTACTGCCATAGACACATGATTGTTCATAGAGACTTGAAACCAGAAAATTTATTACTAGATCACAATATGCATGTAAAGATAGCTGACTTTGGTCTGTCCAATATGATGATGGATGGTGAGTTTTTGCGGACTTCCTGTGGATCACCTAATTATGCAGCTCCAGAGGTATGACTGTTTGAATTAAATTAAAAAAGTTTTGGTCAGTGTTCAGAGTTTGTAGAAATATAATTATTAAGCCCTACTTTTACAAGAGATTCTTTGTAACAAATTATTAAAAGCAATGTACAAAAGTACTTCATACATTTTTCTATTGCATTAGTATTATGTTTCTTGTTCTATTTTTACCTTTTGTGCAATATTTAACTTAATATTCTATTCCATTCTATTCTATGTCTACTATGCATGGAGGTCAAGAGATGGGAGAATTGTGATACATATGTTTTCACATGCTGAATCTACTGACCTTGTAAATGTCCCACTGTTGCAACAAGTAAATTTCATAAATTATAAAGACCTATTTATGAAGTTTTAAGATCCATTCTTTTTAAGCTCAATTTTTCATATATGAGTATTTTTACTATCCAATATATATCGATCTCAGACAGAAAGTAAAAACCTGCTAGGTGTGATAAAGTGTGATCAGATAAATCAGATTTTTTCCATAATAATATCTGTGAATATTATTTGCTTTAAGGTAATATCTGGCAAACTATATGCTGGTCCAGAGGTTGATGTGTGGTCTTGTGGAGTCATTCTCTACGCGCTACTCTGTGGTACTCTGCCATTTGACGACGAACACGTGCCAACTTTGTTCAGAAAAATTAAATCGGGAATATTTCCTATACCTGAGTATTTAAATAAAAGTGTTGTCAGTCTTCTTTGTAATATGTTACAAGTGGATCCAATGAAGCGTGCCACTATAGAGGATGTAAAGAAACATGACTGGTTCCAGAAAGATCTGCCTGGTTATTTATTTCCGTCGCCCGTGGAGCAGGTGGTAATCAAAATTATTGAGTTCTACTAACTTCATGTCAGTTTGAGTAGCGGTTGATGGTAACAAATCATATTGTTTTTTATTTATTTATTACTAAATTTGATTATAAATAGTTTTTGCTTTTCTTTTGTAATTGCACTCTTTTGTTTGTCCTGTATTTTATAAAATAGAATGGGATTGATTGAAATATTTATGTATGTTTGAAATTATTACTGTAATAGATGCACAGGGTTTGAAATGTTACTGTTCTTTTTACCTGTAGATTTTTGTATAGGGGTTTCAACTTATCATGGCTAAAAAATCCAATTATGCTTGAGGTTGACATGTAGATTAATGTTAATATATTATCCTAGCTTATAAGACTAATACTGACTTGGGTGTGATAAACATGTACATATATATTTATAATATTTTATAATTTATTTTTTACTAAGTATAACATATTTCCTGTTAGATGATAAAAATAATTGCCACTTTTTGTCTGGATAAACCTACTACACAATGTCTATATGTAATGATCATGAAAATGTCTACATATCTATTGTATATAAATAAATCCTTACCCAAGTGAGATTTAAATATACAACCATGACATGACATTATTATTTTATGAAATACATAACTTACCTAAATTAAACATTGCTAAAAAATATAGATATTAACTATGACAGAAGCTAGTTTAACCTTTCTGATAACAGGATAGCAGCGTTATCGATACTGAAGCTATATCTGAAGTGTGTGACAAGTTTGGCGTGAAAGAAAATGAAGTCCACAATGCCCTGTTAAGCGGAGACCCTCACGACCAACTCGCTATAGCGTACCACTTAATAATAGACAACAAGAGGATAGCAGATGAAGCTGCTAAAGCGGAGATCAAGGATTTCTATGTTGCAAGTTAGTTTAGAATTTAGTTAAATTTTCTGTCTGTAATTAAGTTAAAACTGTCAATCTAATTATTAATGTGTTAAAATCTTGCAATACTATCCATCCATTGCTTGTCGTCTCATTTGTTTGAAAGTTTGCACACCTGCCCCGAATTCAATATTTTAACAATATGAAACCTTAGGCGAATGAGGCCAAAGAAGTAAGCAGGGACTGTAACATTTGATGCTTATTTCCCTCTGACTATGCTTTTAGGGATAAACCGTTAAGCTAAAAAAACGAAAAAGGAACTAAGAGAAGATGGTTTACAATTGGCTCTATTGGTGCGCATTCGACAATGATATTGCCTAACTTGACAATGGTTTTTTAAAGCTGGAAATATTTATAGGTAGCTCTCCACCAGCCAATACCGAAAGCGGTCGCCCGCACCCTGAGCGTATAGCGCCTCTACGCGACAAGACGTCTCCCGCCGCGCAGCCCGCGCAGGACAAGCAGAAAGGCACGCCCGTTAAACGGTAAGGCGAATTCGAATTAAACGTGTAAAAAACACACTCGTTTGCTTGGCCTGTCTCATAAAAAAAAACATTTTAAATATAATCATTTTAAACCGATGAATTGTGTATATTTTGATAAATGCATGTGATATACTTAAATAGACACGATTAATCTGATTAAAATAGTTATAGCATATACTAAAAAAAGAAGATTATAAATTTGGTTTGGAGAATAGGTAGCAAAAGCCAGTAACTTTTCCACTTAAAGTGGTATCTTACAGACAACCCCTTTATTGATTCTAACCTTATAAAATATACCTAAATTATAATTAGTACACATACTTATATCCATACATACGTACTCATAAATATATATACATATATATTTCTACTAGATACAGATAGTCCTACTAAATAAATTATTTTTTCAATAGTTTTACCACTCATAACACTATTGCGGCGCTGTGGAACTGCATCTGACTGCAGATTCGATTCCGACTCAGTTTTCCGTTTTGGATAGACATTGCGCGGTGTTATGTTCTCCAAATTATTCTTTAAATAATTTTTGGTGGGTAGTATTTTGATACAACCTTTTCGTTTCTGTTGCAGAGCTAAATGGCACTTAGGTATCAGATCGCAGAGTAAGCCCAATGATATAATGTTAGAAGTGTTTAGAGCGATGAAGGCACTGGACTATGAATGGAAAGTTATAAATCCTTATCACGTCAGGTAATTACTACTTAATATAAAAATAATTCGAAAACAAAAACTATAATAATGTTTAAAATTTAAACAAAGACTTTGGAAAATCATTTTAATATAACGGTTTTTTTTATTTAAGTATAACCTTTTTTGCCGTTCTTTAAGTTGGCTGTTTGGGCAAAGTTGGGTTAGTTTAGTCAGATGCTAAATTCTAAAAACAATCATAATATATATATATCAATACGTTAAGGAATATCCTTTTAACAATGTATTAGAAATACTCACTTTTCCATGTGTTTGACATACAGTTTCTGAGGCAACGCATTTATTACTCGTTGACAGTCCTACTAGTTTACTTCAACAATTTTACATTCCAGAGTGCGTACATTAAATAAAATGACACAGAAATACGTGAAAATGTCACTCCAGTTGTACCAAGTGGACTACAAATCGTACTTACTGGACTTCAAATCTCTTTCCGGAGAGAAAGAGGAGACCGACGAGGAGTCCCCACTAGCGCCTTCCCCCTCCCCGATCCTCCCTCCCTCCATCCCTACCTCCCCTCAGGGACACCACACTATGGAGTTCTTTGAAATGTGTGCCGCACTTATTATACAACTGGCTCGATAATGTGCAGCGCTTCCCTATTTCCTTATAATATAGACTTGCTATTGTTTGATTTAATATGTATTTATATATAAGACAAAGGCAAAGTCCTAACTTTTAATTTGAATAATGTTATTGGTAATTATGACTTTTAATGCCAACACCTTTTTTACGTTGACTTAATCTTTATTATATGAGAGAATCATAAAATAATAGAAATAATTATAAAAATATAAATACAATACATTTCCAGTCAAAAAATTATTTAGTCCTCAAAATAATGATATATAAATTAGTTTAAAAAAACTAGTGACATACAGAAAAGAAATACATCGTTTAATTTGTTCCGCGCTGGCGCTACAATGCATAAAATATTACACACTATATTTACCATTTAAATAATAATTAGAATTCGTTACAGATAAAAAAATATCAACGGGCTTTATACAATGTTTGAGAGCTATCAAATTATTGAAAATATTTTACAACATACTAAACTTTAATTATTTATATATTATGAAATGGTTAAATAATTATAAAAAAATTAACGAAATAAAACTTTTAGTGTATATTTTGTCCCACTATGTAGTGTTTTTGTATATATTTCTTGTAATTGTTTTTTTTTTTACAGCCAGTTAATGGACTGTTCTCTAGTAACTATTCTAAAAAAACATATTTTGGCTGAAATATATACGATGACGAGAATCCTTTTATAGTACAACTTTTTGTTAGATATCCTTATTTGTAATATAGATTTAAATACTAACATTAATGTGTTTAATCTAATTTAATATCATTTTTACTATCGTAGTGTTAAGCTTAATATTCCCCAATTTTATCGTAGAAGAAAACATAAATAGAAAATTCTGCTGACTTCGCGAATATAAAATTTCTCGGGGCCGATTAAAATGTTACACTCGCAAGCTTTAAAAAAAAATTAAAAACAATAAAAAAATGTTTATATTTAGATAGATTTTTAATAGATTGAATTCAATTCTTGTTATTTTTATTTTATTAATTTACATAACTAATTTTTAGTTATAACTTATCTTTAACATTTGTGGGTTTATTGAAGTCAAAAAGTTTTTTTAATCAACCTAACCTAAAAAGACGACAGAAGAGTTCGTTCGTTCGTTCATCAAAAAGCGCAATGTGAAATAGTCTCTAAAATTTCTCTTTGTTTCACGCATATCCTAGGTAATACGTGAAAATAAAACGAATCCATTATAAAGCTTCCTTGTTAAGTAACCTATTGTACTATTGTAGACTTAATAAGATATTTAATGATATTAATAAAAAATAATAACGCGAAAGAATATTGTATAATATGCACATGTATTTATATATTTATGTAGATATGTTTGTAAATAGTGATCTGATCCTATATCGATACATGAGTGCTAAACCAAAGAAATATTAAAGTGCCTTTGTATCGTAAGAGCGTTTTACTGAAGCCTGAGTACCTTGACGTTGTTTTTTTAAATGCCGCTTAATTTTTTTATTATTAACTGTTATTACGAAGTTAATCGTTTTTTACTTTTTACAATTGAAGACAAGCATAAATATAGGGATGTCGCAATTTCGAACTTTAATAGTTTTAAGTGTAAGTTGAAGTGAATTAATAAAAATTAAAGGCCATCAATGACAAAAGCTATTATGGCGCAGTCAGACAACGCTTGACTAAACGCGATGGCTCGTATGTTCGATTCCCGCTCGGGGAAATGACTACACTTAATAATTACTACTCCGCTCTGGTAAGAAAAAGTGCGGCGTTAATTTTATCTCAACATACAATATCTCGATTTCGGGTGGTAAGCAGCCAACGGAGTATCTTGACACTACGTTGTCTCTGACTACCATGTTATGCCGAATAGACCGTATCATTCACACTTATTGGTATTATTTTGATATTATAAAAAAACTAATTAAAGAAGCACATTGTAAATTTAATTTCGGTACAATTATAAAAATATTAAACGCTTTCTATTGCCGAATACAGAATGCCTTTCCGAACATTGACAAAAACCTAAAAATATTTTTTTTGTACTTGTGTATGCGACATTACTTTCATCCAAGCATGCCTTAAAACTACTATTACTAACGGTTTTATTATTGAATTGGAATTTTTTTTTATGATTATACAATATTCCACATTTATTACGTTTACATAAGTAAAAACTGATAATATTGTGCTACTTTGTGTGCAATCCAGCTGCAGAAATTTTAATGAAGGTGAATCGAATTATTAAGTTAAAATAAACGTTCTTAAATCGATAAAATCAATTAATCATAGAATGAAGTTGAAACTTTTATATCACTTTTCTATAATTTTGTAATATTGCATATTATTGAAGTGAAATCTCTTTAGGGAAAGTGTCATATAAAAGAGACAAAACACAACCGTTTTTACGTTTCAGTCAACGAAAGACTGAAATTGTTTTTTTTTATTTTGCTGTTTTAGAACAGATTTCCAAACCACGACTTAACAATGTGGCGTCTAGCAAGTCATATCAATGCAGACACTTACTGACAGGTATTTGCCGATATTAGTAAACTTCAGAGTCAATTTCTTGAATTGTTAGATATCTCTTTCGTTGTCTGGTTACCACAATAAATCATGGCTGCTAGCTTGTTTGTATCTCGCTATAGTGCGATGAAGCCAAGTCTTTAGCAAATTTACGGTCCCAACAAATAGCGTTCAATACTAATTTCGCATCTTCAAACGTAGGAATCATGAAATCAGATCATCTTGACTGTAGGAATCATGAAATCAGACTAACTGCTAACATTGATAACAATAAAAACGACCAAAAACATCGGATTAAAATACACAAAAATGTATAATATTTTAGAACATTTCGCATTGTAAGTTAATTTAATATAAAAAAGTGTCAGGTAATAAAATTTTTACAATCGTTTAGCGAACTGGCTCTTCCTCGGCTCACAATGAAGTTCCGCAACAATCCTGGTTTATTGCCCTTCCCTTAGCGAGTATTCAGAAAAATATGGGTTTAGGTAATCTTCATAAAAATCGATTACTCAACAATAATTAAAATATATTATCCAAAATATTTAAATAATAGTATATATACCTATACTTATATAGTACTCGTAGTTTAATCAAAAGAGTTTTTAAATTATTGTAATAAATAAATCCTTCACTACACCACTTTTCATTAATATTTATAAAGTTTCACTTCAATCGTATGTGATAGGCACAAATAATTTTTACACCATATTTTTTATAGGTGGAAAAAAATTAACTCAATTACGGCGCAGCGTTTATCATATTATTCAATTGATAGTTAATTATATCAAAATTGTCTTATTTATTGCAAAGTAACGTAGGAACGTTTGTTTATATTCACATATTACATTTAAATTATAATAAGTATATAGTTGACGAATGAATATTCGAAACTCCATTTTATTTTATATATTATTATCGGTGTCAGTTAAAGTAGGCGAGTAGTCAGTGCAAAAGTAACTTCATATATAGAGATCGTGTACACATATCATGTACAGTTAAATTAGGGGTGAAGTGTGATTTTTAATTTAGAAATCAATTTAACTTGTTTAAGGTATTAAAGCTTAGATAAATTATTGTGTTTTATTTTACCTTATTCTTCATAAATACGTCTATTAAATTATTTTAATATGTATAAGTAAACTAATAATACTATAATAATTAGTTTGCTAAGATTACTAAATAAAATTCGTCCTTGAATAGTTAACTGTAAATTTACTATTTCAACTAACATATACTCGTATCAGCAGTATTGTTTGCAATTAAAATAAAATTCAGGTAACAGAATACTGTAATTTATTAGATCTAGAAATTTGTTACAATAACTATGAATTTCTTTATTATAGCCTAGCATAATGGCTCTATGGTCATAATAAATATTCTACAATTGATAAGCTAACAATAATGACTCGGGCGTGAGCATCACACTAGCACGACAATAGATAAGTCGACAGTTAAAAATGATAAGTTGCCAACTTTCTATGTAGCATACTTAAAGTATTAGATATTTTTGAATATTCTATAAAAATACAACACTTTTTGCCATATGAGATTTAATCTCTATAATACATAATTAACTTTACGAAAATGAGTATCCAAAAGACATTCGCCGATTATGTCCCGAAACGAGTCTTACAACCAATACATATGGCACGCTTTAAACCCATTACAAATTTAATTAATTGCCACCATCGTAAACATTTTGTGTATCTGAAAAAAAAACAGTTACGAGGCCTTCATATGTCAAATACATAATCATTATTAATAGTAGTTTATTTTAATGATCATGTTGTTTTTGCAATTTATCATTTTTAGTCTGTGACATGTATGAGATGTGACCGACGGCGCTAGTGACGAGCAGCGGGCGTCGTCAGGGGGCGTGCCGTGTGACGTCACGCGGCGGCGGACGGCGCGACGGGGGCGCCCTCGTCGGGCTTGCTCTCCAAAGAGAACGGTGGGATGCGACAGTCAAACGTATAACCATCTTCGCGCTCCATTCTGAATGTTCCCCTGTTTAAAATATGTAGTTTTCAATTGCTATATTTTTTGTGAGTAGATAGACGTAAAAAGAACTTAGCTCTATAACGTGGTTTTTCGGTTTATGTACGAATATTATGTAATGTTACTATTAAATTAAAATATTTTTAAATTTGAGATTTCCCAGGAGTTAATAAAAAATATTTGTTTTAAATTAATTAAATACGTTAAATAAGTAAAACAATGTGCCACAACGACATAAATTAACGTTAATAGTTGTAGATCTTCAAATTTAGTTCCTTACTCATAAAGTGCACAAAAGTTTTTTGTGTTACAAATTTATTCTTTAAAACAACACTCTTTCCTTTACGCAACATAGCCTATAGCTTTTATTATGAATCTGAACATAATAATCACAAAAAAATTGACATATCGGATATTTTCTTAGTATAGCGCGTTTAAATACAAGATAATATCAGAATAAGCAAAAACTATATAAATTACCACATATGTCCGCTGGGCGCCTGCAAGCTGACATGGCTGCTGTACTGGAAGGCGGGCGCGTGTCGCGCCAGCAGCGGCTCCTGGCCGACCACGCCGCGCCCGCGCACCGTCTCCAGCGTGCCGCTCAGCGAGAAGATGCGCCAGTGCCGCTCGCGCAGCTGCACCGCTTGAGAGCCGAGGTTCTCCAACCGGATGCAGTACCGCCACTGAACACAACACAAAATTACGAAATAAATTATATTAATGATAGCATAGTAAAATATATATTATATAATCTAGGACATATTTTTATTAAGTAACGGCACGCATGTAACTATAATAAAACCAAAAATCAGTCTCGGCTACTATTATAAAATTATTAATTATGGTATTATAGATCTTTAATTTTCACTATTTTTATCACTTATAGAAAATATTTTTATTCAGAAACTATTTCAAACGGATTAATGGCGTATATCCTTCGAAAATATATTTTTGAAAGTTCAACATTTGAACACTACAGTAGTCCGTAGACTTCTTATCTTAGTGAGTTTGTCTACCTATTTCTATTTATCGCGATTATTATTACGCTGGTTTCGAAAAAGTGACATATATATTTGATATTTATTTTCTTTTCAGCGAGATATTTAAATCAATAAATTGCAACATTTAACATATAACCAAGTAAAACACACTACAGTACCCAATACACCGCAGAATTCTGCGACTCCCGACTGCCCATGTAAAACGGTATGACGGTGACGCGCACGCCCTCAGTGGTCTCGCGGTGCACATCGCTCAGTTCTAACCAAGGGTGGTTCTTTTTCTGCCACGCACGTAATGTCTCTTGCGCTATGAATGGTGGATCTAAAATGTTAGAACAAATTACATTATAAAATGGACATGAGAAATGATAAATTTCATTCAAGATTTAGTACAATGACTCCGTCATGATACACAAGTCGTTATAGCGTAGCAAGGTTTGAAACTGAACAGAAAAAAAGAAATATTAACAGTAAACCACTAAAGATACTTCTCGCATCTTAAATTTACATGATAATTATAATGGATTACAGTAAAAGGTAATATATAGTATTTTTTTAAATATATCGTTTAATTCAATACATTATTTGAATTATCTGAATGAGAAGATTTGCTAATATTATATCTATTTTTGAAAAGTATCGCAGGTTAATCCTAAAACCTTAAATATGCATTTAAATTTTATATTTTCTAATTCCGCGCGATTTTTAAAGAAAATGATGCAAGCCATGATATTCAGTTGTAGTGACGGTTAGTCTTATACAAAACGCAATAAAGTATGGATTTCATAAGAGATATCATCGCCTATTCTTATTTATTACTACAAACTACATATTTGTTTACATTTAGTTATAATATACAAGGACAATACATACATGCATGTTTTAAAATTTCGTAACATGACAACAAAAATCTAAATGTATAGCAAAATAAAATCTAATTACCAAAACGAATGCCAAGGACAGGTTGCGCGAGAGAATGATTTTCTCTCGCAAAGCCTCTCCATGGTATTCGTTTAACAGAAATTATTTATTTATGATAATTAAATATTCTATATAGTGTAAAAATAACAGAACAAATATTATACTTTAAATTTGAAAGTGACGATAATAAACAATCGGGAAAAAAATATGTAGGACTAATTTTTTTATACATACTTCCTATTGGCATTTTTATTACCAGACCGTTCGACGTCATATCATGGTGGTTGCTGTTTCACGTATTCAAGAAATATACATAAGTCTGAAAACTTTTATTCGAATTATAAAATGAAGTAAATACTTTTATGAACTAATATTAATATTTTCTTATTGCTTATAGGCTATTCTATCTCAACTGTACACTCTTAGAAATATTCTCATTTACGGACTCATTCACATGATATACAAATTCAATTTTATATACAAATTTCGATTCGGACTAACGTGAAATTAAAAAAAATCGATTTTCAATTAATTGCTTTAAAGTCTCCAAGTTTTTATAATTTTAGCTAATAAAGTGCTCCTAATAATAGATTTTCGCCATTTCGGTTTCGGTTGGTTTCGGGACCACCCGATTTCCTTAGATCTGAGCTTATAGTTGGTAGCGAAATTTACCTTTATATTCTGATGAACATTGTTACAGTTTTACATTGCCTGGATAAAATTACGGATAAAATTCCGTTTTATAAAAATGAAACTCCATGTATTATGATGGGAGAAGTGGACGGCAAAAGAGGTGCTGGACGAAAGTCGTAATTGAGTAAGATCAGAGAATGGCCTACTATAAAATCAGCAGAGCATCTATTTCGTCAGAGCAAAGTTTTCGAAGCTAGCAGAAAGCATTCAAGATTATAAAGTCACCAAAAGAAGAAAATTATATTACAGTATATAAATATTTTCTCATATCTCTCGCTCGTACATATTATATAAGCCATTTGTTGATTGCATCCACTAGGTACGATGCAACATACTTACATAGTATTCTAAGACGCGAAGTGCCAAGTTATATTTATAGAATATATTATTTTAAACGATATTAATTTCTCTACCTAATTAAGCTATAAGTCAAGTAAAATTAAAACGGACGTTCTAATTTCTTATATCTTTATAATTCATAACATAATATAAACACTATAAAACAAAAAAGAACATATAATTTTTAAAATTACTTTACCTTTATCAGGATTATGCATGAGGAACTTGTCAAAGAGTTCATGCTGTAGTGGCACGCGTTCCACAGAGGTGTATGGTATAATATCGTCATGAGCCACATAGTCCAACCCGGGTATGGCATACAAACTACGGCTAGATTCTTGATTACCCAGGAATGTCACTGCTTCTGTTTGGGCACGCTGAAATACACATCATTATCACTATTTTATTAGCTTATTATTTTAAGATATATAAGTTGTGTACTGGCTATGTGGTCAGTTAAGTTTGAGCCAAGGTAAAGCGCAAAGTTTGGTTTATAACCCTAAAAGCCCAGAACATAATAAGTTAATGTAAAACTAAAATTATTTGATCTCTTTTAACAAAAATCATGCAGATGAAACCTATGGAATTTGGCATAAACAAAAATTATATAGATAAGGATTTGAGAAAGCCAATATTTTTCATAATAATAGATTGAAATAAATAAACTTTACACACACTATGATGTTACTGATACGTAAAGTTAAAAAAAATGTTTATTAAGGGATAAATCCCTTAATAAGTTAAGTATACATCACCTTAATTGGTTGCTTTATTGGGATTGGCTTTTGGTATTTGTATGATTCAGTTTACTGAATCATAAAAATACCCAGTATTTTTTAATATGTATAAAAATTTCTCCATTTGTCATTTTCATGTATAAAAATTTCTCCATTTGTCATTTTCAACCAGCATGAGCTTGCCTTGTTTTATGTCAAGTAACAAGTTACATTTTATGTAACAGAGATGATGAGTAGTGGATAAGAATTAGAGGTATTGACTCTTGAAAAATTATAATATTTATGATTAATGTGACATATAAAAGAAACATCATTTAAAATCATAAGTGAAGTCTACTTTCAAATCAATGAAACATTTTAGTTTGATAAAGAAATCAAATATTTTTTTATAAAACTACAATTAAAATTATTTATAAATAAATTGAGAATAAATTAGTTATACCTGTTACACAAGAAATGAAAACTAAAGAAAAACAGAAATTATATACCAGATTAGTCTTATTAATACAAATTTCACAGAACAAATATACTTAAAATATACCTTTCTTTTCCACTCTGGTCTCATGTCGATTTGTGTTTGCACAGTCAAAAATAAATAACATTTATTTATTATGTTTTAGTGGTATTTAATTTATAGCTTTAAATGAAGTTTAAAATCACTATTTTTGATTCCTATTTAAGTTTCCATAGTGTAAAACAATAAATATGATAAAAAATAAATATATTATAAATAAAAGAAATATAAATGAAAAGATAAAGTGTGTAGAATATTGTGGTGTAGGTCAGTTGGAATTTACCAGATATGAACTCACCAATACTACATGTATTGATCACTCTTATGAATTAGTAAGTTCATATTTGGTAAATTCCTAATTAAACCCTAATAGGGCCCTAATTAATACAAACTATTAAAGGAAAACAATCAAAATTATAAAGTGAAAGAATTCTTACTAAATTCACTTGTAAGTTTGGACCACCTAAGCAAAATTGTTTTTATTAAATATTGATTTTATATTCTCATTCATTAATGTTTTATAATTATCAATTGTAATTTTTTGTAAAAAATAACTCATTTTTAGTGTTTGGAATAGGCATACATCTTATACATAAATATAAAAAAGCATTTTAGTCATTTTATTTATTTAAGCATAGTTATATGTAGCAAGTTTAATAAACTAGTATAAACTTACTATGTATGGAGCATCTCTAGTGTCAATTAGAACTTGATAGAATGTGTGGGTCCTGCCTTTAACTTCCTTGCTGACGTTTGAAAGAGAGTCTCTTGAAGCATCAGCATTTCCTGTGGTTTCGGTATTTTCCTTTTTATTGGAAGCATCTCTATCATATACGCGAGCCAACCAAGGAAATAATATAACTCCCCGATATCCAAACACTTTGTGCAGTATTAGTTGACCTGTTTCATATTTACCAGATGTCTTTGGTACTTCCAATTTTCCTACTTCAGCGAGTCTAAGAAGACAAAAGTAATCATAGGTTAAGTACGTAATATTATTAAGTTACGTAAAATAAAAGATAATTAGTTACTTACCGAGTATAATGAGCAATATGAGTTAAGAGTATTCTAGATGCCGTTAATCTTAAAGGATTTGTAGGTACAAATCTTAAGAATATCTCCATTTTATCATTGTAATTAATTTTTTCGGAACGCTTATGTTTTTGGTTTTTGTTTGACAGTGACAAATGTCATAAAATATACATGAAATAAGTTCATTATTTATAGATACATAATTATCAAACTTAATTGCAAACTGCATCATTAACAAAATGCTTAAAACAAAACAAATTAATTCATATTTTTAACGTTTTAATTTAACTAATCAAACTGACGTAGCCCTATATAAAAAAATACGATACAACATTATATCACAAGTAATTTACCTGTACTATTTTAGGTACTAATTTTGATACTTTTTTCTGGACACTCATAAGTTTTATCTGGTAATCGTTGTTAAAAATTTTATAGTAACAAAAATTATCGGACAATTCAGATTTATTTGCCTATAAATGAAATTTTTAAATAAAATATTTAATAAATCTATAAATTTATTTAAACATTCGGGTCAAATCAATTAATTTTGTCAATTTTTGTTATTTAAAATTTCAGAACTGTTAAAAGTCCAAACTTCAAACGAGTATATAAAAACAACTTTAATTTTTTTTTCAGTTTTTGTTTACTTTATATACTTTTTTTCTATAAATTCAACATGCTTAGTTTACTATCTAAATCTTTTTCGTTTGGTTAGTTAAAATTTTTACATTTTTTTAATTATTATAATTCATTAAACCACAGTTATTAATTTAAACTATTGTATACTTTTTCAGTACCTTTGACCTTACGGGGATCCAGATGCATAGCTTCACTTTCAGCTTTACCAGATACATATCAAATGTTGTATAAAACCTGTCGAGATTTTGCAGAACAGGAACTAAAACCTAATGCAGCTAAATATGATCGAGATCATTTATACCCAGGAGATGCAATTAAAAAAATGGGGGAACTAGGTCTTATGGCTATTGCTGCACCTGAGGATTTGGGAGGTTCAGGATTAGACTATCTTGCGTACGCAATAGCATTAGAAGAAATTTCCAGGGGTTGTGCTTCAGCGGGTGTCATTATGTCTGTCAATAATTCTCTTTATCTAGGTCCTGTTATACATTGGGGAAATGATAAGCAGAAGAAAGAATTTGTGACACCATTCTGTACAGGTTTAATATATTTTTATTAAATTAATTTTTAAAATAACTTTGTATCTTTTAGCACATTTCAAAAATTATTGCAGTATTTAATTATGCTACATAATTTGCTTGTTTTAGGAGACATAGTTGGTTGTTTTGCCCTATCTGAACCTGGAAACGGATCGGATGCTGGTGCAGCATCTACAACTGCTAAGGATGCTGGTGATAAGTGGATTCTTAATGGCACAAAATGCTGGATTACTAATGGCTATGAGAGCAAAGCATCAGTAGTATTTGCTACTACAGATAAAACCTTAAAACACAAAGGCATATCTGCGTTTATTGTACCAAAACCAATTAATGGATTAGATTTAGGTAAAAAAGAAGATAAGCTTGGAATTAGAGGATCCTCAACTTGTTCACTCATTTTTGAAGACTGTGCAGTCCCTAAGGAAAATATTCTTGGGGAACCAGGATCTGGCTTTAAAATAGCTATGATGACTTTAGATGCAGGAAGAATAGGTATTGCTTCTCAGGCATTAGGTATAGCACAGGTAGGATTTTTTTAAATAAAATAACAAATTATTTTTTTAGAAAACATGTAATAATTTAAACATGAAAATTTTAAATTTGAATGAAATGCTAATTATTTAATGCAATTACCTTATTAAATGCTTAATATATATCAAGAAGAAAAAACACTCAAACCAAAACATTTCAATTGTAGGCATCATTAGATGTAGCCGTGGAATATGCATCAAAAAGAATGGCATTTGGCAAACCAATCATGAAGTTGCAGGCTATACAGAATAAACTTGCAGATATGGCCCTACAATTAGAATCTGCAAGGCTGTTAACTTGGAGAGCAGCTTGGTTGAAAGATAATAAAAAGCCTTACACAAAAGAGGCAGCTATGGCTAAATTAGCTGCATCTGAAGCGGCAACATTTACATCTCATCAATGTATACAGGTAAAATAGAAAACAAATATTAGAAGTTTAGAAAGTATTCATTAGAAATTATCATATATTATGTAATTGATCTTTAGACTTATTGTCAAAATATACTAGAAAATTGTATATTTATGAAGAAATAAGGCAAATGTGAAATACAAATGAAAATGATTTTATTGTTTATATCCATTAATTTTTGAATGATTTGTAATAATGTTGAAATGATGAACAAATAGAAAATAACTATTATTATATAGTATATAAAAAATCCTTTTTGCTTGATGTTACATAATACAGTTATTCACCTACTGCTTAGTTGTTTGGACAATTCTTTTTTCAGATGTGTCATTTATTATATTGTAAACTTATAATAATCCAAAGGATATTAAACCACACCAATGGAAACAGTCATTTGCTGTCGAATACTTATGCAAATTCACTAATATTTGTCTACAACACTTTCCTTAGTGTTCAGTTCCATTCAGTTCTTAAATTATGATGCTTGGAATATGCCAGTAGAGTAAAAATCACTTCGCCTACGTGTTGTATGGAGAATATACAAAGGAGAATGTATAGTAAAAAAGAGGAAAAGTTATAATTGCATTTTATAAATAGATCAAGTAAAATAAAAAGATAGTTGTGTTGGACTTACTAGATATAGAGAGGGCCTTCGATAATGCATGTTAGTTGACCCTAAAACAAAAGAAACAGCCTTATTACCTCTATGCTACAAGCTACTCAACCTTAGAAGACTGTCTGTCAATTATGCCGGAGTAAAATGCGAGACGGAAACGGCCAAGAGATATGTCCATGGTTGAATTGGAAGACCCACTTTTTAGAATATTATACTAGACTCATTAATACAGTAGTTTATTTCCGATAGAATACTCGTATACTGTTAAGCCAATGCAGATGATGTAGCACTTATCATTGCAGGTTCACTACTCTGGAAAAAGTTGTAGATTGGGAAAATCGGAACAAGTTAAATTGATTGATTGACCATTGATTTTCTTTCAAATCGCACGCGTCTTCTCAAAGCAAAAAAGTAGTGACATATAAGCAAAAAAGCCTAATTCCTGAAGTCACGAGGACTACATATGTGGTAGCCATGAAACCCATTATGGTGTATGTAGCTTGCTACATCAGGCTTCGGTCAAGGGACATACAAACTATCAGAAATCAGCTAAACGTACTCCCAAAGAAAATTTGCTCAAAAGATCTGCAAAGGACAAAGGACGCTATCAATATAATCTGCGCTGAGTGATAAAAAATATTTTTGACAAAAAATAAATGGTAAAAAATATATTTGGCAAAGGTGAGCAGTACGAGAGTTTAGTTTCTCAGTTGACCTTTGAAACAGTATCGATAATACAGGAGGATGGTCACGTACAATATATTATATAGACATTATTGACTGAACTAGACGAAAGATGTATGTAGCTGCCGGAGCGTTTGGCATTCTGTTGTCTCTGACCACTCTTAGACGAATGATACAAAGAGAATGTACTAGTACCTTGTAAGGCGTACAAAACAATGGGGAAATTTAATACTGTGAGAGTAGATGAGGGAGAGCAGTAATTATTACGTCACGTGGGATGAGGTCAGATAACTCAAATAGCTTAGAGATGGTAAGACAGCAGTAACATTTTACAAACAAATCGATTTGATAAGTATTGTCTGCGGATATGATAATATGGACTAGGGGTGGACTTTATTGCCCCTTAAATAATGCGTAGGCCACTTACATAGAATGTAATTTAGTTTTTATGTAGCAATTTTGTTAAAGAGATCTGAAACAAATAAGCCACATTCAATATAAATAATCACGTACTATAGCATTGTACAGAAACTTTTGAGTATAAGGACAACATACCAAACAGCTCTTGACATATTAATACTTTTTTCATTTAGTACTAAAAATAGTCATTCAAAAGTTATTCTAATATGACATTTGAGGTCGGTCTTGGCGCAGTGGGACAGCGTCTGACTGTAAACGCGATCGGTTGTGGACTCGATACTCACTTGGGGGAGTGATTTAAATTATTGACTTCCTCGCTCTGGTAAAGACAGAGTGCGGCATTGAGTTCCACCACTCAACACGCAATGTCTCGAATTCGGTGGAAAGCGATGTACGGAGTGTCTTGACACTAGGTACTTTCTGTCTACCCTGCTATACGGGATAAAAAGAGTGAAGCTAAAAAAAATAAGACATTTCATTTTAGTAAAAAAAAAATACTACTAACAAACTACTATTTTGTTTAATGCCTATATTCTAGAAATCGTGCAAAATTTAAAAAGCATGTTGTTATGTCGGTGTTTAACTATTTGCGACCATTTTTAAAGAATCAGATAACGTCATACAGTCAGGCCAGTTAGCCAAATATCATCGTAGGAATATGAGTTTGTCACTTGCTATTTGTTAACAGAGTTTGTCACACATGGGTTGGCGTTTATTTGTATTATTTTTTGACACATTTTGAAATATGCCACTATTAAATTAAAACGCCGACATATTAGTTGCAATATTTTTAGCTATATATATGCTTTATCTATAAAGCAGTAACTAGTATGATGAATTGTTTAATATATTCATTTGAACGCAGCGGGATTCGAATCCACGCCTATAGGAAACCGTCCAAGCATTAAAATTCTTATAAGTTTTGTTACAATTTATTTCTGTTGTCAGCATCTCTGCAGAGGTTTTACAAATTTCTGCTACGAAAAAAATATTTCAAAGAAATAACTGTTTGTCAAGGGAGAATGCTATTTATTTCAAAATTACTATTTTTAAAGTGTTCCCATACAAAAATGATTTTTGAAAAATATTTTCTAATCCTAAGTGTGGAATAACAATTTAAAAATGGTAGAATATTATGTTGGTAATGGTAGAATAGATGTTTCGTCATTTTATTTTTTATTGCTTCACACTTCCTAGACTGGTATGTGTACTAAGTATATAATAAAAAAAAAATAACAACAGATGACAGAATTTAATTAATTTTTTTATGCACTTTGAAACTAAAAATGCTAAAACATTTCTTCTTCTTTCTTACATTAAAGGTAATAAAATTACTAAATATGAATCCTTTTTTATCATTTAAAATATTTCTTTTTCTTTAAGATTCTTGGTGGTATGGGCTATGTGTCTGACATGCCAGCAGAGCGTCATTATAGAGATGCAAGAATCACAGAAATATATGAAGGTACTTCAGAAATCCAAAGGCTGGTTATTGCAGGACAAATTATTAAGGAATATGGAGTGTAGTTTATAAAATGGTTTTCACGATTTGGAGCTAAAACTGATTTGTCTTCTTCATATTTAGTGAAAGAAACAAGGCATCAGGTCTTTTAAACCTTTATAAACATTTATAATTATATAATATGTTTGATAAGTTTTTAAATGCAGCTATGATTATAACTAAAATAACTTAGATATAGTATAAGTGATATATATTTTTGAGTTTATAGATAAAAGCATGTATTATACAAACAAAAAGTTGCATATATGAGAAACTTGTATTAAGGATTACTATTTATTGCATTATTTTTTATTAAATGTTTATATGTAACTCAAAATATCTTCTTATTGCCCCGGTCCTGAGAGAGATTTATCCATGAATTTCCTTTTAGCAAAGCACAACCACCACTTACTAGGCTTCCCATCTTCTGTGGCAAATACCTAAAACAATTTTCATAATGTTAAATATATAGCAAGTTAAATGGGTAATTCAATCTATAGAAATAAATAAAATGCGTAATTCTGTTCATAATATTAAAATAAAGGCATTCTTACTAAAGGCATACGTATATATACACAATTCATATATAATAACATTTTTTTTTTCTGTCTGTATATTGCTACTAATTTCTAGAATGCCTGGACTCATCTTGATTTAACTTTAACTAGAAGATACCTGATGTAATATGAAGACAAATAGTAAACTATTTTTATTTTAGAATTATAAATCCAGTGATCCAGTGATGTTAAATTCCATAGAACAAAGTTGGTTACATTATGTATATGATCTATTTAGTGGCTTCATACTTTATTGCACATTCTTTTAATTTAATACTATAATAAATTATTCAATTGTAAGAATAAAGATATGTTTTAACACATAAACAAGAGCAGTTAATGGAGTAATATGTCACATAGAAAAAAGGTACCTTTTCACATACTCGACCACCTGTTTCATGTCTTAATTGTTGCAAATATTGTCTCATCAAATCTGAAAATTCAGTTAAAACATAAGCATACATATCAAGAAATTTATGGCATTAATTCTAGAAAACCATTTACAAAATATTATTAATATATAGATCAATTGTGGATTAACCTGCTTCTTGTGAACTAGAAGGCTTAGCATACACAGAGTTCAATGGAAATCCTGGTTCTCCTGGAATGTCAAACTTAGATATGGCTAACATATACATCTCTTGTTGGCCTTGGTTTTTATTTGAACACTTTTGCAATCTCTTCAAACATTCCGAAATAAACAGGGTCAAATAAATGAGCACTCTGTCAGCATCAGACTGAAAATGGAAACAACCAATATTGCATGTGGAATCAAAATATTTAATTTTAAGGTAATTATAACTTTAATTTATTTAAGAACCCATAATATGAATACTTAATATTAAATAAAAAAGGTAACTTAATTGGTTGGTTTTTTCAAAAATGTTTTCTAATCCTTAGTGTGGAATAACACTTTAAAATAGTAAATATTAGGTAACTTAATTACCTTAATCTCATAGAATCTAAAAAATACGTTTGCTTTAAAATAATTAAGAGCTTCATCGATTATATCAAGTTCGATTTTAGGACTTAAAGGTGCAGGTCCTCGGAACGTAGTGCGAATTGGCAATAGAGCTAAATTGCCAACAGATTGTGTATATTCCACTAACGTTGAATGATAGGCCTGTAAACATTAAAGAGTTCAAGTACACACATACATTAAGAAAATTTCTGTTGCAGTTAAGAAAATTGTACTTACAGGCATTTTTAATACTTTATTTTATTATTGTAGTTGTATTCGAGCCTGCAAACAATAATTAATTACCAAAAATATTTTCTATTAAGATGAAATTAACTTAATAGCATTTAGGAAATGAATCACTTATAAAATTGGTCATCCGCAACCGATATTGATAAACATTTGTCATAGCGACAGTTATAGTCACAGATAAGGTAGTTTGGATTGTTACCATATTACTATTAGATGCATCTAATAGTAATATGGTAACAATCCTTCTTTTCATAAAACTGCTGTCCAAAACATGAATATATATATATATATATATATATATATATATATATATATATATATATATATTAGTTATATAATATTTAAAATAATAAAGCAGAAACTGTTGCTCGGTTTCTGCACTTAAGTCAACTTGTCAACATGTTAATCAGTCAAATTGTTTCATTTGATATATTTGATATCGTTAGCACGTGTAGCGAGTCTGGTTATAATAATCATATGTAGTTCTAATTTGTCCCTTTTTACAGTTATATCAAGATGTCTACAGATACTAATTTTAAAGTTTTGGCCATACTGGAAGATATAAAGAAAAATGAAAGCAGTAATGACAAACTTTCCTCTGAGAATACAGCTACAGACGTGACGTCTAATGAAACCCAAAATAAACAGAATAAAAATAATGAAATAAGAGGAAAACCTAAATCAGGGCGATTTTGGAAGACGAAAAAAGAAAAGTAAAAATATATTGTTAACAATGTTATGATTACGGCTTGTATTTTATTTACACTTAATAGAAATTTTAAGTTTATAAAGACTTAAATGTACGAAATCACCGGAATGCAATAAACTCCATTGTCCTACTTTAATGACTTTAAAATTGATGAATTCATTCAAAAATTTACAATACTTTGTTTTTGTATTTCAGGTTTTCCAAAATTGTAAAAACCAAAGGACTCCGGCCTGATTTTCAAAAGAAAACTGCTTTAAGAATAGAACTTAAGAGGACTAAGGACATGTCTAAACAACTTTTGGAACAAATCAAAGAAAAAGAACAGATTAAAAAAGAAAGACGAAGAGAAAACATAAAGAGAGCAGAAGAAAACAAAAAGAAATCAGAAATAGTACAAGTTATAACAAATACTGCAAAACTTAAGAGAATGAAGAAGAAGCAACTGAGGTTCATTGAAAAAAGGGATACTAATAATGCAATCAATAGTAATAAATGAATGCAAAAAATCTGACTTTTTTAATTAACATATTTAAAATAAAGACAAGATTTTGTATTGGACAATAAGTTTAGTCACAATAACTTCATCAAGAATTTATCATAGCAATTTTTATAAAATTAAATTGATTTGCATAATGAAAATTTCTTAATTCTATACTTGTCTAAATTATTTTATTACCAAAGTTTTTATGAAGAAAAATAAAAGCAAAAAACAATAAGTAATTCCTAATGAAGTGGCAGTTTCTTACTTTAGAGATCAGTTTCCTTTATAAGTATTGAGAAACTATTGAGTGATAATACATCAACAAAAGTGTAAGTGTAGTCCTATGTGTGTCACATGATATACATTCTTAAAGAATGTTCTATAAAAGAAGTAGATATATGTACCTGTAATTGTTTTAGTTTGATGTTTCAAACAAACTTACTTTCTAACAATACTTTGCTTTCTTCATAGTGTGTTGAGTGGTGGAACTTAACCCGGCATTTTGTCCAGAAACCAGAGTGAGGAATTGAAAATAATTTTAAATATAAGCATTACTCCAAGTGAGGATTGAATCCACAACCAGTTGTATTTACAGTCGGACACTGTCTGTATTTATTTTACACCATCATTATTCAGAAATTATCTGATTATATCATGGAGTGTTTAAAAATGAATTAAGATACATCAGATGTGTAGTTTTATACAGTAATATGATATTTATTCAATAAAAATAAATTCTTAGCAAAATATGTACACTTAATTATGAACTAAGACTAGTCTTTTGTACGTTTCTTTTGAAAGGCCAGCTCTAATTTTGCCGCTTCTAAGCTAACCTCTGCTGCTTGTTGTTGAAGTAATGCAGTCTTTAACTGTAATTATCAATATTCACTTTTATGATATATACAATGTATCAAATTGAAATTTAATGTTTATGTTATTATTAAATACCTTTGTTTTTAAAATTTGTTGTTCAAGCTTGTTTTTTATTTCTAAAGATTTTAAGCGAAGGTCTGCCTCTCTATGTATGAGATCATTATTTCTTGTAGTATGTGGATGAAGATTCTCATAACTATCATCTAAAAAATATAGATATTCTTTCAATATTTATATAATTATAACAATTAAAAAAGTTTTAAATTAATCAATATACCATTGCTGTCTTCAGATTTCATATGGGAGTCATTTATTTCAAATTCTATGCCTGACACTTGAGCTGAAGATGTTAGTGAATCATTTTGTTCCATTGACATGCGTTTATAAACTATTCCATCTGAATCAAAGTCATTATCCACTTCACCAGACAGTGTTGGTATAGGCTTGAAAATAAAATAGTTTCAAATTTATATTGTATAAATAAAACTTAAGGTCTATTAGCTTAACTTGTATAATGATCTTTAAAGACATACCTCAACAACCATGTTTATGACAGTTTGCTCCTGTGCAGGCGGAGTCTGTACTGGAGAACTTCCACCTGACGTAGTATCAATATCCCCTTTAGAGGCACGCATCTTGCGAGTTTGAGCTTTTAAATTGTCCCAAGCCCTCTTTAAAACTGTGTGATCACGCTAGAAATAAATACTTCTCAATTATTAGTACATAGTAACATGGGTGTACTATTTATAAGAATACCAATAAACTAAAACAGCAATACCTTGTAAACATTAATCTCATTATTAAATTCCTTTTCAATTATCATCCAGGCTTCTTTCTTTTTCATAATTGATTTCGTATCTGTGTATTTACTTTCAATTATCTCTTTTCTTTTATTCACTAGCTTGATCAAAATCGTTTTTTCTTCAACGGTAAAGTTTGGGACTCTCGCTCTTTTAATTATCGGTTCTTCCAAACTCTAAAATAACAACATTTACATTTCAAAAAGTTTATATACATATATTAAGATCAGCAAATTAGAATTTTCTCACGTAGATAAAAATATAAACTTACCATTTTCTTATAATTCTAATATTTTTGTAACTCTACAATTTGTAAATGCCGCCTCTATAATAAATTTCCATTAAATTTCTTAATTAGGATTAAGTAAATGTCATTAAAAGTATAGTGACGTTTAGTTCTATGTTCAATTACTCATTAATCTTAACGATGACTTAAATGACAGTAGTGTTCAACTCAATGTACTGCGGTACAGTATATATTGCTTAATATTTTTTTATTATATTAAAGTTTTGACATTTTTAATATAATGCGGAGAAGACAGAAATACATCTTAAAACAAAATATGGTCAGTAACTTAATTGCTATTAATAGTTAATTCCCAATTAACATATTAAGATTAAGAAATGTCAACAAATCAATATTTACAGCGGAGTTAATAAGTCGAAAAATATTGAACATAATAGTTATAGAAAATGATATATTTATCGAATGGTTTATTATCATTTTAGAAATCACGAGAACTTACAATTAAAAGAACGAGAGTGCCGAATTTTACTGCTGACGAAAAAACCATCTTGATTAAGCTTGTAAACAAAAGGAAAGATGTAATTGAATGCAAAGCCACCGATACTAAGTCAATTATAAAAAAGAAAGAAGCTTGGCTATTAATTGAAAAGGATTTTAACCGTGTAATTAATGTATATAAGGTACCGTTGTCTTTATTTTATTTCTTTAATATATATACAGTACTTCCCTATCTATGTTGTAATAGTTAAATAATATGATTTTCAGCGAGATCATACAGTTTTAAAAACAGCTTGGGACAATATTAAGGCTCAAACACGAAAGATGCAGGTAGCTAAAAAAGATAATCTTATTAAATCCGAAAGCAAATCTTCATCGACACCCTCGCCCTTACAGAAAGAGAAAATTTTAAGGATGGTAGAACAGGTACGTTCATAATAATAGCATGGTAATACTGTTGCAAATATACTTTATTAAAATATTTTTAACCTCACAGGTTGCTAGTATTAACACAAGTAAAAAACTTATTAGAAATGAGGAAGACCCCAACATACTTTCTAATGAGGAAGTTAACAATGACATCAATGTTAATAAGGTATAATTGCTTAAATATATTACTTTATAAAAAAATATCATTGTATACTTATTTTGAGAGATAGATAATAATAAAATGAGACTTCGAATAAATCTTGTGTAATTAGTAGGTTTTAGGTCAGGAGATAGATCTGTGTTTCAGGAAGACAGTTATGTTTAATTGTGTACCTATTATATTATTTTCACTATCCAAACTTAACATTGCTGCTGCTACAGTAAAACACTAACTGCATTATTTTGCCTTGTACATGTGTCAAACTTACATATTTCTATTACTTTACAGCATCCACCCTTACTTGAAGAAGTTAAAAATTACCTAGATTACGAAAAAAGAGTGACTAAAGAAACAAAACTGTCCATAGAGGAGAATGATGCTGTTTCAACAAACCGTCAAACTTGTGATGTAGACTTAAATTGTCTATCTTTTGATATAGACATTCAACTAGATAACTCATGTTATGTAAAATCTGAAGACAGCAATGGTAATTAAACAGTGAATAATGGAAGACTTGGGTCAAAAGTATCAGTCAGTGCTCCCAGCGCCTCTTTTTCCAATTTAAAGAATATGGCAGCAGCCCAGTTAATTCAAGAATACTTTTTCTTTTACCTTTCTGAAAATTAAATCAAAATACTATATTTATTATTAATATTTCAAACATTTTTAACAATATTCATAATATTTTTAGATGAAACTATTGAAAATTCACCTGTATATACTATATGTAAAGATGATCCTATATATAGAGAGACAGATCTCTTTCTAAAATCTTTAAAATTGAAATATAATAAGGAACATCAAATTTTAAAAGCAAAAGTATGTACATATTCACTCTACAAATGATTTCAGGCTATTATGTGGTAGAAATACCTAAAGGTATTTTTTTTTACAGCTACAGACTGCACTACTTGAGCAACAAGCAGCGGAACTCAATTTAGAAGCAGTAAAATTAGATTTGGAGTTACTATCTAAGCGTTTAAAAAACTAGTCCTACTTTATTACCTGTTGTATTAATATATATTTCTATTTATAACTTTTTTATTCTTGACATCATTCCATTATTGCAACCTTAACTCGTGATTGGTAAAAAGATATTCTTTACATCTAAAAGACAGCCATATGATATTATGAGAAAAAAAATCACTGGATTATACAGTATTTAATAATTAAATTACACTGGATTATGAGGCTCTACATCTTCAGGGTCTTCATCTGATTGTAAACATAATATGTTGTGGGTTTGAATGCTGCCTGGGGGAATGATTATATCCAAATTGTTTCTCATTTCCACTGCACCGGTAAGCACAGCCACATTGAGGCCCACCACTTAGCATACAACATCTTGAATTTAATGGAAAGCAGAGGTAGTGTCTTGACACTGGGCACTTCCTGTCTACCTTGCTATGCAGGATAAGAGCATGAGCCATATACAAATAAATAAATAATATTATACGGTATGTGAACACTTGCATGAATAGCTGGTGACAAATGAACTTATAATGAATAAATATTATTACTACAAATTATTGAAAGACGAACTAATGATAAATAAAAACACACAGTTCATCTAATATTTTTATTAAGTATTGTTATCAGATGCACATATACATATAAAAATATTAAATGCATTTTTCCATATTTGTGGGTAAGTAGAATGTCATGTGAGGGCAATATATACATTACTTTTTGAGATGTGATGAGACAGTGATAATACCGTTTAACTTCGAATTCACAAATATATTCATTATTTACACAATGGAAAAACATGGAATATTTTATAAAAATGTCCAAAAACAAATCACTTCAGATAATTTGCAGAGTATATCTGTCTGTTTCAAAACAAGTTTTTATATTCTTAACTAACCAGACAACATTACTCCAACACAAAATATTGAAAAACAACTCAAAAACCATCACATATGGATCATAAGCCTCAATAAAATTATATCACTTTTCCGTTACAAAACAATACTGTTCATTATTAGTCGTTGCTGTTGTCACGCGGTAAACTTAATATTAATATATTAAAAGTAAAAAGGAGGAAGTTAGTAAAAACACTTATAAAATCCAAATCACTCCCTCTACTGCCACTTAAATCTAACATAACATTTTTTAATTAAATTCAATCCATTTGTTCACAACAATAGCTGTTGATACATTTAACAACAGTGGCCTAAGTTCTAATAAGACTAATATTTTTCTATAATACTTCATCAACATATAGAAAAAATCTTCATTGAAAACATCAGTCTAAGGCAGTGATAACAAAGTTAGTTCACAGTAAAGTAACCATAGTTTAGAAATCGACACTACAAGAATACAACTGTCACATTTACAATATCTTATTTATGTATAACATATCATTAATTTCAAATTATCTTATATCTCTCATATTTTATTAGTAATAAATAATTCATTACATTTCCAAAATTTCGTGAACATAAAAAATCGAATCAGTCACTGGGTTTGTTCATAATTTACATACAACTTACATATATAATATTATTTGCAATGAAAAAACTATATTGTTATAATAAGTGAGATTCATAAGAGGTGGTACAAATTGAAAAAAAAAAAGTGTAAATACACTTACACATGTTAATTGATGTTCTGAATTTAATCATCTTTCTAATATTTGGTTTGTTTTCGACAAGTAATGATATTCTTATAATAAAGGTATTAGAAACGAGTATAAAAAATATTCAGATACATACATTACAAATAAAGGACAAGTTGCACAAATATGTAACGATTAGACACCACAAAGAATGCCTTATTCTAGCAATGTTTCGTGCCAGTGATATTTGGCACGTCACTTTTCCGAGTGTTCAAACAAATACAAATATTGTAACTTTAAGCTGAACATGGATCACTTTTTTTATTTACAAAAATTTTTTCATGTAAAAATTCATACAAACATTCTTAGGAAAACTTTAACAATAGGTCAATTGAAGTATCTAAAATGAGTTTTCACTTATTTTTTATTAAAACACTGTAACACTACCACATGTGAGTATTTTCGAAATAGCAATATATGAGTATAACTAACACTGAGAATGCGAGACAATCTAAAGTGAATTCCGCCAACATTCTATTTACTGT